>CM042425.1:23222146-23822146 GCA_023631565.1 Gymnocephalus cernua
AATAAACGCAGCTTATGTGTGTGTGTGTGTGTGTGTGTGTGTGTGTGTGTGTGTGTGTGTGTGTGTGTGTGTGTGTGTGTGTGTGTGTGTGTGTGTGTGTGTGTGTGTGCAGTCATCAAAGGTTGTGTTTCGGCTCTGATGTGGTCATGTCTGTGTAAACAGATGAGAAAACACTTCAGTCTTTAACTGTGAATCTCTGATGCTGATTTATGGTAAACAAGAGAAATAAATCAGTTTTTAAATGTGTTTTAATCTGCCACTAATGTCACCACAATCACCACTGCAGTCTGTCTGATGTTTGTTGGTCACATTTACTCTCTTTGATATCAGATTCTCTGATCTCTCCAACATGTCTGAGCATGTTGTTTATGAGCTCTGCGCTGTGTTCAAGCCTCTACACCAGAGGTTGTCAATGTTTTTTCAGCCAAGGACCCCTTACAAGATAGAGAATATACAGAGGACCCCGTCATGTATGTCCCTTGAAATAATTTCACGTAGCCTATTTTTTACACTTCTAGTCTTAGTTATGTGAAAGAACAACACAAGAGAAATATATTAGAAAGAAATTAGTATTAGGTATGTATTAAACATATTTGCAGATTCTAAGATTTATAGATGTGTTAGATTAAAATGTAACCTATTAGAAATGTATATCAAATATTATTAGTTGAACTATGAAGCCTTCTGTAAAAAAATGATATCATGATAAGTTAAATGAATGAATCTGAAAACATTTCACAGACCCCCTGGCAGAGTGCCACGGACTCCTGGGAGTCCCCAGACCCCATTTCGTCTTTAACCCACTTTCTTTATTGTACACAAGTGAGGACATAAAATATGTTATAATTTATATTCACAAAATTGTTTTGTCTCTCCAAAAAAATGTCTTCACAAAGAACCCCTAAATGTTCGGCATTGCTATTTATTATTATGCTATACATTCTACGTCACTAAATTTACTTGACAACATTAGTTACTTTACATATTATTAAAACAAAATATAGTTAATAAATGATGATGTATTATGATATATTAATCCACCCAGCAGTATATAAAGTAATCAAAATGAGCTCCACTTAGCTTACCAGCTGCAACATTAAAGTGATGAACAAATGAAGGCATCAATAATTATTTGTACTTTTGGTACTTTTGGTACTTTTTAATGTGAAATTGCATATGGCAGACGTTTTTCTTCCTTTTTTTGAATTTTGGAAGTTGAACCTCAGCTTCTATAATAGGTAATAATACACTTTGTAGCCAATGTACAGATACTCAAACCGTTTATGACAAAAAAAATGGTCCATTAAAGCCACCATTTTTGATCCAACAGCCATTGCAGCATAAAATCATTCACTCTATTATTCATCAGATTGAGACATTTTCTCATTTTTGAGGCATGCTATTTTCCTGTCACCAGGATGAAGGCGCCCTCTTGTGTCGTGCATCAGTTTTCACATTTGACTTGTTAACCTGCTGTTACGGTCACTGCAGGAAGACATGTCAAAACTTCATCAGTACAGAGACATTTATCACACTCTGTCGTTTTGTCCACAGGAGTCACAAACTATAACACTGATGCTGTAATCAGGTCCTATGGCAAAGATGGGAGCAAGGAGTTTTCAGCTCTCAGGTTGTAAATAATATTTGGGAATGTGAGATTTGAGGCTTTACTTTAAAGTGTCTAAACATATGGAAATACTTGTAACCAAATAATCCACTACACAACAGGCCTATGTGTTATCTTATGTGTGTCAGTACTTTTAAGTCTGTATAATAAATCATCTTAATTGACTCAGTACAGAGAGAAAATGTTGGTTGTAAAAAGCAACAAATGACATTCATTCAATATATTCAGACTTTCATTCAATATATTCAGACTTTCATTCAATATCTTCGGACTTTCATTCAATATGTTCGGACTTTCATTCGATAAATTCAGACTTTCATTCAATATATTCAGACTTTCATTCAATATATTCAGACTTTCATTCAAGATTCGTTCAATATATTCAAGGTTCATTCAAAATATTAAGACTTTACATAATCATTTCCTAAACAGCATGTCATAACAACAGTGGCATTATGTTGTAGTAAGTGTAGTAGTGTAGAAGTAATTCATTAATAAATGTTTACTTATCATGGTCGCACCCTCAGAAGTAAGCAAATTTGCGTTTGTAAAGATGTGTCGAAAACATTCCGGGCCTCGGAACCTTTAATGCGGAGCTTGTACGTGACCGGAGATATTAATCCGAACACACTGTCCGTCCCAGTAAAACGTCCGGAGGTTTCGGTCTGCGTGCCGCGAATCAGAAAGAAAACAGTAGTCAAATTAAAGAAGAATCTCCTGTTGTTTGTCCACATCGATGGAAGAAGAACAGTATCCGCTGCTGATCTAAGGTTCGTTTGATGTTTCCTGAAAGGCTGTGAACGAAATGAAACATAACAGAAACCTGTTTTTATATTGTTACAACTTTTAAGGTAGTCTAGGGGGATTTAGTAAGAAACATAAAACAATTAACGTTACTGTTGTAGTAAATTATTGATCCGAGGCCTTGGGCCAGATTTATGGCTCAGTCAGACCCCGAACGCCAACTGTCTTATGCTTCTATCAAACACTTTTCCTGTTTCTCCTTAAAACACAATATAGTTCCAATAAATCCCAGAAAAAGTCCACAGCAGTCAGAATCGGATGTAAAGACAGTTTTAACACACAAGTTCCAACACACACAAAGGCACACATCATATGCTTGCCCTTAATTTAATTTTAAACCAGATGTTACAACATTTTGACACAACATTACCCGGATCTCTAAAGAAAAGCAAAACCAGGACACAAATAAGCAAACTGTCCAGACACCTCAAGTCAGTGTAACAATTATGTTTTTTTTTTTTACAGCAAACAAAAATAATATGAAATGGTATACCAACAAAGAGTAGGCCTAGAAGAAATAGAAACTAAACCAACATTACAGGCTAAAAAAACACAGTTCTAACCTGGGGTACATTTAGTTTAAAGTCCAAGCAGCCATCTGATTTACAAGAGAGTCGGTTTGTGAATTTAAATCTGTGTGAGCAATCTTTTTATTTATTTTTATTTTATTTAACCAGGTAGGCCGTTGAGAACAAGTTCTCATTTGCAATGACGACCTGGCCAAGAAAAGCACAAGTGTGCAAGACTACATACCGTTTCACATTCAATACAATACAGGAATACATAATACAATAGGCTACATGAAGTGCAATACAAATCCGTCGCGAAGTAAGGTGTAAGTAAGTCGGAGGATATGCGAGCGTGAATAAGGTAATGACAACACAAAATATATGAATAGACAGTCTATAACACTGCTGAGATGCAGTTAGTGCAAATAGAGGCCTAGTTAGTGATGTAGGTCAGTAATAACACAGTAAACATGAATAGACAGTCTATATAAAATGCAGAATGTAGTGAAAAGTCAATATACAGTTAGTGCAAATAGTGGTCTAGGAGCTAATGTACAACCCCAAATCAGAAAAAGTTGGGACAGTATGAAAAACACAAATAAAAAAAGAAAGTAGTGATTTCTAAATGTACTTTGACTTGTATTTCATTGCAGACAATGTGAACACAAAATAGTTCATGTTTTGTCTGGTCAACTTAATTTCATTTGTAAATATACATCCTTTCCTGTTATTCAGACCTGCAACACATTCCAAAAAAGGTTGGGACAGGAGCAATTAAGGGCTAGTAATCAGGTAAATTGGTTAAATAATAATGTGATTTGAAACAGGTGATGTCAACAGGTGATTGTAATTATGATTTGGTACAAAAGCAGCATCCAAGAAAGGTCTAGTCCTTTAGGAGCAAAGATGGGCCGAGGATCGCCTGTTTGCCAACAAATACGTGAGAAAATCATTGAAATGTTTAAAAACAATGTTCCTCAAAGAAAGATAGGAAGACATTTGCTTATTTCACCTTCAACAGTGCATAACATAATTTAAAGATTCAAGGAATGAGGAGGAATTTCAGTGCATAAAGGACAAGGGCGCAAGCCTAAGCTGAACCGATCACGATCCCTCAGGCTGCACTGCATCAAGAATCGTCATTCATCTATAAGCGATATCACCACATGGGCTCAGGACTACTTTGGCAAACCTTTGTCAAGTACCACAATACGTAGTTACACCCACAAATGCCAGTTAAAACTGTACTGTGCCAAAAGGAAGCCCTATGTTAACATTGTCCAGAAGCGCCGTCGACTTCTCTGGGCTCGGAGGCATCTGGGATGGACCATTACACAGTGGAAACGTGTACTGTGGTCAGATGAATCAGTATTTCAGGTATTTTTTGGGAGAAATGGACGCCGTGTGCTCCGGACCAAAGAAGAAAAGGATCATCCAGACTGTTACCAGCAACAAGTCCAAAAGCCAGGGTCTGTCATGGTATGGGTTTGTGTCAGTGCCCTTGGCAAAGGTAACTTGCACTTCTGTGATGGCACCATTAATGCTGAAAAGTACATAGAGATTTTGGAGCACAATATGCTGCCTTCAAGAAGACATCTTTTCCAGGGACGTCCATGCATATTTCAACAAGATAATGCAAAACCACATTCTGCACACATTACAAAGTCCTGGCTGCGGAGGAAGAGGATACGGGTACTTGACTGGCCTGCCTGCAGTCCCGACCTCTCTCCAATAGAGAATGTGTGGCGCATTTTGAAGCACAAAATGTGACAACGAAGACCCCGTACTGTTGCCCACCTTAAGACTTGTTTGCAGCAAGAATGGGACAAAATTACACCTGAAACACTTCGTCACTTGGTGTCTTCAGTCCCTAAACGTCTTTTAAGTGTTGTGAAAAGGAATGGCAACATTACAAAGTGGTAAATGCTTTACTGTTCCAACTTTTTTTGAAATGTGTTGCAAGAACCAAAATAGGAATTTTTTTTTTTTTTTTAAAGAACAACAAAAAAACATGAGGAACACATTAAATTATGTGCTGTTGTATTGTCTGCAATGAAATACAAGTCAAAGTACATTTAGAAATCACTACTTTCTCTTTTTATTTGTGTTTTCCATACTGTCCCAACTTTTTCTGATTTGGGGTTGTAGTTTAGGGATAACACAATATGCATGAATAGACATACTGTATACATGTTGAAAGAGTCAATTGTAAATATGAATTGACATACTATATAAAAACCTGAAATGTGGTAAAGAGTCGATATACAGTTGGTGCAGAATTGTGGTCTAGATAGAGATGTAGATCAGTGGTGTGTACAATGTAACTTAGTCATTGCCAGTTGAGGGATTTGTATTAGGAAGAGGGCCTTAAATCAATTCCTAAAGTTACAGGACGCCAGCGCTGAGCAGCTCAACCTAGACCGATGTGTTCTCTCCTCGTTCTTCTGAGTTGCAGAGTTTTCGGTTAACAGAAGTCTGGCAGTAGCCAGTAAAAAAGTGCATTACAGTTCAGCATCTTTCGGATTTAGAAATCGTCGTACTTTAGCAGTTAATAAATTACCTCCTAGTAAGATCATCCATTTATTTATTGCCAAAAGATAGATAGGCCTAATGGAGTTTATAGCTGCAGCATGATTTGGTTCAGTTGGTTCAGGATACAGTTGCTTGTCATCCGCATAACTATTGAAATGCACAATTAAAAGATCTTGACTTAATTTTGTGTCTTAGCAAGAGCCACATTTTCTGCACAGCAAAGTTAAATGATATTGTAGAAAAACTGCCTTTGATTTTAATAAGCGTTTCATTGTTTTCTCATTTCTTTTGACCTTATTTTTTATTATTTTAATTATTTATCTGAAGGGCCAAGAAGATATGACATCCCAACATGGCAATTCGATATTTTTATTATGATTTCTGGATGTTCGCCGTGATCATTTGGCTCTGATTGGAAATGACAACAATAATTAAAATGTTTGAATGCCAAGAATTAGAACATTCTGATGATTAACCGCAAGTATTTCTTCTGTTTAATTTTTTCCTCCATCATCACATTCACCATTCCTTCTCTCTTCTTCCTTCCTTCCTCCTCTCTTTCTTCCCTTCAGTATGGAGCTCTCATCTTTACTTCATGACCTTCATCTATCATCATCCTTCTCAGAGAAGCCCCTCCCCTCTCCCTCCCTTCCTCCAATCACAGAGCTCCTGTCTCGGCTGCAGGAGAAGCTGATTGGTGCGTCCCCCGACTGTGAAAAAAGCTCTCTGATTGGTCGTGTGGAAAGGCTCTTCCAAACAGCAGATTCCCATTGGCTGTTCTCAGCCAATGGGGATAATGGGTGGGCAGAGCTTCAGGATGCTTACAGCTCTCTGGTCAGCGTTCTGATTGGCTGTGCAGCTCTGCCGCTCTGTGAGGGCGACTGTGACTCTCTGCCGGCTGCAGCCTATCAGATCGTCCCTAGCAGAGCTGAACCAGTATGCTCCACCCTCACAGCGCTGCTGGGAACTTTGGGAAACAGAGGCCCTCAGACTAGTCTGCTGCTTGCTGTAGCTCCAGCTGTGGCTGTGTTCGCTGTCACTCATTTCCAGGTGAGTCTGGACAGAACAATCTTAACCAAGTCTAAATGAGACTTTCTTATTGGTTTCATTTTCATACAAGTTTACAAATCAACTAACTCGCAAACGTACAAAATCACATTTCCACATTAAAATGTTGACTAAAAATGACTCAACTTATGTTATATATTTTGTTGAGTTGTTTATTTACATTATCCCCAATTTTTCCAACATAGTTAAAAATCTGTCATTTTATTAAAGGTAATGGTCTGTTACATTTATTTAAATTTCACATTTTAATTGGACGATGAACCAGTCTTCTATTCAGGGGGTTCTTCAGACACACACAGACATGTAAAATAACAGACCATAATAAAAGGTTATTCATTTAAAATGTTTCAATCTGTTTCTGTTTCAGGATCAGGCATGGACCAGCTGCTCCTCCAGAGCAGCGGCTCAGAGCCTGCAGGAGGCGCTGCTGAGGGCGGGGGGCTGGAGGGACTCCCCCCACCTCCTGATGGGGGACAGGAGTCAGGGGGAGGAGGGAGGCAAGACCAGAGGAATTCTGGGAGGAATCCTGGACATCCTGCAGCATCAACTGACCAAGTGAGAATCAGTTTCTCAAGATCATGGTTTGGTTTTGTTTACAGGAAGTTGGAACTAAGTGTGTGTGTGTGTGTGTTTTTTTTGCAGGGACTCGTGGCAGCGCTGCGAAGCAGTGAAGTTGGTGTTTGCGTGGACGCTCCTGCAGGTCTGTTTGACCTTTGACTTTTACTTAGTGATGAGGTCATCAAATAAGTTATAAAACGAACAGCAGTCCGTTAAACTACATGTGGAGATTTGAATCATTCTAACTTTATTAATTCATCTTTCAAAAATGATTTCTCTTTAATAAAACAGCTCCAGCATTATTCCAGCATGTACGTATCTTATGAAAAAACAGTACATATAATAATGAAAAGAGGAATAAAAAATGTTAAATGTTACACCAAACATTCAACTAAATATTTCACATTTGTCTAATCGCGGACTTCACGATTAGCTAATCACATTCTTTCAAATGGCGATTTTGATTTGAAAACGATTAATCGTTCAACCCTACACTGTAGCTACTGTAAAATGGAAGGAAACCGACTTGAAGCCTAAACAAGCTCTTCAGGCATTGCACAAGATTATGACACTGTGTGACACTTAGATATTAAGATATTACATTAAATATATTAGACATTAAATGTGATGTCTCTGACAGTAACATGAAACTAATAATGTTTGTATCATGACTGACCATGTCTCTGCTCCCTCTGGGCTGTGAGAATGTCATCTGGCCTGTAAGTGACAAGACAAAATTAGGGAGTACTGAAAACAGCACTCTCCTGGGAAATAATTAACATAGAAACAAAATAATCTCATGGTCAGAGGAACTAAACAAAAGGTTTAGTGATGACTGTGGGTGCAGTGTATGAAGACGTTACTGAAGGAACAAACTTATCTATGTAGGGTAAAAATGCCTGAGCCATGGATGACCCTGCTCTCCCCCTTTCTGAGGCCTGTGTAAGATAAGACTGCAGAGTGCACATAATACAACATTTTGCGCACCCAATAAAACACTTTGAAACAAGAATGCAAACATTTGGAACACAGAGTGCAACCAGAAAATGTAATAGTAACAAACATCTCTGGCCGAGACAGCGGGAGGACAAAAGGTGTATTCATGGCTAGCGCGACCTTCCTTTTACGGTCTTGGGAAGCGAGACGTCTGGATTATATTATATTATATGATAGTGGCGACAGGACCCTTTGCGAAAGGAGGTTCTCAAGAGGATAAGAAGACACCAAAAAGTTAGGACTTGGTCAGATCTCCAAAGAGACGTGTCTGTTTGGTAGGGTGAGATACAGAACTCTGAACCATATGCATATGCTTTAATCCTTGCAATATCTTTACTAAAGCTTTGTTACTGTTTTTAACTGAGCGAATCGTGAGCATTATTTCTGGCCAACCATTCAACGAACACAAATTTAAAGGTGCAGTCTGAGAGGTGGCCAGGTGGAGTCAGAGAGGCTCTGGCCGCTGGGGCCAGACCAGAAAACGGTCATTAAAACCTGCATCATCCAGCATTAAGTGTTCAGTTCATCCTTACAGAGACAGTCTACTGAATGTATGTGAGAGTTGCTCCAGCAGGTTAACTTTTCACCTGGCTGCGCAGGTGCACTCCAGTGCCCTGTGACATCACTGATCGGTGTGTTTAATATGTGTAACCAGAGAGGATGTTTACTTACTCTCTAATGATGAGATTTTCTGACATTTTTATCGCAAAACACTCTTTTGATTAACATCTGCTGGAGCTTAATCATAACAATGTGAGTATCTATTGATGAAGCAAGGAATTGTGGGAAGGCAGCACCTCCTTTCCTTTCTCTACTAACTCTGTGTGTGTGTGTGTGTGTGTGTGTGTGTGTGTGTGTGTGTGTGTGTGTGTGTGTGTGTGTGTGTGTGTGTGCGTGTGCGCAGGTGACCCGCCCCTCTCTCACCCCTCACCTATCCCACCTCCTCCCCCCCTCCCTCCTCCTCAGCGACCACTACAGACCAGAGAACTGCATTCTGGGAGTCCGCTGTCTGCACCACATCGTGCTCAACACTGTGAGCATGCACACACACACACACACACACACACACACACACACACACACACACACACACACACACACACACACACACACACACACACACACACACACACACACACACACACACACACACAAAGGAACATTGTAAAATCAGACATATTAACAGGGATTTATCCAGTTTTGAAAACAGCAGAAAAAGTCAGATCTTGTAAGTGAGTTTGAGGAGTTTTCGTCCTCCAATTAGTGTTTATGAAACAATCCTGCATCTTTTTCCATCTGAGGAAGATCAGTGGTGACCCCAAAAACCCCCAACACTCCTCCAGCTGCAGACAGAACCAAAACATCTGGCTGTGGGTATTGCATCTGTATCGCACCAGAAACTCTTCTCATCTACTCCTGAAGAAAATTAGAGCCTGTGAATGACTGTAAACATCTTTTGTAAAACAGATACAACACACAAGAGCAATCTCTTCTTTCGCCAAAACTCCAAATGTGCTTGTTTTTATGATGACGATGATTATGTGTGTTCAGCCTGCTGCAGATCTGCGTCAGTTCAACAGAGCAGAAGTTATCTACCAGGCGTTATTCAAACACCTGTACACTACAGAGACTGCTGTCATACAGGTAACACACACACTCACACACACACGCACAGTTTGTTCCGAACTACAACGTCCTGTAGACAAAACCATATCAACTTAAAACGTGATGAAACTATGTAACGACAACACTGTATTGTAAATGATCTCAGACATCTCTGATATTTTGTTCTTACTTATTAGGCAACATATATAAATCAACTTTAATGAAGGATCTGTCTGTCTGCCTGTAGTCGGTCCTGTCCTGTCTTTTGGACCTGTTGTTGGTTTTGGAGAAGCCTCCCTCCTCTCTCGCCCCCTCCTCCTCCCGCAGGAAGCCCTGTCACCATGACGACGTGCTGCGTCTGGTCCTGAGACACATGGAGGCGGAGGACAAGGTGGCGCTGCGACGTGTCTACGCCTCCGCTCTGCCTCTGTACATAGGCAGGTAGGAGCTTTTGATGTTTGCTCCTGGAGCAGCGGATGGAGTTAGTTTTGTTGCAGCAGGGCTCTAAGGGTGTGTTTGGTTTGTGTGCGGGGTCAGGTTGGGCGTGGCGGTGTGCAGACACCTGCGGCAGGTGGAGCGGGTGGTGCTGGGATACCTGGAGGTCAGAGATCCACCTGAAGAGACGAGCCGACTGAAAATCCTCGAGGTCCTGCAGAGAACAACCAGAGCAGCCTGGCCACGGTCAGAACGCACGCACGCACGCACGCACGCACACACACTGATCTGATCTGATCTGATGGTTCAGGTGGATGGTTTATGTTTATTTGTTTACAAATATATATATATATATATAATCACCAATACACAAAATCACCAGTACATAAATCTTTGGAGCTGAAACAGAAACTCATCTCTGACTTCTGGATGCCAAACAGAGGAACTGATGCTGTTCTCCGTCTCTCTGTCTGTCTCTCAGAATGCTGTGTCACGTTGCCGTGTTGCTGCGTTGCCTGTTGAAGTTGCTGGTTGATGTGTCTTCCGACTGTCAGCTCAGTGACTCAGTGAGACAGAAGCTGATGAATGAAACGTCTGTCTGTCTCAAACTGCTGGACGGCTGCTGTCATGGAGACCTGCAGGTGTGTTTAGCTGCTGACTCTCACCTGGACGGCTGTCAGTCTGTTGTTCAGATAAACTGTCCTCTCTGAAGACACTCACCTGTCTGTCTGTCTGTCTGTCTCTCAGCCTCTCCTCCAGCAGGTTGACAGCAGCTGCTGCAGCTCTGAGGTGCTCAGTTGCCTAGCGACAGTAACTGTGACGACAGAGAGGTGATGTAGAACACCTGGAACACCTCCCTACTGAAGACGTAAATCAATAAAAACACAAATATTGACTTTGATCAGTAAGTTTCTCAAACAGCTGGTCACTGTAGTTTTTATCAACCAGGAAATGTGTAGGTGACTATTTTCAGCGGCAGATTAAGATCTGACACACAATACATGTAGAAAAAGTTTCCGGTAACTATTGCATATTATGGGCTGGAATGTGTAAAAGTAACATTTCTTAATGTTGATACTATGACAGCCGTGTGTTTTCTCTTTGTGCCAATCAAACAAAACAGATAAACAGTGTGTATATTCAGCCTTGTCCATTTTATCACCTGAATTATTTGGTATTATTATATACTTTCTCTCACTCTGCCTGTATTACTGTTATTATTATTATTTGTGCCGTTCAGTTAAGGAATTCAGATCTTTGATGGATGAATCTGACGTTGGTGTGAAGACATGGCTCCTCCAGTGACGTCAACAGGAAGTTCCTTTCCTTCGCCCTTTCAGTGTTGTAGTAGTGATGTTGGTACAGTTAACAACTGAGTGGTCCGGTATTCATCCATTCATTTCTAGTTCTTCTGAAATAAACCCCCAAAATCTGTAGCCTGGTGCTCAGCTCTCATTTCCTAACAAAGTCAAACCATTGCTGTTAAAGGGGAGCCACTACGGGTTAATCGTGTAACAATCTTAACTAATAATCACCGTGAATATTCCCCAGTTGACAACTCACAAGTTTTCTGAAATGTTATGTTATATATTTATTATGTTAAATGTGCAAATGAGGCATTATCTCAAACGTTTGGTGAATTTATGAGAAGTCTACAGACATAATTTTTTTAACCAATTTGAATTTTCTTTAGTACATTTCGTTAGCCGTACACTTTTTTAACTAAATATTCTTGTTTTATTTTGGTTGACTTCTAATTTCCCATGATTCATCTTTCTACTCCTTCTCTACTTCATCCTGGAAGTGGGTCATTTCAAACACTGTCATCTCATTAAAGGGGCTCTCCAGAGATGTGGTATTTCTCTCCCATAAAGTTGAGGGACTCACAAGACAGATCGTCTGGGTTTGCGGTATATTCGCGGGTTTTCTCCGGTCAAATCTTTACCGGTCCAATCAGCGAACAGAGGGAGTGGCTGAGAACGATGACGTGAGGTCGTGCACTAGTCTGAGTTGTAGTTCCGTAATGGCGGCAGAGAAAGATGCGAGCGAAGCCATTCGGTCCGTTTTGGCAACGCTGCCGAATATCCAGAAGTTAAAGCCCGAGCAAGAACAATCTTTGCTGAGTTTTGTTGGTGGCCGTGATGTTGTCACCCTCCTCCCCTCGGGGTTCGGGAAAAGTTTGATTTTCCAGCTCGCTCCGTTAGTGGTGAAGGAATTGGCTAAGGCGAACGCTAGCGATGCTAAGCCCATGTCACGACCAAACGTTTGCGATTGGTTATGGCAGATCCAGAGTGGCTCTGGGCAGATCCAATAGTTTTAAACTTCAACAGAGTACCCGCCTTCAAGGAAGTTAACACTTCTCAATGGAGAGTGGCCAGACCAAGGGGCCAGGCTTCTCTCCTCAGAGTGAAGCCTCCTATGGCGCCATTTTGATGCTAATAAGCTATCACCCCCCGTTAGCATCCCATTCACTGCCATTCATTTTGGCGTCACTTTGACAGCCAATAACTTTACATCTGAAGCGTTTAAAGATTTCATTTGACCATCGTTTATTTCTAAAGAAACACGACAATGTATAAAAGGCATAGGCGTCGATTTAGGGGGGGACGGTGGGGACGTGTCCCCACCAGATTTTGTCATGAGTCATTTTTTACCCACCACTTTTTTTTTTGAAACCTCGAGCTCAATTTAGTTAAAAAATAAAGTTCAGAACACAGATACCGGCACTTACTGTACATGAGGAGCAATATGAGAGAGAAATGTGATCATTGATCTCTGTTTAGGAACATTAAACCACGTTAAGCTTTTTCACGTTATATTAAGCCCATGAGAACCGTGGGGAGTCAACCCACAGCCGCTGCTGCTGAAGATGTGAAGCAGAAACCAGCTTAATGTCAGATAACGGCCATAATAATTGGACTTTTGGTTCGATTCGGTGGTTATAAAGAGCAATATGAGAGAGAAATTATTATTGTTTAGGTACATTAAACCACGTCATGTCATATTGTCAACATGGTACGAAGCAGAACATAGCGGGTCATGTCTAATGCTTTTTGAAAACTTAAGGCTTTCTTCTTCATAAAACGAGTCGGACATCATCACATTTTTGAATACATTTTTATTTATTTACATTAGTAAGCTACAGGGGCCTGTACTGAACCCAGGGTTTTCTGTACCACCACGGTGGATTAGTTGTTACCGGGTTCAATCGCCGTGGTAACTTAATTATGCTGAACACCTAACCTGGTCGGGAGTATTATGGTATGTTGGAGATCAGAGATCAACTGGTGTAAAAGCACCGCCTACTGACCAATCAATAGGCCTACTCCATTGATAACGGCATCACCATAGAAGATCCATTGACTGAATGGGTGGAGTTCAGTGAGAAAAAAAGAAAAAGTCTGTGTTCTTCATATTTATGTAGAATTGCTCTTATGTAAAATATGTGGCTCTGGTAGATTGATTGCAAACACCGCCTCTTTTATGTGAACGTGCGCGTCTCTAGATTGGTAAACCCTGGGTTGATTCAACTAGTTGATAAACGTTGTGACACAGTTTAACCGTGGTTGTTAGGGTTAGTGCAGCTGGGGAACTGAAAGGAATCCAGGGCATGTTAAACTTGATTTGTAGTAGCCTAGCCACAGGCCCCTGGACAACGTCTTTCAAAACATGACCTGCACGAAAGAGAAAAAAATATGAATGCGTCATTGTACCCAGCACTTCTGGAAATGCACTTACGATTGCATATCTGTCCCCCCCACATTTCAAACCAAACTGACGCCCATGCATATCTGTCCCCCCCACATTTCAAACCAAACTGACGCCCATGATTGGTGGGCTGCCCTCATTGCGATTATTTAGACTGATATTGCGATTGCGATATGTTTCACGATGTTGGAGAGAATGATTATTTTTGTATCACTCTTATTGTCTTTGAAAATTATTAAAATAAAATAAAAATGATAAAAGTGTGAAGCTAGGATCTGTACAAAACAAATATTTTTTTCTTTACTCTGTAGGATACAATTTGTAGGCAGAACTCTCTGCAGTAGCACAATATTTAATTCAGAATGGTTTGACACATATTTTGCCTGTAACAAATATTCCACTAGACTAGTCCCAGACAGCAAGCTAACATTGAATAAATATTGATTTTCCATCTGAATCATCATTATGGTTGATATTGAAATTTCAATGCAAACTAGATGTTGAATCACTATCATATCGATGAAACCTGACGTTATTAATGTTGAAAGCAACAACATTGGAACAACATTGATCAATAGTTATCTTTATGATTGATTAAGCATTGATGTTTGGTTTGCCGGGCGATATTGCCAATGTGTTGAAATATCATTGATTTAGAGTTGACCGGGAAACGACTTGTTGTTGAAAAGCCATCGACATACAGCTGACCGGGAAATATGATTGAAAATGCATTGATATGTAGTTGACCGGGAAATAGGATTGAAAATGCATTGATATGTAGTTGACCGGGAAATATGATTGAAAATGCATTGAGTTGACCGGGAAATGATTGAAAATGCATTGATATAGTTGACCGGGAAATATGATTGAAAATGCATTGATATATAGTTGACCGGGAAATAGGATTGAAAATCCATTGATTTTTGGTTGACCGGGAGATCATCGGGAGGTAGACCAACGGACACAATCATTTCTGGACCCCGGGACCCATACATTCAGGTAAGCTTATGTAGCTATGTTTGATATGAATTAATTGTACCAAAATCAAATACTGTTAGGCCTACTCATTAGTGACTTTATTTTGTTATACAGTGACTATACACGCTGCGTTGTGCATATGTAGGCTACATAACTCATTAAAGCAAAACACCAGATTATTAAGATAAAATAGTTACACAGATGACAATACAACAAAAAATAAGACCGCATGTAAAAGAATGTGCGAAAGCCTAATTTAACCCATGTCCTCTTAAATGGAGAGTCAGAAAGATGAGGCTTCCCGCTCTGACTTTGTAGTCGGACAGTCTACCGGTGTTCATCTCTTTGCCTTCGTGGATGAGGTGCTGCTGGCTCTCGGCAACGCCTTCTCGGTTCTGGACTTTTCTCTTGAAGTCTCTCACGGTCTCGTCGGGGTTGACGTCGTAGGGTTTCGTAACCCCGGCAACGTTTTGGAGCAACACTTGGATGCGATCCACAGGCGGGACCGGCGGCTCGGTTACCAGCAGGGACACCTGGGAGCCGGACTGTAAGCCGTAGAAGGCGACAGGCTTTGAGTCGTCGCTGAGAATTTTCTTCTGGTCGTTGACAAAAAAGACAAGCTTCTGCTGCTGAGAGGGAACTCCTAGTTTCTCCTGGATGAGGTTTTTCAAAGAGCCCACTGTCAGCTGTGGGTTCACCCTCTGTGTGTGGTGCGTCCCATCCATCGAAGTGATGATTATATCCATGATGAGAGTGGCCTGAAAGTGAAAACATATTGCATTTAAAAAAAATAAGAACAATGAACGATTTGTTTCATGACAGCGTTGATCAGAGAACTTCCTACCGTGTGAGACAAACGGAAGACTTGAGGTGTTGAGCCGGCGGCAGGAAACAGGTGATGCTCAGATGTGTTGTGTGTGTTGTGTTTATATACAGGCTGCCTCAGCTGATCAACACGTCACCTTTACCTAACATTCGTTTTCCTTACCTGCCTCAATAACTTTCCGTTTCTATTCTCCCAACATGAGTCGCTGTTAATTAGCCTGGTCATTTTACTTTCATTCTCTAACTCCACTAGGACGCCTACAACCTTTTCAGAGGGGTTCCTCAAGATGTCTGAATGAAAATGGGTTCTATGGGTACCCACGAGTCTTCCCTTTATGCCCACTTTATGCTACTGTATGTTCTCTTTGGAAACGAAAAGAGATGAATGATTAATCTCTCTGTCATTATCAGATGATAAGTAATAATGCCATTTTTGTGAGGTAAAACATCTGTTAAATTACAAACTTTATGAAAGTTTTAATTTTTCTGCAATTTAAAAGCATAATTTCATGTTTTTTTGTTTTAGCCTGATGTAAAGTCACATTGTTATAGCTTTTATTTAAGTAAAAGTACGAACGTATTAGCATCTAAATATACTTAAAGTATTATGCAGAATAATATTTATTATTGTATTATAATTATTGATGCGTTAATGTGTTCATCACTTTAATGTTGCAGCTGGTAAATGTGGAGCTCATTTTAAGTACTTTATATACTGCTGGGTAGTTTAATCTATAATAATACATCACTTATTACTTGATTATATTATATTTAAATTATATATATGTGTGTATATATATAGATAGATAGATAGATTTTATTTAATAACCTAAATCTGTAAAGCATCTAAAGTTATCAGATAAATGTAGGGGAGTAAAAAGTACTCTATGTAGAAATGTAGTGGAGTAGTAGTAAAGTAGCAGGAAATGTATATAATTTTGTGGCACGTAAGTATGATTTTGAGGTACTTGTACTTTACTTAAGTACAACCCCAAATCAGAAAAAGTTGAGACAGTATGAAAAACACAAATAAAAAAAGAAAGTAGTGATTTCTAAATGTACTTTGACTTTTATTTCATTGCAGACAATGTGAACACAAAATATTTCATGTTTTGTCTGGTCAACTTAATTTCATTTGTAAATATACATCCTTTCCTGTCATTCAGACCTGCAACACATTCCAAAAAAGGTTGGGACAGGAGCAATTAAGGGCTAGTAATCAGGTAAATTGGTTAAATAATGATGTGATTTGAAACAGGTGATGTCAACAGGTGATTGTAATTATGATTTGGTACAAAAGCAGCATCCAAGAAAGGTCTAGTCCTTTAGGAGCAAAGATGGGCAAAGGATCGCCAGTTTGCCAACAAATACGTGAGAAAATTATTGAAAAGTTTAAAAACAATGTTCCTCAAAGAAAGATAGGAAGACATTTGCTTATTTCACTTTCAACAGTGCATAACATAATTAAAAGATTCAAGGAATGAGGAGGAATTTCAGTGCGTAAAGGACAAGGGCGCAAGCCTAAGCTGAACAACCGAGATCTCCGATCCCTCAGGCGGCACTGCATCAAGAATCGTCATTCATCTATAAGCGATATCACCACATGGGCTCAGGACTACTTTGGCAAACCTTTGTCAAGTACCACAATACGTAGTTACAGCCACAAATGCCAGTTAAAACTGTACTGTGCCAAAAGGAAGCCCTATGTTAACAGTGTCCAGAAGCGCCGTCGACTTCTCTGGGCTGTGCCCCTGGCAAAGGTAACTTGCACTTCTGTGATGGCACCATTAATGCTGAAAAGTACATAGAGATTTTGGAGCACAATATGCTGCCTTCAAGAAGACATCTTTTCCAGGGACGTCCATGCATATTTCAACAAGATAATGCAAAACCACATTCTGCACACATTACAAAGTCCTGGCTGCGGAGGAAGAGGACACGGGTACTTGACTGGCCTGCCTGCAGTCCCGACCTGTCTCCAATAGAAAATGTGTGGCGCATTTTGAAGCGCAAAATGCGACAACGAAGACCCCGTACTGTTGCCCACCTTAAGACTTGTTTGCAGCAAGAATGGGACAAAATTACACCTGAAACACTTCATCACTTGTTGTCTTCAGTCCCTAAACGTCTTTTAAGTGTTGTGAAAATGAATGGCAACATTACAAAGTGGTTAATGCTTTACTGTTCCAACTTTTTTTGAAATGTGTTGCAAGAACCAAAATAGGAATTTTGTTTTTTTGAAACAAAAACAATACAAATCATGAGGAACACATTAAATTATGTGCTGTTGTATTGTCTGCAATGAAATACAAGTCAAAGTACATTTAGAAATCACTACTTTCTTTTTTTATTTGTGTTTTCCATACTGTCCCAACTTCTTCTGATTTGGGGTTGTAATTGCACATTTGAATATGTGGGTTTGCACCCAAAATGTTTTTTGAATGGCACATATGATTTTTGTTTAATGCAGTTTAAATGTTATGTGGCTGTATAAGCAACTGTGTTGATATGTGTGATGATAAATGACTATTTCCCTTTGCAGTTTGACTGGCCCATTTTACCTGAAGCTGTGGCCCATTTTACCTGAAACTGCTCATGCAAAAAATGTTGGCAGAGCTGATGTTTCAAGAATTGTAGGGCCTAAATAATTATATTTTATTACATAATTTCAACACACAATTATCAAAAACAGTCATTATTAATCATAAAAACACATGTAAAAGGCATATATGGTATTGTATTATTGTCCCAAACGATTTACCAAAAAGTGGCCCAATTTAGCTGATGTCACCCTACAATCAGGTAAGCTTATGTAGCTAATGTTTGATATGAATTAATTGTACCAAAATCAAATACTGTTACTCATTAGTGACTTTATTTTGTTATACAGTGACTATACACGCTGCGTTGTGCATATGTACATAACTCATTAAAGCAAAACACCAGATTATTAAGATAAAATAGTTACACAGATGACAATACAACAAAAAATAAGACCGCATGTAAAAGAATGTGCGAAAGCCTAATTTAACCCATGTCCTCCTCTTAAATGGAGAGTCAGAAAGATGAGGCTTCCCGCTCTGACTTTGTAGTCGGACAGTCTACCGGTGTTCATCTCTTTGCCTTCGTGGATGAGGTGCTGCTGGCTCTCGGCAACGCCTTCTCGGTTCTGGACTTTTCTCTTGAAGTCTCTCACGGTCTCGTCGGGGTTGACGTCGTAGGGTTTCGTAACCCCGGCAACGTTTTGGAGCAACACTTGGATGCGATCCACAGGTGGGACCGGCGGCTCGGTTACCAGCAGGGACACCTGGGAGCCGGACTGTAAGCCGTAGAAGGCGACAGGCTTTGAGTCGTCGCTGAGAATTTTCTTCTGGTCGTTGACAAAAAAGACAAGCTTCTGCTGCTGAGAGGGAACTCCTAGTTTCTCCTGGATGAGGTTTTTCAAAGAGCCCACTGTCAGCTGTGGGTTCACCCTCTGTGTGTGGTGCGTCCCATCCATCGAAGTGATGATTATATCCATGATGAGAGTGGCCTGAAAGTGAAAACATATTGCATTTAAAAAAAATAAGAACAATGAACGATTTGTTTCATGACAGCGTTGATCAGAGAACTTCCTACCGTGTGAGACAAACGGAAGACTTGAGGTGTTGAGCCGGCGGCAGGAAACAGGTGATGCTCAGATGTGTTGTGTGTGTTGTGTTTATATACAGGCTGCCTCAGCTGATCAACACGTCACCTTTACCTAACATTCGTTTTCCTTACCTGCCTCAATAACTTTCCGTTTCTATTCTCCCAACATGAGTCGCTGTTAATTAGCCTGGTCATTTTACTTTCATTCTCTAACTCCACTAGGACGCCTACAACCTTTTCAGAGGGGTTCCTCAAGATGTCTGAATGAAAATGGGTTCTATGGGTACCCACGAGTCTTCCCTTTATGCCCACTTTATGCTACTGTATGTTCTCTTTGGAAACGAAAAGAGATGAATGATTAATCTCTCTGTCATTATCAGATGATAAGTAATAATGCCATTTTTGTGAGGTAAAACATCTGTTAAATTACAAACTTTATGAAAGTTTTAATTTTTCTGCAATTTAAAAGCATAATTTCATGTTTTTTTGTTTTAGCCTGATGTAAAGTCACATTGTTATAGCTTTTATTTAAGTAAAAGTACGAACGTATTAGCATCTAAATATACTTAAAGTATTATGCAGAATAATATTTATTATTGTATTATAATTATTGATGCGTTAATGTGTTCATCACTTTAATGTTGCAGCTGGTAAATGTGGAGCTCATTTTAAGTACTTTATATACTGCTGGGTAGTTTAATCTATAATAATACATCACTTATTACTTGATTATATTATATTTAAATTATATATATGTGTATATATATAGATAGATAGATAGATAGATAGATAGATAGATTTTATTTAATAACCTAAATCTGTAAAGCATCTAAAGTTATCAGATACATGTAGGGGAGTAAAAAGTACTCTATGTAGAAATGTAGTGGAGTAGTAGTAAAGTAGCAGGAAATGTATATAATTTTGTGGCACGTAAGTATGATTTTGAGGTACTTGTACTTTACTTAAGTACAACCCCAAATCAGAAAAAGTTGAGACAGTATGAAAAACACAAATAAAAAAAGAAAGTAGTGATTTCTAAATGTACTTTGACTTTTATTTCATTGCAGACAATGTGAACACAAAATATTTCATGTTTTGTCTGGTCAACTTAATTTCATTTGTAAATATACATCCTTTCCTGTCATTCAGACCTGCAACACATTCCAAAAAAGGTTGGGACAGGAGCAATTTAGGGCTAGTAATCAGGTAAATTGGTTAAATAATGATGTGATTTGAAACAGGTGATGTCAACAGGTGATTGTAATTATGATTTGGTACAAAAGCAGCATCCAAGAAAGATCTAGTCCTTTAGGAGCAAAGATGGGCCGAGGATCGCCAAATTGCCAGCAAATACGTGAGAAAATTATTGAAATGTTTAAAAACAATGTTCCTCAAAGAAAGATAGGAAGACATTTGCTTATTTCACCTTCAACAGTGCATAACATAATTAAAAGATTCAAGGAATGAGGAGGAATTTCAGTGCATAAAGGACAAGGGCGCAAGCCTAAGCTGAACAACCGTGATCTCCGATCCCTCAGGCTGCACTGCATCAAGAATCGTCATTCATCTATAAGCGAGGAGGCATCTGGGATCGACCATCACACAGTGGAAACGTGTACTGTGGTCAGATGAATCAGTATTTCAGGTATTGTTTGGGAGAAATGGACGCTGTGTGCTCCGGACCAAAGAAGAAAAGGATCATCCAGACTGTTACCAGCAACAAGTCCAAAAGCCAGGGTCTGTCATCGTATGGGGTTGTGTCAGTGCCCTTGGCAAAGGTAACTTGCACTTCTGTGATGGCACCATTAATGCTGAAAAGTACATAGAGATTTTGGAGCACTATGCTGCCTTCAAGAAGACATCTTTTCCATGGACGTTCATGCATATTTCAACAAGATAATGCAAAACCACATTCTGCACACATTACAAAGTCCTGGCTGCGGAGGAAGAGGATACGGGTACTTGACTGGCCTGCCTGCAGTCCCGACCTGTCTCCAATAGAGAATGTGTGGCGCATTTTGAAGCGCAAAATGCGACAAGGAAGACCCCGTACTGTTGCCCACCTAAAGACTTGTTTGCAGCAAGAATGGGACAAAATTACACCTGAAACACTTCATCACTTGGTGCCTTCAGTCCCTAAACGTCTTTTAAGTGTTGTGAAAAGGAATGGCAACATTACAAAGTGGTAAATGCTTTACTGTTCCAACTTTTTTTGAAATGTGTTGCAAGAACCAAAATAGGAATTTTGTTTTTTTGATGAGGAACACATTAAATTATGTGCTGTTGTATTGTCTGCAATGAAATACAAGTCAAAGTACATTCAGAAATCACTACTTTCTTTTTTTATTTGTGTTTTCCATACTGTCCCAACTTTTTCTGATTTGGGGTTGTACAGTACTTGAGTAAATGTACTTAGTTACTTTCAACCCAAACTTTGGATCAAACTGATGTTCAGTTGGTGCTTCAGAAGTATAAACATCTGTCCATGTTGTTCAGGTAAACTGTCCTCTGTGAAGATACTCACCTGTCTGCCTGCCTGCCTCTCTTCCAGCAGGTCCAGGAGATGCTGCAGCTTTGAGGGGCTCTGTTGCCTAGCGACAGTAACTGTGATGACAGAGAGGTGATGCTGCACACCTGGAACACCTGGAAGTCGGACTGTGACTGTCACACTGAGAGCAGAGCTGCTGCTTCCTCACAGGACCAGCAGGTGTGTTTGTTTCATTCAACACAGAAACATGCTTCAACACAAAGTGTTTATTAAAAAGATAAATACCATCTTCATTTACACAGCAGATGTCAAATATAACTATCTTTTTTTACATGTTTTCATGAAGGCACGTTTTTCAGTTCAGTGTTTTCTCACAGATGTTGCTTTGACAGACACAGAAATATCAAGTTATGTTTTTGTCCCCTACTCACAGTTATGTCAATGCTGCATTCATGTCATTTGGGAGTTATTTTAATTACCAGTTTCTGATTTATAATATAATAAAAAACATCAACATCCAACAGTTTTTGTTCTGATATATCTGACTAAATAATAAAGTGTTGTTAGATTAAATCCAGATATGAGTTTATGGTGTAATATTCTCACTTCACAGTGTTTTTTTGTTTTTCCAAGATTATTTTTTTGTTTTTCCAAGATTATTTTTTTGGGGCTTTTCCCTTTTATTGGACAGTGGATAGACATGAAAGGGGGAGAGAGATGGGGGACGGCACGCAGCAAAGGGCAGCAGGTCGGATTCAAACCCGCGCCGCTGCAGAACTCAGCCAACATGGGGCGAACGCTCTTACTGGGTGAGCTAGAGGCCACCCCACTTCACAGTGTTTTTGACAACTAACTCTACTTTTGTCGTCGTCATCTTTCTCAACATCCAACATTTGTCCCATTTGACTTGAACGCAGCATTAGCCTTGTTAGAGCTGGGCAATATATTGATATTACCGGTATATTGATATCGTGATATGAGACTAGTTATCGTCTTAGATTTTAGATATCATAATATCGTAATATGGAATAAGTGTTGTCTATTCCTGGTTTTAAAGGCTGCATTACAGTTAAGTTATGACATTTTCTGAACTTACCAGACTGTTGTAACTGTTCTATTGTTTGCCTTTACCCACTTAGTCATTATATCCACATTACTGATGATTATTTATCAAAAATCTCATTGTGTAAATATTTTGTGAAAGCACCAATAGTCAACACTACAATATCGTTGCGGTATCGATATCAAGGTATTTGGTCAAAAATATAGTGATATTTGATTTTCTCCATATCACCCAGCCCTAAGCCTTGTACATGTCAACAAAACCAGCTAAACAGCTGCTCCATAAAGTTGTTTTTGTTTTCACTTATCGCATTAAATCCTCCTGCTTGGAACTTGACCCAACCCAAGTACTCTGCAAGTTGTCGTGGAAAGAAACCGAACCAAGGGAAAAATACTCCAAGTTAACAAACTCATCAACTGATTCGGACCAATGATAATGAACTGGAGTCCTTTCCATAACGTAGTAATAACAATATGAGCCTGTCAGTGGCAAAAACAGACAGACCGTGCAGGCAGTGCGCTTGCACTGGGGCCCGTGGGCCCATACACAGAGGGGGCCCTCCAACAATGTGTTGGGCAGAGTGACAGTGACTTGCGAGTGATTCAGATTGCCACCTCGGAAATACGACTGTGTTTCAATCACTGTTTTGAAATAAAAAACAGTCTCCGTCATAATTAGCATTTTTCTTTGTAAAATAGTCAATAGCAATTTAATAAAATTTAAATTATATGAATATTCTACATAAATTACAAAAAACTATTAACTATTAAAAAAAACCTTTTCAATTAAATGCAGGGTTGCAAACTCATCGGGTTAAAAAGTTGACAGATGGCCCGGTAAATATCAGAGTTAACGTGGATTTACAGTCAATTTTAGCATAATGGTATAGGAAAGAACTCACCCTAAAATTATGTAATTACTGCTACAAATGTAAGGGCAACATCAGTTCAGGGCACTTAAATACATAAATAAACTAATTGGATCAACAAGAATTACAAAAACGATTCAAAACTGTGATTTTCACTAAAGGGTGACAATTTTGCACCCCTGAAATGTATAAATTCTTATTTTCTTTGGTATGTTTGTCATACACAGATAAGCAGTGATAATTGCTGGGTAATATCTATGTTGATATTGTCCAATGGCAAGTCTCTATTTGATCATGTGACGAGACAATACAGTATATGATAGCTAGTTTATGCGAAAAATCTGTCAAGATTGACTGAGCACATCAGCAAGCCTAATGGTGTGTGTGTGTGTGTGTGTGTGTGTGTGTGTGTGTGTGTGTGTGTGTGTGTGTGTGTGTGTGTGTGTGTGTGTGTGTGTGTGTGTGTGTGCGTGTTTCATAACTAGTAACTGGCGTGCACTAGGGCCCGTCGTAACTACTTTATGCCACTGGTTTCAGCAGAGAAAAGCCTTCAGTGACGAGGAGTTAATGTTCAGTCGACTAAACGTACGTCTGTTTCTTAAAGTTCTCAGGAAAAAAAGGAACATTTGAACATCAAAGACAACTGGGCAACTCCACCTGATACAATAGAACACTCCAGAACAGCTGCTAAATTACTAAATGAACTGTTTTGACAAATAAATGCATAAAGTTTCACCTCAGTGCAGACAGACATCCTGATAAAACAAACCTTAATGTTTGGCATCCGTTAACTTCACGTGTGTGTGTGTGTGTGTGTGTGTGTGTGTGTGTGTGTGTGTGTGTGTGTGTGTGTGTGTGTGTGTGTGTGTGTGTGTGTGTGTGTGTGTGTGTGTGTGTGTGTGTGTCTGTGTGTGTTATGGAGTGTGTGTTAGCAGTGAGTCCAGCTGGTCCAGTCGGTGTTTCAGTACCAGTAAACTCTCCTCAGCCTCCAGTCGTCTCACCTTCATGTTCTCCTGCTGGTTCCACAAACTGCAGCGCAGACGAGCCTCAACCGCAAAACAACAAACACTCACTCAGGTTTTACTCACTCTCACTGGATTGATTACTACACTTCAGATATGTATTTTATTCTGTCTTCTCCAGTCACAAGACGTGTTTAGCCTAGCTTAGCACAAAGACTGGAAGCAAAGGGAAACTGTTAGCCGAGCTCCATCATAAGAGGATAAATCCACCTTGCAACAGCTCTGAGTCTAATTCACATGTTTATGTTGTTCATTGAACTGATGTAGAAGCAGCAATGTCAGAAGGAGTTGTTAGTTTGATCTCTGTCAGCTAAACTAGCTGGCTACAGGATGAACTGCTGACTAGCTTGTTAGCTAACAAGAAACAAGTTGGTCAACAATTAGCTTCAACGCTAACTGCTGCTAAAACCACAATGTCTCCTTTTTACATCTATGCTTCTACACCAGATCAGTTAACAACACACAACATGTGAAGGATCTCTCTCTGCACTGGACACAGAGATGAAAGTGACCTATAATAATCTTTATTTTTCTTCCATCTGAAATATTTGGACAAGACAGAACAAGATGATTTAAATATTTGAATCTCATACTGAATTATCAAGATTCAAATCAGAAAATAGTCTAAGTATATATCTTACAACCAAACCAACTGGTAATAAAAAGTCAGACTGGATCATCCTGATTTCATCCTGTTAAAAGTTTGGACATTTTACTGTAAACTCAAACAATTTAACCATCTGTGTTTATTTCTCATGTAAGTTAATAATAAAATAAAAGTTTACCTTTAGTCGGTCCTCTTGTTGTTTCAGTTTTTCTCTCTGCAGTTCGACCTTCCACTTCTCCTCCTGAAAACAAACAGTCAGCGACATGATTAACTGTGTGTTACAGTGGCCATATTATGCTCATTTTCAGGTTCATAATTGTATTTTGAGCTTGTACCAGAATAGGTTTACATGGTTTAATTCTCAAAAAATGCCATATTGTTGTTGTACTGCACATTGCTGCAGCTCCTCTTTTCAGCGCTGTTCAGGTCTCTGTTTTAGCTACATAGTGAGACATCTCACCTCTAAACCATCTTTGTAGGGATTCGCACATGTGCAGTAGCTATTGAAGGATCACATCAGCTAGCTATCTTTTTTCTCTAACTTCAAGGCAGGATTAGCAAGGAGACTTCTTCTAAACAGGGCGCACTTCCAACTTTGCGTGGAATACCTGCAGAACAGGGACATGTAAGTAGTTTTTTTGTAGATTATGGTGAACTAGAGTGTGTTGTAGCAGTGTTTTGCCATTGTGCCATTGAGAATGAGCTAGCCATGCTAGTGCTAGCATGCTACTGTTAGCCACCTCGTCTCGGCTACTGACGTAAAAAGCCCTGCAGATTTTGAACAGCTCACCCAGAGACTGAAGGCAGGAATCATTCAGAAACCTGTATCTCACTCAAAACAGCATGGATGGTTATTTTTTCAAGTTTGTATGCGTGTGGAAGCACCAGAGACACAAAATAACACCCCAAATCCCAGAAAAAGTGTTTTTGTTTCATACTATGGGCACTTTAAACTGTTGACACAAAGTTGGAGGTGCCCCCCAGGACTGCCCACATACTTTAAAAACTTAAATCTAAATACATGATTGAAGAAATAAATGTTTTTTAAACAATTCACTGTAGAAATGAATTAATGACTTAATGTCTAACTGTGTGAATACAGTTTCCTTCATTTCTGTAAATGTAACTATTTTCATGTATTTCAGAGTCAAAGTCTTTGGCTCAGAGTCGACTTGCAGTCCAGTGATCTTTTACAGTGAGATCAGGACCCCAAAATACAGACCAATCATTAAACAAATGCAAATATTAAGGTAGATTACTGATATTAATTTATTGTAATTGTGCAATATTTTACGAATATATTTAACGAATATTAGGAGAAGTTTCATCCTCCGTTAACGGGAGCTATGGACAATCACTAATTAATCTGATCACTGTGATATAAAGTGGACTATGGTTGCAGTGGTGCACCGGTATTTCGGTACAACACGGTTTAAAGTGTTAACGTGTCTGCAGTCACCTGAGTTCAGGTGTGTTTCTGTCAGGACTCACCTCAGAACTGAAGGCTGATCTCAGACCAGCTGTAGACAGGTAGAAAGACTCGTCCTCGTCCTCCGACACCTCCCTGCTGTCCTACACACACACACACACACACACACACACACACACACACACACACACACACACACACACACACACACACACACACACACACACACACACACACACACACACACACACACACATTAAACAACTTGTTAAATGAACAGCAGGCTTATATGGTTTACGTAGCAAACAGTCCTCTCAGTAGTATTTAGTCTTCCTATTAAATAAAGATAGATCACTACAAACAAAATATTGATTTAAAAATAATTGTATTGATTTGAAAATCAATAGGAAATGAAAATGGTCCTTCTATGGATCATAAATGGATCCATAGCAACGGTCTGCTTTTCAGAAATAACAGACTGTAGAAAGCCATAACTGATCAATCAGAATCGAGTATTTAACAAAGCCATGTAATAATGTATCGTATTGTGTTGTACAGTAGTGCCTGCTAAAGCCTTGCATTGACAACATTAGACCATTCTTAATAACCTGCCCAGGGACAACAGATGAAAACAAGCTTAATACTCTTAACTCTTAACTAGTGGCGACGACTGCCGACTGTACCCACATGCCTTCATCATACACTGGTTACAGAAATTTAGCCAAACTAAATTGTCTATCTGCCAACAGCAATGTGCTTTCCTTCGATTTGACAAGAGCATGTGAATTAAACATTAAGTTCTTACATTTTACTAACATAGAAGCTGGCTGGCTGTTTGCTAGGGGGCTAATTGTTTAGCGGAGGGTGCAGAGAGAGAGAGAGAGAGAGAGAGAGGTCTATTACAGTCTTTATATTAAATGTCACGGTGTAGGATATTAGCATATTAACGTTAGTTTATTTAGGTATATAAAGATCTTTTGAAAGATACGTTATTGTTAGAATAAATATGCATACACATTTGCCATCTTATGGACATAATGTGCAAAAATAGATATTCCAATCGTTCAAACCTGTGTGGTTTTAGAAGGAACATTCGAATGTCATTTTTAACCAGTTTTGACAGCTCTGATGTGTATTGGATTTGGAGTGGAGTCTCTTGTTTGTTTTCCTCACTCTCGTTTTCGGTGGTCGGTTTGGTGTGTCAGGGCCTTTATACTCTACATTAAGGTGGAAACTAAAGAGTTGATTAATGTGCACTGTCCTTGGTAAATAAATAAATAAATGGTTTACACACAAACTAGTATCCTGGGATCACCTTAAATACCTGTATTTATTATTGATTTATTAATCATTGTATGTGACGCTTCACCTCCTCTTCTGTCTTGTGTCGTTCGTCCTCCTTCACTCGAAGCTCCTCACGTTTCTTTTGAAGCCCCTCCTCTTTCAGCTGTAGCTCCTCCTCCTGCTGTTTTAGCTCCTCTTCCTTGTTGATCAGCTGTTTCTCTCTCTGCCACAGCTCCTCCTCTGATCAATCACAATCAGTCAAACACAAGTTACTTTTTTCCACATATACATTTGTTTTTCTCATGTAAAACACTTGAAAATATCTCAGATCTAAATCTCCTGTAGGACGGAAAGTATGTGGAACCGAATAAATGAGTCACTCTGTTGACTGACTGATCTGGTTGAGCTGCTGCTGCTGTTGGGTCAGATGGTGTCCCCTGTCCTCCAACTGTGACACTGCAGCTTTAAAATCCTCCAGTCCAACACACACTGCCTGAGAGAGAGAGAGAGCGAGAGAGAGATAAAAAGATGTATCAGTTGATCAGCAGATCAACTATTCTCTGGTTCCAGCTTCTGAAATATTAATATATGCTGGTTTATAATAGTAAATTCCAAGGCTCTCTTCTTCAAAATGATTTAAAAAGCCTTTATTTTGCTGGCTATTCTTCAGGGTGTTCACACCCTGAATTTTTGAAGAAGAGTGCCTTGGTTTTCCCTTTTTTCTACACTCAATTGAATTCCCGACCTCAAAGAGCATTTTCTAATATATGACTGAACTTCCTGAGCACCCTGGACTTTTTTTGTCTTTCCTTGATTTGTATTGTTTGTGTTGTTCTTGGGACAAAACAAGAAGTTTGAAGACGTCACATTTAACCTGAGTCTATTGACTCCAAATGGTAAGAAGGTATTGTTTAAACCAGAATACTTATATGATTGCTGATATTATTTACATACTTTTGCTAAGGTAATAATTTTAATGTAGGACTTTTACTTGTAGTAGTAGAGTATTTTAAGTGTTGTATAGGTAATTTTACTGAGGTAAAAGATCTGAATATGCCTTCAACTACTGACTGTGTTATAAATGTGCAAGGTAGTAGGCAGGTTAGCAGGTTTTTTTAATTTCATCCATTCATCCATCTTCGTCCGCTTATCCGGTGTTGGGTCGTGGGGGGAGCAGCTCCAGCAGGGGACCCCAAACTTCCCTTTCCCGAGCCACATTAACCAGCTCCGACTGGGGGATCCCGAGGCGTTCCCAGGCCAGGTTGGAGATATAATCCCTCCACCTAGTCCTGGGTCTTCCCCGAGGCCTCCTCCCAGCTGGACGTGCCTGGAACACCTCCCTAGGGAGGCGCCCAGGGGGCATCCTTACCAGATGCCCGAACCACCTCAACTGGCTACTTTCGACGCAAAAGAACAGCGCCTCTACTCCGAGCTCCTCACGGATGACTGAGCTTCTCACCCTATCTCTAAGGGAGACGCCAGCCACCCTCCTGAGGAAACCTATTTTGGCTGCTTGTACCCTGGATCTTGTTCTTTCGGTCATGACCCAGCCTTCATGACCATAGGTGAGGGTAGGATTGAAAACTGACCGGTAGATCGAGAGCTTTGCCTTCTGGCTCAGCTCTCTTTTCGTCACAACGGTGTGATACATTGAATGTAATACTGCCCCCGCTGCGCCGATTCTCCGACCAATCTCCCGCTCCATTGTACCTGAAGAAGGGACTCTATCGGTTTCCTGCCGAGAACCATGGCCTCAGATTTGGAGGTGCTGATCCTCATCCCAGCTGCTTCACACTCGGCTGCAAACCGATCCAGTGAGTGCTGAAGGTCACAGGCCGATGATGCCACCAGGACCACATCATCTGCAAAAAGCAGCGATGAGATCCCCAGCCCATCGAACTGCAACCCGTTCCCACCACGACTACGCCTCGATATCCTGTCCATAAATACTACGAACAGGATCGGTGACAAAGCGCAGCCCTGGCGGAGGCCAACCCTCATCTGGAACGTGTCCGACTTACTGCCGAGAACCCGGACACAGCTCTCGCTTTGGTCATACAGAGATTGGATGGCCCTGAGAAGGGACCCCTACCTTGTAAGATGGCACCTGTGTTCGGCTTTGCCTCTGCTCGGTCTCTGTCCTCACGTGTATCTGTGGTTTTTTTAGTGTTGTTCTTTGTTTTATCAGCCCTGATAACAAATAGCTGTGTCTCAGCTGTTTTAAAATATGATCGCCACACGCTTTTCCGCATTAAGGAGACTATGAAGGACTTCTCAGTTACCTGGGCTGGGTCCTCGAAGTTTTTCCCTCCTAACATTGAATATTCTACGTCATCGCCGGTGTACCTGCTAGTCACCAAGCATCACGGCAGGAGGAGGAAGCGGGGATCCAGGGCTGGTGTCCAGGCCAGGCGGAGAAAACAACGTGGAGGGCCACCATATCCAATTGGTCCCGGAGCTTTTTGGGTCGAGAGGTGCTTGCGGTCAATTGCTGTCTGCAAGGTGTCGTGTGCGCCTCCGTTGCTTTGGAGTAAGGTTAGTCAATCTGACTTGAGTTTCCTGACTCGGCGGCCCCGAAATCCATTTCCGCGTGAGCGGATTCTGTGTGCTGTGACATGCCAGCGAGCAAATGCCGACCCATCGGAACGTGCCCAGCTGGCGCGATGTGCTCTGTTTAACGCGCGCTCCATTGCCAACAAGGCGTTCATACTCAATGATTTATTTACAAAGGAACAAATTGACTTTATGTTCCTAACTGAGACTTGGCAGCAGGATATGGAATACACTCATCTCAATGAACTGTGTCCTCCGGACTGTTCTGTGTATGGGACACCGCGTGTGTCGCGGCGAGGAGGCGGGCTCGCACTCGTGTACCGGGACCGTTTCTGTTCCAGGTTGATAAATTCGGACTCTTTCGACTCCTTTGAGCTACAGATGACTAAGGTTGGAAATACTGATTCATTTTACTGTGTCTTAATTTACCGACCTCCTGGTTCTGCTCGCTTGTTTTTAGATGATTTTGCAGAGTTTTTATCATCAATTATCAAACTTGAAAAAGTATTGATGCTTGGGGATTTTAACTTGCATGTTGATGACTCTTCATGTTCTGTGGCATCTGAGTTCTTAACACTCACTGAATCATTTAATTTTAAACAATGTGTTTCTGGTCCTACACATATAAAAGGTCATACTCTGGACCTTGTTTTTTCATTAGGTCTGTGCATCAACCAATTGAGTGTTATGGACATTAATGTGACAGATCACTGTTGCATATTCTTCAATCTGTCTTCTAATGTTGACTGTCTTCCTTGTAGACCGATGCTGCAAAGACGCATTATTACTCAAGCCACAGCTGAAAAATTTTCTGAGTCATTTGACCCTATTTCTTTTATTGATTGTAGTGATGCTGAACTATTTCTTCAGTCTTTTAATAATCATTGTCTGTCGGTTTTAAATTTAGTTGCTCCCTTGAAAAGTAAAAGCACATTCCCAAATAATATTTGCCCTTGGATGAATGATGAAATAATGTCTTTCAGGAGAACGTGCCGTAAAGTTGAACGTTTATGGAAATCCACAAGTCTGGAAGTACACAGATTGCATCTGAGGGAGCTTATCACATTGCTAAATGTTAAGATAAAACAGGCAAGGTCAGATTATTTTACTAATCTTGTAACTCAGAACAAGAATAATTTTAAGGTCCTGTTTGATACAATATCTAAGATAGTATCTCCCCTTGCTTCCCAAGTGCCTGTACACTCAAAGAGTGATTGCAATAGGTTTTTACATGCTTTTGTAAGCAAGGTGCAAGATATTAGAATTACTATAAATCCATCTCTTGATGTCATATCATGTGGGTCAGCTGCCTCATACTCTTGGGATACTTTTTCACCTATCACTCTAGATGATATTATGAGCCTATTAAGTAAAGTGAAACCATCTGCAAGCCCGCTTGATGTATTGCCGACTTCGTTGCTCTTAAATGTGTTTGATTTACTTGGACCATTTGTTGTTAAAATGATTAACCTTTCCCTTTTCAGCGGATCAGTCCCCAGTCATTTTAAACAAGCAGTTGTCAGCCCCTTACTAAAGAAACCAAATTTGGATTCTTCTGTACCAACGAATTACAGGCCGATATCTAAAATGCCTTTTTTATCTAAAATTCTTGAGAGAGTGGTCGCTGGCCAGCTGACTACATTTCTTGATGAAAAAAAAATACTTGATAAATTTCAGTCAGGTTTCCGGAAAAGCCATTCAACTGAGACGGCGCTTCTTAAAGTATCAAATGACATACTGATGGCTGCTGACTCAGGACAGTACACGGTGCTGATTTTACTTGACTTATCGTCTGCGTTCGATACATTGGACCATACGGTCCTGTTAAATCGGCTACGCAATGAAATGGGGTTTTCTGGTGATGTTCTTAGATGGTTTACCTCTTACCTGACTGACAGATCATTTTGTGTGTCTATCAACAACATTCTGTCAGATGTGACCCCTCTGTTATATGGAGTTCCTCAGGGTTCGGTTTTGGGTCCTCTTTTGTTTTTGTTATATATTAGCCCTCTTGGTGAAATAATTAGAAATTTTAATACTGTGTCTTATCACTTTTATGCTGATGACATTCAGTTGTACTGCACATTCAATGAATCAGAGTTCGGAAAATTAACAGATTTATTGGAATGTCTGTCTTGCATTAAGACTTGGTTATATAACAATTATCTACAACTAAATACAAAAAAGACAGAAACTCTGATCATTGCTCCTGAACAAAAAATTTCCCAAATTAAACAACACCTACACTCCTTGGACTCCTCCGTCCAGACGAGCCTAAGAAACCTTGGTGTTCTGTTTGACCAATCGATGTCTCTAGATGGTCATTCTATACAGCTGGTCAGAAGCTGTTTCTATCATTTGAGAAATATCTCTAAATTGAGAACAATACTACCCAAAAGTAATATGGAGATGATCATTCATGCTTTTATTTCTTCACGGTTGGATTATTGTAATTCTCTTTTTATTTGTTTTAACAAATGTTCTCTCAAACATCTCCAACTGGTTCAAAATGCTGCAGCCAGGCTTTTAACAGGAACAAACAGAAGGGCACACATTACTCCAATTTTATTTAGTCTCCACTGGCTTCCGGTAAAATACAGAATTGATTATAAAATTTTAATTTTAACTTTTAAAGCAATACATGGACAGACACCTCAATATATCGCAGACATGTTGACCCCCTACTCTTCTTCTCGCATTCTTCGTTCCTCAGGTCAAAATCTCCTGATGGTCCCTAAAACCCGCCTTAAAACTCGGGGAGACCGCTCCTTCCAGGCAGCTGCTCCAAAATTGTGGAATGCCATGCCCTTGGCATTGCGTGTGGCCGATTCTATTGATTCTTTTAAAAAACAGCTGAAGACACTGCTGTTTAGAGAAGCTTTTAGTTGATTGAGTTTTCATGTTTTTATGTTTGTATGATGCTTATTATATTGTTTATACTTGCTACATGTAAAGCACTCTGTGATTCTTTCTGTGATGGGTGCTATATAAATAAAGCTTACTTACTTACTTACTTACTACCCCCTCACCCCATACTCCCGCAGCACCTCCCACAGTATCTCCTGGACCCGGTCATATGCCTTCTCCAGATCTACAAAACACATGTAGACCAGATGGGCATACTCCCAGGGTCCCTCCAGGATCCTTGCAAGAGTGAAGATCTGATCCGTTGTTCCACAACAAGGAGGCAATCCGCATTGTTCCTCTTCAACCCGAGGTTCGACTATCCCCTCCTTTCCAGCACCTTGGAGTAGACTTTACCAGGGAGGCTAAGTAGTGTGATACCCCTGTAAATGACACACACCCTCTGGTCCCCCTTTTTAAACAGGGGAACCACCACCCCGGTCTGCCACTCCTTAGGCACCGTCCCAGATTCCACGCAATGTTGAAGAGGCGTGTCAACCAAGACAGCCCCTCCACACCCAGAGCTTTCAGCATTTCTGGACGGAATCATCAATCCCTGGGGCTTTGCCACTGTGGAGTTGTTTAACTACCTCAGCGACCTCCACCAGGGAAATTGACGACAATCCCCCATCATCCAGCCTCTAACATAGAACATATAGCTGGATTTAGGAGTTCCTCAAAGTGCTCCTTCCACCGCCCTATTACCTCCTCAGTTGAGGTCCCATCCTTACTGTACACAGCTTGGATGGTTCCTCGCTTCCCCCTCCTGATGTGGCAAACTGTTTTCCAGAAGCGCCTTGGTGCCGACCGAAAGTCCTTCTCCATGTCTTCTCCGAACTTCTCCCACACCCGCTGCTTTGCCTCTTTCACGGCAGAGGCTGCAGCCCTTTGGGCCCTTCGGTACCTTGCAACTGCCTCTGGAGTCCTGCGGGATAACATATCCCGGAAAGACTCTTTCTTCAGTCGACAGCTTCCCTGACCACCGGTATCCACCATGGTGTTCGTGGGTTACCGCCCCTTGAGGCACCCAAGACCCTAAGACCACAGCTCCCCGCCGCAGCTTCAGCAATGGAAACTTTGAACATTGTCCATTCAGGTTCAATGCCCCCAGCCTCCACAGGGATGCACGAAAAGCTCCGCCGGAGGTGTGAGTTGAAGGTCTGTCGGACAGGGGCCTCCTCCAGACGTTCCCAATTTACCCGCACTACCCGTTTGGGCTTACCAGGTCTGTCCAGAGTCCTCCCCTACCCCCTCACCCAACTCACCACCAGATGATGATCGGTTGACAGCTCCACCCCTCTCTTCACCCGAGTGTCCAAAACATACGGCCTCAGATCAGATGAAACGATTATAAAATCGATCATTGACCTTCGGCCTAGGGTGCTCTGGTACCAAGTACACTTATGAGAATCCCTATGTTCGAACATGGTGTTTGTTATAGACAATCCATGACTAGCACAGAAGTCCAACAACAGACAACCACTCTGGTTTAGATCAGGGAGGCTGTTCCTCCCAATCATGCCTCTCCATGTGTCTCCATCATTGCCCACGTGCACGTTGAAGTCACCCAACAGAACTATGGAGTCCCCCCTTTTAATTTATGTGCTCAATATTGTATGTGAAATATTGTTTGGCTGTAATGTTTTATTAGATCACATTAAGTTATTGTATATATTTGCATTGTTATATTTAAGTCAATAAAGTAACTGTGTAGTATCCAAGAACAGTGTTTCTTGTCGGTTTCTGTTTTGGCCCCTACGTCCTTTCTGTGTAACTGTGTTAGTGATCTCTCAGTGTATCTGTTAGGAATTTAGTTATATGTCATGTTTGAATTGTGTGTGTTCTACCTGTTTGTCTTCTATCTGCCTGTCCAGTTCTTTCAGGTGTTCTGCTCTCTGCTGCTGCTGCTCACTGCACACATTCATCTCCTACAGGACACAAACACGCTAATCAGAAATGTCACTTGTTGTGTGTGTGTGTGTGTGTGTGTGTGTGTGTGTGTGTGCGCACCTGTTCCAGAGTCTGCAGGTGTTTCTTCCTCTCCTCCACCTGTTCACTGAGCAGAGACAACAGCTCTGAGTTCTCTGAAACACAAACATGAGATAATGTCGTTGCATCCTTTAACTCTTTTCCGCCTCCAGTTGTCTTATTTACATTTAAAGTCTATTAAGTATTATCTCATAATAAAATATAGTATAGTATGTCATGAAAAGTCATAGTATAATATGTCATAAAAAGTCATAGTATACTATGTCATAAATCATATAGTGGAAAATAGTAATTTGGTATGTTGAAAAAATACAAATATTGTATGCTTAAAAAAAGTCAGTATATATTATTTGTGAAAAGTCACAGTATAGAATGTCGAAAAAAGTCATAGTATAGTGTGTCAAAAAAAAGTCATAGTATGTCGAAAAAAGTCGCAGTATAGAAAGGCAGTTTACTATGTCAAAAAGTATAGAATAAAGTATAGTATAGAATATAGAATGTCGAAAAAAGTAAAAGTATAGTATGTCGAAAAGTCATAGTATAGTATGTCAAAAGAAGTCATAGTATACCGGTAGTATGTCAAAAAAAGTTGCAGTATAGAAAGTCAGTTTACTATGTCAAAAAAGTCACAATATAGAATGTCGAAAAAAAGTCATAGTATGTTGAAAAAAGTAATTATAGTATTTCGAAAAAAGTAATTGTATAGTACGTCAAAAAAGTCATAGCTTAGAATGTTGAAAATAAGTCATAGTATAGTATGTCAAAAAAAGTCATAGTATAGTATGACGGAAAAAGTCATAGTTTAGTATGTCGAAATTAAGTCATAGTATAGCATGTCGAAAGTCATAGTATATTATGTATAATAAAGTAATTATATAGTATGTTGAATATAAAAGTGACTATCAGGAGACAAGGTACCTTTAGTGTAGTATGTCCACAAAAGTAACATTAAAGCACATTGGAAAAAATTAATAGTATAAGATGTTGAAAAAAGTCATTATATAGCTAGTATGACTATGAAAATTGTCAACAGCAGGCGAGGTGGCCGAGTGGTTAAGGCAATAGCTTGCTAATCCATTGTGCTCTACGCTTGTGGGTTTGAGTCCCACTTAGTCGTTTGTGCACTATGTCCAAAAAAGGTAATATTATACGGGGAGAGCCGGGACGGATGAAACATTCCAGTTTTCTCCGAGTGCAATGATGATAGACAGACTTCCTTAGGTCAACACATAGAGCATGTTAACCTCCTTCTATCAGCCAAATGTCTTCCTGTTATTTCCTTTTATCACGGAGTTACAGGCGATAAACAAGTTTTGATGGCCGAAAGTAAACTTCATTAGCGGTTACATTTTTTCGATTATTAATGATTGTTTTTCATTTAAAGGTTTGACTACATATTTATTCAGTAGATCATTTAGTGTTCTCCACAATCCTAGACTTTCATATTGCATGCTTGTTTACATGGAAAGCAAAAAAGGCTATAATGCCATATGTCTATGTCGGGACGGTTGAAACAGCTCCCCGACCTGGCTGTAACTCTATGTATTTTAAGTAAATGCACAAATATCTGTGATTATAGAATAATTTATGGAGGTGAGACATGGAAAAGCAGTTTCAGAAAGATGAAATATATTTGGGCCCCACCAGGTATAGGGGGTCGAGTTTCCCCATGTTATCCTATGGAGACTGACGAGCTGTGGGGTCGTTAAGGGCACTTATTTGGATGTGCAGTGGCCTAAGCCACGTGAAAACCTATAGTGAAACGACATTTTCCATAATAGAAACATGATATAAATGGGAAAACGTACTCTTCTAGCTATAAAAATAGCAGAATCATCCAGAGTGCATGATATTTCAATAACCGCTTCATATGCGCTTCAAGGTGATGGCAATGAGTTGTTAACAGACATTCACAAAGACGTATAGCCCAGCAACAATCTATCTAAAATAACACCTTTTGGCAGTACCATTCAGGATATGTAGTAAAATATTAAAGTTGGTCTAAGTTTATATGGCTTAAACTGTACGTTTCATCCGTCCCCCATGCTGTTTCAATTGTCCCGACCAGGAGGGACGGATGAAACATCACGCACGCCCCACTTTTGCTGTAATAATTCCAGAACGGTTTTGTTCAAAGCTGAAAATGCAGCTGTTTTTGACAGATGACAGGTGTAGGTTGCTAGTGACAAAATATTAGCTTTCAGTGCCATATGATCGCTTCTTACATTACGTTTAATTAAAAAGTGTTTCAACTGTCCTGGCTCTCCCCTACGTCAAAAAAGTAAAAAGTATGTCAATAGTTATGGTTTAGTATGTTGAAAAAAGTCATAGTATAGTATGTCGAAAAAAGTCGTAGTATAGTATGTTGAATAAAGGTCATAGTATGTTATGTCAAAAAAAGTGATAGTATAGTATGTCGAAAAAAAAGTCATAGTATAGTATGTCAAAAAAGTAATCGTACAGTATGTCGAAAAAAAAAAGTCATAGTATAGTATCTCAAAAAAAGTCATGGTATAGTATGTCAAAAAAGTAATCGTACAGTATGTCGAAAAAAAAAAAGTCATAGTATAGTATGTCGAAAAAAAGATGCAGTATGTTATGTCAAAAAAGTCACATTATAGAATGTCAAAAAAGTCATAGTATTGCATGGCAAAAAAAGTCATGGTATAATATGTGAAAAAGGTAATGGTATAGTATGTCAAAAAAAGTCATAGTATAGCATGTCAAAAGAGACGAGGTGGCCGAGTGGTTAAGGCGATGGACTGCTAATCCATTGTGCTCTGCACGCGTGGGTTCGAATCCCATCCTCGTCGACCTGTATGTCTTTAGTGTATAATGTCGACAAAAGTATAACAAAAATATTATGGTTTAGTATGTCGAAAAAAGTCATAGTATTCTGTGTCAAAAAAACGTCATAGTATAGCATGTCGAAAGTCATAGTATAGTATGTGGAAAAAAGATGCAGTATAGAATGTAACAAAAGTCATAGTATAGTGTGTCAAAAGAACTCACAGTATAGTATGTCAAAAAAATTCATCGTATAGCATGTCGAAAGCCACAGTATAGAATGTCAAAAAAAGTCATAGTATAGCATGTCGAAAGTCACAGTATAGAATGTCAAAAAAGTCATAGTATCTCATGTCAAAAAAGTCATTGTATAGTATGTGAAAAAAGTCATTGTAAAGTATGTCAAAAAAAGTCATAGTGTATATAGCACGTCGAAAGTCATAGTATAGTATGTCAAAAAAGTCATAGTATTGCATGGCAAAAAAAGTAATGGTATAATATGTAAAAAAAGTAATGGTATAGTATGTCAAAAAAAGTCATAGTATAGCATGTCAAGAAAGTAATGTTATAGTATGTCAACAAAGTGGTTAAGGCGATGGACTGCTAATCCATTGTGCTCTGCACGCGTGGGTTCGAATCCCATCCTCGTCGACCAGTATGTCTTTAGTGTATAATGTCCAGAGAAGTATAACACTAAAATTATGGTTTAGAATGTCAAAAAAACGTCATAGTATAGCATGTCGAAAGTCATAGTATAGTATGTCAAAATAAGATGCAGTATAGAATGTAAAAAAAGTCATAGTATAGTGTGTCGAAAGTCATAGTATAGCATGTCAAAAAAGTCATGGTATAGTATGTGAAAAAAGTAATGGTATAGTATGTCAAAAAACGTCATCGTATAGCATGTCGAAAAAAGATGCAGTATGTTATGTCAAAAAAGTCACATTATAGAATGTCAAAAAAGTCATAGTATTGCATGGCAAAAAAAGTCATGGTATATGTGAAAAAAGTAATGGTATAGTATGTCGAAAAAAGTCATAGTATAGCATGTCAAAAGAGACGAGGTGGCCGTACCCGCCAGCAGTAGGACTGCCAAACACATCCTAACACATCCTAACGCTTTCCTAACGCTTTCCTAACAATTCCTAACAAGTCCTAACAAGTCCTAACAGTTCCTAACATAAGTCCTAACAATTCCTAACAATTCCGAACGAGGTCCTAACATGGGGTAAAACAGCCAATCAGAACGATGTTGCGACGCACCCAATCAACAACTGCTGCCTCGACGCACGGTTGTCTGATTGGTGAGTGACAAGTGACAGATTTCAAACTTTACAGAGACAACAGAGAGACGACTTTCTCTAACTTTCTCTACACTAAGGTACGTTACGATAATAGTAGACTTTAGGGTGAATGTTTTAAAGTCTATGAGACAGTAGGTTTTGTTAGCTCCTTTGGATTAACGTGGGAAACGATGTTGAAAGGGTAACGTAACGACTGAGGTAACGTTAACGTTAGCCCCATACGTTAAGATGACCGCTGTTGTGAACGTTTCTAGCTAGCTAAGTAAACTGCGATACTTTTACATTTAGTCTCTTTCTTTATGTTACATTGACACATTCGGATTGTACTACGACATTTATTGTGAATGATTAATTAAGACTAGATGTAATCCGTGTTTAGGTAGGGTAACGTAGGCTAGCCATTTGTTTGTTTGTTTGTTTGTTTGGTCTGTTAATGGCGTCGTCGTTTAAGAGATTTGTGGTGGTCATCTTAAACTATGTTTTGTGTCGTTGACCTGATGTGAAAACCGTTAACGCCTGGGGTGATCAGAACGGTGACCCTAGTGTTTGTTTTATAAAAACAAAAAAACAACAAAAAAACACTCATACACCTTTGGTGTTTGTGTTATAAAAATAAAAAAACAACAAAAAAACACAACTCTGGTGGTGTAACAGTAACACATCCATCCTTTGGGTGGAAGATCCAGGTGCAAATCCTGGCAGGAGTGTGCAGCTTGTTGGCCCAATCAGTATTTTATTGAAATGTATATTATATTTTCTATTACTATTATTATTATAATTATCACAACAAAGCATTATTATTATTCTTACCAATCCTATTTGTATCTGTTTCTAAGTTATATTTGATGAATTCATAGCACTTTGTAAAAGTGTTCGTTAATTGAGAAATGTTTCAAGCGGGGATCGAACCGGCGACTTTCTCATTTGTCCTCTCTCTCTTTCCCCCCCTTTCCCCCTTTTTTTCCTTTTCTTCCCCCCTTCCTAGCAGTCCCTTTTGCCCCACTTTTGGCCGAGTGGTTAAGGCGATGGACTGCTAATCCATTGTGCTCTGCACGCGTGGGTTCGAATCCCATCCTCGTCGACCAGTATGTCTTTAGTGTATAATGTCGACAAAAGTATAACAAAAAAATTATGGTTTAGTATGTCGAAAAAAGTCATAGTATTCTGTGTCAAAAAAACGTCATCGTATAGTATGTGAAAAAAGTAATGATATAGTATGTCAAAAAACGTCATCGTAAAGCATGTCGAAAGCCACAGTATAGAATGTCAAAAAAAGTCATAGTATAGCATGTCGAAAGTCACAGTATTGCATGGCAAAAAAAGCGTTTAGTATGTCGAAAAAAGTCATAGTATTCTGTGTCAAAAAAACGTCATCATATAGTATGTAAAAAAAGTAATGATATAGTATGTCAAAAAACGTCATCGTATAGCATGTCGAAAGCCACAGTATAGAATGTCAAAAAAAGTCATAGTATAGCATGTCGAAAGTCACAGTATCTCATGTCAAAAAAGTCATGTATAGTATGTGAAAAAAGTAATGGTATAGTATGTCAAAAAAAGTTATAGTATAGCATGTCAAAAAAGTCATGGTATAGTATGTGAAAAAAGTCATGGTATAGTTTGTCAAAAAAAAGTCATAGTGTATATAGCATGTCGAAAGTCATAGTATAGCATGTCGAAAAAAGATGCAGTATAGAATGTAAAAAAAGGTCATAGTATCGTGTGTCGAAAAAGTCACAGTATAGAATGTCGAAAAAAGTCATAGTATAGTATGTCAAAAACGTCATCGTATAGTATGTGAAAAAAGTAATGATATAGTATGTCAAAAAACGTCATCGTATAGCATGTCGAAAGCCACAGTATAGAATGTCAAAAAAAGTCATGGTATAGCATGTCAAAAAAGTCATAGTATTGCATGGCAAAAAAAGTCATGGTATAGTATGTGAAAAAAGTAATGGTATAGTATGTCAAAAAACGTCATTGTATAGCATGTCGAAAAAAGATGCAGTATGTTATGTCAAAAAAGTCACATTATAGAATGTCAAAAAAGTCATAGTATTGCATGGCAAAATAAGTCATGGTATAGTATGTGAAAAAAGTAATGGTATAGTATGTGAAAAAAGTAATGGTATAGTATGTCAAAAAACGTCATCGTATAGCATGTCGAAAAAAGATGCACTATGTTATGTCAAAAAAGTCACATTATAGAATGTCAAAAAAGTCATAGTATTGCATGGCAAAAAAAGTCATGGTATAATATGTGAAAAAAGTAATGGTATAGTATGTCGAAAAAAGTCATAGTATAGCATGTCAAAAGAGACGAGGTGGCCGAGTGGTTAAGGCGATGGACTGCTAATCCATTGTGCTCTGCACGCGTGGATTCGAATCCCATCCTCGTCGACCAGTATGTCTTTAGTGTATAATGTCGACAAAAGTATAACAAAAAAATTATGGTTTAGTATGTCGAAAAAAGTCATAGTATTCTGTGTCAAAAAAACGTCATCGTATAGTATGTGAAAAAAGTAATCATATAGTATGTCAAAAAACGTCATCGTAAAGCATGTCGAAAGCCACAGTATAGAATGTCAAAAAAAGTCATAGTATAGCATGTCGAAAGTCACAGTATTGCATGGCAAAAAAAGCGTTTAGTATGTCGAAAAAAGTCATAGTATTCTGTGTCAAAAAAACGTCATCATATAGTATGTAAAAAAAGTAATGATATAGTATGTCAAAAAACGTCATCGTATAGCATGTCGAAAGCCACAGTATAGAATGTCAAAAAAAGTCATAGTATAGCATGTCGAAAGTCACAGTATCTCATGTCAAAAAAGTCATGTATAGTATGTGAAAAAAGTAATGGTATAGTATGTCAAAAAAAGTTATAGTATAGCATGTCAAAAAAGTCATGGTATAGTATGTGAAAAAAGTCATGGTATAGTTTGTCAAAAAAAAGTCATAGTGTATATAGCATGTCGAAAGTCATAGTATAGCATGTCGAAAAAAGATGCAGTATAGAATGTAAAAAAAGGTCATAGTATCGTGTGTCGAAAAAGTCACAGTATAGAATGTCGAAAAAAGTCATAGTATAGTATGTCAAAAACGTCATCGTATAGTATGTGAAAAAAGTAATGATATAGTATGTCAAAAAACGTCATCGTATAGCATGTCGAAAGCCACAGTATAGAATGTCAAAAAAAGTCATGGTATAGCATGTCAAAAAAGTCATAGTATTGCATGGCAAAAAAAGTCATGGTATAGTATGTGAAAAAAGTAATGGTATAGTATGTCAAAAAACGTCATTGTATAGCATGTCGAAAAAAGATGCAGTATGTTATGTCAAAAAAGTCACATTATAGAATGTCAAAAAAGTCATAGTATTGCATGGCAAAATAAGTCATGGTATAGTATGTGAAAAAAGTAATGGTATAGTATGTGAAAAAAGTAATGGTATAGTATGTCAAAAAACGTCATCGTATAGCATGTCGAAAAAAGATGCACTATGTTATGTCAAAAAAGTCACATTATAGAATGTCAAAAAAGTCATAGTATTGCATGGCAAAAAAAGTCATGGTATAATATGTGAAAAAAGTAATGGTATAGTATGTCGAAAAAAGTCATAGTATAGCATGTCAAAAGAGACGAGGTGGCCGAGTGGTTAAGGCGATGGACTGCTAATCCATTGTGCTCTGCACGCGTGGATTCGAATCCCATCCTCGTCGACCAGTATGTCTTTAGTGTATAATGTCGACAAAAGTATAACAAAAAAATTATGGTTTAGTATGTCGAAAAAAGTCATAGTATTCTGTGTCAAAAAAACGTCATCGTATAGTATGTGAAAAAAGTAATCATATAGTATGTCAAAAAACGTCATCGTATAGCATGTCGAAAGCCACAGTATAGAATGTCAAAAAAAGTCATAGTATAGCATGTCGAAAGTCACAGTATCTCATGTCAAAAAAGTCATAGTATCTCATGTCAAAAAAATCATGTATAGTATGTGAAAAAAGTAATGGTATAGTATGTCAAAAAAAGTTATAGTATAGCATGTCAAAAAAGTCATGGTATAGTATGTGAAAAAAGTCATGGTATAGTATGTCAAAAAAAAGTCATAGTGTATATAGCATGTCGAAAGTCATAGTATAGCATGTCGAAAGTCATAGTATAGTATGTCAAAAAAAGATGCAGTCATGGTATAGTATGTGAAAAAAGTCATGGTATAGTATGTCAAAAAAAAGTCATAGTGTATATAGCATGTCGAAAGTCATAGTATAGCATGTCGAATGTCATAGTATAGTATGTCAAAAAAAGTCATAGTATAGCATGTCGAAAGTCATAGTATAGTATGTCAAAAAAAGATGCAGTATAGAATGTAAAAAAAGGTCATAGTATCGTGTGTCAAAAAAGTCACAGTATAGAATGTTGAAAAAAGTCATAGTATAGTATGTCAAAAACGTCATCGTATAGTATGTGAAAAAAGTAATGATATAGTATGTCAAAAAAAGTCATCGTATAGCATGTCGAAAGCCACAGTATAGTATGTCAAAAAAGTCATAGTATAGCATGTCGAAAGTCACAGTATAGAATGTCAAAAAAGTCATAGTATCTCATGTCAAAAAAGTCATGGTATAGTATGTGAAAAAAGTAATGGTATAGTATGTCAAAAAAGTCATGGTATAGTATGTGAAAAAAGTAATGATATAGTATGTCAAAAAACGTCATCGTATAGCATGTCAAAAGCCACAGTATAGAATGTCAAAAAAAGTCATAGTATAGCATGTCGAAAGTCACAGTATAGAATGTCAAAAAAGTCATAGTATCTCATGTCAAAAAAGTCATGGTATAGTATGTGAAAAAAGTAATGGTATAGTATGTCAAAAAAAGTTATAGTATAGCATGTCAAAAAAGTCATGGTATAGTATCTGAAAAAAGTCAGGGGATAGTATGTCAAAAAAAAGTCATAGTGTATATAGCATGTCGAAAGTCATAGTATAGTATGTCAAAAAAAGTCATAGTATAGCATGTCGAAAGTCACAGTATAGATTGTCGAAAAAAGTCATAATATAGTATGTGAAAAAAGTCATGGTATAGTATGTCAAAAAAGTCATAGTATAGCATGTCAAAAAAGTCATGGTATAGTATGTGAAAAAAGTAATGTTATAGTATGTCAAAAAACGTCATCGTATAGCATGTCGAAAAAAGATGCAGTATGTTATGTCAAAAAAGTCACATTATAGAATGTCAAAAAAGTCATAGTATTGCATGGCAAAAAAAGTCATGGTATAATATGTGAAAAAAGATGAGGTGGCCGAGTGGTTAATGCGATGGACTGCTAATCCATTGTGCTCTGCGCGCGTGGGTTCGAATCCCATCCTCGTCGACCAGTATGTCTTTAGTGTATAATGTCGACAAAAGTATAACAAAAAAATTATGGTTTAGTATGTCGAAAAAAGTCATAGTATTCTGTGTCAAAAAAAACGTCAAAGTATAGCATGTCGGAAGTCATAGTATAGTATGTCAAAAAAAACGTCAAAGTATAGCATGTCGGAAGTCATAATATAGTATGTCGAAAAAAGATGCAGTATAGAATGTAGAAAAAGTCATAGTATAGTGTGTCAAAAGAACTCATAGTATAGTATGTCAAAAAAACTTCATCGTATAGCATGTCGAAAGCCACAGTATAGAATGTCAAAAAAAGTCATAGTATAGCATGTCGAAAGTCACAGTATAGAATGTCAAAAAAGTCATAGTATCTCATGTCAAAAAAGTCATAGTATAGTATGTGAAAAAAGTCATGGTATAGTATGTCAAAAAAAGTTATAGTATAGCATGTCAAAAAAGTCATTGTATAGTATGTGAAAAAAGTCATGGTATAGTATGTCAAAAAAGTCATAGTATAGCATGTCAAAAAAGGCATGGTATAGTATATAGTAAAAAGTCATTGTGTATATAGGATGTCGAAAGTCATAGTATAGTATGTCAAAAAAAGTCATAGTATAGCATATCGAAAGTCACAGTATAGATTGTCGAAAAAAGTCATAATATAGTATGTAAAAAAAGTCATGGTATAGTATGTCAAAAAAGTCATAGTATAGCATGTCAAAAAAGTCATGGTATAGTATGTGAAAAAAGTAATGTTATAGTATGTCAAAAAAAGTCATAGTATAGTATTTCAAAAAACCGAGTGGTTAAGGCGATGGACTGCTAATCCATTGTGCTCTGCACGCGTGGGTTCGAATCCCATCCTCGTCGACCAGTATGTCTTTAGTGTATAATGTCGACAAAAGTATAACAAAAAAATTATGGTTTAGCATGTCGAAAAAAGTCATAGTATTCTGTGTCAAAAAAACGTCATAGTATAGCATGTCGAAAGTCACAGTATAGATTGTCGAAAAAAGTCATAATATAGTATGTGAAAAAAGTCATGGTATAGTATGTCAAAAAAGTCATAGTATAGCATGTCAAAAAAGTCATGGTATAGTATGTGAAAAAAGTAATGTTATAGTATGTCAAAAAAAGTCATAGTATAGTATGTCAAAAAAGTCATGGTATAGTATGTGAAAAAAGTAATGGTATAGTATGTCAAAAAACGTCATCGTATAGCATGTCGAAAAAAGATGCAGTATGTTATGTCAAAAAAGTCATGGTATAGTATGTCAAAAAAGTCATAGTATCTCATGTCAAAAAAGTAATGTATAGTATGTGAAAAAGTAATGGTATAGTATGTCAAAAAACGTTATAGTATAGCATGTCAAAAAAGTCATGGTATAGTATGTGAAAAAAGTCATGGTATAGTATGTCAAAAAAAAGTCATAGTGTATATAGCATGTCGAAAGTCATAGTATAGCATGTCGAAAGTCATAGTACAGTATGTCAAAAAAAGTCATAGTATAGTATGTGAAAAAAGTCATGGTATAGTATGTCTCTGCACGCGTGGGTTCGAATCCCATCCTCGTCGACCAGTATGTCTTTAGTGTATAATGTCCACAAAAGTATAACAAAAAAATTATAGTTTAGTATGTCGAAAAAAGTCATAGTATTCTGTGTCAAAAAAACGTCATAGTATAGTATGTCGAAAGTCATAGTATAGTATGTCGAAAAAAGATGCAGTATAGAATGTAAAAAAAGTCATAGTATAGTGTGTCAAAAGAACTCATAGTATAGTATGTCGAAAAAATTCATAGTATAGCATGTCAAAAGTCATAGTATAGTATTTCAAAAAAGATGCAGTATAGAATGTAAAAAAAGTCATAGTATAGTGTGTCAAAAGAACTCATAGTAAAGTATGTCGAAAAAATTCATAGTATAGCATGTCGAAAGTCATAGTATAGTATGTCAAAAAATAATGGTATAGTATGTCAAAAAAGTCATAGTATAGTATGTTGAAAAAAGATGCAGTATGTTATGTCAAAAAAGTCACAGTATAGAATGTCAAAAAAGTCATAGTATTGCATGGCAAAAAAAGTCATCGTATAGTATGTGAAAAAAGTAATGGTATAGTATGTCAAAAAAAGTCATAGTATAGCATGTCAAAAAAGTCATGGTATAGTATGTGAAAAAAGTAATGGTATAGTATGTCAAAAAAAGTCATAGTATATATAGTATGTCGAAAGTCATAGTATAGCATGTCGAAAGTCATAGTATAGTATGTCAAAAAAAGATTCAGTATAGAATGTAAAAAAAGATCATAGTATCATGTGTCAAAAAAGTCACAGTATAGAATGTCGAAAAAAGTCATAGTATAGTATGTCAAAAACGTCATCGTATAGTATGTGAAAAAAGTAATGATATAGTATGTCAAAAAACGTCATCGTATAGCATGTCGAAAGCCACAGTATAGAATGTCAAAAAAAGTCATGGTATAGCATGTCAAAAAAGTTATAGTATTGCATGGCAAAAAAAGTCATGGTATAGTATGTGAAAAAAGTAATGGTATAGTATGTCAAAAAACGTCATTGTATAGCATGTCGAAAAAAGATGCAGTATGTTATGTCAAAAAAGTCACATTATAGAATGTCAAAAAAGTCATAGTATTGCATGGCAAAAAAAGTCATGGTATAGTATGTGAAAAAAGTAATGGTATAGTATGTCAAAAAAAGTCATAGTATATATAGTATGTCGAAAGTCATAGTATAGCATGTCGAAAGTCATAGTATAGTATGTCGAAAAAAGATGCAGTATAGAATGTAAAAAAAGGTCATAGTATCGTGTGTCAGAAAAGTCACAGTATAGAATGTCGAAAAAAGTCATAGTATAGTATGTCAAAAACGTCATCGTATAGTATGTGAAAAAAGTAATGATATAGTATGTCAAAAAACGTCATCGTATAGCATGTCGAAAGCCACAGTATAGAATGTCAAAAAAGTCATAGTATCTCATGTCAAAACATTCATGTATAGTATGTGAAAAAAGTAATGGTATAGTATGTCAAAAAAAGTTATAGTATAGCATGTCAAAAAAGTCATGGTATAGTATGTGAAAAAAGTAATGTTATAGTATGTCAAAAAAAGTCATAGTATAGTATGTCAAAAAAGTCATGGTATAGTATGTTGAAAAAAGATGCAGTCATGGTATAGTATGTGAAAAAAGTCATGGTATAGTATGTGAAAAAAAAGTAAAAGTGTATATAGCATGTCGAAAGTCATAGTATAGCATGTCGAAAGTCATAGTATAGTATGTCAAAAAAAGTCATAGTATAGCATGTCGAAAGTCATAGTATAGTATGTCAAAAAAAGATGCAGTATAGAATGTAAAAAAAGGTCATAGTATCGTGTGTCAAAAAAGTCACAGTATAGAATGTTGAAAAAAGTCATAGTATAGTATGTCAAAAACGTCATCGTATAGTATGTGAAAAAAGTAATGATATAGTATGTCAAAAAAAGTCATCGTATAGCATGTCGAAAGCCACAGTATAGTATGTCAAAAAAGTCATAGTATAGCATGTCGAAAGTCACAGTATAGAATGTCAAAAAAGTCATAGTATCTCATGTCAAAAAAGTCATGGTATAGTATGTGAAAAAAGTAATGGTATAGTATGTCAAAAAAGTCATGGTATAGTATGTGAAAAAAGTAATGATATAGTATGTCAAAAAACGTCATTGTATAGCATGTCAAAAGCCACAGTATAGAATGTCAAAAAAAGTCATAGTATAGCATGTCGAAAGTCACAGTATAGAATGTCAAAAAAGTCATAGTATCTCATGTCAAAAAAGTCATGGTATAGTATGTGAAAAAAGTAATGGTATAGTATGTCAAAAAAAGTTATAGTATAGCATGTCAAAAAAGTCATGGTATAGTATCTGAAAAAAGTCATGGTATAGTATGTCAAAAAAAAGTCATAGTGTATATAGCATGTCGAAAGTCATAGTATAGTATGTCAAAAAAAGTCATAGTATAGCATGTCGAAAGTCACAGTATAGATTGTCGAAAAAAGTCATAATATAGTATGTGAAAAAAGTCATGGTATAGTATGTCAAAAAAGTCATAGTATAGCATGTCAAAAAAGTCATGGTATAGTATGTGAAAAAAGTAATGTTATAGTATGTCAAAAAACGTCATCGTATAGCATGTCGAAAAAAGATGCAGTATGTTATGTCAAAAAAGTCACATTATAGAATGTCAAAAAAGTCATAGTATTGCATGGCAAAAAAAGTCATGGTATAATATGTGAAAAAAGACGAGGTGGCCGAGTGGTTAAGGCGATGGACTGCTAATCCATTGTGCTCTGCACGCGTGGGTTCGAATCCCATCCTCGTCGACCAGTATGTCTTGAGTGTATAATGTCGACAAAAGTATAACAAAAAAATTATGGTTTAGTATGTCGAAAAAAGTCATAGTATTCTGTGTCAAAAAAAACGTCAAAGTATAGCATGTCGGAAGTCATAGTATAGTATGTCAAAAATAGATGCAGTCATGGTATAGTATGTCAAAAAAAAGTAATAGTGTATATAGCATGTCGAAAGTCATAGTATAGCATGTCGAAAGTCATAGTATAGTATGTCAAAAAAAGTCATAGTATAGCATGTCGAAAGTCATAGTATAGTATGTCAAAAAAAGATGCAGTATAGAATGTAAAAAAAGGTCATAGAATCGTGTGTCGAAAAAGTCACAGTATCTCATGTCAAAAAAGTCATAGTATAGTATGTCAAAAACGTCATCGTATAGTATGTGAAAAAAGTAATGATATAGTATGTCAAAAAACGTCACCGTATAGCATGTCGAAAGCCACAGTATAGAATGTCAAAAAAAGTCATGGTATAGCATGTCAAAAAAGTCATAGTATTGCATGGCAAAAAAAGTCATGGTATAGTATGTGAAAAAAGTAATGGTATAGTATGTCAAAAAACGTCATTGTATAGCATGTCGAAAAAAGATGCAGTATGTTATGTCAAAAAAGTCACATTATAGAATGTCAAAAAAGTCATAGTATTGCATGGCAAAAAAAGTCATGGTATAGTATGTGAAAAAAGTAATGGTATAGTATGTCAAAAAAAGTTATAGTATAGCATGTCAAAAAAGTCATGGTATAGTATGTGAAAAAAGTCATGGTATAGTATGTCAAAAAAAAGTCATAGTGTATATAGCATGTCGAAAGTCATAGTATAGCATGTCGAAAGTCATAGTATAGTATGTCAAAAAAAGTCATAGTATAGCATGTCGAAAGTCACAGTATAGATTGTCGAAAAAAGTCATAATATAGTATGTGAAAAAAGTAATGTTATAGTATGTCAAAAAAGTCATAGTATAGCATGTCAAAAAAGTCATGGTATAGTATGTGAAAAAAGTAATGTTATAGTATGTCAAAAAAAGTCATAATATAGTATGTGAAAAAAGTCATGGTATAGTATGTCAAAAAAGTCATAGCATAGCATGTCAAAAAAGTCATGGTATAGTATGTGAAAAAAGTAATGTTATAGTATGTCAAAAAAAGTTATAGTATAGCATGTCAAAAAAGTCATGGTATAGTATGTGAAAAAAGTCATGGTATAGTATGTCAAAAAAAAGTCATAGTGTATATAGCATGTCGAAAGTCATAGTATAGCATGTCGAAAGTCATAGTATAGTATGTCAAAAAAAGATGCAGTCATGGTATAGTATGTGAAAAAAGTCATGATATAGTATGTGAAAAAAGTCATGGTATAGTATGTCAAAAAAAAGTCATAGTGTATATAGCATGTCGAAAGTCATAGTATAGCATGTCGAAAGTCATAGTATAGTATGTCAAAAAAAGATGCAGTCATGGTATAGTATGTGAAAAAAGTCATGGTATAGTATGTCAAAAAAAAGTAATAGTGTATATAGCATGTCGAAAGTCATAGTATAGCATGTCGAAAGTCATAGTATAGTATGTCAAAAAAAGTCATAGTATAGCATGTCGAAAGTCATAGTATAGTATGTCAAAAAAGTCATGGTATAGTATGTTGAAAAAAGATGCAGTATGTTATGTCAAAAAAGTCACAGTATAGAATGTCAAAAAAGTCATAGTATTGCATGGCAAAAAAAGTCATCGTATAGTATGTGAAAAAAGTAATGGTATAGTATGTCAAAAAAAGTCATAGTATAGCATGTCAAAAAAGTCATGGTATAGTATGTGAAAAAAGTCATGGTATAGTATGTCAAAAAAAAGTCATAGTGTATATAGCATGTCGAAAGTCATAGTATAGTATGTCAAAAAAAGTCATAGTATAGCATGTCGAAAGTCACAGTATGGATTGTCGAAAAAAGTCATAATATAGTATGTGAAAAAAGTCATGGTATAGTATGTAAAAAAAGTCATAGTATAGCATGTCAAAAAAGTCATGGTATAGTATGTGAAAAAAGTAATGTTATAGTATGTCAAAAAAGTCATAGTATAGCATGTCAAAAAAGTCACATTATAGAATGTCAAAAAAGTCATAGTATTGCATGGCAAAAAAAGTCATGGTATAATATGTGAAAAAAGTAATGGTATAGTATGTGAAAAAAGTAATGGTATAGTATGTCGAAAAAAGTCATAGTATAACATGTCAAAAGCGACGAGGTGGCCGAGTGGTTAAGGCGATGGACTGCTAATCCATTGTGCTCTGCACGCGTGGGTTCGAATCCCATCCTCGTCGACCAGTAAGTCTTTAGTGTATAATGTCGACAAAAGTATAACAAAAAAATTATGGTTTAGTATGTCGAAAAAAGTCATAGTATTCTGTGTCAAAAAAACGTCATCGTATAGTATGTGAAAAAAGTCATGGTATAGTATGTCAAAAAAAAGTCATAGTATAGCATGTCGAAAGTCACAGTATAGATTGTCGAAAAAAGTCATAATATAGTATGTGAAAAAAGTCATGGTATAGTATGTCAAAAAAGTCATAGTATAGCATGTCAAAAAAGTCATGGTATAGTATGTGAAAAAAGTAATGTTATAGTATGTCAAAAAACGTCATCGTATAGCATGTCGAAAAAAGATGCAGTATGGTATAGTATGTCAAAAAAAAGTCATAGTGTATATAGCATGTCGAAAGTCATAGTATAGCATGTCGAAAGTCATAGTATAGTATGTCAAAAAAAGATGCAGTCATGGTATAGTATGTGAAAAAAGTCATGGTATAGTATGTCAAAAAAAAGTAATAGTGTATATAGCATGTCGAAAGTCATAGTATAGCATGTCGAAAGTCATAGTATAGTATGTCAAAAAAAGTCATAGTATAGCATGTCGAAAGTCATAGTATAGTATGTCAAAAAAGTCATGGTATAGTATGTTGAAAAAAGATGCAGTATGTTATGTCAAAAAAGTCACAGTATAGAATGTCAAAAAAGTCATAGTATTGCATGGCAAAAAAAGTCATCGTATAGTATGTGAAAAAAGTAATGGTATAGTATGTCAAAAAAAGTCATAGTATAGCATGTCAAAAAAGTCATGGTATAGTATGTGAAAAAAGTCATGGTATAGTATGTCAAAAAAAAGTCATAGTGTATATAGCATGTCGAAAGTCATAGTATAGCATGTCGAAAGTCATAGTATAGTATGTCAAAAAAAGTCATAGTATAGCATGTCGAAAGTCACAGTATAGATTGTCGAAAAAAGTCATAATATAGTATGTGAAAAAAGTAATGTTATAGTATGTCGAAAAAAGTCATAGTATAACATGTCAAAAGCGACGAGGTGGCCGAGTGGTTAAGGCGATGGACTGCTAATCCATTGTGCTCTGCACGCGTGGGTTCGAATCCCATCCTCGTCGACCAGTAAGTCTTTAGTGTATAATGTCGACAAAAGTATAACAAAAAAATTATGGTTTAGTATGTCGAAAAAAGTCATAGTATTCTGTGTCAAAAAAACGTCATCGTATAGTATGTGAAAAAAGTCATGGTATAGTATGTCAAAAAAAAGTCATAGTATAGCATGTCGAAAGTCACAGTATAGATTGTCGAAAAAAGTCATAATATAGTATGTGAAAAAAGTCATGGTATAGTATGTCAAAAAAGTCATAGTATAGCATGTCAAAAAAGTCATGGTATAGTATGTGAAAAAAGTAATGTTATAGTATGTCAAAAAACGTCATCGTATAGCATGTCGAAAAAAGATGCAGTATGGTATAGTATGTCAAAAAAAAGTCATAGTGTATATAGCATGTCGAAAGTCATAGTATAGCATGTCGAAAGTCATAGTATAGTATGTCAAAAAAAGATGCAGTCATGGTATAGTATGTGAAAAAAGTCATGGTATAGTATGTCAAAAAAAAGTAATAGTGTATATAGCATGTCGAAAGTCATAGTATAGCATGTCGAAAGTCATAGTATAGTATGTCAAAAAAAGTCATAGTATAGCATGTCGAAAGTCATAGTATAGTATGTCAAAAAAGTCATGGTATAGTATGTTGAAAAAAGATGCAGTATGTTATGTCAAAAAAGTCACAGTATAGAATGTCAAAAAAGTCATAGTATTGCATGGCAAAAAAAGTCATCGTATAGTATGTGAAAAAAGTAATGGTATAGTATGTCAAAAAAAGTCATAGTATAGCATGTCAAAAAAGTCATGGTATAGTATGTGAAAAAAGTCATGGTATAGTATGTCAAAAAAAAGTCATAGTGTATATAGCATGTCGAAAGTCATAGTATAGCATGTCGAAAGTCATAGTATAGTATGTCAAAAAAAGTCATAGTATAGCATGTCGAAAGTCACAGTATAGATTGTCGAAAAAAGTCATAATATAGTATGTGAAAAAAGTAATGTTATAGTATGTCAAAAAAGTCATAGTATAGCATGTCAAAAAAGTCATGGTATAGTATGTGAAAAAAGTAATGTTATAGTATGTCAAAAAAAGTCATAATATAGTATGTGAAAAAAGTCATGGTATAGTATGTCAAAAAAGTCATAGTATAGCATGTCAAAAAAGTCATGGTATAGTATGTGAAAAAAGTAATGTTATAGTATGTCAAAAAAAGTTATAGTATAGCATGTCAAAAAAGTCATGATATAGTATGTGAAAAAAGTCATGGTATAGTATGTCAAAAAAAAGTCATAGTGTATATAGCATGTCGAAAGTCATAGTATAGCATGTCGAAAGTCATAGTATAGTATGTCAAAAAAAGATGCAGTCATGGTATAGTATGTGAAAAAAGTCATGGTATAGTATGTCAAAAAAAAGTAATAGTGTATATAGCATGTCGAAAGTCATAGTATAGCATGTCGAAAGTCATAGTATAGTATGTCAAAAAAAGTCATAGTATAGCATGTCGAAAGTCATAGTATAGTATGTCAAAAAAGTCATGGTATAGTATGTTGAAAAAAGATGCAGTATGTTATGTCAAAAAAGTCACAGTATAGAATGTCAAAAAAGTCATAGTATTGCATGGCAAAAAAAGTCATCGTATAGTATGTGAAAAAAGTAATGGTATAGTATGTCAAAAAAAGTCATAGTATAGCATGTCAAAAAAGTCATGGTATAGTATGTGAAAAAAGTCATGGTATAGTATGTCAAAAAAAAGTCATAGTGTATATAGCATGTCGAAAGTCATAGTATAGCATGTCGAAAGTCATAGTATAGTATGTCAAAAAAAGTCATAGTATAGCATGTCGAAAGTCACAGTATAGATTGTCGAAAAAAGTCATAATATAGTATGTGAAAAAAGTAATGTTATAGTATGTCAAAAAAGTCATAGTATAGCATGTCAAAAAAGTCATGGTATAGTATGTGAAAAAAGTAATGTTATAGTATGTCAAAAAAAGTCATAATATAGTATGTGAAAAAAGTCATGGTATAGTATGTCAAAAAAGTCATAGTATAGCATGTCAAAAAAGTCATGGTATAGTATGTGAAAAAAGTAATGTTATAGTATGTCAAAAAAAGTTATAGTATAGCATGTCAAAAAAGTCATGATATAGTATGTGAAAAAAGTCATGGTATAGTATGTCAAAAAAAAGTCATAGTGTATATAGCATGTCGAAAGTCATAGTATAGCATGTCGAAAGTCATAGTATAGTATGTCAAAAAAAGATGCAGTCATGGTATAGTATGTGAAAAAAGTCATGGTATAGTATGTCAAAAAAAAGTAATAGTGTATATAGCATGTCGAAAGTCATAGTATAGCATGTCGAAAGTCATAGTATAGTATGTCAAAAAAAGTCATAGTATAGCATGTCGAAAGTCATAGTATAGTATGTCAAAAAAGTCATGGTATAGTATGTTGAAAAAAGATGCAGTATGTTATGTCAAAAAAGTCACAGTATAGAATGTCAAAAAAGTCATAGTATTGCATGGCAAAAAAAGTCATCGTATAGTATGTGAAAAAAGTAATGGTATAGTATGTCAAAAAAAGTCATAGTATAGCATGTCAAAAAAGTCATGGTATAGTATGTGAAAAAAGTCATGGTATAGTATGTCAAAAAAAAGTCATAGTGTATATAGCATGTCGAAAGTCATAGTATAGTATGTCAAAAAAAGTCATAGTATAGCATGTCGAAAGTCACAGTATGGATTGTCGAAAAAAGTCATAATATAGTATGTGAAAAAAGTCATGGTATAGTATGTAAAAAAAGTCATAGTATAGCATGTCAAAAAAGTCATGGTATAGTATGTGAAAAAAGTAATGTTATAGTATGTCAAAAAAGTCATAGTATAGCATGTCAAAAAAGTCACATTATAGAATGTCAAAAAAGTCATAGTATTGCATGGCAAAAAAAGTCATGGTATAATATGTGAAAAAAGTAATGGTATAGTATGTGAAAAAAGTAATGGTATAGTATGTCGAAAAAAGTCATAGTATAACATGTCAAAAGCGACGAGGTGGCCGAGTGGTTAAGGCGATGGACTGCTAATCCATTGTGCTCTGCACGCGTGGGTTCGAATCCCATCCTCGTCGACCAGTAAGTCTTTAGTGTATAATGTCGACAAAAGTATAACAAAAAAATTATGGTTTAGTATGTCGAAAAAAGTCATAGTATTCTGTGTCAAAAAAACGTCATCGTATAGTATGTGAAAAAAGTCATGGTATAGTATGTCAAAAAAAAGTCATAGTATAGCATGTCGAAAGTCACAGTATAGATTGTCGAAAAAAGTCATAATATAGTATGTGAAAAAAGTCATGGTATAGTATGTCAAAAAAGTCATAGTATAGCATGTCAAAAAAGTCATGGTATAGTATGTGAAAAAAGTAATGTTATAGTATGTCAAAAAACGTCATCGTATAGCATGTCGAAAAAAGATGCAGTATGGTATAGTATGTCAAAAAAAAGTCATAGTGTATATAGCATGTCGAAAGTCATAGTATAGCATGTCGAAAGTCATAGTATAGTATGTCAAAAAAAGATGCAGTCATGGTATAGTATGTGAAAAAAGTCATGGTATAGTATGTCAAAAAAAAGTAATAGTGTATATAGCATGTCGAAAGTCATAGTATAGCATGTCGAAAGTCATAGTATAGTATGTCAAAAAAAGTCATAGTATAGCATGTCGAAAGTCATAGTATAGTATGTCAAAAAAGTCATGGTATAGTATGTTGAAAAAAGATGCAGTATGTTATGTCAAAAAAGTCACAGTATAGAATGTCAAAAAAGTCATAGTATTGCATGGCAAAAAAAGTCATCGTATAGTATGTGAAAAAAGTAATGGTATAGTATGTCAAAAAAAGTCATAGTATAGCATGTCAAAAAAGTCATGGTATAGTATGTGAAAAAAGTCATGGTATAGTATGTCAAAAAAAAGTCATAGTGTATATAGCATGTCGAAAGTCATAGTATAGCATGTCGAAAGTCATAGTATAGTATGTCAAAAAAAGTCATAGTATAGCATGTCGAAAGTCACAGTATAGATTGTCGAAAAAAGTCATAATATAGTATGTGAAAAAAGTAATGTTATAGTATGTCAAAAAAGTCATAGTATAGCATGTCAAAAAAGTCATGGTATAGTATGTGAAAAAAGTAATGTTATAGTATGTCAAAAAAAGTCATAATATAGTATGTGAAAAAAGTCATGGTATAGTATGTCAAAAAAGTCATAGTATAGCATGTCAAAAAAGTCATGGTATAGTATGTGAAAAAAGTAATGTTATAGTATGTCAAAAAAAGTTATAGTATAGCATGTCAAAAAAGTCATGATATAGTATGTGAAAAAAGTCATGGTATAGTATGTCAAAAAAAAGTCATAGTGTATATAGCATGTCGAAAGTCATAGTATAGCATGTCGAAAGTCATAGTATAGTATGTCAAAAAAAGATGCAGTCATGGTATAGTATGTGAAAAAAGTCATGGTATAGTATGTCAAAAAAAAGTAATAGTGTATATAGCATGTCGAAAGTCATAGTATAGCATGTCGAAAGTCATAGTATAGTATGTCAAAAAAAGTCATAGTATAGCATGTCGAAAGTCATAGTATAGTATGTCAAAAAAGTCATGGTATAGTATGTTGAAAAAAGATGCAGTATGTTATGTCAAAAAAGTCACAGTATAGAATGTCAAAAAAGTCATAGTATTGCATGGCAAAAAAAGTCATGGTATAGTATGTGAAAAAAGTAATGGTATAGTATGTCAAAAAAAGTCATAGTATAGCATGTCAAAAAAGTCATGGTATAGTATGTGAAAAAAGTCATGGTATAGTATGTCAAAAAAAAGTCATAGTGTATATAGCATGTCGAAAGTCATAGTATAGTATGTCAAAAAAAGTCATAGTATAGCATGTCGAAAGTCACAGTATGGATTGTCGAAAAAAGTCATAATATAGTATGTGAAAAAAGTCATGGTATAGTATGTAAAAAAAGTCATAGTATAGCATGTCAAAAAAGTCATGGTATAGTATGTGAAAAAAGTAATGTTATAGTATGTCAAAAAAGTCATAGTATAGCATGTCAAAAAAGTCACATTATAGAATGTCAAAAAAGTCATAGTATTGCATGGCAAAAAAAGTCATGGTATAATATGTGAAAAAAGTAATGGTATAGTATGTGAAAAAAGTAATGGTATAGTATGTCGAAAAAAGTCATAGTATAACATGTCAAAAGCGACGAGGTGGCCGAGTGGTTAAGGCGATGGACTGCTAATCCATTGTGCTCTGCACGCGTGGGTTCGAATCCCATCCTCGTCGACCAGTAAGTCTTTAGTGTATAATGTCGACAAAAGTATAACAAAAAAATTATGGTTTAGTATGTCGAAAAAAGTCATAGTATTCTGTGTCAAAAAAACGTCATCGTATAGTATGTGAAAAAAGTCATGGTATAGTATGTCAAAAAAAAGTCATAGTATAGCATGTCGAAAGTCACAGTATAGATTGTCGAAAAAAGTCATAATATAGTATGTGAAAAAAGTCATGGTATAGTATGTCAAAAAAGTCATAGTATAGCATGTCAAAAAAGTCATGGTATAGTATGTGAAAAAAGTAATGTTATAGTATGTCAAAAAACGTCATCGTATAGCATGTCGAAAAAAGATGCAGTATGTTATGTCAAAAAAGTCACATTATAGTATGTCAAAAAAAGTCATAGTATAGCATGTCAAAAAAGTCATGGTATAGTATGTGAAAAAAGTAATGGTATAGTATGTCAAAAAAAGTCATAGTATATATAGTATGTCGAAAGTCATAGTATAGCATGTCGAAAGTCATAGTATAGTATGTCAAAAAAAGATGCAGTATAGAATGTAAAAAAAGGTCATAGTATCATGTGTCAAAAAAGTCACAGTATAGAATGTCGAAAAAAGTCATAGTATAGTATGTCAAAAACGTCATCGTATAGTATGTGAAAAAAGTAATGATATAGTATGTCAAAAAACGTCACCGTATAGCATGTCGAAAGCCACAGTATAGAATGTCAAAAAAAGTCATGGTATAGCATGTCAAAAAAGTCATAGTATTGCATGGCAAAAAAAGTCATGGTATAGTACAGGGGTATTCAACAAAATTTTAAAAAGGTCCAGTTAAAGAAAATGTTTTGAAGCAAAGGTCCAGAAGATCATAATGTCTAACAATGTGGTGTTATATATATTTAAGTAGCCTAGTAGTTGTATCAACATCTGAATGTAATCAATAACTGACCGTCTAATCAAATTAATTCAGTACAATTCAAAAACTTGTTGTCAATATTTATTATCACGTAACATAGAACTGAACATTAGGGCCGTCCTCGACTAAAGAAATTCTTAGTCGACTAACACTTATATGATTTTGTCGACTAATCGATTAGTTGATTTAATCGACAGAGCTGTGCAAGACTAGAAAAGCACAATATAAACGTAGTTAATTAACCATCTGTAAAACTGAGTTTCTCCGAAATTAATCCTGAAAAAGCACCACTTTAAATCTTGTGTTCACCAGAAATGTTCTCATAAGTTGCTTGGAAATGAGTAATTAAGCATGAATAGGCATAAAAAATGACTTATCGACTAAAGACATCTTAGTCGACTAAGACCAAAACGACCGATTAATCGACTAATCGACTAAGGGGGCAGCCCTACTGAACATATATGTATGACTGTAGATATGTACAATGTGCTCTCATTAACTAGCCTAAATAAAACTAGGGCTGCATGTCAAAATAAGAGAAAATAAATAAAATGTGAAAATTGTGCATTTTCAAAAAAAGTGCTTAACTTCAGAAAAATAATATAAAGGGAGGAAAAGTTTGAATTTCCCCTTTTCTGTTTCACATCTTGACTCAACAGTCTCAACCAATTTTACAAATAATAAATCTCAACAGATCTTAACAATTGAACAGTTTTAGAGTATCACTTTCTTCCCCTCATATCCCACTCCACCATGTTTTTGCTCAGTGAGAGAATTGAGCTTTAGCCTGTCTTGCCATTAAATGCTCTGTTTTCACTGTCCATTTTTCTTTTTTTGGAGTGCCATTTGTTCCTTATTTTCTCTAACTGTTACCCTTTTTCTGCCTCACTCGTCTGTTTCGCTCCCTGTCTCCGTCTCACTCGTATTTTCCTCAACTTTTCCGTCTCACTCGTCTGTATCTCTCCCTTTCTCCATTTCACTTGTCTGTATCTCTCCCTTTCTCCGCCTCATTCGTCTGTTTCTCACTCGTCTGTTTCGCTCCCTTTCTCCGTCTCATTCGTCTGTTTTTGCTCCCTTTGTTTTCTACATGTATCGCTATCTTTGTAATCCGACTTTCTTTTCCTAGGTAACTTGCCTCTAAAACTCTCATCTGTCTGCACTGTAGAGTCCCAATGTTTACCGCCAGGAATGCAAAGACTTCATTGGCTGAGTGGTATCACGTGGGATCGCTTAACGCACATGCAATTGGTCGGTGAGTTTCCTCATTCACAAAACGAGTACCGTAAAGACTACAAAAGTTGTGCATATTAAAATAGAAGCGCCCCGTCAGGTTTTAATTCATAATCTTTTGTTTTGGTCCGGGTCCGTATGGGACGGCTTCTAGGTCCGGATCCGGACCGCGGTCCGCCTGTTAGTGACCTATGGTATAGTATGTGAAAAAAGTAATGGTATAGTATGTCAAAAAAAGTCATAGTATAGCATGTCAAAAAAGTCATGGTATAGTATGTGAAAAAAGTCATGGTATAGTATGTCAAAAAAAAAAAAAGTATGACAAAAAAATTATGGTTTAGTATGTCGAAAAAAGTCATAGTATTCTGTGTCAAAAAAACGACGAGGTGGCCGAGTGGTTAAGGCGATGGACTGCTAATCCATTGTGCTCTGCACGCGTGGGTTCGAATCCCATCCTCGTCGACCAGTATGTCTTTAGTGTATAATGTCGACAAAAGTATAACAAAAAAATGATGGTTTAGTATGTCGAAAAAAGTCATAGTATTCTGTGTCAAAAAAACGTCATCGTATAGTATGTGAAAAAAGTAATGATACAGTATGTCAAAAAACGTCATCGTATAGCATGTCGAAAGCCACAGTATAGAATGTCAAAAAAAGTCATGGTATAGCATGTCAAAAAAGTCATAGTATTGCATGGCAAAAAAAGTCATGGTATAGTACAGGGGTATTCAACAAAATTTTAAAAAGGTCCAGTTAAAGAAAATGTTTTGAAGCAAAGGTCCAGAAGATCATAATGTCTAACAATGTGGTGTTATATATATTTAAGTAGCCTAGTAGTTGTATCAACATCTGAATGTAATCAATAACTGACCGTCTAATCAAATTAATTCAGTACAATTCAAAAACTTGTTGTCAATATTTATTATCACGTAACATAGAACTGAACATTAGGGCCGTCCTCGACTAAAGAAATTCTTAGTCGACTAACACTTATATGATTTTGTCGACTAATCGATTAGTTGATTTAATCGACAGAGCTGTGCAAGACTAGAAAAGCACAATATAAACGTAGTTAATTAACCATCTGTAAAACTGAGTTTCTCCGAAATTAATCCTGAAAAAGCACCACTTTAAATCTTGTGTTCACCAGAAATGTTCTCATAAGTTGCTTGGAAATGAGTAATTAAGCATGAATAGGCATAAAAAATGACTTATCGACTAAAGACATCTTAGTCGACTAAGACCAAAACGACCGATTAATCGACTAATCGACTAAGGGGGCAGCCCTACTGAACATATATGTATGACTGTAGATATGTACAATGTGCTCTCATTAACTAGCCTAAATAAAACTAGGGCTGCATGTCAAAATAAGAGAAAATAAATAAAATGTGAAAATTGTGCATTTTCAAAAAAAGTGCTTAACTTCAGAAAAATAATATAAAGGGAGGAAAAGTTTGAATTTCCCCTTTTCTGTTTCACATCTTGACTCAACAGTCTCAACCAATTTTACAAATAATAAATCTCAACAGATCTTAACAATTGAACAGTTTTAGAGTATCACTTTCTTCCCCTCATATCCCACTCCACCATGTTTTTGCTCAGTGAGAGAATTGAGCTTTAGCCTGTCTTGCCATTAAATGCTCTGTTTTCACTGTCCATTTTTCTTTTTTTGGAGTGCCATTTGTTCCTTATTTTCTCTAACTGTTACCCTTTTTCTGCCTCACTCGTCTGTTTCGCTCCCTGTCTCCGTCTCACTCGTATTTTCCTCAACTTTTCCGTCTCACTCGTCTGTATCTCTCCCTTTCTCCATTTCACTTGTCTGTATCTCTCCCTTTCTCCGCCTCATTCGTCTGTTTCTCACTCGTCTGTTTCGCTCCCTTTCTCCGTCTCATTCGTCTGTTTTTGCTCCCTTTGTTTTCTACATGTATCGCTATCTTTGTAATCCGACTTTCTTTTCCTAGGTAACTTGCCTCTAAAACTCTCATCTGTCTGCACTGTAGAGTCCCAATGTTTACCGCCAGGAATGCAAAGACTTCATTGGCTGAGTGGTATCACGTGGGATCGCTTAACGCACATGCAATTGGTCGGTGAGTTTCCTCATTCACAAAACGAGTACCGTAAAGACTACAAAAGTTGTGCATATTAAAATAGAAGCGCCCCGTCAGGTTTTAATTCATAATCTTTTGTTTTGGTCCGGGTCCGTATGGGACGGCTTCTAGGTCCGGATCCGGACCGCGGTCCGCCTGTTAGTGACCTATGGTATAGTATGTGAAAAAAGTAATGGTATAGTATGTCAAAAAAAGTCATAGTATAGCATGTCAAAAAAGTCATGGTATAGTATGTGAAAAAAGTCATGGTATAGTATGTCAAAAAAAAAAAAAGTATGACAAAAAAATTATGGTTTAGTATGTCGAAAAAAGTCATAGTATTCTGTGTCAAAAAAACGTCATCGTATAGTATGTGAAAAAAGTAATGATACAGTATGTCAAAAAACGTCATCGTAGAGCATGTCGAAAGCCACAGTATAGAATGTCAAAAAAAGTCATAGTATAGCATGTCGAAAGTCACAGTATCTCATGTCAAAAAAGTCATAGTATCTCATGTCAAAACATTCATGTATAGTATGTGAAAAAAGTAATGGTATAGTATGTCAAAAAAAGTTATAGTATAGCATGTCAAAAAAGTCATGGTATAGTATGTGAAAAAAGTCATGGTATAGTATGTCAAAAAAAAGTCATAGTGTATATAGCATGTCGAAAGTCATAGTATAGCATGTCGAAAGTCATAGTATAGTATGTCAAAAATAGATGCAGTCATGGTATAGTATGTGAAAAAAGTCATGATATAGTATGTCAAAAAAAAGTAATAGTGTATATAGCATGTCGAAAGTCATAGTATAGCATGTCGAAAGTCATAGTATAGTATGTCAAAAAAAGTCATAGTATAGCATGTCGAAAGTCATAGTATAGTATGTCAAAAAAAGATGCAGTATAGAATGTAAAAAAAGGTCATAGTATCGTGTGTCGAAAAAGTCACAGTATAGAATGTCGAAAAAAGTCATAGTATAGTATGTCAAAAACGTCATCGTATAGTATGTGAAAAAAGTAATGATATAGTATGTCAAAAAACGTCACCGTATAGCATGTCGAAAGCCACAGTATAGAATGTCAAAAAAAGTCATGGTATAGCATGTCAAAAAAGTCATAGTATTGCATGGCAAAAAAAGTCATGGTATCGTATGTGAAAAAAGTAATGGTATAGTATGTCAAAAAACGTCATTGTATAGCATGTCGAAAAAAGATGCAGTATGTTATGTCAAAAAAGTCACATTATAGAATGTCAAAAAAGTCATAGTATTGCATGGCAAAAAAAGTCATGGTATAGTATGTGAAAAAAGTAATGGTATAGTATGTCAAAAAAGTTATAGTATAGCATGTCAAAAAAGTCATGGTATAGTATGTGAAAAAAGTCATGGTATAGTATGTCAAAAAAAGGTCATAGTGTATATAGCATGTCGAAAGTCATAGTATAGCATGTCGAAAGTCATAGTATAGTATGTCAAAAAAAGTCATAGTATAGCATGTCGAAAGTCACAGTATAGATTGTCGAAAAAAGTCATAATATAGTATGTGAAAAAAGTCATGGTATAGTATGTCAAAAAAGTCATAGTATAGCATGTCAAAAAAGTCATGGTATAGTATGTGAAAAAAGTAATGTTATAGTATGTCAAAAAAAGTCATAGTATAGTATGTCAAAAAAGTAATGGTATAGTATGTCAAAAAACGTCATCGTATAGCATGTCGAAAAAAGATGCAGTATGTTATGTCAAAAAAGTCACATTATAGAATGTCAAAAAAGTCATAGTATTGCATGGTAAAAAAAGTCATGGTATAATATGTGAAAAAAGTAATGGTATAGTATGTGAAAAAAGTAATGATATAGTATGTCGAAAAAAGTCATAGTATAACATGTCAAAAGCGACGAGGTGGCCGAGTGGTTAAGGCGATGGACTGCTAATCCATTGTGCTCTGCACGCGTGGGTTCGAATCCCATCCTCGTCGACCAGTATGTCTTTAGTGTATAATGTCGACAAAAGTATAACAAAAAAATTATGGTTTAGTATGTCAAAAAAAGTCATAGTATTCTGTGTCAAAAAAACGTCATCGTATAGTATGTGAAAAAAGTCATGGTATAGTATGTCAAAAAAAAGTCATAGTATAGCATGTCGAAAGTCACAGTATAGATTGTCGAAAAAAGTCATAATATAGTATGTGAAAAAATTCATGGTATAGTATGTCAAAAAAGTCATAGTATAGCATGTCAAAAAAGTCATGGTATAGTATGTGAAAAAAGTAATGTTATAGTATGTCAAAAAAAGTTATAGTATAGCATGTCAAAAAAGTCATGGTATAGTATGTGAAAAAAGTCATGGTATAGTATGTCAAAAAAAAGTCATAGTGTATATAGCATGTCGAAAGTCATAGTATAGCATGTCGAAAGTCATAGTATAGTATGTCAAAAAAAGATGCAGTCATGGTATAGTATGTGAAAAAAGTCATGGTATAGTATGTCAAAAAAAGTAATAGTGTATATAGCATGTCGAAAGTCATAGTATAGCATGTCGAAAGTCATAGTATAGTATGTCAAAAAAAGTCATAGTATAGCATGTCGAAAGTCATAGTATAGTATGTCAAAAAAAGATGCAGTATAGAATGTAAAAAAAGGTCATAGTATCGTGTGTCGAAAAAGTCACAGTATAGAATGTCGAAAAAAGTCATAGTATAGTATGTCAAAAACGTCATCGTATAGTATGTGAAAAAAGTAATGATATAGTATGTCAAAAAACGTCACCGTATAGCATGTCGAAAGCCACAGTATAGAATGTCAAAAAAAGTCATGGTATAGCATGTCACAAAAGTCATAGTATTGCATGGCAAAAAAAGTCATGGTATAGTATGTGAAAAAAGTAATGGTATAGTATGTCAAAAAACGTCATTGTATAGCATGTCGAAAAAAGATGCAGTATGTTATGTCAAAAAAGTCACATTATAGAATGTCAAAAAAGTCATAGTATTGCATGGCAAAAAAAGTCATGGTATAGTATGTGAAAAATGTAATGGTATAGTATGTCAAAAAACGTCACCGTATAGCATGTCAAAAGCCACAGTATAGAATGTCAAAAAAAGTCATGGTATAGCATGTCAAAAAAGTCATAGTATTGCATGGCCAAAAACGTCATGGTATAGTATGTGAAAAAAGTAATGGTATAGTATGTCAAAAAAAGTCATAGTATAGCATGTCAAAAAAGTTATGGTATAGTATGTGAAAAAAGTCATGGTATAGTATGTCAAAAAAAAGTCATAGTGTATATAGCATGTCGAAAGTCATAGTATAGTATGTCAAAAAAAGTCATAGTATAGCATGTCGAAAGTCACAGTATAGATTGTCGAAAAAAGTCATAATATAGTATGTGAAAAAAGTCATGGTATAGTATGTCAAAAAAGTCATAGTATAGCATGTCAAAAAAGTCATGGTATAGTATGTGAAAAAAGTAATGTTATAGTATGTCAAAAAACGTCATCGTATAGCATGTCGAAAAAAGATGCAGTATGTTATGTCAAAAAAGTCACATTATAGTATGTCAAAAAAAGTCATAGTATAGCATGTCAAAAAAGTCATGGTATAGTATGTGAAAAAAGTAATGGTATAGTATGTCAAAAAAAGTCATAGTATATATAGTATGTCGAAAGTCATAGTATAGCATGTCGAAAGTCATAGTATAGTATGTCGAAAGTCATAGTATAGTATGTCAAAAAAAGTCATAGTATAGCATGTCGAAAGTCACAGTATAGATTGTCGAAAAAAGTCATAATATAGTATGTGAAAAAAGTCAAGGTATGGTATGTAAAAAAAGTCATAGTATAGCATGTCAAAAAAGTCATGGTATAGTATGTGAAAAAAGTAATGTTATAGTATGTCAAAAAAGTCATAGTATAGCATGTCAAAAAAGTCATGGTATAGTATGTGAAAAAAGTAATGTTATAGTATGTCAAAAAAAGTCATAGTATAGTATGTCAAAAAAGTAATGGTATAGTATGTCAAAAAACGTCATCGTATAGCATGTCGAAAAAAGATGCAGTATGTTATGTCAAAAAAGTCACATTATAGAATGTCAAAAAAGTCATAGTAATGCATGGCAAAAAAAGTCATGGTATAATATGTGAAAAAAGTAATGGTATAGTATGTCGAAAAAGTCATAGTATAGCATGTCAAAAAAGTCATGGTATAGTATGTGAAAAAAGTAATGTTATAGTATGTCAAAAAACGTCATCGTATAGCATGTCGAAAAAAGATGCAGTATGTTATGTCAAAAAAGTCACATTATAGTATGTCAAAAAAAGTCATAGTATAGCATGTCAAAAAAGTCATGGTATAGTATGTGAAAAAAGTAATGGTATAGTATGTCAAAAAAAGTCATAGTATATATAGTATAGATATATATATAGATATATAGATTGTCAGTATAGATTGCCTCGTCGACCAGTATGTCTTTAGTGTATAATGTCGACAAAAGTATAACAAAAAAATTATGGTTTAGTATGTCGAAAAAAGTCATAGTATTCTGTGTCAAAAAAACGTCATCGTATAGTATGTGAAAAAAGTCATGGTATAGTATGTCAAAAAAAAGTCATAGTATAGCATGTCGAAAGTCACAGTATAGATTGTCGAAAAAAGTCATAATATAGTATGTGAAAAAAGTCATGGTATAGTATGTCAAAAAAGTCATAGTATAGCATGTCAAAAAAGTCATGGTATAGTATGTGAAAAAAGTCATGGTATAGTATGTCAAAAAAAAGTCATAGTGTATATAGCATGTCGAAAGTCATAGTATAGTATGTCAAAAAAAGTCATAGTATAGCATGTCGAAAGTCACAGTATAGATTGTCGAAAAAAGTCATAATATAGTATGTGAAAAAAGTCATGGTATAGTATGTCAAAAAAGTCATAGTATAGCATGTCAAAAAAGTCATGGTATAGTATGTGAAAAAAGTAATGTTATAGTATGTCAAAAAAAGTCATAGTATAGTATGTCAAAAAAGTAATGGTATAGTATGTCAAAAAACGTCATCGTATAGCATGTCGAAAAAAGATGCAGTATGTTATGTCAAAAAAGTCACATTATAGAATGTCAAAAAAGTCATAGTATTGCATGGTAAAAAAAGTCATGGTATAATATGTGAAAAAAGTAATGGTATAGTATGTGAAAAAAGTAATGATATAGTATGTCGAAAAAAGTCATAGTATAACATGTCAAAAGCGACGAGGTGGCCGAGTGGTTAAGGCGATGGACTGCTAATCCATTGTGCTCTGCACGCGTGGGTTCGAATCCCATCCTCGTCGACCAGTATGTCCTTAGTGTATAATGTCGACAAAAGTATAACAAAAAAATTATGGTTTAGTATGTCAAAAAAAGTCATAGTATTCTGTGTCAAAAAAACGTCATCGTATAGTATGTGAAAAAAGTCATGGTATAGTATGTCAAAAAAAAGTCATAGTATAGCATGTCGAAAGTCACAGTATAGATTGTCGAAAAAAGTCATAATATAGTATGTGAAAAAAGTCATGGTATAGTATGTCAAAAAAGTCATAGTATAGCATGTCAAAAAAGTCATGGTATAGTATGTGAAAAAAGTAATGTTATAGTATGTCAAAAAACGTCATCGTATAGCATGTCGAAAAAAGATGCAGTATGTTATGTCAAAAAAGTCACATTATAGTATGTCAAAAAAAGTCATAGTATAGCATGTCAAAAAAGTCATGGTATAGTATGTGAAAAAAGTAATGGTATAGTATGTCAAAAAAAGTCATAGTATATATAGTATGTCGAAAGTCATAGTATAGCATGTCGAAAGTCATAGTATAGTATGTCGAAAGTCATAGTATAGTATGTCAAAAAAAGTCATAGTATAGCATGTCGAAAGTCACAGTATAGATTGTCGAAAAAAGTCATAATATAGTATGTGAAAAAAGTCAAGGTATGGTATGTAAAAAAAGTCATAGTATAGCATGTCAAAAAAGTCATGGTATAGTATGTGAAAAAAGTAATGTTATAGTATGTCAAAAAAGTCATAGTATAGCATGTCAAAAAAGTCATGGTATAGTATGTGAAAAAAGTAATGTTATAGTATGTCAAAAAAAGTCATAGTATAGTATGTCAAAAAAGTAATGGTATAGTATGTCAAAAAACGTCATCGTATAGCATGTCGAAAAAAGATGCAGTATGTTATGTCAAAAAAGTCACATTATAGAATGTCAAAAAAGTCATAGTAATGCATGGCAAAAAAAGTCATGGTATAATATGTGAAAAAAGTAATGGTATAGTATGTCGAAAAAGTCATAGTATAGCATGTCAAAAAAGTCATGGTATAGTATGTGAAAAAAGTAATGTTATAGTATGTCAAAAAACGTCATCGTATAGCATGTCGAAAAAAGATGCAGTATGTTATGTCAAAAAAGTCACATTATAGTATGTCAAAAAAAGTCATAGTATAGCATGTCAAAAAAGTCATGGTATAGTATGTGAAAAAAGTAATGGTATAGTATGTCAAAAAAAGTCATAGTATATATAGTATAGATATATATATAGATATATAGATTGTCAGTATAGATTGCCTCGTCGACCAGTATGTCTTTAGTGTATAATGTCGACAAAAGTATAACAAAAAAATTATGGTTTAGTATGTCGAAAAAAGTCATAGTATTCTGTGTCAAAAAAACGTCATCGTATAGTATGTGAAAAAAGTCATGGTATAGTATGTCAAAAAAAAGTCATAGTATAGCATGTCGAAAGTCACAGTATAGATTGTCGAAAAAAGTCATAATATAGTATGTGAAAAAAGTCATGGTATAGTATGTCAAAAAAGTCATAGTATAGCATGTCAAAAAAGTCATGGTATAGTATGTGAAAAAAGTCATGGTATAGTATGTCAAAAAAAAGTCATAGTGTATATAGCATGTCGAAAGTCATAGTATAGCATGTCGAAAGTCATAGTATAGTATGTCAAAAAAAGATGCAGTCATGGTATAGTATGTCAAAAAAAAGTCATAGTGTATATAGCATGTCGAAAGTCATAGTATAGCATGTCGAAAGTCATAGTATAGTATGTCAAAAATAGATGCAGTCATGGTATAGTATGTGAAAAAAGTCATGGTATAGTATGTCAAAAAAAAGTAATAGTGTATATAGCATGGTTAAGGCGATGGACTGCTAATCCATTGTGCTCTGCATGCGTGGGTTCGAATCCCATCCTCGTCGACCAGTATGTCTTTAGTGTATAATGTCGACAAAAGTATAACAAAAAAATTATGGATTAGTATGTCGAAAAAAGTCATAGTATTCTGTGTCAAAAAAACGTCATCGTATAGTATGTGAAAAAAGTAATGATACAGTATGTCAAAAAACGTCATCGTAGAGCATGTCGAAAGCCACAGTATAGAATGTCAAAAAAAGTCATAGTATAGCATGTCGAAAGTCACAGTATCTCATGTCAAAAAAGTCATAGTATCTCATGTCAAAACATTCATGTATAGTATGTGAAAAAAGTAATGGTATAGTATGTCAAAAAAAGTTATAGTATAGCATGTCAAAAAAGTCATGGTATAGTATGTGAAAAAAGTCATGGTATAGTATGTCAAAAAAAAGTCATAGTGTATATAGCATGTCGAAAGTCATAGTATAGCATGTCGAAAGTCATAGTATAGTATGTCAAAAATAGATGCAGTCATGGTATAGTATGTGAAAAAAGTCATGGTATAGTATGTCAAAAAAAAGTAATAGTGTATATAGCATGTCGAAAGTCATAGTATAGCATGTCGAAAGTCATAGTATAGTATGTCAAAAAAAGTCATAGTATAGCATGTCGAAAGTCATAGTATAGTATGTCAAAAAAAGATGCAGTATAGAATGTAAAAAAAGGTCATAGTATCGTGTGTCGAAAAAGTCACAGTATAGAATGTCGAAAAAAGTCATAGTATAGTATGTCAAAAACGTCATCGTATAGTATGTGAAAAAAGTAATGATATAGTATGTCAAAAAACGTCACCGTATAGCATGTCGAAAGCCACAGTATAGAATGTCAAAAAAAGTCATGGTATAGCATGTCAAAAAAGTCATAGTATTGCATGGCAAAAAAAGTCATGGTATAGTATGTGAAAAAAGTAATGGTATAGTATGTCAAAAAACGTCATTGTATAGCATGTCGAAAAAAGATGCAGTATGTTATGTCAAAAAAGTCACATTATAGAATGTCAAAAAAGTCATAGTATTGCATGGCAAAAAAAGTCATGGTATAGTATGTGAAAAAAGTAATGGTATAGTATGTCAAAAAAGTTATAGTATAGCATGTCAAAAAAGTCATGGTATAGTATGTGAAAAAAGTCATGGTATAGTATGTCAAAAAAAAGTAATAGTGTATATAGCATGTCGAAAGTCATAGTATAGCATGTCGAAAGTCATAGTATAGTATGTCAAAAAAAGTCATAGTATAGCATGTCGAAAGTCACAGTATAGATTGTCGAAAAAAGTCATAATATAGTATGTGAAAAAAGTCATGGTATAGTATGTCAAAAAAGTCATAGTATAGCATGTCAAAAAAGTCATGGTATAGTATGTGAAAAAAGTAATGTTATAGTATGTCAAAAAAAGTCATAGTATAGTATGTCAAAAAAGTAATGGTATAGTATGTCAAAAAACGTCATCGTATAGCATGTCGAAAAAAGATGCAGTATGTTATGTCAAAAAAGTCACATTATAGAATGTCAAAAAAGTCATAGTATTGCATGGTAAAAAAAGTCATGGTATAATATGTGAAAAAAGTAATGGTATAGTATGTGAAAAAAGTAATGATATAGTATGTCGAAAAAAGTCATAGTATAACATGTCAAAAGCGACGAGGTGGCCGAGTGGTTAAGGCGATGGACTGCTAATCCATTGTGCTCTGCACGCGTGGGTTCGAATCCCATCCTCGTCGACCAGTATGTCTTTAGTGTATAATGTCGACAAAAGTATAACAAAAAAATTATGGTTTAGTATGTCAAAAAAAGTCATAGTATTCTGTGTCAAAAAAACGTCATCGTATAGTATGTGAAAAAAGTCATGGTATAGTATGTCAAAAAAAAGTCATAGTATAGCATGTCGAAAGTCACAGTATAGATTGTCGAAAAAAGTCATAATATAGTATGTGAAAAAAGTCATGGTATAGTATGTCAAAAAAGTCATAGTATAGCATGTCAAAAAAGTCATGGTATAGTATGTGAAAAAAGTAATGTTATAGTATGTCAAAAAAAGTTATAGTATAGCATGTCAAAAAAGTCATGGTATAGTATGTGAAAAAAGTCATGGTATAGTATGTCAAAAAAAAGTCATAGTGTATATAGCATGTCGAAAGTCATAGTATAGCATGTCGAAAGTCATAGTATAGTATGTCAAAAAAAGATGCAGTCATGGTATAGTATGTGAAAAAAGTCATGGTATAGTATGTCAAAAAAAAGTAATAGTGTATATAGCATGTCGAAAGTCATAGTATAGCATGTCGAAAGTCATAGTATAGTATGTCAAAAAAAGTCATAGTATAGCATGTCGAAAGTCATAGTATAGTATGTCAAAAAAAGATGCAGTATAGAATGTAAAAAAAGGTCATAGTATCGTGTGTCGAAAAAGTCACAGTATAGAATGTCGAAAAAAGTCATAGTATAGTATGTCAAAAACGTCATCGTATAGTATGTGAAAAAAGTAATGATATAGTATGTCAAAAAACGTCACCGTATAGCATGTCGAAAGCCACAGTATAGAATGTCAAAAAAAGTCATGGTATAGCATGTCACAAAAGTCATAGTATTGCATGGCAAAAAAAGTCATGGTATAGTATGTGAAAAAAGTAATGGTATAGTATGTCAAAAAACGTCATTGTATAGCATGTCGAAAAAAGATGCAGTATGTTATGTCAAAAAAGTCACATTATAGAATGTCAAAAAACTCATAGTATTGCATGGCAAAAAAAGTCATGGTATAGTATGTGAAAAATGTAATGGTATAGTATGTCAAAAAACGTCACCGTATAGCATGTCAAAAGCCACAGTATAGAATGTCAAAAAAAGTCATGGTATAGCATGTCAAAAAAGTCATAGTATTGCATGGCCAAAAACGTCATGGTATAGTATGTGAAAAAAGTAATGGTATAGTATGTCAAAAAAAGTCATAGTATAGCATGTCAAAAAAGTTATGGTATAGTATGTGAAAAAAGTCATGGTATAGTATGTCAAAAAAAAGTCATAGTGTATATAGCATGTCGAAAGTCATAGTATAGTATGTCAAAAAAAGTCATAGTATAGCATGTCGAAAGTCACAGTATAGATTGTCGAAAAAAGTCATAATATAGTATGTGAAAAAAGTCATGGTATAGTATGTCAAAAAAGTCATAGTATAGCATGTCAAAAAAGTCATGGTATAGTATGTGAAAAAAGTAATGTTATAGTATGTCAAAAAACGTCATCGTATAGCATGTCGAAAAAAGATGCAGTATGTTATGTCAAAAAAGTCACATTATAGTATGTCAAAAAAAGTCATAGTATAGCATGTCAAAAAAGTCATGGTATAGTATGTGAAAAAAGTAATGGTATAGTATGTCAAAAAAAGTCATAGTATATATAGTATGTCGAAAGTCATAGTATAGCATGTCGAAAGTCATAGTATAGTATGTCGAAAGTCATAGTATAGTATGTCAAAAAAAGTCATAGTATAGCATGTCGAAAGTCACAGTATAGATTGTCGAAAAAAGTCATAATATAGTATGTGAAAAAAGTCAAGGTATGGTATGTAAAAAAAGTCATAGTATAGCATGTCAAAAAAGTCATGGTATAGTATGTGAAAAAAGTAATGTTATAGTATGTCAAAAAAGTCATAGTATAGCATGTCAAAAAAGTCATGGTATAGTATGTGAAAAAAGTAATGTTATAGTATGTCAAAAAAAGTCATAGTATAGTATGTCAAAAAAGTAATGGTATAGTATGTCAAAAAACGTCATCGTATAGCATGTCGAAAAAAGATGCAGTATGTTATGTCAAAAAAGTCACATTATAGAATGTCAAAAAAGTCATAGTAATGCATGGCAAAAAAAGTCATGGTATAATATGTGAAAAAAGTAATGGTATAGTATGTCGAAAAAGTCATAGTATAGCATGTCAAAAAAGTCATGGTATAGTATGTGAAAAAAGTAATGTTATAGTATGTCAAAAAACGTCATCGTATAGCATGTCGAAAAAAGATGCAGTATGTTATGTCAAAAAAGTCACATTATAGTATGTCAAAAAAAGTCATAGTATAGCATGTCAAAAAAGTCATGGTATAGTATGTGAAAAAAGTAATGGTATAGTATGTCAAAAAAAGTCATAGTATATATAGTATAGATATATATATAGATATATAGATTGTCAGTATAGATTGCCTCGTCGACCAGTATGTCTTTAGTGTATAATGTCGACAAAAGTATAACAAAAAAATTATGGTTTAGTATGTCGAAAAAAGTCATAGTATTCTGTGTCAAAAAAACGTCATCGTATAGTATGTGAAAAAAGTCATGGTATAGTATGTCAAAAAAAAGTCATAGTATAGCATGTCGAAAGTCACAGTATAGATTGTCGAAAAAAGTCATAATATAGTATGTGAAAAAAGTCATGGTATAGTATGTCAAAAAAGTCATAGTATAGCATGTCAAAAAAGTCATGGTATAGTATGTGAAAAAAGTCATGGTATAGTATGTCAAAAAAAAGTCATAGTGTATATAGCATGTCGAAAGTCATAGTATAGCATGTCGAAAGTCATAGTATAGTATGTCAAAAAAAGATGCAGTCATGGTATAGTATGTCAAAAAAAAGTCATAGTGTATATAGCATGTCGAAAGTCATAGTATAGCATGTCGAAAGTCATAGTATAGTATGTCAAAAATAGATGCAGTCATGGTATAGTATGTGAAAAAAGTCATGGTATAGTATGTCAAAAAAAAGTAATAGTGTATATAGCATGGTTAAGGCGATGGACTGCTAATCCATTGTGCTCTGCATGCGTGGGTTCGAATCCCATCCTCGTCGACCAGTATGTCTTTAGTGTATAATGTCGACAAAAGTATAACAAAAAAATTATGGATTAGTATGTCGAAAAAAGTCATAGTATTCTGTGTCAAAAAAACGTCATCGTATAGTATGTGAAAAAAGTAATGATACAGTATGTCAAAAAACGTCATCGTAGAGCATGTCGAAAGCCACAGTATAGAATGTCAAAAAAAGTCATAGTATAGCATGTCGAAAGTCACAGTATCTCATGTCAAAAAAGTCATAGTATCTCATGTCAAAACATTCATGTATAGTATGTGAAAAAAGTAATGGTATAGTATGTCAAAAAAAGTTATAGTATAGCATGTCAAAAAAGTCATGGTATAGTATGTGAAAAAAGTCATGGTATAGTATGTCAAAAAAAAGTCATAGTGTATATAGCATGTCGAAAGTCATAGTATAGCATGTCGAAAGTCATAGTATAGTATGTCAAAAATAGATGCAGTCATGGTATAGTATGTGAAAAAAGTCATGGTATAGTATGTCAAAAAAAAGTAATAGTGTATATAGCATGTCGAAAGTCATAGTATAGCATGTCGAAAGTCATAGTATAGTATGTCAAAAAAAGTCATAGTATAGCATGTCGAAAGTCATAGTATAGTATGTCAAAAAAAGATGCAGTATAGAATGTAAAAAAAGGTCATAGTATCGTGTGTCGAAAAAGTCACAGTATAGAATGTCGAAAAAAGTCATAGTATAGTATGTCAAAAACGTCATCGTATAGTATGTGAAAAAAGTAATGATATAGTATGTCAAAAAACGTCACCGTATAGCATGTCGAAAGCCACAGTATAGAATGTCAAAAAAAGTCATGGTATAGCATGTCAAAAAAGTCATAGTATTGCATGGCAAAAAAAGTCATGGTATAGTATGTGAAAAAAGTAATGGTATAGTATGTCAAAAAACGTCATTGTATAGCATGTCGAAAAAAGATGCAGTATGTTATGTCAAAAAAGTCACATTATAGAATGTCAAAAAAGTCATAGTATTGCATGGCAAAAAAAGTCATGGTATAGTATGTGAAAAAAGTAATGGTATAGTATGTCAAAAAAGTTATAGTATAGCATGTCAAAAAAGTCATGGTATAGTATGTGAAAAAAGTCATGGTATAGTATGTCAAAAAAAAGTAATAGTGTATATAGCATGTCGAAAGTCATAGTATAGCATGTCGAAAGTCATAGTATAGTATGTCAAAAAAAGTCATAGTATAGCATGTCGAAAGTCACAGTATAGATTGTCGAAAAAAGTCATAATATAGTATGTGAAAAAAGTCATGGTATAGTATGTCAAAAAAGTCATAGTATAGCATGTCAAAAAAGTCATGGTATAGTATGTGAAAAAAGTAATGTTATAGTATGTCAAAAAAAGTCATAGTATAGTATGTCAAAAAAGTAATGGTATAGTATGTCAAAAAACGTCATCGTATAGCATGTCGAAAAAAGATGCAGTATGTTATGTCAAAAAAGTCACATTATAGAATGTCAAAAAAGTCATAGTATTGCATGGTAAAAAAAGTCATGGTATAATATGTGAAAAAAGTAATGGTATAGTATGTGAAAAAAGTAATGATATAGTATGTCGAAAAAAGTCATAGTATAACATGTCAAAAGCGACGAGGTGGCCGAGTGGTTAAGGCGATGGACTGCTAATCCATTGTGCTCTGCACGCGTGGGTTCGAATCCCATCCTCGTCGACCAGTATGTCTTTAGTGTATAATGTCGACAAAAGTATAACAAAAAAATTATGGTTTAGTATGTCAAAAAAAGTCATAGTATTCTGTGTCAAAAAAACGTCATCGTATAGTATGTGAAAAAAGTCATGGTATAGTATGTCAAAAAAAAGTCATAGTATAGCATGTCGAAAGTCACAGTATAGATTGTCGAAAAAAGTCATAATATAGTATGTGAAAAAAGTCATGGTATAGTATGTCAAAAAAGTCATAGTATAGCATGTCAAAAAAGTCATGGTATAGTATGTGAAAAAAGTAATGTTATAGTATGTCAAAAAAAGTTATAGTATAGCATGTCAAAAAAGTCATGGTATAGTATGTGAAAAAAGTCATGGTATAGTATGTCAAAAAAAAGTCATAGTGTATATAGCATGTCGAAAGTCATAGTATAGCATGTCGAAAGTCATAGTATAGTATGTCAAAAAAAGATGCAGTCATGGTATAGTATGTGAAAAAAGTCATGGTATAGTATGTCAAAAAAAAGTAATAGTGTATATAGCATGTCGAAAGTCATAGTATAGCATGTCGAAAGTCATAGTATAGTATGTCAAAAAAAGTCATAGTATAGCATGTCGAAAGTCATAGTATAGTATGTCAAAAAAAGATGCAGTATAGAATGTAAAAAAAGGTCATAGTATCGTGTGTCGAAAAAGTCACAGTATAGAATGTCGAAAAAAGTCATAGTATAGTATGTCAAAAACGTCATCGTATAGTATGTGAAAAAAGTAATGATATAGTATGTCAAAAAACGTCACCGTATAGCATGTCGAAAGCCACAGTATAGAATGTCAAAAAAAGTCATGGTATAGCATGTCACAAAAGTCATAGTATTGCATGGCAAAAAAAGTCATGGTATAGTATGTGAAAAAAGTAATGGTATAGTATGTCAAAAAACGTCATTGTATAGCATGTCGAAAAAAGATGCAGTATGTTATGTCAAAAAAGTCACATTATAGAATGTCAAAAAACTCATAGTATTGCATGGCAAAAAAAGTCATGGTATAGTATGTGAAAAATGTAATGGTATAGTATGTCAAAAAACGTCACCGTATAGCATGTCAAAAGCCACAGTATAGAATGTCAAAAAAAGTCATGGTATAGCATGTCAAAAAAGTCATAGTATTGCATGGCCAAAAACGTCATGGTATAGTATGTGAAAAAAGTAATGGTATAGTATGTCAAAAAAAGTCATAGTATAGCATGTCAAAAAAGTTATGGTATAGTATGTGAAAAAAGTCATGGTATAGTATGTCAAAAAAAAGTCATAGTGTATATAGCATGTCGAAAGTCATAGTATAGTATGTCAAAAAAAGTCATAGTATAGCATGTCGAAAGTCACAGTATAGATTGTCGAAAAAAGTCATAATATAGTATGTGAAAAAAGTCATGGTATAGTATGTCAAAAAAGTCATAGTATAGCATGTCAAAAAAGTCATGGTATAGTATGTGAAAAAAGTAATGTTATAGTATGTCAAAAAACGTCATCGTATAGCATGTCGAAAAAAGATGCAGTATGTTATGTCAAAAAAGTCACATTATAGTATGTCAAAAAAAGTCATAGTATAGCATGTCAAAAAAGTCATGGTATAGTATGTGAAAAAAGTAATGGTATAGTATGTCAAAAAAAGTCATAGTATATATAGTATGTCGAAAGTCATAGTATAGCATGTCGAAAGTCATAGTATAGTATGTCGAAAGTCATAGTATAGTATGTCAAAAAAAGTCATAGTATAGCATGTCGAAAGTCACAGTATAGATTGTCGAAAAAAGTCATAATATAGTATGTGAAAAAAGTCAAGGTATGGTATGTAAAAAAAGTCATAGTATAGCATGTCAAAAAAGTCATGGTATAGTATGTGAAAAAAGTAATGTTATAGTATGTCAAAAAAGTCATAGTATAGCATGTCAAAAAAGTCATGGTATAGTATGTGAAAAAAGTAATGTTATAGTATGTCAAAAAAAGTCATAGTATAGTATGTCAAAAAAGTAATGGTATAGTATGTCAAAAAACGTCATCGTATAGCATGTCGAAAAAAGATGCAGTATGTTATGTCAAAAAAGTCACATTATAGAATGTCAAAAAAGTCATAGTAATGCATGGCAAAAAAAGTCATGGTATAATATGTGAAAAAAGTAATGGTATAGTATGTCGAAAAAAGTATAACATGTCAAAAGCGACGAGGTGGCCGAGTGGTTAAGGCGATGGACTGCTAATCCATTGTGCTCTGCACGCGTGGGTTCGAATCCCATCCTCGTCGACCAGTATGTCTTTAGTGTATAATGTCGACAAAAGTATAACAAAAAAATTATGGTTTAGTATGTCGAAAAAAGTCATAGTATTCTGTGTCAAAAAAACGTCATCGTATAGTATGTGAAAAAAGTCATGGTATAGTATGTCAAAAAAAAGTCATAGTATAGCATGTCGAAAGTCACAGTATAGATTGTCGAAAAAAGTCATAATATAGTATGTGAAAAAAGTCATGGTATAGTATGTCAAAAAAGTCATAGTATAGCATGTCAAAAATGTCATGGAATAGTATGTGAAAAAAGTAATGTTATAGTATGTCAAAAAACGTCATCGTATAGCATGTCGAAAAAAGATGCAGTATGTTATGTCAAAAAAGTCACATTATAGAATGTCAAAAAAGTCACAGTATTGCATGGCAAAAAAAGTCATGGTATAATATGTGAAAAATGACGAGGTGGCCGAGTGGTTAAGGCGATGGACTGCTAATCCATTGTGCTCTGCACGCGTGGGTTCGAATCCCATCCTCGTCGACCAGTATGTCTTTAGTGTATAATGTCGACAAAAGTATAACAAAAAAATGATGGTTTAGTATGTCGAAAAAAGTCATAGTATTCTGTGTCAAAAAAACGTCATCGTATAGTATGTGAAAAAAGTAATGATACAGTATGTCAAAAAACGTCATCGTATAGCATGTCGAAAGCCACAGTATAGAATGTCAAAAAAAGTCATAGTATAGCATGTCGAAAGTCACAGTATCTCATGTCAAAACATTCATGTATAGTATGTGAAAAAAGTAATGGTATAGTATGTCAAAAAAAGTTATAGTATAGCATGTCAAAAAAGTCATGGTATAGTATGTGAAAAAAGTCATGGTATAGTATGTCAAAAAAAAGTCATAGTGTATATAGCATGTCGAAAGTCATAGTATAGCATGTCGAAAGTCATAGTATAGTATGTCAAAAAAAGATGCAGTCATGGTATAGTATGTGAAAAAAGTCATGGTATAGTATGTCAAAAAAAAGTAATAGTGTATATAGCATGTCGAAAGTCATAGTATAGTATGTCAAAAAAAGATGCAGTATAGAATGTAAAAAAAAGTCATAGTATAGCATGTCAAAAAAGTCATGGTATAGTATGTTAAAAAAGTCATGGTATAGTATGTCAAAAAAAAGTCATAGTGTATATAGCATGTCGAAAGTCATAGTATAGTATGTCAAAAAAAGTCATAGTATAGCATGTCGAAAGTCACAGTATAGATTGTCGAAAAAAGTCATAATATAGTATGTGAAAAAAGTCATGGTATAGTATGTCAAAAAAGTCATAGTATAGCATGTCAAAAAAGTCATGGTATAGTATGTGAAAAAAGTAATGTTATAGTATGTCAAAAAACGTCATCGTATAGCATGTCGAAAAAAGATGCAGTATGTTATGTCAAAAAAGTCACATTATAGAATGTCAAAAAAGTCATAATATTGCATGGCAAAAAAAGTCATGGTATAATATGTGAAAAAAGTAATGGTATAGTATGTCGAAAAAAGTCATAGTATAACATGTCAAAAGCGACGAGGTGGCCGAGTGGTTAAGGCGATGGACTGCTAATCCATTGTGCTCTGCATGCGTGGGTTCGAATCCCATCCTCGTCGACCAGTATGTCTTTAGTGTATAATGTCGACAAAAGTATAACAAAAAAATTATGGATTAGTATGTCGAAAAAAGTCATAGTATTCTGTGTCAAAAAAACGTCATCGTATAGTATGTGAAAAAAGTAATGATACAGTATGTCAAAAAACGTCATCGTAGAGCATGTCGAAAGCCACAGTATAGAATGTCATAGTATAGCATGTCGAAAGTCACAGTATCTCATGTCAAAAAAGTCATAGTATAGTATGTCAAAAAAGTCATGGTATAGTATGTTGAAAAAAGATGCAGTATGTTATGTCAAAAAAGTCACAGTATAGAATGTCAAAAAAGTCATAGTATTGCATGGCAAAAAAAGTCATCGTATAGTATGTGAAAAAAGTAATGGTATAGTAAGTCAAAAAAAGTCATAGTATAGCATGTCAAAAAAGTCATGGTATAGTATGTGAAAAAAGTAGGGCTGTCAGTTTAACGCGTTATTAACGGCGTTAACGCAAACCCATTTTAATGCCGATAATTTTTTTAACGCACGAGTAACGCATAGAGAGAGCAACGGGATCTGTTAGTCCACTTCTTTAACTGTCTATGGCCACACCATGTCCCGCTCTACGAAGCAGCTGATTGGTTTGGTTTAGGCATTTCACCGCGAGTGGTGAGGATAGTGGATTGGTCAGGGGATAGGACCTGAACAAATGGAGTTACGTTACCTTCGACGCCTGGCCAATAGTAGTGATTGAAGGGCGGGTCTTGTAATTTCGCAGACCGCAAACAAAACAGACACAAGCCTCGGCCGGTTTTAGCTTGCTAGCCGCGTAGCTTGTAGGCTCGTGACGGCGATTATCTTCAGAGCGAGCGAGTAGTGACTCTACAGTCAGTGAGAGAAACAAATGAGTGCGCAGTACTACCTGTAGTACTATCTGCAGGACTATCTGCAGTACTACCTGCAATGGAACATCGAGGTAACAGCGTTACATTATGTGACAGATTATTAGATCCAAGTGTGAATGTTGAACATAACGTATATGACAATGTTGTTTTCAATAAAAAAAACGTCACAAAGCAGCTGATCTACTTTTCCATGCTGATAAGAGAATTAAAATGAGAAAATATAATGGGACAAAAAGAAATCAAGGGACATTTAGAATAGATAAAAATGTGCGATTAATTGCGATTAATAGCGAGTTAACTATGACATTAATGCGATTAAATATTTTAATTGCTTGACAGCACTAGTATCTTTTGGTATGCATTTCAGAAAAAAAATGGTTAGGATTCAGGTGTAATTGCAAATAGTGATTAATCATGATTAATCCACTGAAAATTCTGATTAATTTGATTAAAAATTTTAATCATTTGACAGCCCTAGAAAAAAGTAATGGTATAGTATGTCAAAAAAAAGTCATAGTATATATAGTATGTCGAAAGTCATAGTATAGCATGTCGAAAGTCATAGTATAGTATGTCAAAAAAAGATGCAGTATAGAGTGTAAAAAAAGGTCATAGTATCATGTGTCAAAAAAGTCACAGTATAGAATGTTGAAAAAAGTCATAGTATAGTATGTCAAAAACGTCATCGTATAGTATGTGAAAAAAGTAATGATATAGTATGTCAAAAAACGTCACCGTATAGCATGTCGAAAGCCACAGTATAGAATGTCAAAAAAGTCATAGTATCTCATGTCAAAACATTCATGTATAGTATGTGAAAAAAGTAATGGTATAGTATGTCAAAAAAAGTTATAGTATAGCATGTCAAAAAAGTCATGGTATAGTATGTGAAAAAAGTAATGTTATAGTATGTCAAAAAAAGTCATAGTATAGTATGTCAAAAAAGTCATGGTATAGTATGTTGAAAAAAGATGCAGTCATGGTATAGTATGTGAAAAAAGTCATGGTATAGTATGTCAAAAAAAAGTAATAGTGTATATAGCATGTCGAAAGTCATAGTATAGCATGTCGAAAGTCATAGTATAGTATGTCAAAAAAAGTCATAGTATAGCATGTCGAAAGTCATAGTATAGTATGTCAAAAGAGATGCAGTATAGAATGTAAAAAAAGGTCATAGTATCGTGTGTCGAAAAAGTCACAGTATAGAATGTCGAAAAAAGTCATAGTATAGTATGTCAAAAACGTCATCGTATAGTATGTGAAAAAAGTAATGATATAGTATGTCAAAAAACGTCACCGTATAGCATGTCGAAAGCCACAGTATAGAATGTCAAAAAAGAGTCATGGTATAGCATGTCAAAAAAGTCATAGTATTCTGTGTCAAAAAAACGTCATCGTATAGTATGTGAAAAAAGTAATGATACAGTATGTCAAAAAACGTCATCGTAGAGCATGTCGAAAGCCACAGTATAGAATGTCAAAAAAAGTCATAGTATAGCATGTCGAAAGTCACAGTATCTCATGTCAAAAAAGTCATAGTATCTCATGTCAAAACATTCATGTATAGTATGTGAAAAAAGTAATGGTATAGTATGTCAAAAAAAGTTATAGTATAGCATGTCAAAAAAGTCATGGTATAGTATGTGAAAAAAGTAATGTTATAGTATGTCAAAAAAAGTCATAGTATAGTATGTCAAAAAAGTCATGGTATAGTATGTTGAAAAAAGATGCAGTATGTTATGTCAAAAAAGTCACAGTATAGAATGTCAAAAAAGTCATAGTATTGCATGGCAAAAAAAAGTCATCGTATAGTATGTGAAAAAAGTAATGGTATAGTATGTCAAAAAAAGTCATAGTATAGCATGTCAAAAAAGTCATGGTATAGTATGTGAAAAAAGTAATGGTATAGTATGTCAAAAAAAGTCATAGTATATATAGTATGTCGAAAGTCATAGTATAGCATGTCGAAAGTCATAGTATAGTATGTCAAAAAAAGATGCAGTATAGAATGTAAAAAAAGGTCATAGTATCATGTGTCAAAAAAGTCACAGTATAGAATGTCGAAAAAAGTCATAGTATAGTATGTCAAAAACGTCATCGTATAGCATGTCGAAAGCCACAGTATAGAATGTCAAAAAAAGTCATGGTATAGCATGTCAAAAAAGTCATAGTATTGCATGTCAAAAAAAGTCATGGTATAGTATGTGAAAAAAGTAATGGTATAGTATGTCAAAAAAAGTCATAGTATAGCATGTCAAAAAAGTCATGGTATAGTATGTGAAAAAAGTCATGGTATAGTATGTCAAAAAAAAGTCATAGTGTATATAGCATGTCGAAAGTCATAGTATAGTATGTCAAAAAAAGTCATAGTATAGCATGTCAAAAAAGTCATGGTATAGTATGTGAAAAAAGTAATGTTATAGTATGTCAAAAAACGTCATCGTATAGCATGTCGAAAAAAGATGCAGTATGTTATGTCAAAAAAGTCACATTATAGTATGTCAAAAAAAGTCATAGTATAGCATGTCAAAAAAGTCATGGTATAGTATGTGAAAAAAGTAATGGTATAGTATGTCAAAAAAAGTCATAGTATATATAGTATGTCGAAAGTCATAGTATAGCATGTCGAAAGTCATAGTATAGTATGTCAAAAAAGATGCAGTATAGAATGTAAAAAAGGTCATAGTATCATGTGTCAAAAAAGTCACAGTATAGAATGTCGAAAAAAGTCATAGTATAGTATGTCAAAAACGTCATCGTATAGTATGTGAAAAAAGTAATGATATAGTATGTTCAAAAAACGTCACCGTATAGCATGTCGAAAGCCACAGTATAGAATGTCAAAAAAAGTCATGGTATAGCATGTCAAAAAAGTCATAGTATTGCATGGCAAAAAAAGTCATGGTATAGTATGTGAAAAAAGTAATGGTATAGTATGTCAAAGTCATAGTATAGCATGTCAAAAAAGTCATGGTATAGTATGTGAAAAAAGTCATGGTATAGTATGTCAAAAAAAAGTCATAGTGTATATAGCATGTCGAAAGTCATAGTATAGTATGTCAAAAAAAGTCATAGTATAGCATGTCGAAAGTCACAGTATAGATTGTCGAAAAAAGTCATAATATAGTATGTGAAAAAAGTCATGGTATAGTATGTCAAAAAAGTCATAGTATAGCATGTCAAAAAAGTCATGGTATAGTATGTGAAAAAAGTAATGATATAGTATGTCAAAAAACGTCACCGTATAGCATGTCGAAAGCCACAGTATAGAATGTCAAAAAAAGTCATGGTATAGCATGTCAAAAAAGTCATAGTATTCTGTGTCAAAAAAACGTCATCGTATAGTATGTGAAAAAAGTAATGATACAGTATGTCAAAAAACGTCATCGTAGAGCATGTCGAAAGCCACAGTATAGAATGTCAAAAAAAGTCATAGTATAGCATGTCGAAAGTCACAGTATCTCATGTCAAAAAAGTCATAGTATCTCATGTCAAAACATTCATGTATAGTATGTGAAAAAAGTAATGGTATAGTATGTCAAAAAACGTCATCGTATAGCATGTCGAAAAAAGATGCAGTATGTTATGTCAAAAAAGTCACATTATAGAATGTCAAAAAAGTCATAGTATTGCATGGCAAAAAAAGTCATGGTATAATATGTGAAAAAAGTAATGGTATAGTATGTCGAAAAAAGTCATAGTATAACACGTCAAAAGCGACGAGGTGGCCGAGTGGTTAAGGCGATGGACTGCTAATCCATTGTGCTCTACACGCGTGGGTTCGAATCCCATCCTCGTCGACCAGTATGTCTTTAGTGTATAATGTCGACAAAAGTATAACCAAAAAATTATGGTTTAGTATGTCGAAAAAAGTCATAGTATTCTGTTTCAAAAAAACGTCATTGTATAGTATGTGAAAAAAGTAATGATACAGTATGTCAAAAAACGTCATCGTAGAGCATGTCGAAAGCCACAGTATAGAATGTCAAAAAAAGTCATAGTATAGCATGTCGAAAGTCACAGTATCTCATGTCAAAAAAGTCATAGTATCTCATGTCAAAACATTCATGTATAGTATGTGAAAAAAGTAATGGTATAGTATGTCAAAAAAAGTTATAGTATAGCATGTCAAAAAAGTCATGGTATAGTATGTGAAAAAAGTAATGTTATAGTATGTCAAAAAAAGTCATAGTATAGTATGTCAAAAAAGTCATGGTATAGTATGTTGAAAAAAGATGCAGTATGTTATGTCAAAAAAGTCACAGTATAGAATGTCAAAAAAGTCATAGTATCTCATGGCAAAAAAAGTCATCGTATAGTATGTGAAAAAAGTAATGGTATAGTATGTCAAAAAAAGTTATAGTATAGCATGTCAAAAAAGTCATGGTATAGTATGTGAAAAAAGTAATGTTATAGTATGTCAAAAAAAGACACTGTATAGCATGTCGAAAAAAGATGCAGTATGTTATGTCAAAAAAGTCACATTATAGAATGTCAAAAAAGTCATAGTATTGCATGGCAAAAAAAGTCATGGTATAGTATGTGAAAAAAGTAATGGTATAGTATGTCAAAAAAAGTCATAGTATATATAGTATGTCGAAAGTCATAGTATAGCATGTCGAAAGTCATAGTATAGTATGTCGAAAAAAGATGCAGTATAGAATGTAAAAAAAGGTCATAGTATCGTGTGTCAAAAAAGTCACAGTATAGAATGTCGAAAAAAGTCATAGTATAGTATGTCAAAAACGGCATCGTATAGTATGTGAAAAAAGTAATGATATAGTATGTCAAAAAACGTCACCGTATAGCATGTCGAAAGCCACAGTATAGAATGTCAAAAAAGTCATAGTATCTCATGTCAAAACATTCATGTATAGTATGTGAAAAAAGTAATGGTATAGTATGTCAAAAAAAGTTATAGTATAGCATGTCAAAAAAGTCATGGTATAGTATGTGAAAAAAGTCATGGTATAGTATGTCAAAAAAAAGTCATAGTATAGCATGTCGAAAGTCATAGTATAGAATGTCAAAAAAAGATGCAGTATAGAATGTAAAAAAAGGTCATAGTATCGTGTGTCGAAAAAGTCACAGTATAGAATGTCGAAAAAAGTCATAGTATAGTATGTCAAAAACGTCATCGTATAGTATGTGAAAAAAGTAATGATATAGTATGTCAAAAAACGTCACCGTATAGCATGTCGAAAGCCACAGTATAGAATGTCAAAAAAAGTCATGGTATAGCATGTCAAAAAAGTCATAGTATTCTGTGTCAAAAAAACGTCATCGTATAGTATGTGAAAAAAGTAATGATACAGTATGTCAAAAAACGTCATCGTAGAGCATGTCGAAAGCCACAGTATAGAATGTCAAAAAAAGTCATAGTATAGCATGTCGAAAGTCACAGTATCTCATGTCAAAAAAGTCATAGTATCTCATGTCAAAACATTCATGTATAGTATGTGAAAAAAGTAATGGTATAGTATGTCAAAAAAAGTTATAGTATAGCATGTCAAAAAAGTCATGGTATAGTATGTGAAAAAAGTAATGTTATAGTATGTCAAAAAAAGTCATAGTATAGTATGTCAAAAAAGTCATAGTATTCTGTGTCAAAAAAACGTCATCGTATAGTATGTGAAAAAAGTAATGATACAGTATGTCAAAAAACGTCATCGTAGAGCATGTCGAAAGTCACAGTATCTCATGTCAAAAAAGTCATAGTATCTCATGTCAAAACATTCATGTATAGTATGTGAAAAAAGTAATGGTATAGTATGTCAAAAAAAGTTATAGTATAGCATGTCAAAAAAGTCATGGTATAGTATGTGAAAAAAGTAATGTTATAGTATGTCAAAAAAAGTCATAGTATAGTATGTCAAAAAAGTCATAGTATTCTGTGTCAAAAAAACGTCATCGTATAGTATGTGAAAAAAGTAATGATACAGTATGTCAAAAAACGTCATCGTAGAGCATGTCGAAAGCCACAGTATAGAATGTCAAAAAAAGTCATAGTATAGCATGTCGAAAGTCACAGTATCTCATGTCAAAAAAGTCATAGTATCTCACGTCAAAACATTCATGTATAGTATGTGAAAAAAGTAATGGTATAGTATGTCAAAAAAAGTCATAGTATAGCATGTCGAAAGTCACAGTATAGATTGTCGAAAAAAGTCATAATATAGTATGTGAAAAAAGTCATGGTATAGTATGTCAAAAAAGTCATAGTATAGCATGTCAAAAAAGTCATGGTATAGTATGTGAAAAAAGTAATGTTATAGTATGTCAAAAAACGTCATCGTATAGCATGTCGAAAAAAGATGCAGTATGTTATGTCAAAAAAGTCACATTATAGAATGTCCAAAAGTCATAGTATTGCATGGCAAAAAAAGTCATCGTATAGTATGTGAAAAAAGTAATGTTATAGTATGTCAAAAAACGTCATCGTATAGCATGTCAAAAAAAGATGCAGTATGTTATGTCAAAAAAGTCACATTATAGTATGTCAAAAAAAGTCATAGTATAGCATGTCAAAAAAGTCATGGTATAGTATGTGAAAAAAGTAATGGTATAGTATGTCAAAAAAAGTCATAGTATATATAGTATGTCGAAAGTCATAGTATAGCATGTCGAAAGTCATAGTATAGTTTGTCAAAAAAGATGCAGTATAGAATGTAAAAAAAGGTCATAGTATCATGTGTCAAAAAAGTCACAGTATAGAATGTCGAAAAAAGTCATAGTATAGTATGTCAAAAACGTCATCGTATAGTATGTGAAAAAAGTAATGATATAGTATGTCAAAAAACGTCACCGTATAGCATGTCGAAAGCCACAGTATAGAATGTCAAAAAAAGTCATGGTATAGCATGTCAAAAAAGTCATAGTATTGCATGGCAAAAAAAGTCATGGTATAGTATGTGAAAAAAGTAATGGTATAGTATGTCAAAGTCATAGTATAGCATGTCAAAAAAGTCATGGTATAGTATGTGAAAAAAGTCATGGTATAGTATGTCAAAAAAAAGTCATAGTGTATATAGCATGTCGAAAGTCACAGTATCTCATGTCAAAAAAGTCATAGTATCTCATGTCAAAACATTCATGTATAGTATGTGAAAAAAGTAATGGTATAGTATGTCAAAAAAAGTTATAGTATAGCATGTCAAAAAAGTCATGGTATAGTATGTGAAAAAAGTCATGGTATAGTATGTCAAAAAAAATTCATAGTGTATATAGCATGTCGAAAGTCATAGTATAGCATGTCGAAAGTCATAGTATAGTATGTCAAAAAAAGATGCAGTCATGGTATAGTATGTGAAAAAAGTCATGGTATAGTATGTCAAAAAAAAGTCATAGTGTATATAGCATGTCGAAAGTCATAGTATAGCATGTCGAAAGTCATAGTATAGTATGTCAAAAAAAGTCATAGTATAGCATGTCGAAAGTCATAGTATAGTATGTCAAAAAAAGATGCAGTATAGAATGTAAAAAAAGGTCATAGTATCGTGTGTCGAAAAAGTCACAGTATAGAATGTCGAAAAAAGTCATAGTATAGTATGTCAAAAACATCATCGTATAGTATGTGAAAAAAGTAATGATATAGTATGTCAAAAAACGTCACCGTATAGCACGTCGAAAGCCACAGTATAGAATGTCAAAAAAAGTCATGGTATAGCATGTCAAAAAAGTCATAGTATTGCATGGCAAAAAAAGTCATGGTATAGTATGTCAAAAAAGTAATGGTATAGTATGTCAAAAAACGTCATCGTATAGCATGTCGAAAAAAGATGCAGTATGTTATGTCAAAAAAGTCACATTATAGAATGTCAAAATAGTCATAGTATTGCATGGCAAAAAAAGTCATGGTATAATATGTGAAAAAAGTAATGGTATAGTATGTCGAAAAAAGTCATAGTATAACATGTCAAAAGCGACGAGGTGGCCGAGTGGTTAAGGCGATGGACTGCTAATCCATTGTGCTCTGCACGCGTGGGTTCGAATCCCATCCTCGTCGACCAGTATGTCTTTAGTGTATAATGTCGACAAAAGTATAACCAAAAAATTATGGTTTAGTATGTCGAAAAAAGTCATAGTATTCTGTTTCAAAAAAACGTCATTGTATAGTATGTGAAAAAAGTAATGATACAGTATGTCAAAAAACGTCATCGTAGAGCATGTCGAAAGCCACAGTATAGAATGTCAAAAAAAGTCATAGTATAGCATGTCGAAAGTCACAGTATCTCATGTCAAAAAAGTCATAGTATCTCATGTCAAAACATTCATGTATAGTATGTGAAAAAAGTAATGGTATAGTATGTCAAAAAAAGTTATAGTATAGCATGTCAAAAAAGTCATGGTATAGTATGTGAAAAAAGTAATGTTATAGTATGTCAAAAAAAGTCACTGTATAGCATGTCGAAAAAAGATGCAGTATGTTATGTCAAAAAAGTCACATTATAGAATGTCAAAAAAGTCATAGTATTGCATGGCAAAAAAAGTCATGGTATAGTATGTGAAAAAAGTAATGGTATAGTATGTCAAAAAAAGTCATAGTATATATAGTATGTCGAAAGTCATAGTATAGCATGTCGAAAGTCATAGTATAGTATGTCGAAAAAAGATGCAGTATAGAATGTAAAAAAAGGTCATAGTATCGTGTGTCAAAAAAGTCACAGTATAGAATGTCGAAAAAAGTCATAGTATAGTATGTCAAAAACGTCATCGTATAGTATGTGAAAAAAGTAATGATATAGTATGTCAAAAAACGTCACCGTATAGCATGTCGAAAGCCACAGTATAGAATGTCAAAAAAGTCATAGTATCTCATGTCAAAACATTCATGTATAGTATGTGAAAAAAGTAATGGTATAGTATGTCAAAAAACGTTATAGTATAGCATGTCAAAAAAGTCATGGAATAGTATGTGAAAAAAGTCATGGTATAGTATGTCAAAAAAAGTCATAGTATAGCATGTCGAAAGTCATAGTATAGTATGTCAAAAAAAGATGCAGTATAGAATGTAAAAAAAGGTCATAGTATCGTGTGTCGAAAAAGTCACAGTATAGAATGTCGAAAAAAGTCATAGTATAGTATGTCAAAAACGTCATCGTATAGTATGTGAAAAAAGTAATGATATAGTATGTCAAAAAACGTCACCGTATAGCATGTCGAAAGCCACAGTATAGAATGTCAAAAAAAGTCATGGTATAGCATGTCAAAAAAGTCATAGTATTCTGTGTCAAAAAAACGTCATCGTATAGTATGTGAAAAAAGTAATGATACAGTATGTCAAAAAACGTCATCGTAGAGCATGTCGAAAGCCACAGTATAGAATGTCAAAAAAGTCATAGTATCTCATGTCAAAACATTCATGTATAGTATGTGAAAAAAGTAATGGTATAGTATGTCAAAAAAAGTTATAGTATAGCATGTCAAAAAAGTCATGGTATAGTATGTGAAAAAAGTAATGTTATAGTATGTCAAAAAAAGTCATAGTATAGTATGTCAAAAAAGTCATGGTATAGTATGTTGAAAAAAGATGCAGTATGTTATGTCAAAAAAGTCACAGTATAGAATGTCAAAAAAGTCATAGTATTGCATGGCAAAAAAAGTCATCGTATAGTATGTGAAAAAAGTAATGGTATAGTATGTCAAAAAAAGTCATAGTATAGCATGTCAAAAAAGTCATGGTATAGTATGTGAAAAAAGTAATGGTATAGTATGTCAAAAAAAGTCATAGTATATATAGTATGTCGAAAGTCATAGTATAGCATGTCGAACGTCATAGTATAGTATGTCAAAAAAAGATGCAGTATAGAATGTAAAAAAAGGTCATAGTATCATGTGTCAAAAAAGTCACAGTATAGAATGTCGAAAAAAGTCATAGTATAGTATGTCAAAAACGTCATCGTATAGTATGTGAAAAAAGTAATGATATAGTATGTCAAAAAACGTCACCGTATAGCATGTCGAAAGCCACAGTATAGAATGTCAAAAAAAGTCATGGTATAGCATGTCAAAAAAGTCATAGTATTGCATGTCAAAAAAAGTCATGGTATAGTATGTGAAAAAAGTAATGGTATAGTATGTCAAAAAAAGTCATAGTATAGCATGTCAAAAAAGTCATGGTATAGTATGTGAAAAAAGTCATGGTATAGTATGTCAAAAAAAAGTCATAGTGTATATAGCATGTCGAAAGTCATAGTATAGTATGTCAAAAAAAGTCATAGTATAGCATGTCGAAAGTCACAGTATAGATTGTCGAAAAAAGTCATAATATAGTATGTGAAAAAAGTCATGGTATAGTATGTCAAAAAAGTCATAGTATAGCATGTCAAAAAGGTCATGGTATAGTATGTGAAAAAAGTAATGTTATAATATGTCAAAAAACGTCATCGTATAGCATGTCGAAAAAAGATGCAGTATGTTATGTCAAAAAAGTCACATTATAGTATGTCAAAAAAAGTCATAGTATAGCATGTCAAAAAAGTCATGGTATAGTATGTGAAAAAAGTAATGGTATAGTATGTCAAAAAAAGTCATAGTATATATAGTATGTCGAAAGTCATAGTATAGCATGTCGAAAGTCATAGTATAGTATGTCAAAAAAGATGCAGTATAGAATGTAAAAAAAGGTCATAGTATCATGTGTCAAAAAAGTCACAGTATAGAATGTCGAAAAAAGTCATACTATAGTATGTCAAAAACGTCATCGTATAGTATGTGAAAAAAGTAATGATATAGTATGTCAAAAAACGTCACCGTATAGCATGTCGAAAGCCACAGTATAGAATGTCAAAAAAAAGTCATGGTATAGCTTGTCAAAAAAGTCATAGTATTGCATGGCAAAAAAAGTCATGGTATAGTATGTGAAAAAAGTAATGGTATAGTATGTCAAAGTCATAGTATAGCATGTCAAAAAAGTCATGGTATAGTATGTGAAAAAAGTCATGGTATAGTATGTCAAAAAAAAGTCATAGTGTATATAGCATGTCGAAAGTCACAGTATCTCATGTCAAAAAAGTCATAGTATCTCATGTCAAAACATTCATGTATAGTATGTGAAAAAAGTAATGGTATAGTATGTCAAAAAAAGTTATAGTATAGCATGTCAAAAAAGTCATGGTATAGTATGTGAAAAAAGTCATCGTATAGTATGTCAAAAAAAAGTCATAGTGTATATAGCATGTCGAAAGTCATAGTATAGCATGTCGAAAGTCATAGTATAGTATGTCAAAAAAAGATGCAGTCATGGTATAGTATGTGAAAAAAGTCATGGTATAGTATGTCAAAAAAAAGTCATAGTGTATATAGCATGTCGAAAGTCATAGTATAGCATGTCGAAAGTCATAGTATAGTATGTCAAAAAAAGTCATAGTATAGCATGTCGAAAGTCATAGTATAGTATGTCAAAAAAAGATGCAGTATAGAATGTAAAAAAAGGTCATAGTATCGTGTGTCGAAAAAGTCACAGTATAGAATGTCGAAAAAAGTCATAGTATAGTATGTCAAAAACGTCATCGTATAGTATGTGAAAAAAGTAATGATATAGTATGTCAAAAAACGTCACCGTATAGCATGTCGAAAGCCACAGTATAGAATGTCAAAAAAAGTCATGGTATGGCATGTCAAAAAAATCATAGTATTGCATGGCAAAAAAAGTCATGGTATAGTATGTCAAAAAAGTAATGGTATAGTATGTCAAAAAACGTCATCGTATAGCATGTCGAAAAAAGATGCAGTATGTTATGTCAAAAAAGTCACATTATAGAATGTCAAAAAAGTCATAGTATTGCATGGCAAAAAAAGTCATGGTATAATATGTGAAAAAAGTAATGGTATAGTATGTCGAAAAAAGTCATAGTATAACATGTCAAAAGCGACGAGGTGGCCGAGTGGTTAAGGCGATGGACTGCTAATCCATTGTGCTCTGCACGCGTGGGTTCGAATCCCATCCTCGTCGACCAGTATGTCTTTAGTGTATAATGTCGACAAAAGTATAACAAAAAAATTATGGTTTAATATGTCGAAAAAAGTCATAGTATTCTGTGTCAAAAAAACGTCATCGTATAGTATGTGAAAAAAGTAATGATACAGTATGTCAAAAAACGTCATCGTAGAGCATGTCGAAAGCCACAGTATAGAATGTCAAAATAAGTCATAGTATAGCATGTCGAAAGTCACAGTATCTCATGTCAAAAAAGTCATAGTATCTCATGTCAAAACATTCATGTATAGTATGTGAAAAAAGTAATGGTATAGTATGTCAAAAAAAGTTATAGTATAGCATGTCAAAAAAGTCATGGTATAGTATGTGAAAAAAGTAATGTTATAGTATGTCAAAAAAAGTCATAGTATAGTATGTCAAAAAAGTCATGGTATAGTATGTTGAAAAAAGATGCAGTATGTTATGTCAAAAAAGTCACAGTATAGAATGTCAAAAAAGTCATAGTATCTCATGGCAAAAAAAGTCATCGTATAGTATGTGAAAAAAGTAATGGTATAGTATGTCAAAAAAAGTTATAGTATAGCATGTCAAAAAAGTCATGGTATAGTATGTGAAAAAAGTAATGTTATAGTATGTCAAAAAAAGTCACTGTATAGCATGTCGAAAAAAGATGCAGTATGTTATGTCAAAAAAGTCACATTATAGAATGTCAAAAAAGTCATAGTATTGCATGGCAAAAAAAGTCATGGTATAGTATGTGAAAAAAGTAATGGTATAGTATGTCAAAAAAAGTCATAGTATATATAGTATGTCGAAAGTCATAGTATAGCATGTCGAAAGTCATAGTATAGTATGTCGAAAAAAGATGCAGTATAGAATGTAAAAAAAGGTCATAGTATCGTGTGTCAAAAAAGTCACAGTATAGAATGTCGAAAAAAGTCATAGTATAGTATGTCAAAAACGTCATCGTATAGTATGTGAAAAAAGTAATGATATAGTATGTCAAAAAACGTCACCGTATAGCATGTCGAAAGCCACAGTATAGAATGTCAAAAAAGTCATAGTATCTCATGTCAAAACATTCATGTATAGTATGTGAAAAAAGTAATGGTATAGTATGTCAAAAAAAGTTATAGTATAGCATGTCAAAAAAGTCATGGTATAGTATGTGAAAAAAGTCATGGTATAGTATGTCAAAAAAAAGTCATAGTATAGCATGTCGAAAGTCATAGTATAGTATGTCAAAAAAAGATGCAGTATAGAATGTAAAAAAAGGTCATAGTATCGTGTGTCGAAAAAGTCACAGTATAGAATGTCGAAAAAAGTCATAGTATAGTATGTCAAAAACGTCATCGTATAGTATGTGAAAAAAGTAATGATATAGTATGTCAAAAAACGTCACCGTATAGCATGTCGAAAGCCACAGTATAGAATGTCAAAAAAAGTCACGGTATAGCATGTCAAAAAAGTCATAGTATTCTGTGTCAAAAAAACGTCATCGTATAGTATGTGAAAAAAGTAATGATACAGTATGTCAAAAAACGTCATCGTAGAGCATGTCGAAAGCCACAGTATAGAATGTCAAAAAAAGTCATAGTATAGCATGTCGAAAGTCACAGTATCTCATGTCAAAAAAGTCATAGTATCTCATGTCAAAACATTCATGTATAGTATGTGAAAAAAGTAATGGTATAGTATGTCAAAAAAAGTTATAGTATAGCATGTCAAAAAAGTCATCGTATAGTATGTGAAAAAAGTAATGTTATAGTATGTCAAAAAAAGTCATAGTATAGTATGTCAAAAAAGTCATAGTATTCTGTGTCAAAAAAACGTCATCGTATAGTATGTGAAAAAAGTAATGATACAGTATGTCAAAAAACGTCATCGTAGAGCATGTCGAAAGCCACAGTATAGAATGTCAAAAAAAGTCATAGTATAGCATGTCGAAAGTCACAGTATCTCATGTCAAAAAAGTCATAGTATCTCATGTCAAAACATTCATGTATAGTATGTGAAAAAAGTAATGGTATAGTATGTCAAAAAAAGTTATAGTATAGCATGTCAAAAAAGTCATGGTATAGTATGTGAAAAAAGTAATGTTATAGTATGTCAAAAAAAGTCATAGTATAGTATGTCAAAAAAGTCATGGTATAGTATGTTGAAAAAAGATGCAGTATGTTATGTCAAAAAAGTCACAGTATAGAATGTCAAAAAAGTCATAGTATTGCATGGCAAAAAAAGTCATCGTATAGTATGTGAAAAAAGTAATGGTATAGTATGTCAAAAAAAGTCATAGTATAGCATGTCAAAAAAGTCATGGTATAGTATGTGAAAAAAGTAATGGTATAGTATGTCAAAAAAAGTCATAGTATATATAGTATGTCGAAAGTCATAGTATAGCATGTCGAACGTCATAGTATAGTATGTCAAAAAAAGATGCAGTATAGAATGTAAAAAAAGGTCATAGTATCATGTGTCAAAAAAGTCACAGTATAGAATGTCGAAAAAAGTCATAGTATAGTATGTCAAAAACGTCATCGTATAGTATGTGAAAAAAGTAATGATATAGTATGTCAAAAAACGTCACCGTATAGCATGTCGAAAGCCACAGTATAGAATGTCAAAAAAAGTCATGGTATAGCATGTCAAAAAAGTCATAGTATTGCATGTCAAAAAAAGTCATGGTATAGTATGTGAAAAAAGTAATGGTATAGTATGTCAAAAAAAGTCATAGTATAGCATGTCAAAAAAGTCATGGTATAGTATGTGAAAAAAGTCATGGTATAGTATGTCAAAAAAAAGTCATAGTGTATATAGCATGTCGAAAGTCATAGTATAGTATGTCAAAAAAAGTCATAGTATAGCATGTCGAAAGTCACAGTATAGATTGTCGAAAAAAGTCATAATATAGTATGTGAAAAAAGTCATGGTATAGTATGTCAAAAAAGTCATAGTATAGCATGTCAAAAAAGTCATGGTATAGTATGTGAAAAAAGTAATGTTATAGTATGTCAAAAAACGTCATCGTATAGCATGTCGAAAAAAGATGCAGTATGTTATGTCAAAAAAGTCACATTATAGTATGTCAAAAAAAGTCATAGTATAGCATGTCAAAAAAGTCATGGTATAGTATGTGAAAAAAGTAATGGTATAGTATGTCAAAAAAAGTCATAGTATATATAGTATGTCGAAAGTCATAGTATAGCATGTCGAAAGTCATAGTATAGTATGTCAAAAAAGATGCAGTATAGAATGTAAAAAAAGGTCATAGTATCATGTGTCAAAAAAGTCACAGTATAGAATGTCGAAAAAAGTCATAGTATAGTATGTCAAAAACGTCATCGTATAGTATGTGAAAAAAGTAATGATATAGTATGTCAAAAAACGTCACCGTATAGCATGTCGAAAGCCACAGTATAGAATGTCAAAAAAAGTCATGGTATAGCATGTCAAAAAAGTCATAGTATTGCATGGCAAAAAAAGTCATGGTATAGTATGTGAAAAAAGTAATGGTATAGTATGTCAAAGTCATAGTATAGCATGTCAAAAAAGTCATGGTATAGTATGTGAAAAAAGTCATGGTATAGTATGTCAAAAAAAAGTCATAGTGTATATAGCATGTCGAAAGTCACAGTATCTCATGTCAAAAAAGTCATAGTATCTCATGTCAAAACATTCATGTATAGTATGTGAAAAAAGTAATGGTATAGTATGTCAAAAAAGTTATAGTATAGCATGTCAAAAAAGTCATGGTATAGTATGTGAAAAAAGTCATGGTATAGTATGTCAAAAAAAAGTCATAGTGTATATAGCATGTCGAAAGTCATAGTATAGCATGTCGAAAGTCATAGTATAGTATGTCAAAAAAAGATGCAGTCATGGTATAGTATGTGAAAAAAGTCATGGTATAGTATGTCAAAAAAAAGTCATAGTGTATATAGCATGTCGAAAGTCATAGTATAGCATGTCGAAAGTCATAGTATAGTATGTCAAAAAAAGTCATAGTATAGCATGTCGAAAGTCATAGTCTAGTATGTCAAAAATAGATGCAGTATAGAATGTAAAAAAAGGTCATAGTATCGTGTGTCGAAAAAGTCACAGTATAGAATGTCGAAAAAAGTCATAGTATAGTATGTCAAAAACGTCATCGTATAGTATGTGAAAAAAGTAATGATATAGTATGTCAAAAAACGTCACCGTATAGCATGTCGAAAGCCACAGTATAGAATGTCAAAAAAAGTCATGGTATAGCATGTCAAAAAAATCATAGTATTGCATGGCAAAAAAAGTCATGGTATAGTATGTCAAAAAAGTAATGGTATAGTATGTCAAAAAACGTCATCGTATAGCATGTCGAAAAAAGATGCAGTATGTTATGTCAAAAAAGTCACATTATAGAATGTCAAAAAAGTCATAGTATTGCATAGCAAAAAAAGTCATGGTATAATATGTGAAAAAAGTAATGGTATAGTATGTCGAAAAAAGTCATAGTATAACATGTCAAAAGCGACGAGGTGGCCGAGTGGTTAAGGCGATGGACTGCTAATCTATTGTGCTCTGCACGCGTGGGTTCGAATCCCATCCTCGTCGACCAGTATGTCTTTACTGTATAATGTCGACAAAAGTATAACAAAAAAATTATGGTTTAATATGTCGAAAAAAGTCATAGTATTCTGTGTCAAAAAAACGTCATCGTATAGTATGTGAAAAAAGTAATGATACAGTATGTCAAAAAACGTCATCGTAGAGCATGTCGAAAGCCACAGTATAGAATGTCAAAAAAAGTCATAGTATAGCATGTCGAAAGTCACAGTATCTCATGTCAAAAAAGTCATAGTATCTCATGTCAAAACATTCATGTATAGTATGTGAAAAAAGTAATGGTATAGTATGTCAAAAAAGGTTATAGTATAGCATGTCAAGAAAGTCATGGTATAGTATGTGAAAAAAGTAATGTTATAGTATGTCAAAAAAAGTCATAGTATAGTATGTCAAAAAAGTCATGGTATAGTATGTGAAAAAAGTCATGGTATAGTATGTCAAAAAAAAGTCATAGTGTATATAGCATGTCGAAAGTCATAGTATAGTATGTCAAAAAAAGTCATAGTATAGCATGTCGAAAGTCACAGTATAGATTGTCGAAAAAAGTCATAATATAGTATGTGAAAAAAGTCATGGTATAGTATGTCAAAAAAAGTCATAGTATCTCATGTCAAAACATTCATGTATAGTATGTGAAAAAAGTAATGGTATAGTATGTCAAAAAAAGTTATAGTATAGCATGTCAAAAAAGTCATGGTATAGTATGTGAAAAAAGTAATGTTATAGTATGTCAAAAAAAGTCATAGTATAGTATGTCAAAAAAGTCATGGTATAGTATGTTGAAAAAAGATGCAGTATGTTATGTCAAAAAAGTCACAGTATAGAATGTCAAAAAAGTCATAGTATTGCATGGCAAAAAAAGTCATCGTATAGTATGTGAAAAAAGTAATGGTATAGTATGTCAAAAAAAGTCATAGTATAGCATGTCAAAAAAGTCATGGTATAGTATGTGAAAAAAGTCATGGTATAGTATGTCAAAAAAAAGTCATAGTGTATATAGCATGTCGAAAGTCATAGTATAGTATGTCAAAAAAAGTCATAGTATAGCATGTCGAAAGTCACAGTATAGATTGTCGAAAAAAGTCATAATATAGTATGTGAAAAAAGTCATGGTATAGTATGTCAAAAAAGTCATAGTATAGCATGTCAAAAAGGTCATGGTATAGTATGTGAAAAAAGTAATGTTATAGTATGTCAAAAAACGTCATCGTATAGCATGTCGAAAAAAGATGCAGTATGTTATGTCAAAAAAGTCACATTATAGAATGTCAAAAAAGTCATAGTATTGCATGGCAAAAAAAGTCATGGTATAATATGTGAAAAAAGACGAGGTGGCCGAGTGGTTAAGGCGATGGACTGCTAATCCATCCATATAGAATGTAAAAAAAGGTCATAGTATCATGTGTCAAAAAAGTCACAGTATAGAATGTCGAAAAAAGTCATAGTATAGTATGTCAAAAACGTCATCGTATAGTATGTGAAAAAAGTAATGATATAGTATGTCAAAAAACGTCACCGTATAGCATGTCGAAAGCCACAGTATAGAATGTCAAAAAAAGTCATGGTATAGCATGTCAAAAAAGTCATAGTATTGCATGTCAAAAAAAGTCATGGTATAGTATGTGAAAAAAGTAATGGTATAGTATGTCAAAAAAAGTCATAGTATAGCATGTCAAAAAAGTCATGGTATAGTATGTGAAAAAAGTCATGGTATAGTATGTCAAAAAAAAGTCATAGTGTATATAGCATGTCGAAAGTCATAGTATAGTATGTCAAAAAAAGTCATAGTATAGCATGTCGAAAGTCTCAGTATAGATTGTCGAAAAAAGTCATAATATAGTATGTGAAAAAAGTCATGGTATAGTATGTCAAAAAAGTCATAGTATAGCATGTCAAAAAAGTCATGGTATAATATGTGAAAAAAGTAATGGTATAGTATGTCAGAAAAAGTCATAGTATAACATGTCAAAAGCGACGAGGTGGCCGTACCCGCCAGCAGTAGGACTGCCAAACACATCCTAACACATCCTAACGCTTTCCTAACGCTTTCCTAACAATTCCTAACAAGTCCTAACAAGTCCTAACAGTTCCTAACATAAGTCCTAACAATTCCTAACAATTCCGAACGAGGTCCTAACATGGGGTAAAACAGCCAATCAGAACGATGTTGCGACGCACCCAATCAACAACTGCTGCCTCGACGCACGGTTGTCTGATTGGTGAGTGACAAGTGACAGATTTCAAACTTTACAGAGACAACAGAGAGACGACTTTCTCTAACTTTCTCTACACTAAGGTACGTTACGATAATAGTAGACTTTAGGGTGAATGTTTTAAAGTCTATGAGACAGTAGGTTTTGTTAGCTCCTTTGGATTAACGTGGGAAACGATGTTGAAAGGGTAACGTAACGACTGAGGTAACGTTAACGTTAGCCCCATACGTTAAGATGACCGCTGTTGTGAACGTTTCTAGCTAGCTAAGTAAACTGCGATACTTTTACATTTAGTCTCTTTCTTTATGTTACATTGACACATTCGGATTGTACTACGACATTTATTGTGAATGATTAATTAAGACTAGATGTAATCCGTGTTTAGGTAGGGTAACGTAGGCTAGCCATTTGTTTGTTTGTTTGTTTGTTTGGTCTGTTAATGGCGTCGTCGTTTAAGAGATTTGTGGTGGTCATCTTAAACTATGTTTTGTGTCGTTGACCTGATGTGAAAACCGTTAACGCCTGGGGTGATCAGAACGGTGACCCTAGTGTTTGTTTTATAAAAACAAAAAAACAACAAAAAAACACTCATACACCTTTGGTGTTTGTGTTATAAAAATAAAAAAACAACAAAAAAACACAACTCTGGTGGTGTAACAGTAACACATCCATCCTTTGGGTGGAAGATCCAGGTGCAAATCCTGGCAGGAGTGTGCAGCTTGTTGGCCCAATCAGTATTTTATTGAAATGTATATTATATTTTCTATTACTATTATTATTATAATTATCACAACAAAGCATTATTATTATTCTTACCAATCCTATTTGTATCTGTTTCTAAGTTATATTTGATGAATTCATAGCACTTTGTAAAAGTGTTCGTTAATTGAGAAATGTTTCAAGCGGGGATCGAACCGGCGACTTTCTCATTTGTCCTCTCTCTCTTTCCCCCCCTTTCCCCCTTTTTTTCCTTTTCTTCCCCACTTCCTAGCAGTCCCTTTTGCCCCACTTTTGGCCGAGTGGTTAAGGCGATGGACTGCTAATCCATTGTGCTCTGCACGCGTGGGTTCGAATCCCATCCTCGTCGACCAGTATGTCTTTAGTGTATAATGTCGACAAAAGTATAACAAAAATATTATGGTTTAGTATGTCGAAAAAAGTCATAGTATTCTGTGTCAAAAAAACGTCATCGTATAGTATGTGAAAAAAGTAATGATACAGTATGTCAAAAAACGTCACCGTGGGGCGGCCTCTAGCTCACTCAGTAAGAGTGTTCGCCCCATGTTGGCTGAGTCCTGCAGCGGCGCAGGTTCGAATCCGACCTGCTGCCCTTTGCTGCGTGTCGTCCCCCATCTCTCTCTCCCCCTTTCATGTCTATCCACTGTCCAATAAAGGGAAAAAGCCCCAAAAAAATAATCTTAAAAAAAAAAAAAAAAAACGTCACCGTATAGCATGTCGAAAGCCACAGTATAGAATGTCAAAAAAAGTCATGGTATAGCATGTCAAAAAAATCATAGTATTGCATGGCAAAAAAAGTCATGGTATAGTATGTCAAAAAAGTAATGGTATAGTATGTCAAAAAACGTCATCGTATAGCATGTCGAAAAAAGATGCAGTATGTTATGTCAAAAAAGTCACATTATAGAATGTCAAAAAAGTCATAGTATTGCATGGCAAAAAAAGTCATGGTATAATATGTGAAAAAAGTAATGGTATAGTATGTCAAAAAAAGTCATAGTATAGCATGTCAAAAAAGTCATGGTATAGTATGTGAAAAAAGTCATGGTATAGTATGTCAAAAAAAAGTCATAGTGTATATAGCATGTCGAAAGTCATAGTATAGTATGGCAAAAAAAGTCATCGTATAGTATGTGAAAAAAGTAATGGTATAGTATGTCAAAAAAAGTCATAGTATAGCATGTCAAAAAAGTCATGGTATAGTATGTGAAAAAAGTCATGGTATAGTATGTCAAAAAAAAGTCATAGTGTATATATCATGTCGAAAGTCATAGTATAGCATGTCGAAAGTCATAGTATAGTATGTCAAAAAAAGATGCAGTCATGGTATAGTATGTGAAAAAAGTCATGGTATAGTATGTCAAAAAAAAGTCATAGTGTATATAGCATGTCGAAAGTCATAGTATAGCATGTCGAAAGTCATAGTATAGTATGTCAAAAAAAGTCATAGTATAGCATGTCGAAAGTCATAGTATAGTATGTCAAAAAAAGATGCAGTATAGAATGTAAAAAAAGGTCATAGTATCGTGTGTCGAAAAAGTCACAGTATAGAATGTCGAAAAAAGTCATAGTATAGTATGTCAAAAACGTCATCGTATAGTATGTGAAAAAAGTAATGATATAGTATGTCAAAAAACGTCACCGTATAGCATGTCGAAAGCCACAGTATAGAATGTCAAAAAAAGTCATGGTATAGCATGTCAAAAAAATCATAGTATTGCATGGCAAAAAAAGTCATGGTATAGTATGTCAAAAAAGTAATGGTATAGTATGTCAAAAAACGTCATCGTATAGCATGTCGAAAAAAGATGCAGTATGTTATGTCAAAAAAGTCACATTATAGAATGTCAAAAAAGTCATAGTATTGCATGGCAAAAAAAGTCATGGTATAATATGTGAAAAAAGTAATGGTATAGTATGTCGAAAAAAGTCATAGTATAACATGTCAAACGCGACGAGGTGGCCAAGTGGTTAAGGCGATGGACTGCTAATCCATTGTGCTCTGCACGCGTGGGTTCGAATCCCATCCTCGTCGACCAGTATGTCTTTAGTGTATAATGTCAACAAAAGTATAACAAAAAAATTATGGTTTAATATGTCGAAAAAAGTCATAGTATTCTGTGTCAAAAAAGTCATGGTATAGTATGTTGAAAAAAGATGCAGTATGTTATGTCAAAAAAGTCACAGTATAGAATGTCAAAAAAGTCATAGTATTGCATGGCAAAAAAAGTCATCGTATAGTATGTGAAAAACGTCATCGTATAGCATGTCGAAAGCCACAGTATAGAATGTCAAAAAAAGTCATAGTATAGCATGTCAAAAAAGTCATGGTATAGTATGTTGAAAAAAGATGCAGTATGTTATGTCAAAAAAGTCACATTATAGAATGTCAAAAAAGTCATAGTATTGCATGGCAAAAAAAGTCATGGTATAATATGTGAAAAAAGTAATGGTATAGTATGTCGAAAAAAGTCATAGTATAACATGTCAAAAGCGACGAGGTGGCCGAGTGGTTAAGGCGATGGACTGCTAATCCATTGTGCTCTGCACGCGTGGGTTCGAATCCCATCCTCGTCGACCAGTATGTCTTTAGTGTATAATGTCGACAAAAGTATAACAAAAAAATTATGGTTTAATATGTCGAAAAAAGTCATAGTATTCTGTGTCAAAAAAACGTCATCGTATAGTATGTGAAAAAAGTAATGATACAGTATGTCAAAAAACGTCATCGTAGAGCATGTCGAAAGCCACAGTATAGAATGTCAAAAAAAGTCATAGTATAGCATGTCGAAAGTCACAGTATCTCATGTCAAAAAAGTCATAGTATCTCATGTCAAAACATTCATGTATAGTATGTGAAAAAAGTAATGGTATAGTATGTCAAAAAAAGTTATAGTATAGCATGTCAAAAAAGTCATGGTATAGTATGTGAAAAAAGTAATGTTATAGTATGTCAAAAAAAGTCATAGTATAGTATGTCAAAAAAGTCATGGTATAGTATGTTGAAAAAAGATGCAGTATGTTATGTCAAAAAAGTCACAGTATAGAATGTCAAAAAAGTCATAGTATTGCATGGCAAAAAAAGTCATCGTATAGTATGTGAAAAAAGTAATGGTATAGTATGTCAAAAAAAGTCATAGTATAGCATGTCAAAAAAGTCATGGTATAGTATGTGAAAAAAGTCATGGTATAGTATGTCAAAAAAAAGTCATAGTGTATATAGCATGTCAAAAGTCATAGTATAGTATGTCAAAAAAAGTCATAGTATAGCATGTCGAAAGTCACAGTATAGATTGTCGAAAAAAGTCATAATATAGTATGTGAAAAAAGTCATGGTATAGTATGTGAAAAAAGTAATGGTATAGTATGTCAAAAAAAGTCATAGTATAGTATGTCAAAAAAGTCATGGTATAGTATGTTGAAAAAAGATGCAGTATGTTATGTCAAAAAAGTCACAGTATAGAATGTCAAAAAAGTCATAGTATTGCATGGCAAAAAAAGTCATCGTATAGTATGTGAAAAAAGTAATGGTATAGTATGTCAAAAAAAGTCATAGTATAGCATGTCAAAAAAGTCATGGTATAGTATGTGAAAAAAGTAATGGTATAGTATGTCAAAAAAAGTCATAGTATATATAGTATGTCGAAAGTCATAGTATAGCATGTCGAAAGTCATAGTATAGTATGTCAAAAAAAGATGCAGAATAGAGTGTAAAAAAAGGTCATAGTATCATGTGTCAAAAAAGTCACAGTATAGAATGTTGAAAAATGTCATAGTATAGTATGTCAAAAACGTCATCGTATAGTATGTGAAAAAAGTAATGATATAGTATGTCAAAAAACGTCACCGTATAGCATGTCGAAAGCCACAGTATAGAATGTCAAAAAAAGTCATGGTATAGCATGTCAAAAAAGTCATAGTATTGCATGGCAAAAAAAGTCATGGTATAGTATGTGAAAAAAGTAATGGTATAGTATGTCAAAAAAAGTCATAGTATAGCATGTCAAAAAAGTCATGGTATAGTATGTGAAAAAAGTCATGGTATAGTATGTCAAAAAAAAGTCATAGTGTATATAGCATGTCGAAAGTCATAGTATAGTATGTCAAAAAAAGTCATAGTATAGCATGTCGAAAGTCACAGTATAGATTGTCGAAAAAAGTCATAATATAGTATGTGAAAAAAGTCATGGTATAGTATGTCAAAAAAGTCATAGTATAGCATGTCAAAAAAGTCATGGTATAGTATGTGAAAAAAGTAATGTTATAGTATGTCAAAAAACGTCATCGTATAGCATGTCGAAAAAAGATGCAGTATGTTATGTCAAAAAAGTCACATTATAGTATGTCAAAAAAAGTCATAGTATAGCATGTCAAAAAAGTCATGGTATAGTATGTGAAAAAAGTAATGGTATAGTATGTCAAAAAAAGTCATAGTATATATAGTATGTCGAAAGTCACAGTATAGATTGTCGAAAAAAGTCATAATATAGTATGTGAAAAAAGTCATGGTATAGTATGTCAGAAAAAGTCATAGTATAACATGTCAAAAGCGACGAGGTGGCCGAGTGGTTAAGGCGATGGACTGCTAATCCATTGTGCTCTGCACGCGTGGGTTCGAATCCCATCCTCGTCGACCAGTATGTCTTTAGTGTATAATGTCGACAAAAGTATAACAAAAATATTATGGTTTAGTATGTCGAAAAAAGTCATAGTATTCTGTGTCAAAAAAGCGTCATCGTATAGTATGTGAAAAAAGTAATGATACAGTATGTCAAAAAACGTCATCGTAGAGCATGTCGAAAGCCACAGTATAGAATGTCAAAAAAAGTCATAGTATAGCATGTCGAAAGTCACAGTATCTCATGTCAAAAAAGTCATAGTATCTCATGTCAAAACATTCATGTATAGTATGTGAAAAAAGTAATGGTATAGTATGTCAAAAAAAGTCATAGTATAGTATGTCAAAAAAGTCATGGTATAGTATGTTGAAAAAAGATGCAGTATGTTATGTCAAAAAAGTCACAGTATAGAATGTCAAAAAAGTCATAGTATTGCATGGCAAAAAAAGTCATCGTATAGTATGTGAAAAAAGTAATGGTATAGTATGTCAAAAAAAGTCATAGTATAGCATGTCAAAAAAGTCATGGTATAGTATGTGAAAAAAGTAATGGTATAGTATGTCAAAAAAAGTCATAGTATATATAGTATGTCGAAAGTCATAGTATAGCATGTCGAAAGTCATAGTATAGTATGTCAAAAAAAGATGCAGAATAGAGTGTAAAAAAAGGTCATAGTATCATGTGTCAAAAAAGTCACAGTATAGAATGTTGAAAAATGTCATAGTATAGTATGTCAAAAACGTCATCGTATAGTATGTGAAAAAAGTAATGATATAGTATGTCAAAAAACGTCACCGTATAGCATGTCGAAAGCCACAGTATAGAATGTCAAAAAAAGTCATGGTATAGCATGTCAAAAAAGTCATAGTATTGCATGGCAAAAAAAGTCATGGTATAGTATGTGAAAAAAGTAATGGTATAGTATGTCAAAAAAAGTCATAGTATAGCATGTCAAAAAAGTCATGGTATAGTATGTGAAAAAAGTCATAGTATAGTATGTGGAAAAAAGATGCAGTATAGAATGTAAAAAAAGTCATAGTATAGTGTGTCAAAAGAACTCACAGTATAGTATGTCGAAAAAATTCATAGTATAGCATGTCGAAAGTCATAGTATAGTATGTCAAAAAACGTCATCGTATAGCATGTCGAAAGCCACAGTATAGAATGTCAAAAAAAGTCATAGTATCTCATGTCAAAAAAGTCATGGTATAGTATGTGAAAAAAGTCATAGTATAGTATGTCAAAAAAAGATGCAGTATGTTATGTCAAAAAAGTCACAGTATAGATTGTCAAAAAAGTCATGGTATAGTATGTCGAAAAAAGACGAGATGGCCGAGTGGTTAAGGCGATGAACTGCTAATCTATTGTGCTCTGCACGCGTTGGTTCGAATCCCATCCTCGTCGACCAGTATGTCTTTAGTGTATAATGTCCACAAAAGTATAACAAAAAAATTATGGTTTAGTATGTCGAAAAAAGTCATAGTATTCTGTGTCAAAAAAACGTCATAATATAGCATGTCGAAAGTCATAGTATAGTATGTCGAAAAAAGATGCAGTATAGAATGTAAAAAAAGTCATAGTATAGTGTGTCAAAAGAACTCATAGTATAGTATGTCAAAAACGTCATCGTATAGTATGTGAAAAAAGTAATGATCTAGTATGTCAAAAAACGTCATTGTATAGCATGTCGAAAGCCACAGTATAGAATGTCAAAAAAAAGTAATAGTATAGCATGTCGAAAGTCACAGTATAGAATGTCAAAAAAGTCATAGTATCTCATGTCAAAAAAGTCATGGTATAGTATGTGAAAAAAGTCATGGTATAGTATGTCAAAAAAAAGTCATAGTGTATATAGCATGTCGAAAGTCATAGTATAGCATGTCGAAAGTCATAGTATAGTATGTCAAAAAAAGTCATAGTATAGCATGTCGAAAGTCACAGTATAGATTGTCGAAAAAAGTCATAATATAGTATGTGAAAAAAGTCATGGTATAGTATGTCAAAAAAGTCATAGTATAGCATGTCAAAAAAATCATGGTATAGTATGTGAAAAAAGTAATGTTATAGTATGTCAAAAAAAGTCATAGTATAGCATGTCCAAAAAGTCATGTTATAGTATGTGAAAAAACGCATGGTATAGTATGTCAAAAAAGTCATGGTATATTATGTCAAAAAAGTCATGGTATAGTATGTCAAAAAAAAGTCATAGTGTATATAGCATGTCGAAAGTCATAGTATAGCATGTCGAAAGTCATAGTATAGTATATCAAAAAAAGTCATAGTATAGCATGTCGAAAGTCACAGTATAGATTGTCGAAAAAAGTCATAATATAGTATGTGAAAAAAGTCATGGTATAGTATGTCAAAAAAGTCATAGTATAGCATGTCAAAAAAGTCATGGTATAGTATGTGAAAAAAGTAATGTTATAGTATGTCAAAAAAAGTCATAGTATAGTATGTCAAAAAAGTCATGGTATAGTATGTGAAAAAAGTAATGGTATAGTATGTCAAAAAACGTCATTGTGTAGCATGTCGAAAGGCACAGTATAGAATGTCAAAAAAAGTCATAGTATAGCATGTCGAAAGTCACAGTATACAATGTCAAAAAAGTCATAGTATCTCATGTCAAAAAAGTCATGGTATAGTATGTGAAAAAAGTAATGGTATAGTATGTCAAAAAAAGTTATAGTATAGCATGTCAAAAAAGTCATGGTATAGTATGTGAAAAAAGTCATGGTATAGTATGTCAGAAAAAAGTCATAGTGTATATAGCATGTCGAAAGTCACAGTATAGATTGTCATATTATAGTAAGTCGAAAAAAGATGCAGTATAGAATGTAAAAAAAGTCATAGTATAGTATGTCAACGAAGACGAGGTGGCCGAGTGGTTAAGGCGATGGACTGCTAATCCATTGTGCTCTGGACGCGTGGGTTTGAATCCCATCCTCGTGGAGCAGTAGGTCTTTAGTGTATAATGTCCACAAAAGTATAACAAAAAAATTATGGTTTAGTATGTCGAAAAAAGTCATAGTATTCTGTGTCAAAAAAACGTCATAGTATAGCATGTCGAAAGTCGTAGTGTAGTATGTCGAAAAAAGATGCAGTATAGAATGTAAAAAAGTCATAGTATAGTGTGTCAAAAGAACTCATAGTAGGCCTATAGTATGTCGAAAAAATTCATAGTATAGCATGTCGAAAGTCATAATATAGTCTGTCAAAAAATAATGGTATAGTATGTCAAAAAAGTCATAGTATAGTATGTCGAAAAAAGATGCAGTATGTTATGTCAAAAAAGTCACAGTATAGAATGTCAAAAAAGTCATAGTATTGCATGGCAAAAAAGTCATCGTATAGTATGTGAAAAAAGTAATGGTATAGTATGTCAAAAAAAGTCATAGTATAGCATGTCAAAAAGGTCATGGTATAGTATGTCAAAAAAATAATGGTATAGTATGTCAAAAAAAGTCATAGTATATATAGCATGTCGAAAGTCATAGTATAGCATGTCAAAAGTCATAGTATAGTATGTCGAAAAAAGATGCAGTATAGAATGTAAAAAAAGGTCATAGTATAGCATGTCAAAAAAGTCACAGTATAGAATGTCGGAAAAAGTCATCGTATCGTATGTGAAAAAAGTCATCGTATAGTATGTGAAAAAAGTAATGGTATAGTATGTCGAAAAAAGTCATAGTATAGTATGTCGAAAGTCATAGTATAGTATGTCGAAAGTCATAGTATAGTATGTTGAAAAAAGAAGACGAGGTGGCCGTGTGCCGTGTGGAAACGTACCGTAGGACTGCCAAACACATCCTAACACATCCTAACACTTTCCTAACGCTTTCCTAACAAGTCCTAACGATTCCTAACATAAGTCCTAAAAATTCCTAACAATTCCGAACGAGGTCCTAACATGGGGTAAAACAGCCAATCAGAACGATGTTGCGACGCACCCAATCAACAACTGCTGCCTCGACGCACGGTTGTCTGATTGGTGAGTGACAAGTGACAGATTTCAAACTTTACAGAGGCACAGAGAGACGACTTTTTCTAACTTTCTCGACGTTAAGGTATGTTATGATAATAGTAGACTTTAGGGTGAATGTTTAAAGTCTGAGACAGTAGGTTTTGCCAGCTCCTTTAGATTAACGTGGGAAACAATGTTGAAAGGGTAACATAACGACTGAGGTAATGTTAACGTTAGCCCCATACGTTACCCATACGATGACCACTATTGTGAACGTTTCTAGCTAAGTAAACTGCGATACATTTTATTTGTTTATTTGTCAGGGACAATGTACAAAATACATTAATCTTACGAAAAGATGCTTTGTACCAGAGTTAGCTAATGCTAGTTTCCATTTGCAGTCCCCGGGCAGGTGCACACAATATTAAAACATTACATTACAAATAACTGTCAGTAGCACTAACAAAGACATGCAATATTACTTAAACACTAATCAGATGTATAAAAGAAAAAACTAATCTAAAAATATATACAACATAGTCAAAAACATTTACTTCAATCAATTTTACATTTATAAACTTTAAGTGTGCTGATGTTCACATAGCTGGTTATTGAGGATATATTTCTTTCGAGAGAAATTATTCAAATCTACAGACAACTTTAGACTGCCTGGGAGTTGATTCATTGTTTAATGGTTTTAAATGAGAAGGCTGTCTGTGCAAAGGCAGAAGATCTTTTCGGGATAGTACAATTTCTATGAGCAGTGGAGCGGGATGTTCTGGTCGTATGTTCAGAATAAAGTTCTATGAATTTTTTCATTGAGGGTGGAGCAATATTATTAACAATTTTAAAAACGTTTTTTAAATTTGTATATCGAATTAGGGAGTCAAAACTTAACACTTTATATTTATTGAGAATATTGCAATGATCATAGCGAAGGGCTTTTCTATCAAGCACCTTTAATGCCTGATTATAGACCGATCTAAGCGGTTTAAGTGTAGTCTCGTTGGCCTGAGACCAACAGGATAAACAGTAGGTGATGTGTGGAGAGATCATGGCATTAAAATACATGAAAGATGCTTCAATTGTCAAACTATTCCTAATGTGTCTAAAGATGGAGATATTATATTTAATAGAGTTGCACATTATTTTAATATGTTTTTTAAAACTTAGAGTTTGGTCCAAATAGAGACCTAGATATTTTATCTCTGTTACGATGTTAATTTTTTGTCCATTAAAATAGATGTTAGGCATATCTTTAATTTTGTTGGACTTGGCGAAATACATTCCAACAGTTTTTTCAAAGTTTAGTGTTAAGCACGAGGATTGAAGCCAATTACTTATTTTGTCCATGGCTGAGGTCAATTTAGTGGCTACTTGCTCCATATCCCTCCCATGTACGTAAATGACGGCATCATCTGCGTACATGATGATCTCTACGCTCTTGCACACAGCCGGAAGATCATTGATGTAAATACTGAACAACAAGGGTCCCAGAATGGATCCTTGCGGGACCCCAGTTGTGCAGGGCTTCAGAGAGGACAATGCATTTTTTACCCTCACACATTGCATCCGATTTGAAAGATATGATTGTATCCAATGTAATGTCTCCATGTACAGATTATACTTAGAGAGCTTAGACAGGAGGACACCGTGGTTTACCGTGTTGAAGGCTTTTCGCAAGTCCAGAAACACGGCACCCACCGTGCCCCCTCTGTCCAAGTTGGCCTTTATGCTTTTTATCAGATAGCAGCAGGCTGCGTCGGTAGAATGATTGCGTCTAAAACCAAACTGCATGGAGTGCAACAAATTATTGCAATCTAAGTGATCGGTTAGCTGCTCTATTTACATTTAGTCTCTTTCTTTCTGTTACACATTAACACATTCGGATTGTACTACGACATTTATTGTGTATGATTAAGACTAGATGTAATCCGTGTTTAGGTAGGGTAACGTAAGCTAGCCGTTTGTTTGTTTGTTTGGTCTGTTAATGGCGTCGTCGTTTAAGAGATTTGTGGTGGTCATCTTAAACTATGTTTTGTGTCGTTGACCTGATGCGAAAACCGTTAACGCCTGAGGTGATCAGAACGGTGACCCTAGTTGAAGAGCTAGCCTATGCATTGCGTGACCTATGGATTAACTTTCTGACTAAAATAAATTGTGAAATTAATTACTTTTACCAATCAACACATTTGTCATATGATAGGGTAGGCTATACTGTTCATTTGATAGACATATAGTGCTGAAATATTGAGTAATAAAGTTTTGCTTGTGGTGATCAGTAGTTGATGAAGTATTTCCATCTGTTACGGTTCATTTTTGTTGTTTTCAATATCTTGTCCCTAATATCTGCAGAAATGACAAAGACTGGGAAACCAGATTCCTACTGGGCAGGTGTGATGTCCCTGTATGCCCAGGGAAAGTACACTTTTACAACTGGCAAGAGGCCGGGGGCCAGGAGATGGAGGGCGGTAATGCAGCGGATTGCTGATTGTCCTCTGACCCCCCTGAAAGGTCAAACTGTCTGCAAAGTAGACATATTTGGTAAAAGGATCCCCTGCAAGTGTGGATACCACCAGGTAAGCGCTGCCATTGAATCATTAAACCTGTGATGTGATGAAAATGTAATGGAAAATGGTTTCTCCTCAGTTCTACTGTTTGTTTTTCCAGTGTTAAACTGTGAGTATGTAATTATTTGGGTGCAGAGTATTGTTAGGGTTAGGGGAAATGTACTTTAAATGTAAACCCAGTTTTGTTTTTCCCAGTCAGCAGAGAAGGCAGGGACAGCAGCATCCAGTGAAGGTCAGCTGAGTGCTCCACAGTTTTCCCAATCAGCAGAGAAGGCAGGGAAAGCAGCATCCAGTGCAGGTCAGCTGAGTGCTCATCAAGCCAGTACTGCAGCTGGAACATATGACAGTTTACAGGCCAGTGCAGGTGCAACAGCTACATGTTCTCAGGCCAGTGCAGCAGCTGGGAAAGCTGTTAAAGTTCCAGGACCACAGACAGGTGTAGGTCAGAAAGCTCCGGCTCTGTGCAGGATGAGCGAGGGGAAGTCTGTCACATGCTCGCTGTGTAGTCAAGAGGTGATGTGTGAGGACTACACGCAGCACCAGTCAGACTACCGCACCCAGGAGCAGTGTGAGAAGTGTGGTGCAAAGGCCTCGGGGGCTGTTGGATTGTTACAGCACATAGAGGAATGTCACTTTTTGACCTGTCCAACAGACCTCCCAGATGTTGCTGCTTCTCCCACTCCCATAGCCCAAGAGACGACACCGGCGACACAGCAACAGTGTTCCTGCCTCTGTTCCTGCTCCTCCCACAGCCCATGAGACGTCACCGGCACCACCACGACACCCACTCACTCTGCGGCCTCCTGAGGTAAACTGGGTGAGTTTTTTACCCAAGCAGTTCACCAGAGTCATCCAGCCAGCTGACCAGGAGTGGATCGCCCACATTTTATATGACAGTACTGGACAGCTGAAACAAAACCTGTCTCAGAACTGGTTTCATCCCCCCTGCCCCACCAAATCCATCTCACCTCCTGATCCACATAATTATTTCTGCCAGCGGATGTTCCTGTGGGCTCCAATGCGGATGTGGGGCATCCCTCTGAAATGCACCCAGTGAAATAGGAAGATGCACCATTCTGGCATTTACACTAAAGCCAGGGAGGTAATTGACATTGATGGAAAGTATTACCTGGTGGGTGGAGACTATCCAAAGTGCAGCAAATGCATGATTCCCGTCTGCCCTTGGAGCATTGACATTTTAAAACAGCTCGATCCCTCCCACCGTTACAAATTCCCAGCTGTCCTCACAACCCATTTGGCACTGGACAGGAGGTGTGTTGCGATGTTGCGCCCCAGAACATTAGGAAACAGCTCCAGCTATTTACAGCAAGCCTTGCAGGAGATACGCAGTGAGGAGTGGGCTAGGCGGACCATCGACTACCTCACTGATTGTGAGGTCCACAAAAAGTCCTGTGTCCTCACCCAATCTGAAGCTGTGTTTCAGCCGCCACCACCCTTCAGTCCCCTGGCCCAGCGGTTTGAGACGGTTCATGCCAATGACATTCTGAGTCACCTTGATGAGTTGAAGGGTGTCATCACTTCAACCCTTGGTAGAATCTTGAAACTGCACTCTACTAAGAAGGTAAATGTAAACCTACTGTATGTAAACTTGATTTCATTCAATTTATTAACATAGCTGATGATTTCTGAGACATGATTTTTTTAAATGTAGATCACAAAAAAACTTGCTGGTGGCACTGAGGGCACAGCCACATGGATGTCAAATATCGGCAATGAATTTGGGCAAGTGCTGAATTCTGTGCTGACCACTGGTGAGGGGGCTGGCCTTGATGACCTCTGTCAAGGCATCGTCCAAAGGTACAGCGATGCTCGTGAGCCACAGCCAGATGCCATATATGTGGACAGAGACTGCTGCAGTGAGACAGGTGTGTTGCCTTCAATGTTGCCTTGTGATGTGTCTGTTACATGTGCCTCTGGGGGCTGTTGCACCAAAGTAGAATGAAGAAATCCAGGATAAGTGAAAAAGCGCAGTTTGATTTAGTGTGATCCGCTCATCGTGGCTTAATCGGTTGCACGTTTGCCGAGCCAGGATGAGAAGGTGAAGCTATGTCAAGCCAGGTGTACATAGTTGGGATAAGTGCACATTCACGGCTTTCTTAAATAGACCACAGTATCGATCACAGATTTACTGATGCTGAAATGGAGAATACGCAATGTGTATTCTTTACACAGAGTGAGCAGCAGCTTTATATGGAATTATGACAACGTGAAACACATTTGTAAACACATTAGCTGTAATGAAACAGTGAGAGAAAGCGAGGCAGACGATCACGGGCCGACTGAATGCATAAGTAGCCTAAAAATATATCAGTATTTTATTAAAATTTATATTATATTTTCTATTACTATTATTATTATTATTATTGTAATTATCATCACAACAAAGCATTATTATTTTTACCAATCCTATTTGTATCTGTTTGTAAGTTATATTTGATGAATTCATAACACTTTGTAAAAGTGTTCGTTAATTGAGAAATGTTTCAAGAGGGGATCGAACCGGCAACTTTCTCATTTGTCGTCTCTCTCTTTCACCCCTTTCCCCCTTTTTTTCTTTTTCCTTCCCCCCTCCTAGCAGTCCCTTTTGCCCAATTTTTGGTCAAGCGGTTAAGGTGATAGACTGCTACTCCATTGTGCTTTGCACGCATGGGTTTGAGTCCCACCAGAGTATCTTTTGTGTAGTACGTCAAAAAATAAGTATGTCAAAAGTCACAGTATAGCATGTCAAAAAAGTCATGGTATAGTATGTCGAAAAAAAAGTATAGTATGTCGATAACAGTTGCAGTTTACTATGCAAAAAAAAGTCAGTTTACTATGTCAAAAAAGTCACAGTATAGAATGTGAAAAAAGTCATAGTATAGCATGATAAAAATGACTATAAGCTGACGAGGTGGCAGAGTGGTTAAGGCTATGGACTGCTAATCCATTGTGCTCTGCATGCGTGGGTTTGAACCCCATACTCATCGCTCCTGAGTATCTTTAATGTAGTATGTCCACAAAAGGTAATATTATAGTATGTCAAAAATGTCATTATATAGTATGTCGACTATGAAAATGACTAACAGTGGTTAAGGTGATAGACTGCTACTCCATTGTGCTTTGCACGCAGGGTTTGAGTCCCACCAGAGTATCTTTTGTGTAGTACGTCAAAAGTATGTCAAAAGTCATAGTATAGTATGTCAAAAAAAGTCATGGTTTATAAAGTCGAAAAAAGTCATAGTTTAGTATGTTGCAAGTCATTAATATATTATGTCGAAAAAAAGTTATAGTATATTATGTCAAAAAAAAAGTCATAGTATAGTATGTCGGAAAAAATCCAAGTGTAGGTAGTCGAACATAAGTCATAGTATAGTATGTCGGAAAAAATCCAAGTGTAGGTAGTCGAACATAAGTCATAGTATAGTATGTCGGAAAAAGTCACAGTACATTATTTCATAAAAAAGCAATAGCATAGTCTGTATGTTATACCTTGCATATTATTGTCTGTGCATCATAATTTGTATGTCATAATTTGAATTGTAAGTGATGATATACTTTTAAACTCCTCCCGATTGGCTGCAGTATCTCTGACCACTTCTTGTTTGAGAAGCTGGGCGTGGCTGTGCTCCTCCCTCTGTTTAGTAAGCTCCACCTCCACTGCTGACAGACTCCTGACCCACACACATACACACCAAAAAGTTGTATCTCAACACATCTGTCTGAATAGACTGTAATGTATTTCTACAGACAGTTAGTATGTTGATATATGTACCTGTCAGCATGCCTCCGTCTGGCCTCCAGATGTTTACACTGCTCCTGCAGACTGCGCCTCTCCTCCCTCCTGCTGCTCAGCTCCTCTTGCAGCTCCTGTACACAAAACATAACATAACAGGACATCATATTGAGTCATTGAAAAATAAAAGTCACTGATCTTCATTGTTTACCTGGGAGCGCCATCTTTGATTTATTCACTTGAATTATTGTTTTATGTTAGAAAAGCTGTTACATTAAAGGTTTGTAGAATTACAGGTAAACGACATGACAGTAGTAATATTTAGAGCTGCAACAATTAGTTGATTAATCAATTGCCAAAAAAAATTAATCTGCAACAATTTGATAATCGATTAATGAGTAAAAAGTAATTTTCAGAGATAATATTCCGCTAAACATCTTTATAGAGGCATACATTTTGAATTCAAAATATAAAACCATCTCAAAACTTTATAAAAAATGTAAAGGCAAACAAAATAATTCATTTATATGTGAAACAAAAATGTGAAAAGAGGGAAACCTAAATATACAGCATTAAAGTTTATGTGATCTACAATGGAAAACATCATGGACAGAATGATGGACAGGTTACAGCAGTATGTCCATTGCTTGTATGAATTGCTTGTCTTTTTTCTTGTTCTTTTAATGAGTGAATTGAGCATTTTATTTCTATTTATAAAATTCTATTTTTTCATTTTCTGTAATTTGTTTTCTATACCTCCTGTATTATTTATTTATTGGTCCTGATTTGCTTTTGTATTATCAATTGTTATTCAGCTGTATTATCCTCTGTTACAACTGTTTTGATTCAAAGCATGGATAGTCAAGGCTTCCACGTCTTATTGCAATGGTTACATTATTTATCCCAATAAAAAAAAGTAGAGAGAAAATGGCGACAATGCTCTGACAACTACACATAATAAATTATATACATATCCTGAGATATACATATTTACACAGTTCAGTAAAGTGTGAAAGGAGTTGTTGATTTCCAGAGCAAAATCAAAGAATTGTAAAAATCCTAATGGAAAATCTTAAAATGGAAAAACCAACAGAAAACCATAAATATATGTAAATATACTGAACACTGTTTTCATTTGACTTATAACTTATAATTAGTAAAGAACTGCAGTCTTTTCTTAGAGCCTTGCTAAAAAATTACAGGGACATCAGTGCACTTTTAGGGAACTATGAGATGCTTAAAACAATATTTTGCCTCCTAATTACCATGCAGTTAAAATAATATGTATAATAATAATAATAATAAGTTTTTGCATGAATCCTCTAAACTGTATTTTAAATATTTTCCACCAACCTGCAGTTCTGTTTGCTGTTGTTCTGTCTCTTTCAGACAGATCTCTGTCTCCTTTTTGTGGGACTCAACTTTCTGTTGCAGCTCAGCCATCTCTTCCCTTTTCCTGTCCAATTCTTTGATCTGCCTGTTCACCTCCTCCTTCTTGTTTTCCAGCTCGTCCTTCCTCTTGTCAACTTCATCCCGTGTCCCATCCAACTCATCCCTTTTCTTGTCCACCTCGACTTGTATTCTGTCCAGTTCATCCTTTGCCCTGTCCACCTCGACCTGTATTCTGTCCAGCTGGTCCTGCTTTTTGTGGAGCCGTTGAAGACTCTGAGTGCGTTTGGTTTCCACTTCCTCCAGTGCCTGCTGCTCTACAAGTAACTCCTGAAGAACCTGTTTTAGCTCTGGACCCACACACACACACACACACCCACACACACACGTATGAAGGAACAAGTTAGCGTTCAAGGCTAACTCAAATATCTTTGTGTACATCATGTAACCTTCTGATTTCTGCTGTACTGTTACTTTACCTTGCAATGTTTGTCTCATTATGTTTGTATAGTTTTCTATTTTTTATTTTATTGTTATAATCTATGACAAGAGGCTGATATCAATAGCTTAACCTGTTAGCTTTTGTAAATAAGGCAGAGATAATCAAACATGGTTTGGGTTTACCTCTTGCTGCCATCTTAGGAAGTTGCTGCAGCCAGAAACAGTGATGGAGTACTTGAGTCTTGGCCTTGGACTTGAGTCCGGCTCGAGTCACTATTCTCTGGACTCGTAACTCGACTTGGACTCGGGCACTGACGACTTGGATTCAAGGATTATGAAATCAGTCTCTGGGATTTATGAAATCAGACTCGAGCATTCATGAAATAGGACTTGGAAGTTGGATGAAGTTTCTGACTACTTTTATGTGTAATAGGCACCGATAGAGTACTCGAGTTCTGGACTCTGACTCTAACTCAGGTAATAGTGACTTGACTTGGACTCTACTTTGGTGACTCGGACTTGGACTCAGACTCGAACTCTGGGGACTCAAGACTTGACCCGGACTCGACAGTTGGTGACTCGACTACAACACTGGCCGGAGAATCCTATTTTTAAGGATACCTAATAATTAAAGATATAGGGTGTTGTACAATGTATAGAGTGTGAAACACTCTAGGACACATTTGTGATTTTGGGCTGTAAAAATAAAACTGACTCAGCACAAAGTGAGATGAGGAACTAACAGCCACCATGGCTTGAGGTTTTCTCATTCACTTCAATAAAGTTTGACTAGTGGACATTAGAGGGATTGCAGCTCAACACACTTCAGTGAAGAAGACATACTTTGTTTTAATGATCCCCAAGGGGAAATTAGATTTTTACACTGTTGTTACATTACAGACATGCACAAACAGGACCTTATACATGCAGTAAATAGAGAGATGTCAGAGTGAGGGGGCTGCCCATTAAAGGCATCCCGAGCAGTTGGGGGTTTGGTGCCTTGCTCAAGGGCACATCAGCAGTGCCTCTCCAGCTACCAGTCCACACCCGTACTTGAACCAGAGACCTTCCGGTGAGCTATTGCTGCTAAAGGCTGCTCACTGGATAACAATCAAACAAAACATTTAATTCCATCATTTATGGATACTTGGATCCATTACAAACCCTGCTGCTTTAGCACAGGTGTTTATGTTACCTGTGTGTGTGTGTGTGTGTTATTACCTGCTCTGTGTGTATTGAGTTCAGACTGCACTGTGATCAGCTTCAGCTCGTCCTCTCTCGTAGCAGAAACTGTGGAGCTCTTTTTACTCAACAGCGCATCATGCTGCTGCAACAGCTCCTACACAAACACAAACAAAACCTGTTAGCCAGTTCTTCCTATTCTGTTTGAGTGAAGTCAGCTGTTGTGAGACAGACATTGGCAAGAGGTTTTTTTCCTTTCAGGTTCCAGCATGTCACATCATAGTATCGGTTTGTTTCACTTGTGATCCTTTATTTCATATCATATCATTATGTTTTTTGTTTGTTTTATCTAAAACGTTTGGCTTTGTTGTAACCCCATTTCTGCCAGACTCTACAGGTGTGTTTGTTGTGTTGCTGCAAATTGGATGTAGTATCCCCTCCTAAGCAGAGCTCAAGACGTCGCCCTATAGTCGACAGAAAACGGTTAAAACAAAAGAAGAACTCGTGGCGACGGCTAGTCACTCAACAAGTTATTGTAAGTTCCTGCAGTGGAAAAGGACGATAACTGTCTCTTTCATCTCCTCCTGCCCTCCTCTGGTCACCTTGACTCTGTTCTGCAGTCGTTGCTCCTCCTCTCTGACCTCCTCCACTCTGTTCATAGCTGTTTGATGCTCCTTGCTTCTCTGAACCAGCCTCTGCTCCTGCTGCTCCACCTGCAGGGATGACAACAGTGTTAACATGTTGCTCACTGACCTGCCAAAAGTAAAGAACACCAGTCTCTTCTTCTTTATTTACTTTCAATTTTTGGTTCTTCTCAGCATTTTAAAATCCGATGACTCCACTGACTGTAAACAGAAATGTATTGCCAACTAGGTTTTCACCTACAAAGAATTTTCCTTGAAATTTTGGTGAATAAAAGTCACATTAAACATAGTCAGGAAAACACAAACAAAAAACAAGTACTGCAAAAGTCAAGAATCATAAAAAGCAGACATGTACAATAAAACATATGCATAATATTTTTTTAAAAGAAGAGAGCTGTACAGTGTTTAAAACAAAGAAGATGGAGTGTGCAATTGTTCACAGTATGAAGAATATGTGCAATGTGCTAAAACAATAACCAGGGCTTAAAGTGAAAAAAATTCCTGAGCCTGAAACTTTTTTTTTTTGTTCGGGGGGGGGGGGGGGGGGGGGGGGGGGGATTTATATTTGCTAATATGTTGGAGCCATGTTAAGAAAAAAAAATTCATTCATTCAGCAAAACTATACATTTTAACAATAATTTGGTGCTCAAACAGATGCAAAACAGTCACTCTCAGTGTGCGTGTGTGACAGAGACAGGGGCAACAGCTTCAGTCCCCTCTCTGTCTGGGCAGCTAGTGACGGGATGCTGCTACATCATGTTTTGCAGCCCAGTTTATTATCATTAAAAACAAGCCAGCTGTTCGTCGAGCAAAAATACATAATTTGGTCCTTTGACCAACAGTCAGGCCATCCGTGTGTTTCGTTACTCACGTTACTGTTGACGTCGGTGTAACGTTAAGGTTGGTAGCGGCCTTTTATATACTGTCTATGGTAGCGGCAGACTCCTCAACGCCAGCTGTTGCGCTCACATCAACGCTAGCTTGAAGCTCATGAACCGTACTAGCTACCTCCTGATGTTTCTGGTTGGACTTGGACCTCTGTTGACGTGTCTGGCTCTGGTACACGCGTTCTTTTAGTACCTTTCTGAAGCCAGGCAGCCAACATAACGACTTACAAACTAGACACTTATTTTTAGTTTCTAGGTTTTCAGCAGTCAAAAATCTGTTATGGTCAGGCTCACGCTGACAGCTATTTCAAACTAGCGTCCGTGGAGAAGCGAACTTCTGATTGGGTGGGCGGACTGCTTGCCTTTACGTGATTCGTCAAGATCTAAAACGTAAACACGTAGTGCCCTCTGGGTAGTGTAGTTTATGTAACGTTAGGGTCATCTCTCTGGCACTGACGCTTTCTCTGTCAGTGGTAGCGTACCGGCTGCATGCGAGAAGTAGCGGTACGCAAGAAAAAGTGCAGGTACGCTTAAGAGTAAAATGTAGAAGTGCCGGTACTGCGTACCGGTGCGTACCGGCCCACTTCGAGCACTGAATATGCACCCATTAAAGTTAATTTGTCTGGCAAAACGGTTTAAGTCCTTCTTACATTCATACAATAATAAGTCACGTTAAGCGTTAAATTAAGAGTCAAGTCAATGTTGATTTACATATTGCAATAATATAATCCTACTATGAATCACTGTGAAAACAGAACTATCTAGATGTTGTGTTATTACTTTGGCCAGGTCGTCATCAAAAAAGTGAATTAGTACATTCGTGATATTGTCCATGTTGACATTAGTTGCTTCATGTACATTTATTAAAAACTTGTGTCATTGTTTATCTTTTCATATAGCCAAACGTCTAAACTCTGGGACGAGGCCGTTATGTTTAATAACTGTAAACTCTGGGACGAGGCCGTTATGTTTAATAACTGCCATGCTGACTCCAAACAGACAGCTTTATCAAGGCGGTTTGGGCTTCAGAGAGCTTTTACACAGTCAGTGGCCATCGTTAATGACAAGTCGTGTTCCGCTATGAACGTGCACACATTTGTTTGTATCATAAGTACGGTCAGTCAGTGAAGGCGCAGTCGCAGCGGTAGCGGTCGTTGCCGGTGTCGTGCCAAGGTATTTACCCCGCCAGGATTCGTGTCCCCTGACCGCGGGAGCGTGCGTGCACTCAGAGCGGAGTTTCACTGTTGCACTTCGAATTCACCTCTTTATTAATGGAACAAATAGCGACGTGAAATACTCGACAGCGGTTTCCATAGTAGCTAACAAGGGTCTCATTTATTATACGTTTATTTGTCTGTTACATTAAGGTGACCTGCTAACCTGTCCCTCCCTCCCCTCTAACGTGATTTCTGTTTTAATTTGATTTAGTTTAATATGGCTTTTCAACTAGCCGCTTTGTTCACCTGTCTGCCATATAAGTTACAGAGGGGATAGACAAAATGTCAGGCTGTTTTTAACCTGAAATAATATACACATTTCAGGTTAAACAGTTATTCAAGCGAATCAATTCCTGCCTAACATGCAAAGGGTCTGTCCTGTCCTCATGTGTGCTATTTTATGTGTCTACTAGGTCACAATAAACAACCTGAGATAATATGGAGATGTCTTCTATTTCATAACAAAAGTTACATGGGGATGCACAAAATATCAGGTGAAAACAGCCTGCTATTTTGTGTATCCCCTATGTAACTTTTGTGTGCTCCCGCGGTCAGGGGATACGAATCCTGGCGGGGGTAAGTACCTTGGCACGACACCTGTCAACGTACTCATATGACAGAGTGCATGCACGGACCGAAGCTTTGTGACTAGCATCTAATGACTAGCAAGCACCTTACCGCTGCTGCCGTCCCGTCTCTTCCTTCAACACGCTGCAGAAGCACCCGGCTCCTCAATCTGAGGCACCACGTGCTAAACGGATTCCCGTCTCATCTTGTCCTCTATTCATGCCCAGCACCATTTGTTTTCAACTCATTTCTCAACTAAAGCTGTATCTACATGTTCCAAGTTTGATAAACTTTGCCTCCATTTGTTTAGCCGCGGAGACGGTCTCCGGCACACAACGCAGTTTTTCGGCAAAGACCCGCCCTACTTTGCATCTGATTGGCTAGAACTCGTTTCGTTGGTAGGTGGAAGTTCGATGATTGGTTAAACCTAGCGCATCAAAATTAAATCCAATGTGGATTTTTTAATTTATTTATTGTTCTAAAATAGTCATACACCAGAAATCCCACCAGGCCCGAGTACTTTAATCCCTTCGTTAGTTAGAGTTGCGTTCCTCTGATATGAGTGGTAGGTGAAATCAATTGACTCGAACATATTAAACCCAGTGCAAGTTCCCAAATATTATTATTATTTTTTTTCCCTCACAGCCGCACGCCGGAGATCCGGCACAGTGCCGGAATACTTTAAGCCCTGAATAACCCAACAACTAACGCAAGATTGCTGAAAACATTTTTGACATTCTGACTTCAAGAAACCAGATCTTCTGTCTCGTTTTTATTTGCAATGTAAACTACATTTTCTGTAGACTTGGGTGCCAGAGTCAAATTGTATAAAAGCCAACACAAGAAGAAATAAAAAACACTTTTTTATATATCAACAGGTTTTGAAAACACAAAGTTCTGAGTTTACCTGAATGTTGAGTGAGTTTAGACGCTCCTGAGATTTCTGAAGATCAGACAGCATGTCAGATAATCTGCGCGCACACACACACACACACACACACACACACACACACACACACACACACACACACACACACACACACACACACACACACACGCACACGAAGGAACAGGTTAGCATTCAAGGCTAACATCATGTAACCTTTCTGATTCATAATTGCCATTTGTCATATTTATTTCTGACAGTCTGAGGTCTTTTACTGTGAATCAGCTGCAGGCAGGAGTTGTGCACAGACGTCTGGTGTATAACTGCTGATTTGCTGCTTGATAAAATCTGTGATCTAAATCTATGTTTTTATATATAATTTTTATCTAAAAGAATAAAATTACAGAACATTGCAGAAGTGTAATGAACTGACGAAGCACAATAAAGTAACTTGTGTTTATGATGGAAATGTATAATCACATAAACATCACAACAACACATCTTCCAGCTCTAACTTTATTTGTACCTGTCTGAAGCCGAGTGTATTTTTGTGCAGAGTCGTTGGAACTCCTGCTCTCTGCTCCTCAGTGCCTCTTCCACCTCCCTCAGCGTCCGCTCCTTCTCCTGTCTCCTCCTCAGCTCCTCCACCTCATCCTCCTGCAGCGCTCTGGAGATCAGTTCATATGATGAAGATGAAGAAGATTCATGTGAGTCTGGAGGTCAGAGGTCAACCTGTGAGACTTTACCTGACATGCTGCGTGGCCTCCAGCAGACAGATGGCACTGTCCTGAGCTGCGCGCTGTAACACGTCGGCCTCCCGCTGAGCTGAGCTGGCCTGGAAGACAGTGAAATAATGTGTAGATGCGCGCGTGTGTGTGTGTGTGTGTGTGTGAGTGAGTGTGTTTATAAGTGGGTATGTGTGAGTGTGTACCTTGTCTCTGGCGGTGTGTATGGAGCTTTGAGCCTCCAGCAGCAGTCTGTCAGCCCGCCGGAGTTCAGCTCGTCTCTTCAGCAGAGTCTTCTCCACACACTCCACCTCATCACACACCTGCATCACACTGCTACACACACACACACACACACACACACACACACACACACACACACACACACACACACACACACACACACACACACCCTCATTTACATGATCCATCCCAAAATCCCTAACCTAAACCCTAAAATAAAGTCTTGACACTAACCCTCTGAAAACCGAGGACAACATGTTTACACTTTCTAGGTCACAGTACATATTAATCCGGGTTTTTAACCCACAATTGGGCAGAGCAGTTGCTTTTTAGAGGGTCAGTGTGAGAGGGGTCACGATGTCAGATTAAGTGTGTGAATGAACGATCAACAATCTTTCAGTCGTTTGGTTGGATTTCTGGCAGGTGAGATAGTCTGTCTGCAGTTTCGGGCTCAGGTTGAATTCTCAAATCCACCATGTGTTCCCAGATATAGCTGCTGAAAGATGGCAGTCATCATGACATAACGACAGAATGTTGCTTAGGGTCCTGGGCACAAGGAGAATTAGGAGTTGAAAAGAAAAATGATTTCAAATTCATGGGAAGATGCAGCATCCACTAAGTAACAACTACAACTGACTTTTTTATTATGCTCTCTTACTGATTTTTAATATGTTGTTGCTTTTATTCCATCTCTCCTAACTTCCTATTTTATTACTTCAACTTGTATTTTAGTTAGTTTTGTATTACATATTGTTAACCTGTACTGAGGCAGATCCTAACCCATCTACCTCGAATGGAAAGCTCTGTGGATCAACTCCTGTTGTTTTTAAATGTGCTATATGTAAAAATAACTTGACTTTAAAACAACAACAAATCTGCATCTCTAACGACAGCTAAAACAACTAAAACTGTTGTTTTCATATTGTTATAAACTGTAGTCGGCTTGTTGTAATATTACTGTAATATTGCAGTAGAATTACACGTTGTGCCTGACTGTAGTCTGGATTCAAACGTAAGTATAGAAGGGAGATTAAAACATGTTAATGCAAAACATAACATGTAATATAGTCATACAGTTTCAGTACAGCCTCACAAGGAGAAAACACTCAAAAAACGCATACAAGTAGAGACATTTAGAATAAATGAAATGAAAAGGGTGTGTAAAATGTGTGTGTGTCTGAGTGTGTGTATGTGTGTTACCTGTGTTGTCTTAGTGTTAGTCGTAGTTGTTTGGTTTCCAAACGTAGTTTCTTTCTCTCTTCCTCCAGTTGCTCTGCTTCTTTGTGCACACACTCACAAACACACCTGACTCCCTGCTAAAACACACACACACACACACACACACACACACACTCGTATGAAGGAACAAGTTAGCGTTCAAGGCTAACTCAAATATCTTTGTGTACATCATGTAACCTTTCTGATTTCTGCTGTACTGTTACTTTACCTTGCAATGTTTGTCTCATTATGTTTGTATAGTTTTCTATTTTTTATTGTATTGTTATTTTAATTTATATACCCTTTTATTATTTATTTATCTATCTATACTACTACACCTCGGATAAACATTAAAAAAAAGTATATATATTTCTTGAAGCTGCACTTTCATATGGCTCTTTGTAGTTTTGCTTATTTAAAGCTAATGTACTTGTACTTACTCAAGTATGCTGTCTAGAGTTTGCACCTTCAGGGTTGAAAGCACTTAATTGGTAGTCGCTTTGGATAAAAGCGTCAGCTAAATGACATGTAATGTAATGTAATACTATTTCTACCTTTGTGCTGCTGCAACAACCCTCTGAGGAAAAATACACGTTTATCTTATCAATTGAACTGAGAATCTATTTTGTTATCTGCAACTAGTTTCTTTGTCTCTGTGGTTTCTGATAGAGAAGTCTAATTGAGACGCTCACCGTCAGGGCCGTTTCTAGCTCTGGCCTATGCAAGATGCTATTTGGGGGCCCCTATTTTGTCAAACTACAATGGGGGGGATTCAAACCTTTACGATGATCCGCTGAGATGCATCAATCTGTTACACTTCAGGAGAAAAACAGGCTAGATTCGTAAAAACCTCTCTCAAATTCAAATTAAACATTTCAAGTTGACCCAAACAGTTTTAACCTAAAAATAAAATGATTAAAAAAAAAGTTAACAATGAGGCTCCTCTACGCCAATAAATGTAAGAGATGCAGGATATTCCTCAAACAGGTTTATTTAAAAACAAATTGAACAAAGAAAGCTACTTGAACATGAAATATAACTCAAAATAATTATAAAAAGATTGGGCCATTTCCCAAAATGGACAGAAAATAAATAGGGGTTTTTACTTAGAAGAAAAAGTAAAATAAAATACTGCGGGACCATTCTGTTTCTGTGATCATGGTCTGATTAGGCCATTTCACAAGATGAACAGAAAACGAAAATATGACCTATGAAATATGGAGGGGTTGAAACGGATGGACCTGCTGCTTCTTGGTCAGGAGTTGATAAAGAACCCGCTGGCTGTGCTTGGTCTGAAGCCACAATGTATTTGAGAATGGCACCTGCAAAGACAAAGCTTGTTAGTTTACCAAGCAAAAATGATCATAAACAAATATCAATAGGAAAAGGAAATTAATAGGAAAGCTTTCTTCACAGCGAGTTTTATTTCTAAAGCACATAGGCCTATAAAATGACAACACACTAAAGTATTGTTACTATGGAAAATATTTAACAGCAAAAGAGATGACTGAGAAGTGACACTCAATTACGACTACGATATCTGCCCAACAACACACCCTCCTTCCCTAAGTGTAATAATACCGAGCTGCCAACAAAATGCTCTGCAGCCTGCTATAATCTCACACAACGGGTGTCACTTCAGTCAGTCAGTCCAACAGCACAGTATCTTCACATGACTATTTTATTTTAACCCTTGCATAAAGCAAACACTGTATAAAGCTGTTTTTTTTTTGCAATCCTAGCCAGCTAGCTGAGCTAGCTAAATTATCAATTTAGCTGAGGCTAACTGAGCTAGCCAGCAGGGGAAAAGTAGCAAACTTGCTCAACATTTGGCTAGCATTACTGCTACCCCCTCCACCCCACAACTTAATTGCCATCATAAACAAATGTCTTACCTTCATCCTCTGAATGTTTTTCTTAGTTTTCTTCTTTTTTCTGCCCCAGAGGGATATGCCCGTTTTAGTGCCATTAATAACCGCTACTGACATGACATGAGGCTGTCTGTCATCCCAACGGCAGACGTATTAAAAAAAACAAAAAACGGCAGATGTCCCTAAGTTGATAGCTTCCCTAGCATAGCAGCTTCATTTTGTCTATCCTCAATTTAATTTTTACGCTTAGAAGTGCTTTACTGAACACGTGGAGGGTTGGATGGCTAGTGAATAAAGACAGGTCATTTTATTTCTCCCAAAATATAATGAGGCTGAGCGGGCTGAACTTGCAGCTTGGGGCCCCCTAGTGGCTGCGGGGGCCCTATGCATCCACATAGTCCGCCTATAGGATGAAATGGCTCCGCTCACCGTGTCTCTGTGTTCTGGGATGTTACAGTGCAGCGCAGCACCACCTCCTGGAGGACTGTAGACAACAGCTGCAGGTGAACCACAGAGGAGCCAGGCAGGTCCAACCAGGGGAGTCTGGCCTTCAGACAGCCCAGCAAAGACAGCTGCACCTGGGGCAGGAGGGGGGGGAGGAGTTTGGTCTCTGGAGCTTCTGTCAGCATCACTGCCGCCTCCGCTGTCCCTCCACTCGGCTGCTGCTGGAGACACTTTACATCAGTCTGAAGTGCTGAACAGCTGATCTACAGTCCTAACATGTTTCCAAATGTGTGTCTACCTGTGTCAGAGTCGGTTTGTGTTAAGGGAATGTAGACCCAGTAACCTCCTCCTGTGGGAGGTCTGTCCTGCTGTTGCCCCCTCTCAGGAGAACTGAGGTACTGCAGCCCCAAACCAGAGTCCTGAGTCCCCAGAGAGCCCAGACTGAGAGCCTGAGAGAGAGAGAGAGAGAGAGAGAGAGAGAGAGAGAGAGAGAGAGAGAGAGAGAGAGAGAGAGAGAGAGGGTGAGAGAAAGAAAGAAAGAAAGAAAGAAAGAGCTTCCATTATGCGAATTTTGTTTTCCAACCTAGAGATCAAACAGGGACTGGTTGTCGTACATTAAGAGAGTCCACTCGGGTTACTCTTTACAAACTCTTTCAAAACATCTGTCAGTTTAATGCTGCCTTCTGGTAAAGTCAGCAATAAACACGCATATTTACTCTTTTTAAAGTGCTCATATATTATGCTTTTTGGCTTTCCCCCTCTCCTTTATTGTGTTATATATCTTTTTTTGTGCATATTATAGGTTTACAAAGTGAAAAAGCCCAAAGTCCACCCCAAAGGGAGTTACCATCTTCCAGAGAAAACACTGTTCACAAACTGCTCCAAACAGCTCTGTTGTAGTCCAGCCTTTACTTCCGTGACGAACATGCGTCACTTTGTAACACACGTTATAATGCTCATAATGCTTATAATGCCTAGCTGCGAGCATGGCACTCCCTCATGCTCTGCAACTGACTAGCTAGCAGTACTTACTGCGCATGTGCGACTCCCAACAAAGATAGTACAGAAGTGAGATGCCTCACTCTGTAGCTAAAACAGAAAGCTCAACACACAGGGTGAAAAGAGGAGCTGCAGCAATGTGCAGTACAACAAAAATATGGTGTTCTCTGAAAATTAAACCACATAAACCTATTCTGGTACAACCTCTAAATACAATTATAAACCTGAAAATGAGCATAATATGAGCACTTTAAATAAAACTCAAAACCTAATTCCTGCTATTTGTCTGGGTGATCCAACTCATCTTTAATCATTCACTTTACATTTCACAGTCAGAAAAGCAGTGAGAAGTTATAAAAGTTTTTCTGCGATTAAAAAAAAAAAAAAAAGCAAAAAAGCTGAAAAGTCTCACACTGTGTCCAGGAGGTATGAAGCACCACTGTCCTCCATCTCTGGTCTTGGTACTGGTTCTGGTCCTGGTCCGGTCCAGCTTCTGTCTCAGTCTGTGTGTTTGTCTCTGAGCTTTATCCAGCTTCGCCCTCAGGTCCTCCACCGTGTGAGTGTGTTCAGACTGCAGCGCCGGGGTGTGTTTACTCTGTCTCTCTGAGCTTCCTTCAGGTTGGTGAAAGCTGCCGTCGAGCTCCTCCACAGAGTTCTGACAACAACACATACAGGAAGCAGACCACGTTCGTTTTATATATATAACCCAAAATCACAAAGTTGTCTCGAGGGGCTTTACAATCTGTACTGCAAAACAAAACAAAAAAGCAGCAAACAAACAAAAATCCCCAATGTGTGTGTGTGTGTGTGTGTCTGTGTGTGTGTGTGTGTGTGTGTGTGTGTGTGTGTGTGTGTGTGTGTGTGTGTGTGTGTGTGTGTGTGTGTGCGTGCGTGCGTGCGTGTACCTCCACCATGTGGTTCAGAGCTCTCAGCTGTTCGGAGGCTGACTTCAGCTGTTCCGCTGTCAGCTGATCCGAGTCACACATGGACCTGCTGAGCTGCCGTAGTTTTCTGTTCAGATGTCCGAGGCTTCTCTGATGACCATCGCTCTGTGAACGCAGCTGGATCACATCACATCACACCACACTCAATTCCAGCATGCACTGCTGCTCACATATGCTGTGCTGTTTTACTTCAGTGTTTATTATAACTCACAGTCACAGTTTATATTACTGCTAAACATGTTCTGTATTACACCAGAACAATTATGATTTTTAAAAAGACACAGAGGCAAAGTTCTGAATCAATTTCACACACAGTAAACCCAATAAACGTAATGTGCTAATGCGGGTGAAAAATAGGTAAATAAGTGTGATGTAGATTTTTGGAGTAAATTTACAGCAACATTTAAAAACATGGGTGTGGTTCTTTAATTGTGTTTTAAAATAAGTATCAAATGCAGTTTCACTCATGGAGGAAAAAGTCTAAGAAAACATTTAACTATTAACATTTCAAATCTAAAGTTAGTAGGGGGCAGCATTTGAATGTTGATTTAGAATTTGAATGTCAACGTTAAAGGTGCCGTAGGTAGGATTGTGAAGATCCAAAAAATTCGACAACTTCTCAGTCCCTCCCCCCCTTTCTGCTAATGCCCAAACGGTCTCCTAAGCCCCTTCCCCCACAAGGGAGAATGAATGTGTGTGAATGAGCAGTGATTGACACACAGTTAGACCCCCCCCCCCCTGATTGGTGCATCTGAACAGGGAGTGGTAGATTTTCGCAAATCACACTATAGGCTGTAGGTGGTGCCAGAGGAGCCAGATTTTTTTAAATGACCTTCTTCGTGTAGTTCTACTGGAACATAGGGTCAGTTTCAGCAAATATGACAGAAAGTTAGTTTTATAAGTCTTACCTACTGCACCTTTAAGAGTGAAGCTTTGAACTATTTGATACAGCCCTAATCCATTGAAACTGCAATACTGACACTGTTAATATCTGAATTGGTTTACTTTTCTACCTAAAGGACATATAGAATAAAGGAGAGAATAAACACAACATGAGCCTCTGTCCTCTGACCTGTTGTAGCAGCGCATCTCTCTCCTGCTGGACGTCCTGCAGCTGCAGAGCGCTCTGCTTTAGTTCCCCCTCCTATAATAACATATTTGAAATGAACAATTAATTTTAATATAAATAATCAAAAACTCTGAGTCTGGCTGGTCATATTGTACTGCACTGCTGATCAGCTGTTTGTCAGACAGAAATAATCACTGGTTGCCTGATTGTCTGATTGTCAGACTGTTTAATTAATTAATTAATTCTGTTTTTATGAAACAGTTCTAAATCTAAAGTTCTAAATTAAATGTATCCAATTTATCTATAAATCCATTTTATGTCTATGATGTTATTAGTGGGTGGAGTCAGGATGAGGTTCTGGTCTGGACTGTTGCAGACTCAGCTGATACTGACCAGTTTGTGTTGAACGTGTCTGTTTCTGCTCTGAGACCTATGCAGTCTGACTCTCAGTCTCTCCAGCTCCTCCTGTAGCCTCCAGTCTGGCTCCTGGTCCTGCTCCACACCGCCTATCACCTGGGCTTCCAGCTGGGCTGCCTGGTCCTGAACCTGGGCCACCTGGGCTTCCAGATGGGTTATGTGGTCCTGATCCTGGGTCACCTGGGCTTCTAGCTGGGTTATGTGGTCTTGATCCTGGGCCACCTGGGCTTCTAGCTGGGTTATGTGGTCTTGATCCTGGGCCACCTGGGCTTCCAGCTGGGTTATGTGGTCTTGGTCCTGGGCCACCTGGGCTTCCAGCTGGGTTATGTGGTCTTGGTCCTGGGCCACCTGGGCTTCCAGCTGGGTTATGTGGTCTTGGTCCTGGGCCACCTGAGCTTCCAGCTGGGCTATGTGGTTGTGATCCTGGGTTACCTGGGCTTTCAGCTGAGTTATGTGGTCGTGATCCTGGGCTAGCTGGGCCTGCAGTCTGGCTATCTGTTTCTGGCTGTGGTTCTGGTCTTGTTGGAGCTGTTCTGTGCTGGTTCTGGTCTGCTGGATGGCCCTGTAGAGCTGCTCCACACTCCTGGACAACATGTCCTCAGGACTGACAGGATTGCTGGGGACAGGGCAGTCAACAAACAGGGACACACTGCCTTTATAATGTGACTCTTCTCAGTGTTAAGTCCCTTTCAGACCTCGTTATGTAAATGTTGATCTCATGTCTAGAGACACTTTTACATAAACGCAACATCAGTGTCCCAATGTCGGACATGCAACATTTGTGTAACACTCCAGTAGGCCAAAATGAAATACTTGACTTGCACATACATGTATGCTGGACTATACATGGGCACTTACACATATAGTCTTTTCAGTGGAGCACTGTCACGCCGCTATTAATAGACCGCTACTGCCACTGGACACCACAGACCTCAAATACAGTTTGTCAGTCAGTCTGGTGAAGACCGCTTGTTCTCTGTGCTGCAGACAGTATGCATTTTAAAATAAGTTCATACAAACTTCTCCTGCTGCTGTTTCCACTGCAAATGTTTTATCTCCTAAACCTTGTTTATGGAGGTAGCGAGATCAATGCCCACATTTCCACAAGACGTTCAAACATTTCTTCTCTCCACTGTCTGATGTGAGAGGGTTAAAGCTATAATGGAGAATGCGGGCATCGATCCCGCTACCTCTCGCTTGCGCTTGCTGCATCCCGTTATGTTCGCCAAAGTAAGCCCAAAGTAAGCCCACACAGTAGCCAATCATGTGTCTCCCTGTGGGCTTACATTTGACCAATCACGTTCGACCGCTGTGGGCTTACATTTGACCAATCACGTTCGACCGCTGTGGGCTTACATTTGACCAATCACGTTCTTCCGCGGTGGCTGACTTTCTCAGCGTTCAGCGTTCGGTTGTCCCGCCTTTCTTACCGTTGACAGCGATCGGCCAGTAGTAGTTGGTGTTTGCATGGTTTTTATCTATTTATCAATCATAAAGTAAGATATGCTTTTTTAGACGTGGTGTCTTAGTATTGGAAACATTTTCGGCTCATCCCTAGCTACGTGTTGCCATTGCAGATAGCTTGTAAACGGTAGCATCAGCCGTCAGTACCGTTACATCCATTGACAGCGATCGGTTACTGGTCAGTCAGTCGCGTTGGTGTTTTCATGGTTTTTATCCATTTATCAATCATAAGGTAAGACATGATTTTTTAGATGTGATGTACCAGTATCGGAAACATGTTCGGTTACATCCATACTGTATATATAGGTCTATGGTTACATCCCTAGCTAAGTGCTGCCATTGCAGATACTAGCTTGTAAACGGTAGCATTAGCCGCCAGTACCGTTAAATCCATTCATGCGAATGATGACAGAGATAGATCAGATGCCAACTAATGAATGAAAATCAGCTTATGTGTGTGCTATGTTATTGTTTTGTTGTGATAACGTGCCGTTTCTGGGAATATGTTCATTCATTAGCTAGCTATGTAATTCAGTATATACTCGTTTTACATGTATAGCTATGTGTATAGCTTTCATTTAATAATTAAAGATTATATTCAGCTGTATTGTCATTGTGTGAAGTTCAAGTACAAAGACAACGAAAATGCAGTTTACATCCAACCAGAAGTGCAAAAAAACGAGCAGAAAAGTGCAACGTGATATGCAAAGTATAGACAGGTGGTGACAGGTGGTGCATAGACAGGACAAGAACGAGTGTGTGTGTTATAGTAGTGTTATAAGAGCAGAATAAATATGGCTATGTAATGAACAATGGATGACCAACATGTACAGATATGTGCAATGTAGCAGCAGTGACATTATATATGATATATGTAGTGTATTAACGGAATATATAATAAGAAAAACAGAACAAATATAGATATTCAGTATGAACCATATAGACAGATATGTACAGTATGTACAGCTATGTGCAGTGTGGTAACAGTAGTACGAATAGGTGTATGTGCAGGATAAAGAGCAGTAGAATATGGCTATGTATAGGTGTAATTACAGTATGTACATCTGTAAATAAATAAATAGAACAGTATGGGTGGTGGGACAGGGTAGTGCAATAGGGTTGTGATGTTAGATAATCACTGTAACAGAGGTTGCCTCCCCTCATTTAAAAAAAATGCCCACAGACATTGAATATACAGGTATCTTTCAGAACTCTTTTTCTTATTCTCATTCAGAAAATGTACGCGTACCCAGCTTTTCGCCGCCAGTCAGCCAAGTCCACCAGACTACTCATGGCGCCGTCTGAGGAGGCAAAGGCGGTTGGAACTGTGAGGTCTGGGAGGGCTAAACCCAAACAGGAGGTGCTGGCAGAGGCCAGAGCTTTCGTCACTGGCCACGGTGGAGACCCCACTGACGACTTTTTGGTACTGGCTCACTGTACGCTGCAGTTTGGCATGTACCAGGGCCAGATTTTTAGATGGCTCCTCGAGAACAGCCTTGGCTATGCACTGTATTTAGTGCATAGTATTTCCAAGGAAAGCGCTCAGGCAACCCCTCTTTCAGAGAACAAGCAGCTGTTCCTGCAGTACACTTCTGGCATCAGAGAGATGAAAGAGGAACTGGAGAAGTTTGGGAAAAAGCAGGAAATGCAGGCTAAAGCGCGGGAAACTGGAGACCAGGGATGTTTGATGGTGGAGTTTGGGAAATTCCAGGGTCGCTGCATGAAGGAGGTTTATGAGGACCAGAGCAAGGAGGCTCAGGCCCTCACCAAGTACCTGGTGACAGCAGATGCCCGGCCCAACACCAACATGGCCATTTTCAAGGCATATGTCTTGAAGAGACGCGCGTCTTCCTCCCGCTCATCTGCACCTACACCTGCAGCCTCCCGCTCATCTGCACCTACACCTGCAGCCTCCAGCGTCTCTGCACCTCCACCTGCAGCCTCCCGCTCATCTGCACCTCCACCTGCAGCCTCCCGCTCATCTGCACCTCCACCTGCAGCCTCCCGCTCATCTGCACCTACACCTGCAGCCTCCAGCGTCTCTGCACCTCCACCTGCAGCCTCCCGCTCATCTGCACCTCCACCTGCAGCCTCCCGCTCATCTGCACCTACACCTGCAGCCTCCCGTTCATCTGCACCTCCACCTGCAGCCTCCCGCTCATCTGCACCTCCACCTGCAGCCTCCCGCTCATCTGCACCTACACCTGCAGCCTCCCGCTCATCTGCACCTACACCTGCAGCCTCCAGCGTCTCTGCACCTCCACCTGCAGGAATCCAAACTGGTGCATGGAAGCCTGCCACTGTGAAAGCGCTGCTGACACGTGGCAACAAAATGTCTCCCTCACAGCTGGCAAGAAAGCTGATGTCACCAGTTAAACCCTGTGAGTAGGAGTGTGAATTTTGAATGTCCCCTACAGCAGTTCTACATGTATAGCGTTACCATTTTACCTGACTACACAGACTTGTCCACTTTTTTCCAGCTCCAGCACCGCGGTGCCCCTTAACTCAGACTGCAAAACCCCCAACTGAACGGCAGCTTTTCCTTACGGGTAAGGATGCACCATCTTGCATACATTTGTCTCTGTGTATTAACAATAAGTCTAATACTTTAAACATTTGTTCTCCAGGGACTGCTGAGGATGATGATGAGGAAATGGTATCTGCTGCAGTGCAATGTGAAGCACAGCTAAATACAGGTGTGGCAAATGACACAAATGCAAATATTGTGAAAATGTGTAGTGACAACACTGAGAAATATTATTATAGTTCTCTTCAGAATACATAATTATATCACATCAGCCAGAATGCATTCTTTGAGTGCACTCCTTCAAAGAAGTGTACACTGGGTTCTTTGCTTCTTAACACTTGTAGCATTTCTTTGCTGTTTCTTTCTGTAGTATTTCTGCACTGTGCCTGTTTATGAGCTGCTTTTATGGCATATTACTATCAAATGCAACAGTCAACCTAATTATTTGCCTATTTGCTGCCTGTTTGCTTCATTTCTCCTTCATTAGCTCTTGCAACCACTGTGCATCCAGAGGCCTGTGCTGATCCCCCTGCTGTAGCGATACCAGGTTTCTTTGCTCATCAGCCACCAGCTGAGCTGCCCAGTCACTGGAAGGATCAGCTTCCACCGTCCCAGCAGGAGTGGATTCGCCACACATTATTCAAGGCCAACGCACGAACCGGCAAGCCAGAGCTAGTGGCACAGCTGAAACTTTGGTGGCATCCTCCTCAGCCCCTCCTCATTCACACCCAGCCTCCCGCCTCACCAGACCACTTCTTCTGTCGGCCGCTGTTCTTATGGATGCCCCATAAGATGTGGTTGTTTCCTCTTGCCTGTGTTCGTCCAGCCTGTGGTAAGCACAGACTAACAGCAGCAGGACTGTACCGAACAGTGCGCAAGGTGTTGGACATTGACGGGTGGTATGACCTTGCCACTGAGTATCTGGAGTGCAAACGGTGCTCAAAAAAGTATCCTTCCTGGTCCGAGGACATCTTAGGGCAGCTGGATATGGGCCACCGCAGCCAGTTTCCAGCTTTGCTAACATACAGGTAATTCATAATGAATGTCAATTATTCGGTGCTTTTATTTGTGTTTTTTGTGTTATTTGTTAGACATTCCACTCTTCTTTCCTTAGATACTCATGTGACATCCGGGTGCTGAGACTGATGAGGGAGAGGACAATGGGCAACAGCGTGACTCAGCTGTACAGAAAGCTCCAGGAACAGCACAGCGAAGCGTGGATGCAGCGTGTCCTGCAGTACCTGACAGCTTGTGCACCATTTACACGGTTTTCTGTACAACCCCCTGCATTCGCTGAGCCTCCCCTCTTACCTGCCCTTCCCAAGCCTAAGTGGCTGCTAGCAGTGTATGCCAGGGATGTTTTAGGGCGGCTGCATGAGGTGAAGGCCAAAATAACCTCCATCTTTGGCTCTGTCCTCAAGATGGACTCAACAAAAAAGGTGACAAAGAAACTTGCTGGTGCTGCTGCAGGTACAGCTGCCTGGTGCACTAACGTAGGAAATGAGCACGGTCAAGTTCTTGTCTCGGTCATGACAGCTGGTGAGGGACAAGCACTGGACGCTATGGCTGCTGGCCTAATGAAGCGGTACAGGGAGGCAAGAGAGGCACCACCACAGCTTATTTATGTGGATAGAGACTGCTGCTGTCAGCATGGCCCTTGTCGGGTGAAGGCCATGTTTGCGGAGTGGGACGGGCTTCAAGTGCGCCTTGATGTATGGCACTTCATGCGCCGCTTTGCTGCAGGCGTCACCACGGAGGCTCACCCCCTGTATGGCATTTTCATGGCAAGTCTGTCCAAATGCATCTTTGAGTGGGATCCGGAGGATGTTGCTGCTCTGCGCCATGCCAAGGAGGGTGAGCTGGCAGCAAAAAAGATTGGCCACATCTCGGAGGAGGAGGTGACCGCTCGCATTACCCGGAGGGAGTTGGCGCTGCACTGCAGGAGGAGGACCAGAGGGGTGGAGGAGACCATCAGACAGATTGGGGCATTGATCAGTCTGTTTGACAGTGCAAGTGGGAAGGACACTCTGGGCGTTCCTCTCTTGGACCATGAACGCATTCAGCAGATATGGCAGGAGCAGGAAAAACATGTCTGCTGTATCCAAGACCCAGAGAACTTCCCGCTGTACACAAAGAAAGGCACCCTGAAGAAAGGCGGTGTGGAGCTGTGCTGCTACAGGTGTGCCCGTGGCTCTACCTCACTGGAGTCCTTCCACCTCCACCTCAACAGATTTATTCCAGGTATTGCATACATATTACTAGTTTCTGTTTAACAGTAATATTACAGTCCTTTTCTGTGACAAGTCACTAGTTTAAGAACTATTTTTCTCTGTATGTCTGGTTGTATTGACAATTCTATTTTAACATAATTCTACTACATGTTACAGATTCTTTATAGCATCTCATACGTAGTGAATATATTGTTCAAATGTGACAAAGGCTTCTTTGTTTATTGAACCTTCAGGAACCAGTGCCAGTGATGCACATTTCCAGGCGTATCTTCTTGAAGGGGTGATGCGCTGGAATGATGACCGGATGGAGGCTGCTGTAATAGGATCACCTTCCATCCGCTCTTATGGCAGCGCTCTGAGAGAGGCAGTGGACCAGCTGAGCCGAAAGGTGCTAGGGAGATGCTGGGATGCGCGCTATCGCACCCCTGGAGCATACACAGGCAAGAAATTATCATCATCATCCATCATGAGAAAGAATAACTTCATTAATTTGTTCTTTAATAACACTTTATTAATCAATTTAACCTTTAAAGTATTATATATTATACAACAATTGGGTTCTACAGACATCCCCACTCTGACACACAGTTTTATTGTTAATTAGCTGGCAGTAGAATTGTTGTATAAAAGCTGTAGTTGTATAAAATGGGGTTGATAATGGATAATCCACCGGTGTTGTTCTGCCGTAGCCACAAGGCCAGAGGTCGCGTTCCGCGGGTAACAACACGAGTGCTATATTGCTTAAAAATATTAAGAATACTTGCTTTTGTTTATGTAGGTGAATTGCTAGGAATGGAGTACTTGTACAACCAGACTGGCAAAACACTGACTCCAGTGCTCCAGAACCCAGAGGAGGAGGACAGGCTGGTGGAGGAAGTCAATGATGATGAGGACATACAAGATGAGGGATTTGAAGAAGAGATCACGGAGGACATCACAGTTCCTGTGCTCTATGAGGCTGACCCCCACCGTCATCTGGAGAACAAGCCCTCACCGTTAATGACGAGTCCTCAGGCCCCTGCATCATCTGCTGATCTGCCATCTACGTCACGTGATGGAGGACAACATCCTTCCGCTGCCCCCTCAGTGCTGCCTGACCCCTCTGAGGCTGCACCGGAGAGTGAAAACAATCTGTCCGACGAGGCTCAGGTAAGACACTTTAATGGCTATTTCAATCCAATCTCAATGACATTTTATTTCCCATTTAATAATATTAATCACTCCATTTATTAGGGAGCAGTCATTGGACCGGATGGGATTGCTGGGTGGGACAAGGTCCAGGATCTTGCTGCTTACCTGGTGGGTCTCCGTGAGGCGTCTTACCTCACTGAACTGCAGGTGACCCAGGTCATCCAGCTGTGGACAGCTCTCCCTGAAGGCGACAAGGAGCGGATTAACTACCAGCCTCGTCATCAGCAGCGACTGAAAAGTGGCCGTTTTAAGGCTCCCAAGCGGTCCGGAGTCACGCCGGGTGTGGAGAGTGTTAAGCGCTGCTTGATAGGACATCCTGGGGGGCCAGCTCAATGGCCCAGCACCAGCCGCTTGGTTGAGGCCATGTGCATAAGGCTGTGCGCTTTACACAAGACAATCACCAAGAAGGCTGGTTCGACCCCCAAATGGTCTATCATTCTCAGAGACTACCACCACATCCGGGACTTAGTGCTCAACAGTTCAAGGGTTATGGCAGGGACAATGATCCAGCTCTATGAGCTTAATCAGCGGACACTCATTCAATGGTAGGTCAGGCACATAATTCACCTCAAATTGACTGAATAGTTCTCTAATGAATACATATCTAAAACAAATCATTTTCTCTCAGGTTTCAACGGCGGCAGAAGAACCAGGAGTTGAGTGTCCTTTCTCAGGGAATGGCTCCAACCAACCCGATTCCTGTGGCTCCTGACCAGCTTCCAGCACCGAAGGAACGACTGCTGCTCCATCCTTCAGCATCAGGCCCACAGCATGAATTCGTCTTCCGTCCTAATCTGGAAGGGCAGGCTCCTGTTCTGCGGCCAGGCCGACAGCCAGCTGCTGCCACCAGGAAGCGCCCCATCGCACCAGCACCCACTGCACCAGACGTTGCACAGCCCATGTCAGCTCCTTGGATGTTGCCTAGTGTAGGGACTTTCATCCTCAACCCAGACAAGACTGTGTCATGCATGCTGGCAGCTTCTGGTGCCTCAACATCCAGTGCAGGCCCAGCTCCACTTGTTCCTGCACCTGCTACTACTGTGTCCCGGTTCACGCAGAGGAACAGGCGCCAGCGGGCCCTTGAGGACGAGAGTGGCGGCCACAAGAGGAAATATGTGAGAGGGGTCACCTACAATACCTGTAGCCAGTGTGGGCACCCCAAGACAAAGGAGTTTGGGCATAGTCGTCATGGCAGTGCCACATTCTGCTCACGTGCCTCAAATGGCAAATCTCTTGAAGAGTGGTTGGCAGAACAGAGAGCAGCAAAATAAGTTTTTTAACTGGTTTGCTTGTATATATGTACATATTGTATATTGTGTGCTTGCGTGTCCTTTGACCTCTGAGTTAAACTCTGCCTTTAATGAAAAATGTACATATCTGACTGTCCACAGACATCAAAGTGTACATTTCATTTTTGTGTTTGTCCAGTAGTTACGAGGTCAAAGGTCAACATGTGTGGAGGAGTGTTTCTGTGACTTTGTGTTTCTGCAGCAGCTGAAAGAATGTTTGGAAACTGTTTTACAGACTCAGCTGCCGGTTCAATCCTCAGTGTGTGTGTGTGTGTGTGTGTGTGTGTGTGTGTGTGTGTGTGTGTGTGTGTGTGTGTGTGTGTGTGTGTGTGTGTGTGTGAGTGAGTGAGTGTGTGAGTGAGTGTGTGAGTGAGTGTACATTAACACTGCTTGTTTATTTTTCATATCTTGTGTTTTCCACAGTGTGTGTGTGTTCAATATAATACTTGTTAATTTTGTATCTTGTGTTCAGATACATTAAATCTGATCATACCAACATTTAAGACTCAGCATATCATTCAAAAAAGCTCCATATTGTCCCACATGTTATTGTTATTATCATTATATTAACAGAAAACGAAATAAACATCACAAGTCATTGGGGAGCATATATCTTAAAGCTAAATCAATGTTCTTAATAATACGCAAAATAAGTATTAATGAAATTAATAATAAAATTAATAAATAAATGATATTGCTATGGCACACTTTATTATTATAGATAGATAAATTAATATAAACAGTACTAGTCATTGGGAGGGCATATACACACACACAAACATATATATATATATATATATATATATATATATATATATATATATATATATATATATATATATAAGCTAAAGGAATGGTCTTAATAATACACACACAAATGTGCTTTCTGATCGCTAGGGGGCGCCATAACTTGGGGATTTGGTGACGCTTAACTTGGCAGGCAGATCGCAGGTTTGAATCCAGCTCACGGTGGGTGACTCGGTGAACATATAACTAAAAAACGTCCATAACACACAGGGATATCACTTGAATACTGTAGCAGGTAAAAATATAGCTGTTATTTCAATATTCTGCATTTTCCCATATTTTTCACTTGGGTGCAGGGAGGTAGGGGGGAGCGGAAAGATTGGCTTCCTTGCTTTGCGCAGCGAGCGCTCTACCATTTGAGCTAATTCCCCTATGAATTGCATAAGCCCCCACTTAAAATGTCGCTGTTCAGTATCAAACACTCCCTTTAATCAGACTGTTTGTGCCTGTCTCCCCCCCAACTGTGTAAAACTGTATGAATCATTTCAAGTAGTGGAAAGTTTTTGTGCTCCCAACAAACAGCTGAATCATGGACTCTTTCTGCACATGCTGAGCATACGCATAATGTTGACCTGATCATGGCACTAGATGAAAAGTCAGAGGATCACCAAAGTTATTAAGATTCATCGTCTGACAAAATTTGTGTGAATCCATCTATCAAATGTTGATTTTACTGGTTAACTGAAAATGTTGACCTGTTGGTGGATCTAGATACAATTTAAATAAATAAAATAAAATCAGTTCATAACATAATTTCATGGCAATCAATAGTTGCTTCAGTCTGGATCAAAGTGTTGGCAGCCCATCCATAGAGCGAGTTAAGATGCATCTAAAATGCTGCAGATGTGGACGAGGTGGCCGAGTGGTTAAGGCGATGGACTGCTAATCCATTGTGCTCTGCACGCGTGGGTTCGAATCCCATCCTCGTCGGTACTGATTTTGACACTGACTGAGCTCAAAAACTACAGTATGTTATCCTGACAACTTGATGTTGTTGTATGTTGAGTACTGGTACCTGTACTTGTCCTCTGGTCCACTCCGAACCTCCTGAGGATCCAACATGGCAGCTATAATCTGATCTAGCTGAATTCTTGTCTGGTCTAGGTGGGTCCTGGTGTCTTCATACTGGCTTCTCGTCTGGTGTAAGTGGGATTTGGTCTGGTCCCGTTGAACCTGAAGTCTCTGGACTACTTGCTGTAAAGATAATTTCTCACCCTGGAGACAGACAGACAGACTAACCGGTTTATATCACTTAAATAATGTTTGTGAACCTTTTTATGTGTGTGTGTGTACCTGTACTGACATGCAGTGTCTCAATGGTTGACTGTAGCTCAGACTCTCTGATCTCTCTGATATGTTTCTCTTTGTCTACAGCTGCCTGCAGAGCATCACACTCCAACTACACACACACACACACACACACGCACGCACGCACGCGCACGCACACACACACACACACACACACACACACACACACACACACACACACACACACACACATATACACACACAGATGCATTGCTGTAGATTTAAGTACCCAATAGAACAAAGAATGTGAAACTGACTTCACGCTGTTTTAGTATCAACAAGCAGAAAACAGGTTTAATCCTATACAACTTCAACAAGTAACATTCAAAATTAACACAGAATTATAATAAACAATGTTTGACCTGAACAGTTACCTGTCCCATTGTGATCTGTTGGGTTAGCTCTTCCCTCAGCTGCTGGAGCTCCGCCTCCAGGTCCACCTGTCTGTCTCTCAGAGCCTGGGCCTCTGTCCGCAACACAGACAGCTTGTCCTGCTGGACGGACATGTCCTAAAGATAGACAGACAAACAGACAAACACATGTATTAACCAAAATATTTTATTTTTGTTAATTCAAAAATATTTTCCTTGTGAGACACACACACACACTGACCTGTCTGTGTGCCCTGGCGGTGTCCTCCAGCTGTCTGCAGTGTACCTGAGTGTCCTCCAGGTGGAGCTGCAGACTCTGGTTTTCAGCCTTTAGACTGTGAACCTGCTGCTGAGCACGATGAGCCTGAAATACAAACGCACGCACGCACGCATTATGTTATTTTATTACTGGTCATTTTAGCTTCTCTTATTACTACTTTTTGCCAATTACAGTTATATATCATAATATTTTTGTTTTATTTTTCTATTGGCAGTGCGTCACACTGGATTAGTCTATATCGACGACGTTTCATTTTTGGGAGTGTTCTCGACTAAAAAAACTTTTGAACGTACCCATGTTGCACCGAAACAAGTTCCTTTCCGAGGCTATTTGGCAGAGGCAGCGTCATTGTGTCCGGCGCTTAGCGCCAAGACAGTTGTGATTGGTTTAAAGAAATGCCAATAAACCAGACTGTTTTTCTCCCATCCCGGAAAGCTGTGTCTTCGCCAGACCTTCCTCCATAGTGCTGTGGAGATAGGTCTGGCAATCCAAAATGACACTCCTATTGACAGTAAATCACACTCCCTGCTGGTCTAGTGGCTAGGATTTGGTACTCTCACCACTGCGGCCAGGGTTCGATTCCCAATCAGGGAAAACCTCATGCGATAGGGCTGTCTCAGCAGCAGATAATGATTTGTCTGCTCACATTTTTTTGTCACAGTGCTCGCTGAGTTTAAGCATGGACTTTCATTAGACTCTACCTGCTTTCTGAGTCCTCTCATGTACTCCTGAAGTCCAGAGATGATTCCCTCCAAATCCTTCTGAAGAGCTTCATTAGCCAAAATCTGACCTGGAAACCATGAGAGGAAACAAGAGATGAGAAAAAGAAACAAGGCAAGAGGTGACGAAACAAAGAGAGGAGTGGAGGAGGAGAGGAAACAAGAAAAGAAAAGAAAAGAAAAGAAAACAAGGAGAAAAGGAGATTAAGCAAAAGAGGAGAGATGGAGGAGAGGAAACAAGAAGAGAGGAGGAAACAAGAGATGAGAGGAGGAGACAAGGAAAGGAAACTAGAGATGAGAGAATAAGGAGAAGAGGAAACAAGGAGAGAGGAAGAAACAATAAAGGGAAAAGAGGAAACAAGGAGATGAGAGGAGAAGGGGGAGGGTAAGAGAAAACATGAAGAGAGGAGGAAACATGGAGAGAACATAAAGAGGAGACAAGGAGGAGTTATGTTTTATAACTTTGCCTAACTGACAGCCAATCAAAGGCCTCTGTGATATCAGGTTTTTCTCGCTGCTTTTGCATTTGGAATCGTTTCTGTAAATTGTTATATATTGTTGTAGTGTGGACTAGACCTACTTTATCTGTAAAGTGGCCTGAGATAATGTCCTGAGATAACAATAATGTTATGATCTGACACTGAATTGAAATTGAATTGGTCTACCGTCGGTGAGCTGTTGCTCCAGCTCTTTGATCTCCTGAGTCTCCATAGCAATGCGTGACAGCATGTCGTCGAGGCGACCCTCTAGCTCGCTCTGCTTCCCGTTCATCCTGTCCAACAGCTGTCTCCAACTGGACAGCCGGGCGGTCACATGGGCCTGAGAAAGAACGACCTCAGACAATTAGAGAAGGTTCACCGGACACTGCTCTCATATTGGTTACTTTTATTATAATATAATAATATGGGTTTCCTAAAGGGTCACTCCACTGATTTTACACCTCCTCAGTCTGGGGGTTTCTGAAGCTATTCCACCATCTGATCAAGCATTTCTGACTTAATGTCAGACTCATGTTGGTTGAATTTTGGGTGTATGCCTTGTAAAATCTGCATACTTCTACCACAGATCTTTATTTTAGAAATGAAACCCACATGCTAGACAGAGCAAAGGGTCCTTTGAATGTCAGGGGAATTAGCTCAAATGGTAGAGCGCTCGCTTAGCATGTGAGAGGTAGCGGGATCAATGCCCGCATTCTCCATAATACTTTAGATTCCTTCCCCTCTAATGCAAAGTGGTGACATGTTAAAGGGGAACTTTGGTATTTTTCAATCCTAATATATGTTTTAGTGTCTAAGTGGGCTTTCATACCTACCTCGTTTGGTCAGTACTTTCAGACTTTTCCATTTGATCCAAACCAAAATTACAGGTGTGAAACCTCTCCTGGACCGTAGTCCAGACCAACAGCTAAAGTTTTGTCCAACGAAAAGAGGTGGTCTCTGTCCGGATCAAACTGGACCATGGTCTGGTTCGTTTCTAGTGTGAAAGCATTTTTTGGATGGTCCTGTATTTCAGACCAAATACAGGAAGTTCTGGCAGCCTATTGTTGTGTTATAAGACTGGGGAAGCTCCTTAAAGGAATAGCTCAGTGCTTAGCGTGTACATGAGAGAGAGTGACGGTGAATGTGCTCAGAGCAGACAGCTGTTGTTTATCACAGCAGCGAATAAATTGGCAGTTTACTTGTTTAGTGGTAGTAAATGTACAGTATAGGTATAGGTTTAATATAGTATAGGTTTCAGTTTGTCTGAATAAATGCTGCAGCTCCTCAAGGTAAAGTTCCTGTGTCTTGCTTCTCAATAGTGTTAATTTCGTCAGACGAGACGAGACTAAATATGTTCGTCAAGACCTTTTTTTCCATGACTAAGACAAGACGATGACTGCACCAATGTCCAAAAACGCTGACTAAGCATTATTGTTGACGAAAAAAGACGAGACTAAAATGTTTTGCATAAAACAAAAAGTAAGATAAAATCTCTCTTCATTTTCGTCTACAATCGTCTCTACTTTTTCATCATGAGATAGACTATTCAGCCGTTACTAGGGTAGGGTACCGAGATCCGGTGCTAAAGTGGCACCGATGCCGTAACAACCGTTATCAACTGGACCGAATAGCAACACGGATTTCTGTACCTCATTTCGGTGCCACTGATATGCCTGCGCTGCTCTCTGAAGCTCCTAAACGGACGTTAGAGGCAACTGAAACATCGCCGCATGTGACGTACAACAATCTGTACTCTGTAGCTGCCGTTGTCTGAAAAACAACACTGATGTCGCGTTCACTTGAAACTCGCCTCGCCAGCCTCGTGCTGCATTCAAAGTTATTGTAAAATACCCTTTTCCCATCCAGTGGTTGTTTTTGTCGTTTAACAGGAATTTACTGGTGAAATAAGGAAGAGGCTCGATATCTGGTCGCATTTTACTCAAATCAGAATGTGTCATTATAACTATTTGACTGAAATGGTTAGCAGAAATAATCTCAGAAATAATTTGTTATTTAAAAAAAGACTAAAATGTTTTGACTAAAACTTGACTAAGATACCTTGAGTTTTCTTTTGATTAAAACTAGACTAAAATGATGAGACCTTTAGTCAACTAAAACTTGACTAACAAAAAAAGATATGTGAATGACTAAATATGACTAACACTAACAAGGACATTTGGCATTTGGCAGACTAAGACTAAATGAAAAATAGGTGACAAAAGCGCGGTAGCACGGGAAGAGCAGCAGTGAGTTGGAAAAACTCCGACAACAGAGAGAGGATCATAGGTGAGGATAGGAGAGGAACCCCGTCGACAAACCAATCAAGTAAAGGGAAACGCGGCTCACCTATGTGATGACGACAGGACGTAGTTATGTCATGTATAGTTCTTTACTGTGCTTGCATAACTGCAGTGTGAAACCAAAACTAACCAGATCAAATGTATACAATGTAACAAAAACATGAACCTTGGTCTAGACCTTGGTTCAGACCTTCAGGTGTAAAAAGGCCCTACGTGACTAATGAGGACAACAACAGCCGACAGCAGCAAAACTGGCTGGTTTTCTTTGGCCTCCTCTAAGTCTCTCATCAGAGTCTTGTTCTTAAATCTTGCACTGGAGACTGGACTCAAAATTGTTGAAATCATCTAAATATTCAGCCATGACATGTAAAAATGGTTAGATAACACTAAGCTATGCTTTCTGTTCTCCAACACAACGAACTCTTCCTGGCACTCCTCTTTCCAACTCACTCCTCTGTCTTACGGCAACAAGTCACCTCTTGCAAGATTTCAGAATGAGACTTCTCTGTGAGCGAGACTTAGTTTGACACAATAACAAACAGCCCGGAGTAAAATCAAAGTTAAAGAAAAAGGTTTTATTTCTTTGTAGGGTCCTTTCCATAAAGTTGTCAGACATATAATAATCTGAGTCTTTCAGTGGCAAATATGGCACTTTTAGTGGACGTAGAGTCCACAGGCTATTGAGGGCCAGGAACCCCGCCTTCAGAGGTGGGGACGCAGCTGGCCCAAGAACAGCAAGGGCCAACCTGTCTCGTGGCATCAGGAAAGCCAAGTTCACCAAAAAAATAACCAGACATTTTAAAGACAGCAGAGACGCATGGAGCCTGTGGCGTGGTATCCAGACCCACCACGGACTACATACCCTCGCAACAGACCTGTGACAGCAACACCTCTCCGCTGAACGACATTAACAGCTTCTTTGCCAGGTTTGAAGCACACAACAGCATGCCCCCACAGAAAACCAGCCCCCTCCCTACGACCAGGATCTGTACCTGACTGTAGCCAGCGTGAGGAGAACCCTTTCCAAGATCAACACCCGCAAGGCTGCAGGTCCAGACATCATCCCTAGTCGTGTGCTGAAGGTCTGTGCAGAGGAGCTCAAAGATGTCTTCACAGACATCTTCAATGCTTCTCTGAGTCAGGCTGTGTTCCGTCGTGCTTCAAAGCCACCACCATCATGCCTATTTTATATTATACTTGTTGTATCCTTATTGCACCGTGGGTCGGAGAGAAACGTATTTTCAATTGCTCTGTATGTCTGGCACATATTGCAGAATTGACAATAAAGTTGAATTGACTGGAATTGTAAATTGTCAAATTGTAAATTGACAGTTCGTAATTGCCATGTAGGTTTACATTGTAGCTTCTCGTTTAATACTGGACCAATTTCAAACATTGTTGTCCCCATTAGTGACTTGGACACTAAAACACAGGAAAATAGGATCTAGGTTGAAGAATACAAAAGTTCCCATTTAAACTTACACTAGTTATGTGGTTTATGCCAACGTTTAATATGAAGGGATTGACAGTACTGCTAGATGATCAAAGTGGAGCCAGAATAGCTACAATGGCTGGAGATTTCAAACAATGTTTGAGTCTCTGCTCTCAGAAGGTGGAGAGAAGAAAGGGTCGAAACTTTTGTGGAGAACGCAGGCATCAATCACGCTACCTCTTGCATGCTAAGCTAGCGCTTTATCATTTGAGCTAATTCCTGTCATACAAGCAAAGCACCAAAAATAAGCCTCTGACCTACTTCTGCCTTCTGTCTCTGTCTCCACTCCAAAGTTCACTCCCCTCTCCCTCACCACTCTCCTTACATGTGCTTCAGTAGTCTAAAGGCCAATTTATGCTTCTGTGTTAAATCGGTGCCGTGGGTACTAGGGATGGGCATTTGATTAAATTTTCTTCGTCGATTGTTGGGAGAATTAATGATCAATTATCGATTAATCATTAATATTTTTATATTAAAATTAATTATTTATTTAACTTTTTATAAATTAAAAACGCAATGAAAATACAAAAATACAGCATGTTTTTACCTTGATGAGATCTTAATTACTAGAAGAACTACGTGTGACAGTTAAACTGGAGGTTTGGCTAAACTTGAAGATATATGCGCTGCGGTGTTTAATTTAGCAGCGGAACCGTTGCTACAAGCCGGCGTTGTTAAACAGAGACCCTCGTTTGTTCCAAAATAATAAATAAAAATAATAATGTTCAATAACAACTTAACCAAAAACATAATACTACTAAGATCTGACAGGTTTTGTCAAAATGTAACTCAAAACTATCCAAGGCACGGACAAAGCCTAATACAAAATAACCAGTTACTCACATAGAACTTGTGCACCAGTCTACTGGTTTTTGTTGAGAAAAATAAGCAGGTTGACATGATCTGGGGTCCGAGGTTCCCTTAATACATCCATGGGTCAGACGCGACCGCTACCTGGTGATCGTCAGTCCATCCGCCGAACACACCCGCCGGCACGGAATGCAGGTAGCTACCTCCGCGCTAACTTGGCCAGCCCGGCCCGGGGAACCTCGTTCCATTCTTCGTTTCGTAGTGAGTTTCTACCAGTCCGGTGATGGTACGTCGTGACAGAATGTGAAATGCTGATTCCAATATCCATCTCAATGAACGTGCAGATCCCTCCGGTAATTTCCCTCTGCTCGTTGTGCATCGCAGCTCCTCCGTGCTAACGCCAAGTTGATGCTAGGTTGAGACTGAGAGCACGACGCACCGCCACCGACATTAACCAGCGGATGCACTTTGTTTAAGTGGTACATCATTTGAGTCGTGGCCGTGTCGTTTTTTTAAATCAAAATGGACCCACGCCACACTTCGCCGTGACCTCTTCATGTTTACTTTGAATCAAAACGTAACTCGCAGCTAACTGAGCAGCCTATGGCGCCCCCGAGTGGTAAAATGTTTAATTACTGCTGACACACTGGAAATCATTTCAGTGCTGCAATCACACTACACAACGCAACCTGCATTAGTTTAATCGATGACAAATTAACGTGATCGACGAAATTCTTAATGATCAATCGTCGATCGTCGATTAATCATGCCCATCCCTAGTGGGTACATACGTAGGTACGTGGAGTTACAGACCCTACGAAAGTTTATGCTGGACCCTACGCCGGACCCTACGCCGGACCCTACGCCGGACCCTACGCCTTAGCCTGACATACAACTGTGATTGGTCTGCTTGGCCGTGGCTTGGTAGCGTTGCATTTCCCCCTACTCATTTCTGGGTTCTCCTTCATAAAATGTGATCAAGTAGAGTGTTCACTTTTCCGACTGTGGTCAAAAAGCACAGGGTAGACACAGTTTCTCTCACTATGCCTCACTCCGAAGCATATCACCGTCACTCTCTCACTCGCTCTACCCAGTCTATGGCTCTACCACACACTCCCCACACACATGCCGGCCCTGCTATTCTCTTAAAGAGATGCACAACGCACAAGTATAAACTACTTATGTAGGCTACAGCGAAAGCTCTGCGTGGAGCCTCCACAGAAGCATAAATCCCGCTTTACTCATCGGAGGTAGACTGTGGGTATAAGCCTGCCATTGGCTGCATATTTCACACGGCATTCTTCTCCGCTTCCACTATCATTGTGGTATCGTCTTCAAAATCTCTTTCAATTAACAACAATATCGCTCTGCACTCAACTCAGATTTCACCCCACACCACTCTCTCCAAAAAAGAAAAAAGCGGTGTTGCGTTTTAATTTTAGCTAAAACATAGCCTGGCATCCAAGACTTCTCTCCATTGTCGAGCTTGCCTTAACAGACAATTTTTGTGTGTGCCGTGCGCAATACACAGATGCATTTCGGCTGAGTCGGGCTTGGCCATGCTTCAAAGTCATGGTTTTAGATTAGATTAGATTAGATTCAACTTAATTGTCATTGCAAGTAAGGACGACTACAACGAAATGCAGTTTTACATCTAACAAGTAGTGCAATCATTAAAAGTTTCTTTATAGCAGTGCTTAAAGGTGTGAGTGGTATTAGAGCTAAGGAAGATAAGGCGAAGATAAGGCGATGCTCCAAATCTTTAAAAACACCCGCTCTGGGCTCCATCCAAAATCCTCCCGCTTGCCCTTCCCGCTCGTTCACACTCTGCTAATAAAATACTTTATTAAACAACAGTTTAACAGCAAAATCTTCTGCTTTACACAAAATAAAATAAATACAATTATTTTACTGTTATACAAAATGAAAGGCCAGCCTGTTTACTCTTTTACAGTACCAACATAACTCTCTTGTTCAAAAGCTACTGCAATCTGCTTGCTACCGTTAGCTAGATCTAGCAGCTGTGCACTTTGGTGGTGCTAGGCTAACCAACGCATCTTAGCTCTCTGAGCAGTTTGTTCGTGCTAGGTTAGTAGCTAACGTTGACGTTAGCTAATGTTAGCTACTATAGATAGCTGTGTTCTGCAGCCGTAAGCTAGCTACCATTCAAGCCAACATTAGATGATAACTAACGTTAGCTAAACACAGCTGTCTATAGGCGCCAGTAGCTAGCTAACGTTAACCTTGTTTTGTCCTCCATTCTGCAATGTTTTGGTCTCCCACGTGTGTGTGGCGAGCTGTGGCGAAGCGGCGACGTAAAAAAATATGACGTCGACGTAAAAATATGACGTTGACATAATTTTGACGTCGAAGTCATCGATGCGTCGCTACAGGCCGAGTAATTAGCTTAAACTTCCTTTCCCAATGTCCCCTGCTGGCCATTAGAAAGAATGCAGGTTTAGGGCACTTCTGCATTGGCTTCACGTTTCAGGGCCAGAAGTAGCCGCTTGGTCATACACCAAAGCATTGAACACATTAAAAGAATTTAAAGGGCGAAAAGTAAGTCCAGGGATTTATTTGCTTGGACTAACGATAAGGTGGAACTGTTACTGAAACTATGTAAGTCTACCTAACTGGGGCAGCAGTGTTTCCAAATGTCTCCTTTTTGGGGGCTCAGAGACGCTGGAGTAGTGCTGACATGAGGCATAAACGTAGCAAAAGATTTTTTAACCAAAACATAGTGTAAATGTAGTCACAGCTAACATGGTTAAAAAGTCCACACAAAGACACAGGATGTGTCTCAGCTCCACACTACCTGCTAATACAGTACAGTATGTTCTATCTACATTATTCAAGTTTTTTAAGATCTTCCTAGATCTGTTTCACCAACATCCACAATTCGTTTCCATGTATCCAGCTGGGAGACCCTCCTCTATTTGCTTTGGACTGCATTGTGGGACAACAGTGTCCATCAACAGCACACTAAGAAAAACAAGTGGATTTAATCTGAGGTCTTTGAGTACTTCATGATACTTTGTTTGGTCACTTTACCAGTGTGAACAAAATACAGACACAGAGAGGTATTTGTGTACTCACACAATCAGTTCAGTCTAACAGTCTCGTCCCCAGAGACCACACATGGCTGCTGGGTTACATCGTGTTCTTCCTCCTCCCCCTCCTCCATTTCTCTAACTCTATCAGTTCACAGTAAACAACAACATCTCACCTTCTCCTCTCAGTTCCAAAACACATTCAGTTCTTCATCTCTCTGTTCTTCTCCGTTACAAACTTCCCTTCCTCTCCTCCTCTCTCCCCTCGCTTTGAATCAACACAGGAAATCTTTCTCCCAGCCAATGAGAGAGCACAGCTGCAGAGTGACAGGTCATCCTCTGTCCAATGGGAGTGAATTAAAACTGGGAAAATCCAGCCCCTCAGAGGGGGGGATCCCAGAGGAGGGGTCAGAGGCTCTTAAAGAGGCGACAACCTGTTGTTTATGTAGTTTCCCTGAACATGGACAAAGATTCACAACAGAACCTGAAGCCAGAGCAGCAGAGGTCTTTTAGAACCAGGAATCTCTTTTCAGCCACATGAGCGTGGTGGGGGAGGAGAAAGGAAGGAGAGGGTCAGAGGGGGGATTTTCAGTGGAGAGCAACCCCAAGACAGGGGAATTAGCTCAAATGGTAGAGCGCTCGCTTAGCATGCGAGAGGTAGCGGGATCGATGCCCGCATTCTCCACAACTCTTTTAACCCTTTCCTCTCTCCACTTCTGAGATCAGTCTGCGTTCCGGCTGGAGAATTCAAACAAGGAGCTCAAAGACACAGAGGGCTATTTCACAAAACCAAGATAAGGGATTAAGCCGGGATTTCCCAGTTATCCTGGCTCAATTTAGCCTTGACTCGGTTTCACAAAAGCAGAGGCACCTAAGTTACCATGGAGATTTATTCTGTACAGCTAGCCTGCTCCTGACCAGGCTAACAGCCAGGATTTATTAATCCTGGAGCCTTTTCTGTTCACTCAGCAGTGGTTTTACCCTCTTGTTATCAGCCTGCATTAAAATACAACAGGTGCATATTGCTGTTCATTTAAGTAGCCTACTGTTATTATTTAAAGTTGTGACCATTATTTTTCATAATTAGTAAAGTGACAGTCGTTGTTACTGTTATATTGCTGTATGAAGACTGATGTTCATATTGTTGTTAGAAGTTTGGTGAATATATTATGACAGTTGAGATAATTAGAAAAGGCTGATAAAGTTGCCAAATGTGTTTTAAATGAAGTCAGTTACTAAGGGCAATATATAAAGTTCTGTACATATGTGTTTATATAGTGGACCAATGCACCTTCAATTATTTTAGTTGATTAATGTTTTTTGTATTCTTTAACAATAAAGGATTCAATAAAATGGCATTCTTAGCACACACTTTGTGTTGTCCTTATATTATAATTATAGTCTTAGTTCACTGAACCAATAATTATATAGTGTAGACTACTGTACATTCATGTAACAACAGGGAGAGGACAACCCAATGTTGACCTTATATTTTGCTGGGGGGCAATAACTGATGAATATAACTCAGTTACATTCATGTTTACAGTGTGCATTATATTTATCACTTAATTCTCTTTATAGTTTCTAGATTTCAGAGTCCAATTTCTTCAGTGTCTTTCTTTTCTATCTCCATATATACGAGGGAGCAAAACATAGGCTATATGTAAAGAAGGAAACTCAGCCTCTATAAAAAAGAAGTGAGAAATAGCGTGTCAGATAACAGCTGACCGACTGAGTGATAGTCTAAAAATATACATTTACGAACTACTGCTCTTAACTGAAACCATTCAATGAGTTACTTGTCATTTGCAAAAACAAACAGTTGTACACTTTGCATTAAAAGCAAGCAGTGGAAGTTAATATGACTTATGAATTTTATATTTTACCCCATGAGAGAGAGGGAGACACAGAGTGAAAGAGATATTTACACATCATGTTCTAGCGTTGTAGAAAATGGATCTTCATGGTAAATTTCCTGAGGAATATTATCTTCTGCTTACTTTTAAGACAAAGAGTACAACGGTTAATTTGTGTAAATGATTAGTAGCATAACCCTTGGATGGTATGATTATGACGGTCTTAACTCAGAGCAGTGGTCAGTTAATGTCTATATTTAGGCTGCTTACGCATTCAGTCGGTCCGCGATCGTCTCCCAGGCTGTTTCTCGCTGTTTCATTACAGCGGCCGTATTTCTTTTTTACAAATAATATGTTTCACGTTATCATACTTCTACAAGAAGCTGCTGCTCACTCTGTATAAACTATGAACAAAGCGTATTCTCCATTGTAGCATCAGTAAATCTGTGATCTACCTCGCGGTCTGTTAAGGAAATCCGTGAACGCGCATCTATCCGAATTACTTCAGCCCGGCTCGACCTAGTCGCTCCTCCTCAGCCTGGCTTGGCCTTCGTGAAACGCAGCAAGCCAGGCTGCACAGATTAGACTAGGTCAAGTCTCGCTTTATCGGTTATCCTGGATTTATATATTCTACTTTTGTGAAACAGACCCCAGATCACAAGATTCAAAATGTTAACCACAACAACAAACAGGAAGCATCTTATAAATAAATACAGGAATGAATGAATGAATAAATTAATGAATAAATAAACAAAATAATAGATAAATTCTGAAACAAATAAATAAATGTGTTTCAGCACAATAAATAAATAAATAAATAAATGTATAAATGAACTCCAGTATAAAACTAAATGCACCCTTTCCAGTGATGGAAAACTACATTAACTTGTACTTCACTTAAGTATTTTTCTTTTCTGCTAGACTTCTATAATATTAAAATTTTTACTTTTCCATATTTATCTGACCGCAGGAGTTACTTTTACTCAGATTCACATTTTACACATAAAACCTATGATCATCTTATAAAATATGATGTATTTGTATATATTAAGGCTGGTATATAGTAGTATGTAGGCTTTACGCAGAGCCTAAGTGAGTGGCCTACGCTGTTGTAGGGATTTAAACTTGTGCGCTGGTGTGTCTGCGTCGTTCTGGTGTATCTCCTTAAGAGAATAGCAGAGCCGGTATGTGTGTGTGCGTGGGGAGAGTGGAGTAAAGCAAGTGAGAGAGTGACGGGGATTAGCTCCGGACAGTGTCCATCAACAGCACACTAAGAAAAACAAGTGGATTTAATCTGAGGTCTTTGAGTACTTCATGATAGTTTGTTTGGTCACTTTACCAGTGTGAACTAAATACAGACACAGAGAGGTATTTGTGTACTCACACAATCAGTTCAGTCTAACAGTCTCGTCCCCAGAGACCACACACGGCTGCTGGGTAACCATGTCCTTCCTCCTCCATTTCTCTAACTCTATCAGTTCACAGTAAACAACAACCTCTCACCTTCTCCTCTCAGTTCCAAAACACATTTACTTCTTCATCTCTCTGTTCTTCTCTCCGTTACAAACTTCCCTTCCTCTCCTCCTCTCTCCCCTCGCTTTGAATCAACACAAGAAATCTTTCTCCCAGCCAATGAGAGAGCACAGCTGCATAGCGACAGGTCATCCTCTGTCCAATGGGAGTGAATTAAAACTGGGTAGACCCAGCCACTCAGAGGGGGGGAACCCAGAGGAGGGGTCAGAGGCGACAACCTGTTGTTTCTGTAGTTTCTCTGAACATGGACAAAGATTCACAACAGAACCTGAAGCCAGAGCAGCAGAGGTCTTTTAGAACCAGGAATCTCTTTTCAGCCACATGAGCGTGGAGGGGGAGGAGAAAAGAAGGAGAGGGTCAGAGGGGAGATTTTCAGTGGAGAGCAACCCCAAGACAGGGGAATTAGCTCAAATGGTAGAGCGCTCGCTTAGCATGCGAGAGGTAGCGGGATCGATGCCCGCATTCTCCACAACTCTTTTAACCCTTTCCTCTCTCCACTTCTGAGATCAGTCTGCATTCCGGCTGGAGAATTCAAACAAGGAGCTCAAAGACTCAGATCACAAGATTCAAAATGTTAACCACAACAACAAACAGGAAGCATGAATAAATAAATGCATAAATAAATAAATAAAATAACTGATAAATGCTGAAACAAATAAATAAATGTATAAATGAACTCCAGTATAAAACTAAATGCACCCTTTCCAGTGATGGAAAGCTACATTAACTTGTACTTCACTTCCATATTTTTCTTTTCTGCTAGACTTTATTATATTTATTTATCAGCAGGAGTTACTTTTTACTCAGATTCACATTTTACATATAAAACCTATGATCATCTTATAAAATAAGATGTATTTGGATAGATTAAGGCTTAGCTCTGGCGTATCTCTTTAAGAGAATAGCAGAGCCGGCACGTGTGTGTGCGTGGGGAGAGTGGGGTAAAGCGAGTGAGAGAGTGACAGGGATTAGCTCCGGAGCGAGTACCAACTTCGGCGGTGGAGATGGAAACAAAGTGTCTCCCCTGTGCTTTCTGACCACGGTCGGAAAGCTGTAGAGGGAAAAGTTAACCCTCTCCTTGATTTCATGTTGTTCATGGAGAAGTAGAACCCAGAAATGAGTAGGAGGAAATGCGACGCTGCCTAGCCACGGCCAAGGGGACCAATCACAGCGACGTGTAGTTCCATTTCTAGGGAGGTGCACGTCAGGCTACGGGGTAGGGTATGGCAGTGTAGGGTCCGTATCTACACAAACATACGCACATACCTACGGCGTAGATTAAACGCAGAACCATGAATCAGGATTTACACTGAGATTTCCTACTTTAGCTTACGCTGAATGATTGTGCAGTACCGATCACAAGAAAATAGGCTGAGACAGTGGAGAGAAGAAAGGGTTAAAAGTGTTGCGGAGAACATGGGCATCAATCCGGCAACCTCTCGCATGCTAAGTGAGCACTCTACCATTTGAGCTGATTGCCCTGCATTAAAGGGATACTTCACCGATTTAGCATTCAGCTTTGTATCAGCAGAAACCCGGTAGTATTTCTGAATGACTGTGCGTCCCTCCCTCATATCCCCCTTAGACAGGAGATATCTGCATTGGGGGGGTCTGGAAAAAATCTTCCGATGACGTAAAATGACGATTTTTGCGTCATCGGAAGATTTTTTGGCCAGAGCAAAAGACTACAGCCAGCAGTAGGAGCTACTTCCGCATGTTTTAAACCCGCCCACCACCCGAAGCGAGCCGATCTCAGCCGGAAAAAAAACGAAATGTCAGCCATCTTGAATCCTCGCTAAACAGGGCTCTCTCTCATGGATGTATTAAGAGAACTTCTCAGCAGCAAACTTTTACAACAATTATGTGCATTCAAACTACCGCACGTGTACCACCGGGATACATCGGTACAGATCGGAGAATATGCAGGGAACGTTATTACAGACGGAATAATCGGCCCACTACGAGAGCTTCGCCTGCACGGAGACCAGCACGGAGACGAGCACGGAGACCAGCGGTCTCGCTCAGGTAGGGGACATCCTCATCGGCTAGGTGGGAAGCTAACGCTAGCCGGCCACCTGTCCCATCAATCCTGCTTGCAAGTGTCCGTTCATTAAACAACAAACTACAAACTACTAAATTAGACTACATCCAACTTCAACGATGCTCCCAACGCGACCTCAGAGACTGTGTTTTTTGCTTTTGTGGAAACATGGCTGAACAACAGTGAACCGGACTGTCCAGCTACCAGGCCTGCTAGCCCTCCGACGATCCGAGCTAGAGATGCTCTGTATGAAGGTGGGCTGTGTTAACACGGACTGGTGCAGAAATGGGGTGATTTGTATCCAACTAACTGCTAACCGCTGGAGTTTGTGACTGTTACATGGCGACCATTCGACATTCCACGCTAATTCACGGCTGTGTTTATACTCGGTGTTTACAGCCCACCAAGCCTAATGCTAGTATGCTTAGCTGAACTTTACGGAGCCTATAATGTGTGTGTGCACTAAAGGTATCCTGTTTCGTATGTCGTTATTATATAATGTAGTTTTTATATATTTTAAATGTGTAACACCACTTGAGCCACGATGAAACGTTGTTTTGTGTATATGGTTGAAATAACAATAAAACACATTGAGTTGAGTCGAATGCCTCACTGTCTGTCTGTCAAGCGGTAGGCGTGGCTTGGGAGTGGACTCAAAGCAGCGAAGCGAAGTGCATTCTGGGATTTGGTGTCTTTCATCCATATGAGCCAAAAACACATTTTCTGGCTTTTCTCGGCCTAGAAGGCACCAATTACATTTTTTTTCACATTTCTGCTACATAAGTGACCCAAAAAGATATATTCAGCTTTCCAGCGGTGAAGTATCCCTTTAACAGAAAACACTCTTCCAATGAATTCCCTCCTGCTGTGTTAAAATGTGTCTCTTCTTCAGATTTTGATGTATTATGATTGTGAAAAAGAAAGTTTCTTCACAAACTGGACTGACCAGATTCCTCGTTTCGTACATCTCTCTCTAAATTCTAAGTGGCTAAAAAAATCCTGAGCTGATAATGAAAGGCAAAAACATCAAACATTGTGATTGGCTGGTTCTGTCTGCATCATCACAGTGGTGTTTCTCATTGTATCTTCCTTAAACAAAGTTTAGGAGATAAAACATTTGCAGTGGAAACACCAGCAGGAGGAGTTTGTATAAACTTCTTCAATGCATACTGTCAGCAGCACAGAGAACAAATGGTTTTCAGCAGACAGACTGATGGACACACTGTAATAACACTCACATGTTGAGGGTCGGTGGTGTCCAGCGTCAGTAGTTGTGTCTCCAGCTCTTCTGTCTCTCTCTCTGTCTTCCTGCTCTCGTCTGTCTGTCTGTCCATCTGTCTTTTTGTCTCGTCAGCTTCGTCTCTCAGCTGTTCCAGGAGGGACAGTTTACTGAAGAGACAACACAGCACCTCCTGCCGAGTTGATAAAAACGTCAATTCAGACACGGCTGAAAATAGCATCGAAACTATGTCTTTCAGGTGAAAGATAATTAAAAGGTTCCCTGTGAAGTTTTAATGTAAACAAGAAAGTTCAGTTGAGATTTAGTTTCACTCCACAGAGAAACTTTATTCTTTTGTATATCGTAATTTACGGTTGATATTGTCTTAAAAACATGGCAGTCAAAAATAAGACAGCAGCACAGAGCTCTTTGATGAAATTATGTAAATATAACAATTATTACTAGTCTCACATTGCCAGACCTGTTTCCACAGCGCTGTGTCAGCGATAGAGTATATACACCACCTATCTTTTCTGGGATAGGGAAAAAAACACTTTGGCTTGTTTGTATTCCTTTAAGCCAATTCCAACCGTCCCGGGCGGCGCTTAGCTCCGATAGTAGGGAAAGAGAGAAGGGAGGGACATCGTATGTCAGGCTTTATCCCAGCATTAAGCCTGACTACAATTATCCATCAGGTAGAGGAAACTAAAAACTAAGACTACCTGTCGTGATTTGGTTTCCTCATGCAGCTCTGTCTGATGGGTCAACTGCAGGTCAACTTCAGCTTCGCGCACACACACACACACACACACACACACGCACAAACACACAAAATAAAACAACATTTAGAAACTTGATAAAGACACTGAGTTTACAGTCTGAAAAGCTGTGACACCAAATATTCTGGTGCAGTTCTGGGAGGGGATCTGGGATAACTTCCAGCTGCTCTGTACACATCACACAATTTAATACTCAAAATATATGACGAGGTGGCCGAGTGGTTAAGGCGATGGACTGCTAATCCATTGTGCTCTGCACGCGTGGGTTCGAATCCCATCCTCGTCGAATTCCTATATTCTTTCATAACTAACTTGTTTTATACATTGTTGTTTTTTTTTCTTATCCATTATCATCTGTGTCTGTGTGCTACAGCACCAGCCTGCTTTACTTCACTTTTGTTTTCCCTTAGAAGAGTTGTGTTCAGTTACTGCTGGTAAAGCCCTGTACCTACTTGTGATCCGATCACTTGGATCAGATTTTAATACCATTCAAATCTGGTTAATGTGGTCTTAAATTCAATCATATTTGCCTCTGACCCCAAACACAGAGGAAAACAACTCTTCTGGAGAATGCGGGCATCGATCCCGCTACCTCTCGCATGCAAGCGCTCTACCATTTGAGCCAATTCCCCTATGAGCTTTAAAGTTGCTCACCACTGACTGTACTTTAAGACTCAACAGTCTCCTCCCCTCCCACAGCACCAACCAAACTCACCTGAGACACGGCTGTCCTGCAGACAATTTTTCTCTCACCACAGAAGCCCAAAGGAGTCTTTAAAGCAGAAATCTTTCTGTCCTTACCTTTACTCTGCTCTGTTTTGCAGTCCTCCAGAAAGGGGTGTGACGTTCCCATGTCAGTGTGAATGTCTGAGCCCTCCTGTGTCTGCAGGGAGGGGGATGAGGAGGCATTTCGGGGAGTGGAGGCGATGGTGTTCGTGATGTGTCGAGCCTTGCCGATGTATGGACTCTCAGCCACAGAGTCCACAACAACTACTTCCTGATGACACAGGCGAGGGAAACACTCCGACAAATGTTTGACTGTTGTATTTGTATTTTTGGTTGTTTGATAATCAAATCTCAGTATGAAGTATAACCCCATTCAGACTGGATATCCTGATTTAAATCTTAAATCTACATACATTATAGATTTATAAGTTGTACATTTATATAATAAAAATAAAGATCATCCAACATATTGTTATCTGATCTGTATCAACTAAAAAATCCAGTATTGGACCAGACATACAGTCTGAAATCTGTGTGTTATTATTACCTGTACGCTGCAGGGGGGCAGAGGGTTAAGTTTGGCATCTATCTTGTAGAAAGTCAACTCCTGCTCCAGCTCATATAGTCTGTGTAAGGCTCTGGTCAGCTCAGCTGTCGTCTTTTCCAACTGAAGACACACAGAAACGTTTTATTGTGAAAGAAGCTACAGAAAGTCTTGGGTTTGTTTTAACAGCAGAAACATTGGTTTTTAAAACACAGCAAACCAAAACTGATTCAAAATCAGTCAAATGAGAGAGTAAAACGTGCAGTTTCTTTTTGTCTGTTTCTAGGTCATATTCAATGTCTAAGAACATTCACTTTAATAGTGAGCATGATTTTAGAATTGATCATTTACAGGAGATATAACTTGCTCAACACTGCAGATCAAAACACACTAAATATGGCTGACAATCACACACACACACACATACACATACACACACACACAAAGACACACACACACACACACACACACACAAACACACACACACACAGTACTGTGTGAAGCTACCTGGGGTCACACAGCAGGAGACTGAGGGAGCTAGGGATGATGGCAGAATGTTAATGTGATGTCACCTGATAGACCACGCCCAGCAGAGAGAGAGGAGGGCGGGGCTAGATGTACAAGACAGGTGAAGAAGAAGAAGCAGAAACAGGACAAGGACAGTTATTATCTCCACCAGGTGTAAGCCTGAAGGGGATCATGCTTTTGGTCTCGTGTGTGTGTGTGTGTGTGTGTCTGCCTGCTAATCTTGCATACTTCTGGACCCATCAGGCTAATACTTTTGGTGCACATTTAACGCTGTATGCTCAAGGACCTCTCGTGGTTGCAGTGATTCACAATTTAAAAAAATTTTTTTTATTAACTGCTCTGTTTTATACGGTCACTGACTGCTGACTCCCTACTCTTTTTAACTGACTGCATCAACAGCGCCACCTGGAGTATGGCATGTGGAGGCCGGAACATCAGATATCTGTGAGGCATTTTTTCTTTTAAACGCCATTAATCAGTCATTTGTGGTAAATATCAGCGCATGACTGATCGGAGTGTCCCTCCCACAGTGAACAGTTGTTTTTTACTCTACCTTCAGCAGAGAGGAAACGACTGAAGGAGAAGAAGAAGAAAACAGGACAGCTCTGTAGAACAGCTGCAGGAAACGACAGAGAAGAAGAAGAGAGACAGACAGGAGGACTTTAGAGGTCGGAGGTCAAACACCTTTTCTCTCAGGAGTTCAGTCTGTCCCACTGCTGGAAACAAATACAGTAGATATTTGTGTGTGTGTGTGTGTGTGTGTGTGTGTGTGTTAGGGCTGTCAACGAATATTATACATTTGAATATAGGGCTTATTCGCAAACACCGGAAGTAGCTTGCCGCGGCCATATTGTTGACATGACATCTGACTCCTGCCGCTAGCCGCACGCAGATTTGAGTTGAGGAGAGCAGTAGCAGCTAGCCTAATGGCTTCATCTCGTCGATATAAAGATAAGATCAGCTTGATTGGTGTGGACCCATATCAAATAGACCCAATAGACCCGGTAATGAACTGTGTCAATGTAATACTGATGCCGTTAGACGGCCGCGCGGACAGACAGCAGTCGGAGCTCCAGCGAAGCTGCGCCCGTTAGCCTGTCAGCTTGAGCTTTGTCTGAAGCAGCCAGCCAGGTTCCGTCACACACTGACACATTCCGCACATCCTCCGCTCAGTTTAACCGCTAACCCCCCGTTACCGGTCAGAGAGGAGTGTTTACTTTGTGTCTCGGTCCTCCGGTCAGTTTTTAATTAGCCTACATTAGTAACAGTTAATTTTGTTACGGTATGAACTTAATCCTAGGAAAGGGAAACGTATATAAGACCTTTCTTTGTAAAGAAATCCAAAACTTTTTAACCAAATTCAAGGCTTTATTAATAATAATGTAAATAAATAATATTTCTCCAAAGTTGACAGGTAGGCAAGAACAGAACAGCCGTGTATTACACAGCCGTGTATTACACAACACACCATCGCGCCAGAAAAAAATAAATAAATACAGCGATAATACCGACGACGCTTTGCTTCTCAATTGACAGACTGACAGTTGCCGTGGTTTCTGTGTCAACAAAATGGCCGCCGCGAACATTTATGACGTAGATCGAATAAGCCCTATATATATTCGAATAGTAAAAAGAAACAGACATTCAAATATGAAAATGTATATTCAAATAAAGGAGAGAAAAAACGACAATACCGCCTCTGCCATCTGCCTCGCACGATCGTTGGTGGGTCTGGGCTGCTGCTGCCTGAACGTTCAGCTTCATGTCTGATTAAGCCCAGCTGGTCGGGACGAGGTAAGAGAAATGATGACAGTTGATGAGGTTCTATCATGCGGCTGCTGGTACCGGAAGTAAACAAACAACGAGGGCGAAGAAGACGGCACAAAGACGCTAACATATATCTTTAACTGCAGCAACAACGAGAAATCTGTCGGTAAGAGCCGACGCCAAACTTGTTGGACATATTAATGGAACGGCAAGCGACTCGGTTGTTTATGACCATATTACGAATGGCTCCGTGACTGCTGAGTAATCCACGTCACGTCTACTTCCTCCACACTCCAGAGAGAGAAGCAGAAAGCTCTAACGTTACGTAAGTATATCTTTTAAAATACATCCTTAGGTTCATATAAATATACCCACACAAGTATTTATGTCTCCATGGTGTTGGTTTGCCGTCTTATGGACATAATGCGCAAAATAGATATTTGAATATATTCGAACCTAGCTGTGTTTTTTAGAACAAATATTTAAACAAATATTTTTTTGGCCAGTTTTGACAGCCCTAGTGTGTGTGTGTGTGTGTGTGTGTGTGTGTGTGTGTGTGTGTGTGTGTGTGTGTGTGTGTGTGTGTGTGTGTCCTACCAGCTGACTCTTGGTGTGTAGCTCCTGCTCCCGCAGTGTGTGTGTGTGTCGTTGTGTTTCTGTGTGAGCAGTCAGTGCTTGGTTTGTCTGCTCCTGCTGGTGGAGTTGAGTCACTGCAGCCAGCTGCTCCCTCTGCAGCCTGCTCAGCTCTGATTGGCTGCTGTCCACCTCCCGCTGCAGACGCTCCAGCTCCTCTGATCACAAACAACAACAAGAAAAAACAGTCATCAGATATTTTCCATTTTTTTGCGTTTTGGTATGATAATAAATGACGTACCGGCGCTGAAGCGTTGGTGGGCGTCTCTTCTCTCATCCTGGGTGATTGGCAGGTTGTCCAGCCTGTCCAGAGTCCTGACGTGGTAGAGCAGGAAGAAGCGGGAGTGTGGCAGCGAGGAGGCGGGGTTTCCTGATACCGACAGCTCTGATAGGCTGCTCAGAGATCGCAGTCTGGATACTTCGTACAGCTGATAAGACAAGATACAGATAACTGAAACCATTTTTTCTGATAATCAATACAAAGTTTAAGTCATTCATCAAACAATATTATCAACTAGTCTCAAATTGTCTGTTTCTCTATTTTATATCTCAGTAAATTTACAATCTTTGGGGTGGTTTTGGACTGTTGGTCAGACAGAAAAAGACATTTGAAGATGTCAGACTTAGACTCAGAGAAACTGTGATATTGAGAATAAATTATTACATATTTATGAAATATAATATTAGTCTTATTAAACTTTAGGGAAAATGAGCAATAAGGCTACATACCACAAATAAGGCCACATATTTAATGACTGGGGTTTCAAATTTGTCATCTGGTAACTATAGTGATTAGGGATGGGCATTCCATTAAATTTTCTTCGTCGATCGTCGGGAGAATTAATGATCAATTATCAATTAATCATTAATATTTTTATATTAAAATTAATTATTTATTTAACTTTTTATAAATTAAAAACGCAATGAAAATACAAAAATACAGCATGTTTTTACCTCGATGAGATCTTAATTACTAGAAGAACTACGTGTGACAGTTAAACTGGAGGTTTGGCTAAACTTGAAGATATATGCGCTGCGGTGTTTAATTTAGCAGCGGAACCGTTGCTGCGTTGTTAAACAGAGACCCTCGTTTGTTCCAAAATAATAAATAAAAATAATAATGTTCAATAATAACTTAACCAAAAACATAATACTACTTAGATCTGACAGGTTTTGTCAAAATGTAACTCAAAACTATCCAAGGCACGGACAAAGCCTAATACAAAATAACCAGTTACTCACATAGAACTTGTGCACCAGTCTACTGGTTTTTGTTGAGAAAAATAAGCAGGTTGACATGATCTGGGGTCAGACACAACCGCTACCTGGTGATCGTCAGTCCATCTGCCGAACACACCCGCCGGCACGGGATGCACAGGTACCTCCGCGCTAAGTTGGCCAGCCCGGCCCCGGAACCTCGTTCCGTTCTTCGTTTAGTAGTGAGTTTCTACCAGTCCGGTGATGGTACGTCGTGACGGAATGTGAAATGCTGATTCCAATATCCATCTCAATGAACGTGCAGATCCCTCCGGTAATTTCCCTCTGCTCGTTGTGCATCGCAGCTCCTCCGTGCTAACGCCGAGTTGATGCTAGGTTGAGACTGAGAGCACGACGCACCGCCACCGACATTAACCAGCGGATGCACTTTGTTTAAGTGGTACATAATTTGAGTCGTGGCCGTGTTGTACTTATACACGGCGTCGCAGTGTTTGCAGTGAACTAAGTCGTTTTTTAAATCAAAATGGACCCACGCCACACTTTGCCGTGACCTCTTCATGTTTACTTTGAATCAAAACGTAACTCGCAGCTAACTGAGCAGCCTATGGCGCCCCCGAGTGGTAAAATGTTTAATTACTGCTGACACACTGGAAATCATTTCAGTGCTGCAATCACACTACACAACGCAACCTGCATTAGTTTACTCGATGACAAATTAACGTGATCGACGAAATTCTTAATGATCAATCGTCGATTAATCATGCCCATCCCTAATAGTGATACCCAAAAGGGCGGGGTTTCCAGATCTGTCTTATTCATCACATTATAAATTAAAACAGAACTTTATTCATCCTGAAGGAAATTCTTGTGCAGAACTTGCAGTACAGAAAGTAGGGAAGAGTGCAAATAAACGTAAATAGTTATCGGTAATCGATACATTCACTTTACAATAAATAAATAGAGCAGCATGTAACAGTCAGGTCAGAAAAAACAAGATGGAAAAGTCGAGACTACTGTATTAGCTCCATCAGTCATCTGCTGTGATCAGACAGGTAAATTGCAGTCCTACTCAGTTTGAAAAATAACTACCATTTATTTAGCTCTGAACGCAATCTTTCTCACACGCACGCACACACACACACGACCTGTACTCACAGATGTGATGAGGTTGTGTTGCAGGTGGAGTGTGTGTAGCGAGTGCAGTTTCTTCGGTAGCCACACAGGAATGTGGTCGATCCTGTTGTGGGACAAGTTCAGATGCTGCAGACTGGACATGAGCTCCAGTCCTTCAATCCGCCTACACACACACACACACACACACACACACACACACACACACACACACACACACACACACACACACACACACACAACTTTACTGTATAGTAGTGTGTTACACTGTGTTGCATAGTTTGTGCAGAAATGTGCACAAAGGAATGTGTTTCTTTATTTAGCTTTACCTTTAGCTTTATCTAGCTAACCGTATTGAATAGGAGACGACAGTCTTGCAATCAATAATAGCAGCATTAATGCTGTAATAAATAACAATAGTTTGCAGTGGAGCCCAGCATGTCACGCTTTAATTCACTGGACACCGTGACAGAAAGTGTGAGCACTAGGCAGATCATTATCTGCTCTCGAGACAGCCCCATAGCATAAGGTTTTCCCTGACTGGGAATCGAAACCTTGACCACAGCAGTGAGAGTGCCAAATACTAGCCACTAGACCACCAGGAAATGTGACACATTGGTCATAAAATAAATAGTCTATATTGACAACGATTATTTTACGTCGGAAGATCATCCGCCGGAAGATCCACCGGATGTCCCTCATTTTCGGCTGGATGCCCGTTACCTTCCGCTTTCTTTGTGTTGGCGTTCTAAACTCCGGTTGATTTATGAGGACTATGGTTGACTGCTCCTCAGATCTCTGCAGGGTAAATCCAGACAGCTAGCTAGACTATTTGTCCAATCTGAGATGGCTGTTGATTAAAACAATTTATGAACGTATAAATGTTCCACTAAAACAAGTTCCTTCCCGAGGCTATTTTGCAGAGGCACCGTTATTGCATTCGGCCAAGATAATTGTGATTGGTTTAAAAAAAAATGCCACAGCACGTTTTTCTCCTATACTGAAATATTGTGTGGACTAGCCAGACCTTCCTCCGTGGCACTGTTGAGGAAGGTCTGGCAATGCGAGACTATAAAACAAATAACACAAAACCTTACGATATATTACTGTAATGGGCAAAAAGCAGTATTATGAGAAGCTAAGATGACCAGTGATAAAATAACACAATCATGAACATAATTGTAATCAAATGAATTTAAAGGATGTTTGTGAATTATAGTTACTGTGAAACTGTTCTCAATATGTGTGCGTGCGTGTGCATGTGTGTGTGTGTGTGTGTGTGTGTGTGTGTGTGTGTGTGTGTGTGTGTGTGTGTGTGTGCGCGCGAGTCTCACTGGATGTTGTTGTGGGCCAGCTGCAGCTCTCTCAGCTGTGTCAGAGCATTCAGTCTCTCCATGCTTTGGATCAAGTTGTGGTTCAAGTTTAAAACCTGCAGACGCTGACAGCCATGTAGGTTCTCTATGAACTGAAACACACAAACTGATAAAACCTCAACTCCACCAGAAGTAATAACAACAGTGGTGGAAGACGTATTCAGAAAATGCATTTTCCAGCTGATCCAAGAGGCTTTTTAAAGAGTTTAATTAGTATGTATCTATCTCAACACATAAAGGAACACTTTGTCACAAACATTTGAAATCAACACATCTGGAGATACACAGTTTTCACTGGACTGGAAGGGGAAAACCTGTCATCTGAAAAGTAACTAAAGCTGTCAGACAATTGTAGTGCAGTACAAAGTACAATATTTACCTCTAAAATGCAGTGGAGCAGAAGTAGAAAGTAGCAGAAAAGGGAAATATCAAGTAAAGTATCTTGACTTTGTACTTAAGTACAGTATCTGAGTTGATGTACTAAGTTACATTCCACCACAAGTAGTGGCAGTAGCAGCACTAGCAATGTCAACAGTAATACCAGTGGTATTGACTGTAATACTTCCAGTATCAGTTTGTTCTGACCTTGATGCGTTTGTCTCCAGTTGATGACAGATTTAGGGAATGAACCATAGCCAGAGACTGACAGCCAGTCAGCTTTAACAACAATGCCTCTGTAATATACCTGATACCTAAGAGGAGAGGAAGATGAGTTATTAAAGGCTGTGCCATTATATGCTATTAAAGCTTTGAGTCCAGGTTTTCTCCTCTACCTCCTCTGTTCCCCTGGGAGTCTGCTCCTCCTCCTGTCTCCCTCTGCTCCTCCATCTCTGGACCAGACAGCTGGACAGGCTGAGGACAGACAAGAGTTCAGAAAAAATGGTGATGCTGTATTTAAAGAGAGGGTGGTGAGACTGGTAGGAAGACAGTCAAACAACCCTACCTTAACCATAACCTAATCCCAATTGTAAGTAAGTGTTGGGTATTATTTAAATACATAAGACATAGCTAGTAAAATAAATACTCGTTAATACCAACAGACAAAATATGTATCCATGCAATAAACAATCTAAAAAGTATCTTTGCTTTTGATCATTCTTTCCTTTTATGGCCCCAAATTGTTTGTAGTTTTAGTAACGTTAGCGAACTACACGAAAAAACGGCAAAAAGTAATTTAAATATAACGAAAAATTGAGTTACTAGCTAGCTAACTAATTAAGGTAGCTAGCTAACCAGCAAGCTAACTTTACACTAACGTTGGTTTAATTACATGTAAATCAGTTCACTACTCCCCAACACTAAACTAGCTAGTTTTTAAGGAGTTAGCTAACGTTAACCGGCTAGTCAACTAGCTATCTAAAACACATAACCAGTAAACCATCGTACTGGGCGGACTGGGATGTTACACAGACGGACTGAACTAGCTAGCTAGTTTGTTAAATTATCAATTAGCCTGGTTAGCCTGTTTGGTCACCATAGAAACCCAAAGTGATTTAACTAACTAACTAGCGGTAACAGTTATCTAACAGCTCCTTTACGATACCGTGCAGACTGGGTCAGACTGGGCGTCTAACGTGATGATGAATCTGGTGACTGACACAAACGGACGGTTATTGGTAACTCTACCTTTGCTAACGTTATCAGGTTGGGTTAGTTAATCCTCGGTCTCCATGGGAACCCGCTGATACAAACAGGTTGAAATAACGTTAGTATAGTTTATGTCGACGACTTGGAGGAAAACATTGGCTTGATATAAAAACACAACGTGAGTGTGTTTCATAGCAGAAACATAATATTTTTTTTTAATTAAAAATCCTTAGAGCCGTTTACTGTGAGCTCGAGCTGCAGGTGGATGCCGCATTCAGGGTCTCATAATAAACTCGGAATCTTCCCATTTGTTCCAAAACTTGCGCTTGCGTGCGGTATCTATGAGCAGTGGTGAAATCATAGGGTAAAATGTAACTGCGTCACGTTACTACGAAGATGTATTAAAGCCTGAGGGGAAAACAATTTAAAATTACAAGAATAAAGTCGTACGAATAAAGGAGGAAAATAAAGTCGTAATTTTATCATTATATTACGAAAATTACGGTGGCCCTGAAGGCAAGGCAGCTTTATTTGTATAGCACTTTTCAGCAACAGGGCAATTCAAAGTGCTTTACATGAAGACAATTAAAATACAAGAATAAAGTTACAGTGCAGTATAAGAAATTAAACATTAAAGAGCAGTTAAAAACAGGTATATAAAAGCAGATAAAATAAGCAACGAAAGTATACTAAATGCTGCTTCTCCCCGTTTAGTTCTGACCCTGGGGATAGAAAGTAGACCTGTCCCAGACGACCTGAGAGGTCTGGGTGGTTCGTAGTTTACTAGCAGGTCAGAAATGTATTATGGACCTAAACCGTTTCATGATTTATAAACTAGCAAAAGTATTTTGAAAGTGCAAATCACAACAGCAAATAGAAAACGCAACAGCAAATCATAAAACACAACGGCAAATAGGAAAACAAAATGGGAAATTGGAAAACACAACAGCAAATATGAAAACGCTTCAACAAATTATATCACACAACAGCATTAACTTCTACCGGAAAAGGTAGAGCCTATCTAGCAGAGGACTGACCCTCAGACGGACTGTCTGTCTTTTAACAGTATTTTTTACAATGTGCACGTAAATATACAGTTTACAGTTCATAAAATAAATAACCAGCAAAAATAAATAAATATCTGGCAATATTGTCTATAGTGTTCATCAGAAGATGAGAAGTCTTTAAAGCTTTTTTAAAAAAAACATTTTTTTTTAACTTTACATAGTTAAAGAATGTCTGAAGTTCACCATAAAACAATTTTTTGCTGGGAAGAAACTGAAGAAATCTGGCCTTGTGACTATGATGTTTGCCCAAAAGCTACAGCAATTTTATCACGTTATCAACTTCCTTGTTGTTCGACTCACTCACATTCAAAAATAAGACCATTCACTCTGTTATAGGGACCAAGACCTTATGAGAGAAACTTGGGTCCAAAAGTTACATGAATGAGTACAAGCATAAAATAAATGAGACACGTGGTGTGTCTCATTGTGCCACTATCTATGCCAGAAAGGAGAATTTAATCATAACAATAAGAGCAACATTCCCTACTGTGCAGGGTGACTTCTGCAATTGCAGAGTTGACAGATGTAGGAGAATTCATCAACTGGAGCTCTCCTGTCTGTCCCTCTGCTATAAAGGCATGTCCTGTGCTGAGGAGATCGGCTGTATACATCATAGACAGTATATAAAAGGTATACATTAGTCCAAAGGATATGCTACTGTCAATGGAATCAACTTCCAGGGCCTCTCAAAGGTCGCATAGGTTATAAAATTAGAAGATTTTATAAGAAAATTAAAAATGCAATCTTTCACATTAAATTACAATATTCGGTCAAAAGATGAATCTATTTCATCAAGTCCTGACCGGGAGGACATTGAACAGTAAGTGCCTGCAAACATTATCTGACCATGTCCATATTTGTGACATATAGTTGTATACTATACAAATAATAACAAATAAAAGAATACTACTACTCTTACGCATAGTTATTACCTCTGTAATAATTAGATGTTATTCCTAGCTGTAAAATATTTGGTCAAATTATGATAATCCAGTAAAAGTGGAAATTGATGTACAATAGTTTAATTCGCGCAGGCATGTTTGTCCTCTAAGGATATCAGAGAAACTTTTTAAAAGGTATGCACATACACTATGTTGCTTAAGGAATGTTACTACTACCCTTTTTTTGTCTCTCTCCATACAGACCTTCAGATATTGTTGCCACACTGAAGGTTTTGAAGTCAAGGGTTCGCCATCTTGCTCCCACAGCCAACCACATAAATGTTCTTCATAACGAAGAATTTTATTGTGCCTTAAGAGCATTAAAAAGGCCAGCCTTTGATGTCCAAACTGGACATTGTTTTTATTGATGAGGATGGTTTGGCAGAAGGGGCCATAGATGATGGTGAGCCTACCAGGGAGTTTTGTAGACTGTTGATGGGACAGCTCCAAGCAAACCAGATATTTAGCATATACTATATATATATATATATATATATACACACATATATATATATATATATATATATATATATATATATATATATATATATATATATATATCAGTCAGACTCTTTAATACAACATCATAATGTATCACTTCTAGCTGTTTCTGCAATTTGAGCCCATCACTGGACAATATTCTGCACTATGCATTTTTTTAATTTGTATTTCACTCTGTCAACTGTGTATGCAATATGTCATTTCTATTCATCCACACCTTACTCATCTGTATATCTGTATATATATACTGTCTGTTTATATAAGGGTGTTTATTGTGTAAATATGTTTGTATTATTACTATAATTATTATAACTAATTCTATTTTTTCAATTTATTATATACCTTCTGCATATTTTTTCTCCTATGTCTATTTAATGGGTATTTGTGTTATTCTGATGTGTGTACATTTTCTTCTTTTGAGCTGCTGTAGCGCAGGAATTTCCCAAGTGTGGGATTAATAAAGTCTATCTTATCTTATCTTATTTGAAGGGCCTCTAGAAGCTCAAACCCTGGCCCTAAACAGTTTTGGTATGTGTAAATACAAGACAGATAGACACAAATGGTTCATGATTTATTTAAAAAAAGCTTTTCTTTAAACATTATTTAAACACAATTCTTTATTGTAATATTACGACTTCATTCTCGTAATGTTAACATATGACTTTTCCTCGTAATATTACATCTTTATTCTCGTAAGTTTAGATTTTTAACATTTTTATATGAGTTTCTTTGAACTTATTGGGTGGGGAAAAAATCTGATGAATTCAGAATAAATATTCCTGCTAATGAACATTACATTACAGGAAATATGACTTCCTCAGGTGGCCCTTATAGTCTGTAGAGTAGAGTAGCCTATATTTACTAAAGTACTGTAATACATTTACTTGTACTTTACCACATTATACCTCTACTGCACTACATTTATCTGACAGCTTTAGTTATTTACAAATTAAGATTTTTACACACAAACCTCCACCCCGACGGGGTACTCTGGTACTCCAGGCCTCGAACCTGCAGCATGAACGGACCCTTCTTTAGTTCATCAACTGGCTGAAGGGTTTTCAAACTCTGACTCACACGAACCAGACCTTCAAAAATATTAACAATTACTATCATATCAGCACCACTTTCTAACTTTTTATTATAAGCACTCAATAAAACATGGAAATCAGGACAGTGTGTCAATAAACCAAATATGATGTACTCAACATGTCTGTTCTAGTTTATGACATCTGCAAAAACACTAACTGGATTAAACATCTTCAATCTAAAATCATCTGTGTAAAGAGACATGCTGAAAGTGTCTTGAGTCTTATGTCTTACCTGCTGGACTGAGCTGGAAGTTTTCATCAGTTAGCACCATAAGCAGCTGTCTGCAGTGCTGAAGAGAATCTCTGGGAAGCACTGTGGGATGTCTAGATAATTCCAGCCATATTGTGCAGCACTGCAGAACCTCCTCAACTGGGTTAGGCTAAAATGTTCATGTTTCCGACAGTACCTTAAGGAGGCACATCGGCTGCTGGTTTACATCATTAAAGGTCCAATGTGTGAGAATCTCTCCCATCTAGTGTTGAGATCATATATCGCAATCAACTCTCTCGCGCCACGCAGTTCAAAGTACATATTACAGCTACGGTAGCCTTCACGCTTTTTTCTGATGACGCTGGTCTCTTGCTCTTTTCAATATCCTTTTTCTTTTTCTGGGCAAAGAAGAAGACTCCTGTTCCTGAAATTTGGATTTTGAATAGTGTGGTCCTCCATGTTTCCTTCTTCAAACCAGGGGCGTTCTCTTAATACATCCATGGGCGTAGGCAGAAATAGTATTTTGGGCGGGCCAGTACAAAAGTGAGTGGGCCATTTTCAAAAAGACTAGAAGTAGCAAAAAGGACAAACTGAAAACACACTTTTACCTTCCAACATACTGCATTACAACGTCAATAACAGTACTGTCTCTACAACATGCTCAACCAACAAAGCTCAGACACACACAACAATACAGACAAAAACTTGTCGGTTTTAACCTATTCAGGCTAAAATATAGTTGCACCAGCAGATCCAGCAGCATTGGCTCTGCACTGCACTGTTATAACATTAACCATTTTATTGCACAAAGTGGCAACTAAACATGAACCCACACAGCAGAGAAGGCGTTAACATACTGCATGACATAGAACAGCCTACATCAGACAGAAATCACACATGTTAACAATAACAATGCAACAGCATTGTTGCTTCAGGACTACAGTCAGATCATGAGCAGTGAATGCTACCAGCAGTAAAAGAAAATCAAAGAATGGAAAATTCCAGCTAAGCATTGTTTGAATTATGAAAGATATAATGAAAAGTGACCAGCAAGGCGCCAAATCTTAGACAGTGTATCGAGTCCACAGCGGTGACAGGATCAAAGAAAACTAAAAACTATGTCACTCACAGATAAGTCATCTTCTTATTTAATGTGGGCAAAACACAAACGCGTTTCAGCTAGAAGCCGTCATCAGTGTTCACCATTTCTTACTAAATAGAAACGTTACTAGGTTACTTAATTAATAACCCAAGAAGCATGAAAGACGTTTTAGTGTATGTTACCAATGCCCGTCTACGGAAAGCCTTTCCACTCCCCATTCAGCCCCATTGTACCTACTTTGGTTGCAGTTCCACCAGAGTTCCACTGGGGGTGATCGCAAGCGAGTGCAAAATGAATGGGACCCTATGCTAAACTTGTCTCTTTCGTCTGATTGTCGTTGAAAAATCTCAGATTTGATTGTAGTTTTTGCAAGTTCAACATGGATTATAGGTCAAAAGTTGAATGAACGAGTACTTATGCACTTTCGATTTCTTACAGGTTGAGTAGTTGTTGCCCATACCACGCTAGCATTCTGCTAACGAATGCTGATTGGTCAGTGAAGGACTGATTACGATCGGAGATCCCACTTGACGGCATCTGAAGCGGAGCCAGAATGTCAGAGTGAATATTTTGCCGTGGTCGTTAAAACATTAGCAAACCTCTTTCTAGCATGTGTATTGACAGGGAGAGTCTAACCTGTCAGCTGTGTTATCGATGCCTCGAGAGAAAAAAGGAAGCGACTCAGAGCTTGCCGTAAACCAGTATCTCTGGCCGTATATGTGTATGATGTCATTGACATTTTAAAAGTCTTTTTAGAACAAAAAAGCGACTTTAAAGAAATCTAACACCCAGCAGTATGTATTTTGTTTGCCTCCCCTTTCGAAGGCAACATTCAAATTACTAGACAAAAAATCCTATCCTGAGAAAAGTGGGTTTTTAGGGGTATAGCTCCATAGAGTCCCATTCATTCTGCACTCACCTGTGAGCGCCATCTAGTGGAACTCAGAACCCGGAAGTAACGAGGGAGTGGAACTTCTTCCTATATTAGAAATTCTTTGATGTTACCCAAGGGGACCTATATATAATATGGACCCAGTCACTCCGCTGTTTTTGACGGAGACAAGTGAAGTCTATTACCAGCACTTTTCCGGTGATGGTTGAGCGTTACTGCGCAGCTGCAAACTGAGCTTCCCGCCGTAGATGTTACGTGAGCAACGTGTCTGAACGTTGTAAGTCTTCTGGGTGCTGTGCAAGAGAAATCTCAATCATTCCCAATCTTGCAGAGACGGAGAGCGTAGGTATATGTAAGGAGATAACATAGGCACAGGCTAATTATTGCTAACTAAAATGCTAGTTAACATTAGCAATTCAACTAAACAGCTAATGTAAGTCGAAACTGCCTGCGAGCTTCTCCTGTACTATACGGTAATTCCTCTACTATGTGACAGTAAGTCGCATGGTTATGACACAATCGTTAGCCTATTTTTATAAAAACGTCTGCTACGGAGCCATAACGTGAGGTACAAGGTAATGGAGCCTTTTATACATTGTCATGTTTCTTTAGAAATAAACGATGGACAAATGAAGTCTTGAAACGCTTCAGATGTAAAGTTATTGGCTGTCAAAGTGACGCCAAAATGAATGGCAGTCAATGGAATGCTAACGGGGGGTGATGGTTTGGGTAGCATAAAATTGCGCCATAGCGGCTTCGCTCTGAGGAGAGAAGCCTGCCCCCTTGCATCTACCCCAGTTCATGCAAACGCAAATGTAAAATTTCAAGCCAATAGAAATACTTGGAATTGATGGTGGTGGTAAATATTCATGAAAAAGGACAAGTTTGTGAACGGGCAACACAGATTTTGATAATGAACAACTAAACACGTTACACACTGGACCTTTAATATGACGGTGGAGAATAAAGTATTCATCAAATGCAGACTGCAGTAACTATACTAATACCACAGTATGGTATAGTAAGTATAATCATAAAAATGTAGTTTAATGAAGTATAAAAATGTCCACTGTTATTGGTATACTCTTATCATTAGATTACTCATGTATTCATGTAAAAGGATACTGTTGTAGTTGGTTGAGGTGGAGCTCATTTTAAACTATTAACTAATGATTATTTTCATTATGGATTAATCTGCTGTTTATTTTCTCCATTAATAGATTGTTTGGTTTGTGAAAATAGTGAGAAATGGCGTTTCAATTACCCAGAGCCCAAAGTGACACCTTCACAATGTTTGTTTTGTCCAACCAACAGTCCAAACCTCAAAATGATTACTAATGCACCAGAGTAGTGCATTGCAAAACATTATTAAAAGGAAAACCAATAACATGTTTTTACATCAGAAATGACTTTAGTTTATAACAAAACATCAGATATTATAAATTGTTCATGTTTTGTCTGTTTAAATCTTAGTTAGTGTAGTGGACTACTACTACTTAGTAGAAAGTGGCATAAAAAGAAAATACTCACGTTAAGTACAAGTACCTCAAAATTGTAGTTAAGCAAGTCCAAAGGGCATAAATAACTGTGGTCCAAGGCCCAGGGGGGTCCATGCAAAGGTCGATGGAGCTGGAGTGTTGTGGATGAGGGCCCCTATTTGGAAAATGTTGTCCCCCTGTCCATCATTTTTGACAGGGGGCCTGTACAATACTTAGTTACATTCTACCAGTGGTGACTAATAGAAACAGCAGTTATGTTTTTCTGGTAATTATGAATTCTCTAATGACCATATTTTAGTGAAGTTTACATGCACTCCTGGAAGTACTCATTAAAAAATGTAGCAATGCCACAAGGTAAAAATACTCTGTTATAAGTAAAAAAAAATCCTGCATTCAAAATGTAATAGTCAAAATGTACTTAAAATATCAAAAGCACTCATGCAGAGTGAGAAGGGGCTTTTGCTTTTATTTTTCATTGCACAAGGGCTTAGTGATGTCTGATCTAGAAAATATATAAATAAATTTAATTTACTTAAATATTATTTATATTAATCCTATTGTTGGGTTTTTATTACTAATGCCTTTTAATGTTGCAACTGGTTGAATTGAAGCCACTTTGCTCATCTATAGCAATGTATACTATTTAATTGATCATGTTAAAAATCTTAAGCTACAATAGCTGTTAGACTAATGTAGTGCAGAAATTATTTACTGGATGAGTGGATCAGTCGCCTGTAGGTAAAGTGATGAAGCAGCAGAATATTTGTGGAACATTAAAAATAAACAGGATCATTATGGAGCCACAAGCAGGATATAATAACCTAGTGTTCCCAGTGTAATGTATCAGTTACACAGACTGAATATTTTTAGGGACTTTTTCCCTTTATTAGATAGTGACAGTGGATAGACAGGAAAGGGGGAGAGAGATGGGGGATGACACGCAGCAAAGGGCAGCAGGTCGGATTAGAACTCGAGGCGCTGCAAAGGACTCAGCCTACATAGGGTGCACCCTCTTACTGGGAGAGATAGAGAACACCCCAACATACTGAATTCATTTAACCTTTATTGGCATTTTATGAAATTATGACACAATTTGGAAAATAAGAAATAATATCCATTTACATTTAAACTGTGAGCTAACAAAACTCCCTGAGCTAACAAAACTCTGAGTAGAGACAATTTCTTCTTCATCTTCATCTTCACAGCTCTGTGTGAACTTCCCTCATTATTAAATTAAAAAGTGCAGTGAAAATCTAGTCTGCTTATTATGATTAGTTAGGACAGCTTTCTAACTGCAGTTCCAGAGCAAAGTCGTCCAGATGGGAAATGTAGTCCGAACACTCGGGAGAACTACAGTCTGTCGGCACCAGCTCCACCAGCGCCTCTGAGTCCAAAGGAAAACGATACCTTCAAGGCAAAACACACACCAGGTCAGAGTCACATCAAACTGGGACAGGAAGAAGAAGAACGGCAGGTGAGAGGGTGGTAGAGAGACACTGACTTGAAGCCGTGGCTGAGCGTGACCTCTGACCCGCTGGCTCCCATCACCAGGTACTGCTTGTTGTTCTGGATATCAACACCACTGCAGGTTACCTTTTTTACCAGCTCCACCTCTGTACCTGAACTCACCGCTTCAAACACTACAAGAGACAAGACGACGAGAGGAGACGTGACATAATGTGACAGGTTTTCAGATAATAGTATGACATGATGTGACATCTTCATTTCTGGCCAATCAGTGTGAGGCATGAGAAACTGATATTTTCATGTTTAACCTCCTGATGTGGATGAACGCATGGTGCGTCCATGGAACAGTTTTTTCAATGTCTCTATTAATATTTCAGCAATAATACAGCGCAGAAATGTGGTTTAGATATTGCCGGTATTGGCAGAATCTCCGCTTTTTGCGTCCTTTTTATTGCGAGATCATACGTCACTCAAGCGGCAAATTAGGAGAAAGGGAAGAGAGCATGTGACACTCATCTGCTTCTCTGTGTGTAATTGGTGGACTCGCGTCACACCAAAACAGTTTGTCCACATGAGTAATGGTTTGTTTTCACAATTTCAAAAAGTGAACTTCAACTTTTTAGCTTTAGCCACATTATCTCTTTACACATTGCTCTAGAACAAATTTGGGCCTCACATAAGCTGAGTTTGTTCTGAACATTTTCATATGAAACAAATTGGGGTTAGCAGTTATATGCAAATACCCTTAAAAGGTGAATTTAAGATGAAAACATTGAGGAAATGTACTCAGACCTGAGTTTGGTTCCAGTCTGAAAGCATCACACTGACAGGATGATTATATGTTAAGTTATTCCACCTTTATCTGTGTTCTTCAGGACTTCAACTACGGTGGCTGTGTAGGTCATAAAGTCTCCTTCTGATGCTGCAGACTTCACCGTCACTTTATACGCTGCAGGGAGACAAACAGGACAATGAAAAATGTCTTGTGACGTGTTGTTATTTTGTGTGTGTAAGATAAGGTAACATATAGGCCTACTTTGTCCACAAGGGGAAATTTAGCTTGGGCAATAGAGCTACACAAAGCTGCAATCAACTTGAAACAATAAGTAGCCACAAGTCAGAACAGTGGTACACCAAGACACAGTAATACATAACCTACAACGAGATATGTAAAATAGTGCACATGCCCTATTCAAAATAAATAAATACATAGGCATTACAAAAATGAGAAAAGGAATTCATAAAACCCATAAAACCATTAAACATAATTGCTGAAACAAAATGCAACAGTAGCTGTAGTTTGTTTCTTTGACTTCTTTGAGGGTATTACTCGAGACATATAAAATGTTCTGTATAAAGCCTCCATCCAGTAAATGGGAATAAATATTCACTTTATGTATTCATTCCTCATTCTCACCATATTTGATGTGTGGCTTGCAGGTCTCGTTGATCCGTTTGACTGTTGTCAGCGTCACATCAATGTTTCCTCTGTAGGCAGCGCACGCAGCTAAACAACCACATATAACGTATAGTTACAACTAAAAAACATATTCAACAATGGCATACACAACATACAAAGTACACAAAAACAGTGCTTGATGAAAAACTACAACAAACAAACAGTAAAACATCATCTGACATCAGTGATTTGAGTGATAGATGATCTCAGCCAATCAAAAGGCAGGCGTTACCTGTCATACACTGACACTGTTCATCTACACAGAGGCGCTGCAGCTTCTGCTGCTGGTAAGAGAAACGTGTGGTGCATTCACTGCCTGCAGGAGAAAAGATGTATCATTTTAAAGGGGTGATAGAATGCAAAACCAATTTTACCTTGTCATAGTTGAAAAACGACAGTTTGAAGGGTAAATAGGACATACATAGAACCTCAAAATTCCATTGACACCTCTTTCCTCTGAAAATCTCAAAATTTGAAACTGCTGCTGAAAACGGGCGAATCTCAACAAAGCTCATAGTTGACATCAACTCGGTGGCTGTCCCTTATTTAGCTCTAGTCTGTACCTTTGTCATGCCCCAACATTTACATAGGCTACACCACTGACCTGAGGTCAGCTTAGTCTTCTGAATCTAGCTAGGTCACGCAAATCTCAGAAATTCTATACATCGTTTGTCTGTTATTTAAAAGGTCCAATGTGTAATATATGTACTGTAATAAATCCAAAAATGACACCAATGCCTCATCAGATATTAAGGAAACATGTTAAGCTGAAATACTATCTTTTCTGACAACAATGCTGATGTCAGTATTTTTTCTTTTTGAAATTTACGTTCCGTGACGGAATTCATGTTAGTGTTTTGGTCTGTGTGTTGTTACCAGTTTGACAGCCAGGCCAGGTTGCCAGATATACCTGTAAAAACGTAAACCCAGCGCTACAGCTGTAACGTTAGTACAGCCATGAATGCAGCAAACAAACTAACGGGATCCTATCGTAATCCTAAACCGAGGAAGTGTGTCTGTCTGGCATGTGGAGAGGAAGGAGAGGTTGTGGGTTTTGTGGCGGTTCTTACTGTAATTCTAAGCCGAAAAAGTGTGTCTTTCAGTTGGGTACAGAGCTCCGCGTGAGGATGGACTTTTATGACTGTCAATATAGCCAGCATCTAATGCTGGCTACTCCGCTGTGCTGTGAAGTATGTCTGGCTATGTGAGAGGGAGGCGGGGGCGGGGGAGACGACTCTCTCCAGTATTTTGAATTTGAGCTGCAGTAACTATTTTAAACACTAGCTGTCAGTATTACATATTGTACCTTTAATTACTAAATTCACTTCTGAGACTTTTTTATGCGAGAAATCAACTATGTAGAGGTCAAATATGTGCCATTTTATGAAAATTGATGGCTAATTGCATATATTGTACAACTGTGTGTCAGAGTTCAGGAGCTCAGCAGGCTAATGTGACAGCGGCCGGTGCTGCCTCGGTTGCTGCCTCGGTTGCTGCCTCGCCGCCCGGCGTGTCCTCCTTGTAAGACCTTAGGGTAACTGTAATATAAGTGGCGTGACGAAATTCAAAGTGTAAATATAATATAGTTACGCTGAAAGTGTAGCTACCTAGCCGCGATATTTACTCATAGGATTAAAGGAACACTAGCAGCTAACGAAACCCCTCAAATTCACAAAAATGCATTAAATTGAAATCAGACAAAAGTGTTAGCTAAGCTAAGACCTTAGGGTAGTAATATCATATAAATGTAATGTAATATAAATGGTGTATACGGTAGTCCAGTAACCCAGAAACGGTGACTTTGCCTTGGGTATGGAGCACAGCGGGCTGCTGCTGTGAGAGACCTATGAGACCTACTGTCTCGTCTCCAATGTATGTGCATGTGGTTCGCTCAACCAATCAGCGCACAGCTCATCTAAATATTCATGAGCATACCATATTTGGAAGAAAAGCTGTCGTTCCAAATAGAGCCATTCCACAGGAATGCAAAAGGGCCCATAAAATAGCACTTGGGACATTTTCAGCCCAACCAATGTTACATACCCTATTAGGAGACCTTAAGGAACAGTGTGAAATACCCTATACCCTATATAATCATTCTATCACCCCTTTAAAAAATTTAAAGGAATAATCCAACATTTAAATAAAATCCTCTGGTTGTCTGTCTTCTCCAGAGTAAGATGTTTCAGATGGATATCATTTCATGTAAATAAGACAGACTTGGAGTAATTGTTCTTTTGTGGGAGCGAGACTAACAGTTTTACCCTGCTTATGGACTTTGTGCTAAGCTAGGCTAAACACATTCTGGATCTGTCGTGCTCGACATTCGTCTCATCTGACGCTGTGTGGAAGCTTTTTTTCTGCCAGGAAAACAAACAAAAATCAATACGAAGAATGCCATAAATTAAAACACTCAAATTTAAAGATAATAAGTCAAAATAGAGATAGATTACTATCTCGTACTTTTGATTCAGTAAGTCTCTTTTTTTTATTTAGTCTCTCAGAAATCTCTCTGTCTTTGAAAATCAAAAACCTGATTTAGAAACTTACAATTTTGACTTTAAGTCAGAAACTTGATTTGGCAATTTATAATCTCATAATTATTAAAATGTTTGACTTACTGGGTCATAATCCGTTTTATACAGTCTATGGTCATAATTACTGTATGACATGAGAAGTCAAAAACAGTAAAATGTTTGACTAAGTAGCTTACTATAATCACTTGGAAAGTCACAGTATTTACTTACAATCGTAATTTTGACTTAATATCTAATCATTTTCATACAAAAAAAAAATCCAAATCTGGACACAGACTTGATAAAGACTACATATCTCAGGATGCACATCAGGTCCTGACTCTCACCTTTGTCCTGAGGCTCAGAGACGCTAAACAGGGACTCGCTGGCCCCGCCCACCCTGAACCCAGTCCTGATGCGAAAACCAACGCAAAGGAAATTCTCCGAGGGAACCTAGCAACCAGACAGGAAGTCATTATAACACAAAGAGCGACAAATGAAACCAAACATCACAGTAATAAAGGAAAACAAATATAGATTTTAGATTAGAAGAATCTCTCAATCTGAATTTTTGGATGGAGGTATTCTATTGCACTGGTTTAAAATCTGGTGTTTTTTGTGCTTTTGTTTAGGTTTGTTGTTCTTCCTGGTGTTTCTGCTACTCACAGCGTCTATCTGAATGATCACAGTGTTTCCTTGGAGTTCATAATGGGAGATGAGTGGCTCATCTGTGTCCATGAACTGCAAAACAACAGTTAAGTTAAACCTGAAAACAGACTTCAATAAATAAAACATGAATGAAATACAATTGTAAAGGACCACCAAAACTCATTGTGATCTGATCAGTCAAACCACTTGCCGAAGTGGTCTGGGACATATTTGATCACATGTCTTTTGTAGTTTACAGTAAATGCCAATGTGTTCCCGACATGGAAAATGTCATCAATGCAGGTTATTTTGGGGGCAGCATGCTAACACTCTATAGCTTGCCCATTTTATGACGATTTGGACGAAGTGTTGCGGGACCATGCATCGGTTTGCCAGATAGAAGGAGATGTGTTAAATTCTGCCAACAGCGATATCTCCAGCTGTAACAGCACAACCGCTAATGTGACTGGCGAGGGTGTGGACCTAATAACTGTGCTGGAGATGCATGACAGACATAGGTGTGAATGGGAAAGTGTCTCTGCTCTTTACTGGTGTTTGGATCCCCGAAACGCATTTTAAAACCAAGTGTAAACAGGGTAATTTTTTTCACTTAGTCTGTTTCTGCTTTTATGAACATAACTACTTTTACACCTTAGACAGGAAACTCTTTTACACATTTTGATTGAATTTTCACTCTGGTCTGTCCTTATACTGACAGACATCGTGAGATTAGTGCTCTGATTCTCAGGTCAAACCTAAACAGACCTGAACTAAGAAAAGTTCACCTGTTTTAGGTCCTCCAGGTAACCATCCACACCTGTTGGCAGCTGGATCTTCATCACCGTCAGACTGGACTCTGTGATCACCTCGTTAGGAGGAGGTTTATACCTGTAACACACACACACATCATTTAAACTCAATCACACTGATGGTCAGATGATTATTGTCAGTTTTTGTAATCTTTTAAAGACTGATCTGACATGAGAAGAGAAGATAATTATTTTGATGTTAATTAACCACAAAATAATGCTTTAATTGTCCTTAATGCATAAGAAATGAAGTGCTAAATGTATTGTAGAGGGTGAAACAAGACATGCATAAATCTCTCTATTTGTGTATGTAATCTTCTGCTGCAATCTTTATGTTAATGGGACGCATTCAGTGTTACTGAAACGTCACAGTGATGTCAGGACTTTGAGGTAAAAGTGCAGATCTGAAACGGTGTCAAGATAAAATGACAAATGTCTTTATATTTACAGTGACATAATGTCTTCCATGTAAATGTGTAAAGTTAAATTGTGAAGTTTGGTTAAGACGTTAAGTAATGAGTTTTAGTTTTCTCACTTTGCACAGGCGACCAAGTGAGGAGCACGCATACTGGGATCTGACAAAGAGAAGAAGAAATTTACTCTGGTAACAGACAGACGGACAGCTAGACAGACATGTAGGTAGACTGATACAAGATGCCTTATCCCAATTTAACCACTTACTTAACAGTTATGTTATGAATATTTTTTGTTATTTTTAGCAGGTTGAACTATTAGGGAACACTGTGTCATTGTAAGCAAGTGCAATGACGATAAAGTTGATTAGAATACTTACTGTCGGAGGTGTCAGGGCCCGCCACCTCTATAGTGATGTCAAAGTTACAATTCTGTGCGGGCGAGGTCATCGCATAGTAAACTGTCTTCATCTGGGAACAAAGCAGGGGCAAGTTAAAGGTCATCCTGGGACATTTACAACGAGTAAAATGTGCAGTGAACCACTAGGACACTGTATTAAACCACGCCTACCTTCACATTAGACACGCCCTTCCCATAACCTGTGGTCACGGTGATGTCATCGTTCTCTGTCACCTGGGAGAAAAAAAAACAGGAAGACAGAAACAGTTTAGAAGGTTATTAACAAGTGGGTAAGCGAATATCCGCAAAGCGTACCTCCTATGGAGACTTTTTGATGCTAACAAGCACTCACCCGCCATTAGCATTCCATTGACTGTCATTCATTTTGGCGCCACTTTGACAGCGAATAACTTTCTGAAACGTTTAAAGACTCTATTTGTCGATTGTTTATTTCTAAAGAAACACGACAAAGTATAAAAGGTTCCATTACCTTGTATCTCACGTTATGGCTCCATAGCAGTTTTTGTAAAAATAGGCTAACGATTGGGTCATAACCACACAACTTTCTGTTGCATAGTAGAGAAATTACCATATAGTCAGGAGAAGCTCGCAGGCAGTTTCAACTTACATTAGCTGTTTAATTACTAATGTTAACAAGCATTTTAGTTAGCAATAATTAGCCTGTGCCTATGTTATCTCCTTACATATACCTACGCTCTCCGTCTCTGCAAGATTGGGAATGATTGAGATTTCTCTTGGCACAGCTACCAGAAGACTTACAACTTTGAGACACGTTGCTCATGTCACATCTACGTCGTCAAGCTCAGTTGGAGGCTGCGCAGTACGCTCAGCCATCACCGGAAAAGTGCTTCTAATAGACTTTACTGCTCTCCTGTGGATGTCTACGGCATCGCTTTGTCCATTAATTTTACTGTCTATGGTTATTAACCACAGCAAAGCAGCACCGGACCTGACTGCTAAGTCTGTCTCACTGTCCTGCCCCTGTCTCCCTCTCCTGAGTCTTTCTCCCTGTCCTTCACCTGTCTGCCTCTCCTTCACTTGTCTCACTCTCACCAGGATGGGCGTGGCGACAGGTCGGCTCTGGCTCAACTGGACTCGTCCCAGTGCTCCTTTCTTGCTGTAGCGGACGTTGATGTCCTGATTGAGGACAGCTCGAGGGACGACTCTGCTGTACTCTATCAACGCCTCCAGAGTCAAGGCTGTGTCCTAAGAGACAGACCGACAGGATGGAGGTCAACAGTCACTCAGTTAACATCTGTGTGTGTGTGTGTGTGCGTGCATGCGTGCGTGCGTGCGTGCGTGTGTGGGTGCGTGCGTGTGTGTACCTGTATAGAGTAGAAACCCTGTCCGTAGTGCTGATCCTGGGTCAGCCAGGACAAGATGGGCATGGCGTAGGGGAGTCTCCCCTTTAACACAGAACAGCACGTCTTATTTCAAACTCCAATAATCAATAATAAGTTGATGTGATCATTGACTCTGATCAGTAATGTTTGTTTACATCTGTCTGGCTGAGTCAATCAGGCTCTCACAAACTACCACATATAAAACTGAAATGTTGCAGGGAGTTTATTACTCTCTCTTATGGGAGTGATCCTGATTGCTTCTCTGTTATTGTTGTGCATATGACAAAGAACTTTATCTTATCTGAAATCAGTTCACTACATTTTAAAAAACAACATTTAAAATTGTATATTCATTATCAGCAAATAAAAACTCTTTGTAATAAAAAGTAACTAAACACCAGGGTGAAAGTCTGGCTGTGTTCAGAAGTGTTGCACCTAAAACCACAGGGATGTCACAGTGTAGTGACAAAACCCCAAAGTACACTTCTACATCACAGCAAAAAGATGAAAAGTTACCACTGGAGGGCAGCAGAGACAATATGTATGATGTTGGGGGGGCAATTAGCAGACAGGAAGTAGCACCTTTAGCAGAACAGTCAGCAGGACGTACGCTGTCATCTCCACCGTCAGACCGCTGGATTGGTCGGGTTTCAGCCAATCAGCTGCTGTTTCGCTGGACTCCTGCCAGTACCTGAGCACAGCAGGGTGGCCTACTCACACACACACACACACACACACACACACACACACACACACACACACACACACACCGGACTCAATGACCAATCTGATTGGTGGAGTGCTAGACCTTGACTACCAAATCAGTGCACGAGAGAAACGGAGCTGACAACGCCAGTATCTTCTTACTGCTAGCCATTGTATTTTCTTCCGTTCAGCGAGTAATGACAACAATGATCTTTCTTGACTACTATCAACACTCTCTGATGAAAACAATGACTGACGACAGCGTGCTCTGTGTTTACTAGGTCTAGAGAGATGTTCCGTCATTTCCGGTTTTCATTTTTGGACGACAATGCAGATTAGCCCCGCCTGCTGTTATGGAGACCTATTACGTCTCGTGCATGCGCAGAACGTACGCTCAAGTCGGCGTCGCGTCGGTGTGTTCCCAGGCAGTTTTTTACCTCGGGGAGGCGACTGATCAGTCCGACTGCCTTTTCTGCCGACGGTCGGCCATCGGGTTGGTGTGTCAGAGCTTTTACTTTAAATATTATTTGCTTAAAACTGAAACCATCTCTCTCTATTTTCAAATGTTTTAACACATTTTTACAGCCACCTTTTGATCAAATTCAGTTTGTCTTACTGTTTTTTTTTTTTTATTATTTTACTTGTTTATAAAGCTTTGAATGATCTTGTTACCTTCTTAGATCAGAGCCTTTTTCATTTTATGTTCCTGCCAGATCACCAAGGCCCTCCACCGCCTTTCTTAGTTAATGTTCCACGTGTCCCATAAAAGTACTGGTGAGAGTGCCTTTGGTTTTATTATCTCACTGCCTATGGATGTTAGAATGGAAAGCTCTCTGTATTTTTTAAAAGGAAATTAAAGACCTGTCTTTTTTTTATTTATAGGTTTTACTGTAATTTGGACTATTGTTATAGCTTTAGTTTTTAAGTTTTAATAATAGCTTTTCTACATTATTTGTTATCCCTGTTGTTTCTTTTTTTATTTATTGGGGTTTACTGTTGTTTTTATTTTTTTGCCTGTATTGTTTTAACTTTGCTGAAGCATGTACAAATAGTTATACTCTAGTCTCTTTTATTCAACATTTCTTCTGGTATTCTCTCTAACAGTAGTACTAATGACATGATGACATAATATATGCATAACTTCCCAATAACGTGAAGATGTTCTTTAACGTTTCATCAAATTTCACTTGATTTAAAAAACGACCAACACAAACAAAAAACGAGCACCTTTGTCTCGAGCCAGTTTCTCCAGACTGATGAGCAGCTCGGAGGCCGTCATGCTGTTAGGGTCATGAAGGGTCAGAGCGTAGGTCGCCACCGCACGCACATATACACTCTTCACAACAGGGGCATGCTGGGAAATGTAGTCTGCTGCAGACCTCATGCTGTCATCGTGGAACTGAAAGAGAATAGGAGGAGAGGTTAGGGAAAAATGAGAGGAGAGGAGGATGAAGAGATGAGACAGCGATGAAGATAGGAGGAAGAAGAGAAAGTGAAAGAGGAGAAAGAGGAGGAGGAAGAAGAAGAGAAAGAGGAGGAGGAAGAAGCAAAAGAGGAGGAGGAGAAAGAGGAGAAAAAGGTGGAGGAGGAGGAGTACGAGGAAGAAGATGTAGATGTGTTCTCACCCGGAGCTGCAGGATGGAGTCTTTGATGCTCGTGGCTCTGTATAACGCGATCAGCACGAAGGACGTCAAATACACCGATTGGTCGATCGCATCCATCCCTGCAGCCTGCACCCAATCAGAAAACACTTAACTTTACCCAAAACACAGTAACAGTAAAAGATCAAACAAAGAAGAAGAAAAGAAGATAAAAGAGGAGAGAAGAAGAGGAGTGTTGCTAACCATGAAATTGTTGGATTTGGGGGATTTCTCAGCGAAGGATCCGTCCGGCTGCTGAGTGCTGCGGATCAACCAGGACACAGATTCTGACAGGCTCTGATGGTCCACAGGGTCCACCATGTCCACCAAGGCCAGGGTCTTCACCGCTAGGGCTGTCAACCTGAGACAGACAGACAGACAGACAGACAGACATGTATCAGAGGTGTTCTCTGAGTGGGCGTTGCTTTTTGACACACTGTCAAACTTAATTTGACCATCAGATGGAACCGAAGTAGCAGAAATAAATCCTACACATATTGAGTTTGAGAATTATGGGACGCCCTTTTTATATAATATAAATAAAGAGCAACTAGCTAGTAGCCTGGCATCGCCAGCATCTGCCAGAGCAAATAAAACAGGAGATTCTTGTCAGATTCGTCAGGTTCCCAGGCTAATTAGCTATGCGGTTTTTCAGTGGGAAATAAATAAATGTGACATTATGAAATAAAAGTCTCCTGAAATAAATGAAAGCAAAACCTATTTATTTATTGAACTATATTGACTCATATATATTTCCATTTATGTATATAATATTGCCTAATTTATTTATTTATTTATTTCTAATATAAAACTTTTGGTGTTTGTGTTCTGACCTGGTGCTGGGTTCTCTCTTCATCCACATGCTGTAGCTGGAGTCTTCACATCTGAATGAACTGATGCTGATCAGACCTGCACACACAGTACACAGTAAATACAGGAAGGGAACCTCCTTAGGTCACCCTCAGTGTCTCTTCAGCATCTCCTCACCGTCTCGGATCTTCCGTCTCAGATCTGCTGAGTTCTTCTGGATGTCTTCTCCCAGGATATCCCAGCGCTCCGTCGTCTCCAGGTACTGATACACCAGTACCGGGGGAAGAAGGACACCGAGCTCCGCCTCTGCCGACCCGTCTGGCAGGTTGACGAGCTGTCGGAAGCCTTCAGGTTTGTGCATCACTGACAGGACATCACCAAGAACCTCACCTGGTAGACAAAACACACACACACACATGCATAGATGGATTGCTGTACAGGCCTACAGGGCACAGGCCCAGGGGCCCAATCGGTCAGGGGTCCTGACTCACAACATGTTGCTGATTAAAACGTCCATAAAGAGACATAAAATTGCCAAAAATATACACAAAAAAATGTACAGATACAGGGAACAAAAAGACCTAAAATAGGGCCTTAGTTTGCTTCAATTTAGCTAGCAACTAGTTTCCAATGAGGGGTTTTCCTCTATTTAACCCAGAACAAAGAAACAGAAACTTTACTCACAGTTGAGTGAGACAAATATAAACTCTTAATGTTACTTTCACGTTAGTCTCGCATTGCCAGACCTTCCTACACAGCACTTCATAGCATTAAAATGGCGCCATAGCGGCTTCGCTCTGTGGAGGCAGGCTTACCCCCTTGATTAGAACACAAATTGAAACGTAAGCAACTACATTTGCTGAATGTTAGAACATTGTGTCAAATTGGTTGTTATTACTGTGACTTATAAAGTGTCAGGTTTAGTTAAAAACGTAATCTGACTCTCAGTAGCTAGCTCAGAGATTATCGGCTAATGAAATTACTGATTTAGCAGGGGGTGGGGGTGTGTGTGTGTGTGTGTGTGGGGGGGGGGGGGGGGGGGATAACACTTTTGCAAGGCACTATATCCGTGTCACATTCTCATTAGGGGCTGAGCCCCCCTAAAGGTCTGATCCTAGAATCGCCCCTGACGGCGCCGTTGCAAAATAGCCTCGGGAAGGAACTTGTTTTGGTGGAACATGTGCTTGTTCAAAGGTTGTTGTGCAACAGAAAACTCAGATTGGACAGACAGTCTAGCTAGCTGTCTGGTTTTACCCTGCAGAGATCTGAGGAGCAGTTAACCATTGTCCTCAGAACTGTTTCCAGCTGTAGCTCTGTATGTCAGCACTACAGTATCTCTTTATGTCTTACCGTTGATAGTCAGCAGCCTCTCCACAGCTGTGTTGGGAACGATGTTGGACGGCAGTTTGTTCTTCAGCTGCACTATTCTCTTCTCTGAACCTACAGCAGCAGGAAAACACAGCAACACGGAACAGAGTGATTTCAACAAACACTCATCTCCTGTCAAAGCAGAGGAGCCGCACACAGAGCTGGTTGATCAGACAGAGGAAATGTACCGTAGAGTCCCTGTGGGTCCAGCCTCCCTCCGGAAAAATCCTCCTGCTTCACTCCTTCAGGCTGGAAACACAAAATCAAATAAAAAGGTAAATCTCCTGGTTTACATTCACAAAATGTTCAACACCTGTTTCAGGCGTTGTTAGTGAAATCTAACAATACCTAAATCTCTAATCTAATCTCTAATTGTTTCTGGTCCAACACAATCAACAATCGTTCATCCTTTTGCATCTTTCTAGACATTGAAATTCCCCAGCTGTTCATCAGACGCCCTCTGAGATTCCCACCCTTAACTCTGACCTGGCGAGGGTTACCTGACCGATGGTGAACATCATCTCGCAGTTTCTTACCTGGCTACTGCTAGCTACAGTCATTTAAATGACTTCAGATGAGCGATGGGGCAGCAGGTATGGCAGCAAAAAAGTAAGTAGAGATTATTTTGTCAACTACAAAAACTATATATTTGTTAATGACCTTTTTTTTTATATAAAAACAAGACTAAAACTAAATAAGATATAACCTTTAAAAACAAAAAACTATGACAAGATGTATTACAATTCATGCCAACATGAGTTAAACTTTTTACTTTTTAAATGCAAAGTTGTAGTCAAAGAGCTGCCTGCATCTGTTGAAATCAGACACTGTAGATTTCTGACGGGTAAATCCATATCCTCCACTGCCTAAAACTTGATTAATCTGTTGCCCTGATAAGCAACAGGTGTTACTTCACTTATAGTATGGCTCAACGGATGTGCATAGCTGGGATAAAGCCTGACATCCTCCCCTCTCGCTATCTCTGCTATCGGGGCTTAGCATCGCCCAGGCCGGTTGTGAGCTGTTTTTTCACCTATCCCAGAATAGATAGGTGGTGTAGCCAGACCATACTTCATCACTGCCACAGTGGTGTGGAGATAGATCTGGCAATGTGAGACTACTTCACTAACGATATGTATCCTTCAGTAATGTTTGCTAACGTTGGTGGTACTGGGAAGGAAAAAAAGAATGCTGTCCCACTGAACATTAGCAACAACAAACAAAAAGGTAAGTTAAAGTTAATGCAGTCTCGCTTTGTCAGACCCTACTCCACATAGCATTCGGGGATGGAAGAAAAACATGCTCTGGTTTATTTGCATTTCTTTAAACCAATCACAATTGTCTTGGGCGGTGCTAAGCACTGGAGAAAAGCCGCGGTGCCGCTGCAAAATAGGCTCAGAAGGAACTTGTTTTGGTGGAACGTGTACATTTAAAAGTTGTTTTACTCATGCAACAGAAAACTCAGATTGGACAGATAGTCTAGCTAGCTGTCTGGATTTACCCTGCAGAGATCTGAGAAAAGGTTAACCATAGTCAGAAATCGACCGGAGTTTAAAATGACAACACAAAGGAAGCCCAAGGCAACGGATATCCAGCCTAAATTAGTGAAATCCGGCGGATTATCCAGCGGCAACGGAGCAATCCTAGAAGTGGAATGTCAAGGATATAAAGTTAATGTAACATTATCGAGGGTTGTGCATGTAACATTTTTCCTTTTTTAAGTATTTTTTGGGGCATTTTCATGCCTTTAGTAGAGATTTGACGGTAGAGAGATGACTGGGATGAAGAGGCAACTCAAGTAATCGAATCAGGTACAATCAGCACCCTGTTAAATCTTAATCTTGTTTAAAAGCTATAGTGGAGGATTTTCCAGAATTTTAGAAAAGAACCGCCCTCTCCACTTTTTGAAAAAATGCACATGCGCAAAACCCTACCTGCTCCCGAGAGGGAACGCCTATTAAACGTGTGCATGAGAGAGCATGCACGAGCCTAGTTCTCCTCGTGCACGCTCTGTTTACAAGTTGCTGTCGGCATGGGTCTACAAGCCTACTTTCCAAAAGAAGATTTGCACTTTTTCCACTATGTCAGACTCGCCGCCGGTAAGTGGAAATCTATTTACGACAAGCATCTATAGCTAACGTTAGCATGCTACAGGCCAACAAACAAGCTATTGTCTAGCATCTAAGTTTTTTTTTTTTTTTTTATTTATTGCTGGTGTGTTTAGAGCTTTCAAGAAGAGTCTTGTGGGATCTGATATTGACTATGAGCCCGTGCCCTGTTCATCCCGACAAAGATCCAGGAGGGGGGGTGCGCCTAGAGGCTGAGGGAGACAAGGTCGGGGCGGGGGCGCAAGAGCCAGCACCAGCCGAAAGCGGGGAGAAGGCGGCCGTGAGAGAGGGGGAGGCAGTGGTCGGGCTAGAGGCCGTGGCCGTCTGCTCGCTGACTTGTCACGTACAACGGCCTTACGTAAACATATCTCAGAATGACAACTAAGAGGACCAACAGTCTTGATGATCCACCCGGAAAAAGAAAATCCTCCACTATACCTTTAAGTAAAATGTAAAAATTGTATGTCATGTTTTTTTCTTCATGTAACCATCTACATTTATACATAACCCTGCCGCTAAAAGACTTTCAGTGCTTCAACCAGTAGTCCAGTTATAACTGATATTTCTTTTGACCTGCAAATCACCAAATAAGTGTAAAGCAGGTGGAATATTTTCACACTGAGATTTGGTTTATCTACAATTTATACTTCATTCATTCATCCATTCGTACCACCACTCGTAGCTTCTTCTCCAGGATGTCTGTGCCTCCTTGGCTTGTCTTAAGGGTGAAGGTCAGGGTGTGTTCTCCAGGCTCCAGGCCCAGCACAGTAAAGGTCACCAGCCCCACATCCCCTGCAGACAGGTAACTCCAGCTGCAGGGGGTGGTATGCAGCCCATTCCCCCCGCGAGCCGGCTGGGACTGCTGCAGGCACATCGCCGGGCCGGCTGTCAGCGTCACACAGTACTGAGGAGGAAAGGAAGGTGGAGGATGACAAGATGGAGGAAACAAGGTGGAGGAAACAGAGGGAGAAACATAAGGAAACACTTTGTCATTTACCAAAGATAAAACAATCATCACCATGTTTACACACCACTAAACTACAGCGCCCAACAGAGGATGATGGGAGATGTAGTGGACTGTGGTTGGTACCTTTATTTTGTCAGACTGCTGGTTGTACACAGAGCCCTTCAGCTCCAGCTGTTCTCCCCTGATCACCTGGTAAGGAAGCGGGACGTCCACACTGAGCGGCAGATTGACCGACACCTTAACCGGCTCTGCAACACACATACCTGCAGAGACACACACAGATCAAACACCTTGGCCCAATCTTCCCGCTAAGGCTATAAACGCTGAACTATCAGCAACTTAACCGACGTCACTTGATTTTTGTGAACACCAAAAACTCCCTCTGCAGTGTTGGAATGTGGCTTTCCTTCAGATTTTGCTGTGTAATGTTTATGAAAAAGAATGTTTAAGGCGATGGACTACTAATCCATTATGCTTTGAATTGTGCTTCGCGTGCATGGGTTTGAATCCCAGTGGAAGAAAGTTTAGTTCAAAGCTTAGACACCTGCTATTCAAACTGTTCAGACTCCTGTAGTAGAAAAGTAGGACGTTCATCAGGATGGATGGAAATGAACGAATGGGAGATCTATTCTCCCATTAATGAATGGATTAAATTAAGTATTAGAAGAGAAAGGGATGATGTTGAACATTAAGGAGGTAAAGAATCTCACCGTTCTTGAACATGCCGATAGCCCTGATCTCCCAGGTGGTTAGAGAGTCTGGTAGATGCTTGTCGACCAGCAATCGACCGGAACTACTAATGAAATCAAATACAAACACATTCAGAAAAGTCCTCCGTATTGAAAAGGGTGAATGTGTATCCCTGCAGCGTTCTTCTTTAACTTCAGAATCATAACTCATAAAGCAGTTTAAAAATCCCTCCGGTTGACTTCAGTCTAACAGGAAACGTTCTCGACACCAGACTCATCTAATTAAATTAGATGAGTCTGTTGTAGAAATTAGACTTTCTACTGTGATGATCTGTTGGTGAACATTACTTTACTCCTCCCCTAATTTAGTAAAGCTTTTTTTTTATTCAGTGGTACTCAGATATTTTACTTCAGTAAAAGTAGTAACACTACATTGTAGAAATACTCTGTTACAATTTAAAGCCCTGCATTGAAGATCTTACTTAAGTAAAAGTACAAAAGCATCAAAATATACTTAAAGTGCCGAAAACAAAAGTACTCATTATGCAGAATAATATATATTATATATCATTGTATTATAATTATTGATGCATATGTTCATCACTTTAATGTTGCAGCTGCTGAAGTTGGAGCTCATTTAATTACTTGCACTGCTGGGTAGTTTAATCTATAATAACACATCATCACTGATTAGTTTGTTTTAACTGAATCTGTAAAGTAACTAAAGTTATTGGATAAATGTAGTTGAATAAAAAGAACAATATTTCCCTCTGAGATGTAGTGAAGTTCAGTATAAAGTAGTAGTAGTAGATTTGTGTCACCTGATGGGCTTCACCTCCCACATCCAGCTCTCCGGAAAGTAGCTCCGCACCAGAGAAGGAGCCACGTCGAAGTCTGCACCCATTGCTGCACACACACACACACACACACACACACACACACACACACACACACACACACACACACACACACACACACACACACACACACACACACACACACACACACACGGTCAGGTTCAGCCTCAATCAGACTGGATGAACATCACAGGAGGAGTTGGGAATGAATCCAGACCATCCAACCCATTTGGCCAACCCATGAGAGAGAGACATCATGGCTTTCAAATGAGCAAAGTGGTAGTTGGTCAAGGCCACACCCCCCCCCCCCAATAACTACAGGCACAGAAATGGCACGTCCTGAGTAAAGCTTATTGTGGGACTGACTCTAGTGGCTGTAATTCTGCACCAAGGCTGAATTTCGGGAAAGAGACATCAGATATAGTAGGGGACCACTAAGGCATATGTACAAGCATCCAAAGAGCACCATGTCATGGGACCTTTAACACACAGACATGAAGACAACACACAAATGTTTTAAGCTTTCTTCAGTATAAATGTAATCTATTCATAATAGTCTGTACATCCATCAGTAAACTGCAAACAGGAGCTGCTAATAGATCGTTCAGCACACTTTGACTACATGGAGACTAATAAAAGGATCCGAACCCATCCATCAATCAGATTAGCAAAAACATTGGTTAGCATGTTTGACCTTCTCCATTTTCACACAAAAGTCAAATTTCACACTGAGCTGATTAAATGCAGCATGAGGAAAAGGAGTGGAATCAAACCTGAAACTGAGTATTTCATAGAGCATGTACGTGGCATACTTAATTTAAATTTTTAATTTTTTTATGGCCAAGAAAGAAAGAGCATGTTGACATAGCAACCCCACTGCTATTTATATATTGATTGTATTTTCTGCACTTGTTGTGTTGTTGACGTGCTGTTTAATCTTGTGGTTTGTTAAGTGTTATAGAGGACTACAATGGAAATTAGCCTTTGGACTTTATTGTGATTTTATCCTTTTTTATGTATGTAATGGCTCCAGTACAGTTGTATGTTTTTAATCAATCAATCAATCTGGCATAGCTACAAAATACGACAACCCTCAGGTTGTTGGCGCCCCCCTAACGGCCACAAGAGGTAACTTTACTTTATGTAGACTTCCTGTGCTGTGACATCCGTAAACTGTCTTTCTGTCAGTGTGTGTTGGTGTGTGATCAGGGTGTGATGAGTCCAGACTGACCGTGGCGTCCCAGGATGAGGTTCTGGTCCTGGTCCAGGTTCTGCTGGACAAACTCACAGCATTCTCTGAAGGCCTTTATGCAGTTTGGTTGGGGTTTTTTGACGGCCTGCAGGGCGAACTGCTGGCAGGTCACACTCTTTGGGATGTACTTCATGCCTTGTTCACAGCAGGACTTTGCTCGACCGTAAGTCTCCGCTGGACAGAAAGGCAGACACACTGTTATCTACCTGTTCGGTTCTGAAACTAATACAGGAAATGTGATTCTGAATGAATCAGTCAAACTGGTTTCATGAAAAAATGTTCAGAGGTGGAGTCTCACCTTTCTTTATCTTTTGCTCTTCTGTCAGAGCTCGTTTTGGACGCACGACTGCTGTGCACGCCCCACCTGCACACACGCACATACGCACACGCACACACGCACATACAAACACACAAACTCAAATCACTTCAAAAACACTGTCACTGATTGATTGATTGATTGATTGATTGACGTACCGCTGTCTAACGGGTTGGCATTAGCATTGGTGATGAAGGTAAGGCCAGCCAATCGGAATACATCTGCGCTGTCTCTGCCGCCGCCTCCCCCGCAGCCCTGGTCACTGTGCTCGATATGACGCATAACCTGTAGGCCACCATACTTCCTATTACTGCTGTTTCATAGAACTTCAAATAATATTCACAAACTATTACTATAACAAATGTCTTCTGAGGTGAAATAGTATGTTTTCTCTGTTACCCTGCTAATGGGGTCCCTGTAGTTGGGTCGCAGCGTGTAGATGGCGGAGTCGACAGCAGACAGAGCCACCAGACCCTCCTGATTGGTCCTGATGTCCAGCCGGAGGTTTTCCTTCGGTTTGTAGACTCGAGTAGGATATGACAGATCAGTCTGACACACACACACACACACACACACACACACACACACACACACACACACACACACACACACACACACACACACACACACACACACACACACACACACACACACATTCAAAGTGCACATGCAGGGCCATGGATACGCATTGCTAAGCCTCTGTCCTGATTAACTGGTCAGCATGTTGCCACGCCCCGGGACCATAATTTGCTATATGTAGTTAAGAAGACTTGAAACTAGCGATTAATACCATAAACTTGTTATGAAAATGTTGAGGTAATAAATCAAAGTGAGAAGTAACAGAATAAAATACTTGTCTTGTTGTACCTTGAGTCCGTTGACACACTTGTCGCTGACGTCCAGCCAGACGGAGTCGGCCACCAGCTCGGACGTACCCTCTCCGTACAGGATGTAGTAGACCAGCAGTCTGATGGACGGGACCATGGAGGTCGTCACCTCGAAGCTCAGAGTATGTTTGTTATCGCTGCTGTGGACGTACTTCTGACTGTTAAAATGCACCACCTTCCCTTTAGAGAGCACCTGAGGGGACACAGGAGTGATCATTAGTGGTCATCAGTAACTATGGAAACAAGACAACACAGGCGACGTGCATGATCAGATGTCTCCTCACCAGGTAGCTGAGATCTCTGATGGGCACGTAGGAGGGCATGGCCGAGTACACCTTGATGTTGGAGAATTGTCCCACTGTCAGGCCTTGGCCGGGCAGCGGGGGGTCAATGTACAGGTAACGCTGGTTCGGGGAGTGATAGGACACCGCCTCCAGAGTCAGTCTGGCCTGACTGGCTGCTGGGAGGGTGGAGTCTGCCGTCTCGAACTAACAAGTAAACAACAACAAGTTAACAACACCTAAACATAAATGTGTAAACAAGTAAACAAAAAAAGCAAACAACATAAAGAAAACAAATAAACAACAAGAACTACAACATGGTGTTTCCATGTTGTAGTTCTTGTTGTTTATTTGTTTTCTGAATGAAAAGTTAACCTTCACAATTAAAAACAACAAGCAAACAAACAACACATAAACAACAAGCAAACAATAACGTGTTGACAACATGTAAACATCAAGCAAACACATAAACAAGTAAATAACAGCAAGTAAAGAAAAAAAAAAGTATTGTAAACAACAAGAGGTAAACAGGAAGAAGATGAGAAAAAGACTGCGAGTAAACAGCAACAAAAACAAAAAGTAAACAAAACATAAATGACATGAAAACAACGAGTAATCAACAGAGAGACGGCTTCCTCCTCTTCACCTTTAGCACCGTTCGGACTGCATCTTTCGGTATGTTGCAGATGAATACAGCGAGGCCGTCTGACTGGGTGATGGAGCTGTCAGTATTCAGGGTGTCCATGCGCTCCATCCCCTGTTTGAACAGCTGTGGCTCCACCATACGAACCAACATCCGGTTCAACGGTTTGTCCAGGTGATCCTTCACCAGCACCTGCAGAGAAATCATGATATCACTAAATTAAAGTTAATTCCTGACCAAGCCACAGTTGAACAGGTGTGAGCATGACGGTGCAGACACACACCTGGATGTTATAAGGAAGTCCAGGTTTGATGAAGGGGGGCGTGGACACAAGGCTCAGCGTGTAAGGTGATTTAACGAACTTCACTGCAGCAAATTCCGCCTCCTGAGTGATCCCACCTGAGAGACAGAGAGGAGTGTGGTGAGGAGAGGGAACACCTGGGAGTGTAAACATGATATCCTGTCACTATGCGACAAAGACGGTATTCGAAACCGCGTACTATACCACCAGTACGTACGTATGTTGCATGCAGTATGCAAACAAAAGCAAAATCTGCAGTTTGCCAAAAATACCCAGATGTTGTACCGATTCGGAAAAAAAACTCCAGTCTATGGACCAGTCTATGCAAAGCGCTGAAACGGTCTCAACAACTTGTTTATTTCAGCTTTCTATAACTTGCTAAGCCTGGCCTGCATACTGCAAAATAAAGTTCTTAATACAGCCTAAGTCTTTATCTTGTAATGTCAGCTTTAAGACTGGGATGAAGGTGAAATGTGTGTACCTGTGTTCTCCTGAAGCAGTACAGCGATGTACAGGTACTTCCCCGCCAGACTGTCGAGGTCTTTTGGTCCATCGTGTTTGGACAGGACCTTCTCCATGTTCACAGTCACGTCCACTCCACCTGTCAGGGACAACTGAAAGACACAAAAACTGCTGACAACAAAACATAAAACTATATGCATGCTATTTTTGAGGAGTGAATAAGCAATGAAATACATTTTTTGTTAACACATACAGTATCTAGTACTCTGTATTAAACCTTAATATATTTCTTTGTTAACACTGACTGAAATCTGACAGCTGCCAATTTTTTCGCATTCCATGAAAACAAGAGCTGTATGACCACTCAGAGCCACTCTTTTAAGGATAATATTATATCCCACACTTTTGCCTGAAAAATCTGAACTTTGATAACGTTTCATAAAAACATTGCGGAAAAGGTTGCATGTCATTTTTTTTTTTGGCCCCGATTGTCTTTATTGTCTTTTCTTCAGGCTGCATTCAATCCTGACAAGATTATTATTCAAAATTAGAATTCTAAAAAGACAAACTATATCAACATTTTATAAACTATTCTTTTTTCACTCTTACTGTGATTGTTGGTAGAAACAGGTTGTTTTTTTTAAAGATGAGAAAAGTAAAAAGTGGAATTTGTTTATATTCCTCTAGTCTGGATCAACGATTGTTCATTTACCAGATAGTTCCAGCGGCCGGAAGTTATGTCGCTCACCTTCCACGAGAGGAACAGGAACAGCAATCGGAACTTCTGAGCTAGCAAGCTAACGTTACACACTGAAAATGGCACATTTTTCAAGAAAATTTGGATTGTGCAACAATGCAGGCCTGCTTGGTTCTTTCGAGGAATGATTGTAAAGATCCACAAAGAATATGTTTACGGCATTTACTATCTAACTGACATATTTTGGGACTGTTGGCGGGGATTGCTGTGAACAAAATACACACGGCAATACACTGCTAAGAGAAAATGTATTATTATTATTATTAATTAGGGTTAACCATGTATCCAGCTAATTTATATAGCTCACATTACTGTATTGTGTGAATAGTTAATTTCATTTAATATTGTATGTGGCGTTTTCTTTCTTTTTTAACCAAAACCTTCCTTCCTGAGACAAATTTGCAGAACCACGGTTGCTGCGTACAGAGCTTAGCGCCGCCCAAAACGATTGTGATTGGTTTAAGGAAATGCCAACCAGAAAGGAAATACAGGAGTGTATGTGTGAAAGGGCCAGATCTTCTCTACAGCGCTGTGGAGATAGGTCTGGAAATACAAGACTAATATTCCTCAAACTAAGATATCAAAAAAGAAGTTGGAGAATTGTACTGAAATTTAGGTATTGTATTGAAAACTCTGAGTTTAGTGCATATCAGTGAGTTCTTGGCGTGTATATTAACACTTTATATTAACAGCGTTTCTTGCAGTATATCAGTTTTCATGTCTCTTACTCTCTCTCTGGTGACAGAACTGGGGATGATAACCGGAGGATTCTTTCCACTAACGAAGCCATAGCGCAGAAACACTTCGCCTTCAGCCACCGGAGCACCGTGATTATACCTGAGAGACACACATGTTTGGTCTCATTCATAGCGAAAACATATATATTAATAATTTCATTGACATTTTTGAGTTCTGGATATCTTAACATGCGTGTTTCTTCACCTGGCTGAGACCTTGAAGTTGAAACGTTTGAAGCTTCCGTAGCTAATGTAGTTAGCTTCTGGTTCCACAAGGATGTGGCAACTGGGAAGAACTGACACAGAACAGTCAATAATTTAAATTTGACACTTTCACATACAGTATATCATATCTGATAAAGTAGTTTTCTTGTGTAGTTACCATATTCTTTTATTTCAAAGTCTGTTTTTGCTGTTGTTGTGAAATCATCAGAGTAAGAAGCTTCAATGGTCCAAATCCCCAACCTGGAATCACATTAACAACATTACAAACAACCTGGAATCACATTAACAACATTACAAACAACCTGGAATCACATTAACAATGCTACATACAACCTGGAATCACATTAACAATGCTACATGCAACCTGGAATCACATTAACAATGCTACATGCAACCTGGAATCACATTAACAACATTACAAACAACCTGGAATCACATTAACAATGCTACATACAACCTGGAATCACATTAACAATGCTACATACAACCTGGAATCACATTAACAACATTACAAACAACCTGGAATCACATTAACAATGCTACATACAACCTGGAATCACATTAACAATGCTACATACAACCTGAAATCACATTAGCAATGCTACATACAACCTGGAATCACATTAGCAATGCTACATACAACCTGGAATCATATTAACAACATTACAAACAACCTGGAATCACATTAACAATATAAACATCCTGGAATCACATTTGTGACATTACGAACAGCATGGAATCACATTAACCATCAGGCCCGGATTGGCTAATCGGGAGCACCGGGAAAATTCCCGGTGGGCCGGTCTGTTTTTTTGGCCGCGAGGGCCGTTGTTGTCATGGCACTGGGTCGAAATATGGATGCTGTCCCTATGGCTGCCTGCACTCACAGCAACCCCAGTCTTTTTATTCATTATTTTATCGCAGTCTCACTCTTTTTTATTTAATATTTTCTCGCAGAGTGCAGCCTGCAGGTTAATGATGACGTGATTATCTTTTGACTCCCTGCCCCCCGACACGGCACCTTGCAAGTTGCTCAAAATAAAAAAAGTCAGATAAAAATAGATAACGGGAAGTGCAAAGGCGGCGCTGAAAAGGCCAGAATAAAAAAGGAGAAAGCTTTGGAAAGTGACGCGGCCAAATCTTCTAAGCTGAGCACATTTTTCCTCAAAAAAACAAATGAAGACGACGAGGCCGGTAAGTAAGCTAACGTTAAGGTAGTTATAGGAGCAGTGCAAGATGCTCGCGACCGTGCAAAACAACGTTGTCTGCAAACCACCGTTCATGTATCAACCGTTTTTCTTGTAGCTGTTCAGCAGCAGCCGCCTCTAGTCCGGTTTGCTGCTAACAGTGACGAGCAGCGAGGCCCGGTAACGTTACGTTAGCTCCAGTCAGGAGCCCACCACACCAGAACCCTGCTCAAGTAAACATGTCCTGAGATTATTATACATTAATAATAATGAATCATTAATGAAACTGACTTGACTTGATTTGAAAGCTTTGTAAAAAGGGGATATTTGTGGTGAGAAATAAATGTAAATCATGTCATTTAGTGTCAGACACAGAGCCAGGTGTGAAGAGACTAATGCTCTCACTGTGAGACACAGGTAAGCTGCTGATGTACCATAATGTGTGAATAAGAAAACGTTATCACTGAAAAAAATGCTTTTCTTACTTAGTATCTTACCTGTTTCCAGTTCAAATACCTAAATATTCTTAATTCAAGATACATTTACTAGACAAGTGAAATGGCATAAGAAATGATGTCTTGTTTTCTGAAAAAATTATTATTGGCAGATAATGTAGCTTGTTTTAAGCAAAAAACACTTAATTTTGAGGTGTTTTTTCATACTTGTTTAGTAAATGTAAGATTTTTTTTAGATATTTGGACTGGAAACAAAACAAAAATACTAAGTAAGAAAAGCATTTTTTTTTTTGCAGTGATCACATTAGTTACAATATAACAACTTTCTATGCCCAAGTGTTACTAGTGACCCATTACGTTTTTAATCAAACAATAGTGAATATACAAAGCCCACGATTGAAAGAGAATAGGATAAAAGTAATATGAATTAAGCCTTTAGTCGTGAACTAAAGTGGGCCGGTCTAAGGCATGAAACTCCAGGGCTGAAAATGAGTCCCAATCCGGCCCTGTTAACCATGTTACGAACAGCATGGAATCAGAATGTGTATAGATTTTATTTTGTAGCTTGTATTAGCTAGGTTTGGTTTTTTAAGGTCTTACTTTGGTTTAATGGGGATCTTGAACGGGTTTTGCATCGATGGGATTCCATTGTTGACATCAAACATCTCCACAATGTCCACTGTGGATTGATCCGGGTCCTGTGGGGGACAAGTTCACTGATCTGAGATAACATTAACATGTTGTAATGTGTTGCTACACCCCGCTGGACCTGCAGGTCGTTACACCCACCTTAAAGGTCAGAAACACGCTGCGATTGGCCGGCCTCAGCTCCTGGTTCAGGGAGAACGCCCTAACTTTAACTGGACACACACACACACACACACACACACACACACACACACACACACACACACACACACACACACACACACACACACACACACAAAAAAAACATTTGACTTTATTTTTTAAAGGTTTACTGTTAATGTATGAGAAAGTTTTATGTTTAGTTTCTTACATGTATATACTGTATACCAGTGATACTAAACTTACAGAAAGGCTGCCGGGTGGCCCACAGACTAATTTGCAATGAAAATGCAGTAAATTTATTCACACTAGGAATTCTTTTTTGTACTTTGAATGTAAATAAGGTGCCAGAGTGCATTATTATAGAGCTTGTTGTGAAAAAGTACAAGGGGAGGATCCCTCAACAGAGGTCCCAGCTGGGAGTGTGAACAGGTGCATGAGTTTATCATGCATGAGAATAATATCTGATGTGATAGGATGTTGAATTCCTTCTGACCCGATTGTTTTGTTACTTAATGACAACCTCTAAATTACACCTGCATGGGAGACAGAAGAAAATTTGGCTAGCCGGCTCAACCGCAACCAAAAAAATGATAGCTCAACGCTGCATTGTTTGTTCTGTATGTTTTATGTTTAAAAATATAAAAATAATAAAAAAATTGATCATAAAAAAACAAAGGTCCCAGCTAAGCCCCGAATGTCCTGCTGTGACCGAAATTTGCAAGATGAGCGAGGACAGCAAACATCCAAAGGTTGAAAACAGGCAATTTAATGAAATATTGATGGATGAATTTACCTTTATGTTGTTTGTTTAACTGGCCCCTGGCCTCCTGTCATCCAGCAAAAGTGGCCACTGGGCAAAGAAAGTTGAGTATCCCTGCTGTATAATATATTTGGCATATGACTATAGTGCCGTTTGCCTGTTTGTTTTGGCTCTGATGGATTTGTACTTGAGTAGGTAAGTAAACATAGTTACATTCCACCATAGACAAACAGTGATTCAATACTGGTGTGCAGTGGATTGTGGGACTCTTCTGTTATGTGGTTTAAAACTCTCACCGCTCTGATGGGGGGTGTACAGCGGTTTGTCTGTCTGGATAAACAGGAAGCCGTTGGTGCGGCTGATGGACACATACACGTGCTTGTTGATCACTGTTGATACGACGTGCAGAATCACACGATTCACACTCTTATCCGGCAGCTGACCTGGGCGCAGCTGGAGAGACAAACAGAGTTGATTAAAACCTCATCCTACGACTAGAAGGGCACTTCTAGCAGACCTCCGCCATGGCCATGCCCTATTGCGAAATATTAAGAAAAGTGAAAAATAATTTGTGTATCCGCCCAGTGATTTGGATCTAAATGGGTTCTTCCTTGGCCCATGCTACACCCTTCAACCAAGTTTCAGTAGTTTTTCCATAATCCCGCTGATAGAAAGTAAACCAAAAACATCACCTCCTTGGCGGTGGTGATGAGTTCTGATAACTTTCAGCTCTGTGCATCATTAAGTCTAACCTGGACTTCGGCGGCGGCCTGGTAGTTGTTCAGGGTGTTCAGGGTCACGACTGCACTATCCAAAACCACGTGATTTGGAGCCATGGAGGTCTTCAGGTACACGTAGACCGTCTCATCAGTCACAAAACCAAACAACTGCAGCAACACCGTCTCCACAGCATCCAGACGTAATGAGAGAGGAGCTGTAATCAGATACCTGGGGGAGGAGAACACAGCTGGACTTCATTCATGTGATCAAAGAGGAGACAGTCAGGAATCGTTCATTAAGCTACAGTGCGTAGTTTCTGTCTCCCCATGAGGAATTCTAGGTAATGACAACAAAACCGTTGGCGCGTCCACATGATACAAGCCTTCCGTGACTGCTCAATCTTCTGAACATAGCTGATAGTCTTAATTAGCTTTGTAGCAACTCATTTGGCAATGGCTTGACTGTAACGGACGTTCATTAATATCAAAAAGTTACACACTAAAGCTTTAATCTAATCAAAGTGCAGTCACAGCAAGAAAGGTCTAAACCCAATCTACCCCTAAGGCCTAAACCCTCAGAGTGTGTGCAAGGGCTTGAAATGGTCAGGCAGCACTTTGCTGAGACAAATCATGTTACTTTGACAACGCCAAAACATATAGGCTTAAAACTGTGGGATTGGGACTTTTTATTTTACATTTTGTGCTTTATTCTTGACCATGAAGGTACTTCAGGTGCCGACTGCCTGATTTGAATTACTTCCAGGATCCTGCCTCACAGAGTGGACAAGGGGTAATCGTAACATGATCTTTCCTCTGGCGCCACCTTCTGGACATACTGTCCTTATAAAGCTTGTGTTGCTTGGCTGATGTGAGACTCTGTGAACTACAAATGGAGGTTTCATTTTCACCCTCTGACCCTCACAAAGTCTGTTCACACCTTTGCTCTGCACCACGAACAAACAGATGTTCGATTAAGGTGGAGCTGTGTGGAGTACAGTGCAGGAGAATATTCTGCAAAAACTGTTCATCTGACTTTTTCTGTTCTTTTTTAATATCTGCACGGTTGTACACTTCAGATGTCTGAAAAGACTCACAACATTTCCATCATATAGACCCTGACAGAGACGACGCTAAAGCATCATGTATGCTTACCTGTTAGCAATAATGGAGAATATTCTACACAAGCATATATCTGACTGACAAAAACACAAACTGCACTACAGCAGCAGTTACACAAAGAGTCCTAATGCATTCTACAATTGTGACAAGATAATTAGGCAGTGAATAATAATAATAATAATAATACTCACGATCTGGAATCAGCCTCCGTCCTCCAACAGAGACAGCACACACACATCAGGAGGACATATACCTTCATCCTGACGGTGAGGAGAGAACACACACACACTGACTGAGAAACTGACTGACAGTGACAGAGAGTTACATTCCATTAGTTATTTATTACCTCAACTATTGGCAAATACTTGCAAAATACCAGAAAACAGGACAGAGTGGGATCTTCTTCTCTCTTTGTGTGTGTGTGTGTGTGTGTGTGTGTGTGTGTGTGTGTGTGTGTGTGTGTGTGTGTGTGTGTGTGTGTGTGCGTGCGTGTGTGTGTGTGTGTGTGTGTGTGTGTGTGTGTTTGTGTGTGTGTATGTGTATGCATGTGTGTGTGTGTTTGTGTGTGTGTCAAAGGTGAGTTTACTCAGCCTGTGTTTTCTGATCTTACCCAACAGTGTTGACTCTGTTATCAGCTTATCAGTCAGTCGTCAAATCAGAAAGCAAAAAATTCACATTTGGTGTTTTTTTTGGTTTTCTCTTCACTCTACAGTAAAAAACATAAATGATATGCATTGGGGACATTTTTAAGAACAGTTAGTACAGAACACTGCATGTCTAACTACACTGACAGGCTGCAGAGTTAATTACAGCCACAATAACATAAAACTACATCCTGATGATTTATCTGAACAGCAGTGGAGCTAAAGTATGCCCTGAGGGTGGCGCTAGATGAAAAGATCACAGTCATCAAAATTTAAAGAGTTCATCATCCTAAAGCTATGGTGCGTATTTTCTGTCGCCCCCATGAGGAATTCTAAGTAATGACAACAAAACCGTCGGTGCGTCCACATGACCCAAGCCTTCGGTGACCACGCACAACCCCCAACCCCCTCCTCCACACAGTTGCTAGTTTTTATCAAATCAAGGACGATAATGAACCCTTCAGAAGAGGTAATTATCTTGTAATTGTTTTCTCCAAAGCTGACTGCTGCTGTTGTGCTTTCTCAGGGGTCACCAAACGCATCACTTGAGGTTCTGCGTGTGAATGTCGCTGGACGACACCATTTTGTAAACATAGCAATACTGAGAAATACAGAGAGAGTTTTGTGGAGCTGATACGCTTCATTAGCTTTGTAGCAACTCATTTGGCAATGGCTTGAATGTAACAGACGTTCATTGATATAAAATAGTTGCACACTATAGCTTTAAAAATACTTAAAGCTGCATTTGTTTATTTTTTGGGCTCTAGAGGGCAGCAGAGAAAACTGTACACACACCATCTCACATATTATTAGCTTGATGCTAACATGTTAGTAAATATCTACCTTTTCCACATCCAGTGGACACTAAGCAACATGGTCATCATGCCTGTGTTCCTGCTAAAATAAGGAAAAAAATTAGAAAAACAAATTGAGATCATGTCAGTGGGAGAAATGTATTCACAACTTTTACTAAAGTAGCAATGACACAATCGAAAAATACTTTGTTAAAAGCAAAACTACAGATATTAGTAAAATGTACTTAAAGTATAAAATAAAAGTCCTCAGCCCTTGGCTGATGAGTTTTAAATTATTACATTTTAGATATTATTACACTATTATTATCATAGATGCATTAACTGGCTGCAGAAGAGCACATTTAACTTATTTTATTTCCTGCATAACAATGTCTTGTATTTTATAATTGTATATATTCATCGGCCCTTCACTTACAGTACAGTACAAGGTAACCAGTAACTAAATAAATACAGTGGGCTGAAAAATAATATTTTTCTCTGAGACGTAGTGAAGTAGAAGTATTAGTAGCATAAAATTTAAATTCTTAAGCACAAGTACCTCAAAATTGTACTTGGTTACTTTCCACCACTGGTGCCTACTGTGTGAAAGCTGTATGTACAGTATGTATAGTACACAGACTTACAGACATGAGCAGAGCAGAGGTTAAAGGTGAAGTAATACTTTATTAGGAGTATATAGGCTCAAATACAATGTCCTTTATAGAAGTCAACATACTTCATATACCAATACATGTCATATATGACCTTATACATATACAGAGATAAAGTGACAGTTGAATTATATTCTAGGCATAAAGTACATCTCATGTTTTTTATTCACATTCCATTCTTTGACAGTTTATTTACATCACATGAAGAGAAAAGTCCGAGCTAAAGGGACTCATCAACTCTTAGTTTCTCATTACTTAACAACATATTTATACAGAAATCAGGGAACAAATCATGTAGAAACATTTACAAGATTAGAAACTTAGATTCTAATATTTTCAACTGAATCTGCCTGAGACCTAATTTGGGTCTCAACCCATAGCTTACCAACAACATACATGAACTAATATTATAATAATAATAATAATAATAATAATAATAATAAAAAAAAAATAACAACATATTTTAGGCTTTGTCAATTTTAATAAGTGATGAGCATTTTTTAAATGAATCTGGTGAGTTTTTAGTAGATTTACTGGTTGGTCAGTAAAAAGATGCCAAAATCGTTCACTTCTGCTAACATGTTAGCGTGCAGCTTACGTTGAGTCCCAAAATAAGATCGTTTTTAAAATCATGTGCATATAAGATAAAAACAAATCTTTTTGGACTTTGGTGCTTTGTACCATGCTATTACTTACATGGTGCAGCATCATGTATTTCACCTCTCAAGCTAACGTAGAATAAAACATTAGTGCTTAAACCTCTTTGGAGTTAGTAGCCTATTACTCCACATAGTTTATGCTAAGTGTTAGCATTAAGCTGACTATCACTTTTCACTTCAGTTTTTCACAAGGTTTTTTATCACCAAGGTGTGTGCTAAAGTGCTAGCTTGGATGCTACTATAATTCAACATGTTAAAGTGAGAGCATGGCCCGATGCTACTCAAACATTGACACAATTCTGTGACCTTACTCAATATGGTGCAAGCTAACGTTAAGCCCTGGTCACACCAGAAAGTGTCACAGCAAAGTTTATCCTTGTGTTCTTCTGCAACAATGTTGTGTTATCTTGGCTACAGGTGGCTAACAGCACAATCATTTTACACAATTTAGTCAACAGTCATATTACTAGCCTGAACTTCTCACTGTGTGTAGACCAGGTTTGTACTCTGGAGCAGCTTCAATAAAGTGAACTAAAAACAAAACAGGTAGTCGGCTATGATACTTTAGCATTCCCCATTTTGGACTCTTTGGCGCTGCGTTCCCTCAAATGTCAGCTCTGTCAAGACAGTATGCTAAAAAAGTCACCAAGATTTTTCGACAAACTTTTAAATACAGGTGTGACGGGCATTTTACCAAATACATGCCAAAGTGTTGAGGCCTTGATATCCTTGAGTTGTGAAGGCTGATTTGTCTATACTACATACATACATGTTCACACCTGCAGTTGGTGGATATAAACCCTGACAGCTATGTAGACACAGAAACTATAGATTGAGCTTTAACATCATGTATGCTTACCTGTTAGAATGGGAATAACTGGATGTTTCTGTAAACTGATCAACAGGACAATCTACCAGAAACTCAGACGATTCCTGTGAAAGAGCCTCAGTGCTCAGACTGTAACGCCTCTTGGTTTTCAACACACATACCTTTAACAGAGAACCATTTGCATGCAAACCAAAGCACGACATCATCGTCTCACAGATATGTGATTTATACTGGATTCACAGGCTAACACTGTGTCCCATCATGCAACTGTTTTATGAATCATTATAAGAGTGTCTCTTAAACTCTTAATAAATAACTGTTTGTGTGTGTGTCTGTGCTTATCTAAGTGTGTCTAATAAGTGTGTGTGTGTGCGTGCGTGCGTGCGTGCGTGCGTGCGTGCGTGTGCATGCATATAATGTACAAACGTCCTCTGTCTGGATAGTGTTAAATTTACTTCTTTGATTGATTTAATGTTTAAATTATGTAACTTGTCATCAAGCTAACAGCTGTTGTTGTGTTGTTGGAGAGTGGAGTTTTTTTTTGTAAATTATTACCCAGGTAGCTCAAATCCAAGTCTAACAGTGCCCTGAATATGGTGCCAGTGATGGGTAAACAAAACTCTCTGAAGCAGCAAACCCCATTGAATCAATGTGCTGAAACTTGTTTTGAAGTGTTTGGCAAGATCTGCCGGCCAGAATTCAGTATCACATTATTTAAGAATGAAAGTCAGAATATAAGTGAGCTCACTGCTATTTTGTTCAAGAAAGTCAACTGACAACTCAGCTTTTAAATATTTGTGGCAGATTGGAAAGCATATCCTCATTTGAGGTGATTTCTGGCGTGTTGATACAAAGCATCAACACATTTTTGATGTGATACTTCTGCTCTGAAAGGTCAATACCATGTATTGTGTTTCTAGCGTAACAATACTATCTGAAAACGACTGGTCCTGGACTCATGATGATGAATGATTTGCCAAAATCAGCCAAAGTAACCTGGTCTGATTTCATGTTCTGACTCTGGCCAAAAGCGGGAGTGAGAGACACTAACTGGAGCCTATTGTCAGAATTGGGCTACCAGAAAACAGGCAAATGTGCCAACACTGAGCCGCAGTTGGACCGATTCATCTGGCTACCTGGGTAACTTCCAGTCATGTTCTTCAATGATGGTGATACACCTTTCTGTCTTATTTTGTCCAAATATTTAAAGTTAAAAGATGTTTCTGTTCATCTGTAATTTAGTGCGTCTGTCTGTCTAACCCCTATCACAGCACCATGGTGGGTACATGGTGAACCAGTGATGCTGGATGAGGCATGGCGGTCAGCTGTGGTGGGTGAGGAGGAGGTGAGCGAGCTGCGTGAGCTGAGTGAGCAGCGTGCAACACCACGCTTCCCACCGCAGCGCCGGCGTCTCCTGTGGGCCGGTGCCTGGCACTCTTCTGGTGCGCCCTCAGGCCGGCCAGCTGTGAGTACGCCGACTGGCAGACGTGGCACTTGTACGGGCGCTCACCGGTGTGCAGCCGGACATGGTTTCTCAGCGTGGATGACTGGCTGAACCGGCGGTTGCAGAAGCGGCAGACAAACGGTTTGTCCAGCGTGTGGATGCGCATGTGGGAGCGCAGGTTGCTGCGGGAGTTGAAGCCGCGGTGGCAGATGACGCAACGCATGCGGCCCAGACTGGAGGAGGAGGAAGAGGAGGAAGAGGAGGAGGAAGAGGAGGAAGAAGAGGAGCCTTCACAGGTGTGGAACTCATCTGAGGAGGAGGAGAAACGATTCAGACTGATGCCGCACTAAAACTGCATTTTGATGTTGATGTTGTATCAAGGCCTGATATTAATGCTGATTAAACAGCCTTGCTAGAAAATGTAATGGTTTATTCTATGAGCTGATGAATGTTTGAATGTATGGAAGCAAAATGCAGCTGTATGTGTGAATCTGTCCCTCTCAGGTCTGTTTAGTTTATTTGCTTCAGTTTCAAATTTGTGGATAAATTCACAGATCAATAACCAATAATCTTTACCGGTTTTGGTCTTCTTGCTCTGTTCTTCGTCTCCTCCAGGAATTCCAGGGATTCCCAGGAAGGTGTTGTGAGAGTTTCCGTACCAGACCAGCAGCTCCTGATCCGGAGGGATTGTCTGAGGAGAAATACATGGAGGTTAATCATTTGTTAGTCACTGGAAGAGAACAATTTCCTGTCTTTAAACCAAAATGACAAATACATATGTTTACTTAATGTATGAATCATCAAGCACTCTGCTAGAACACCTGGAATGGAAACGTGTAGTTCAGATCTGGGAGTTAAAATCGTAGGAGGAACACTGAAGTTAGTCTTAACTCTTTCAGCCAGCAGAGGGCGACACACACCTGAACTCTTCTTAATGCGCCTGCTCAGCTGCTAAAGAAGATGACTGCATCTTTTTCACCTTCATGTTTTGTTTGCATTTATGGGGTCTTGAATTTCTTGGTTTTACTTGAATTCTGTCTTTAATTCTTAAATTACTGGAATTGGTTTTAATTCTGCTTTATTGAATGTCTTTTGTTGTCTAAAGGCTGGATTTCATATTTAATTTATATCATGTATAAAGCACATTTTGGAAACTGCTCTAGAAATAAATTAAATTATATTATATAAAATGAAATATGAACAGGATTTTTCATATCTGCAGGCACTGGCATTAGGCTATAAATACCTGCAGCATCCTGTAACCTGGTTCTCCTCATAACTTTTAACTGTTGAGACCATAGTGTCTTTGGTTCAAGGTTCTTATGGCGTTTCAGATATACATCATTGAAAACTCTGACATGTTTATTTTCTGTTTAAGGAGAGAGTGAAGTCAGTTGTTGTTGGACACCAGTGGTGGAAGCCAAGTACATTTACTCAAGTATTTAAGTAGCATTTTTAGGTAACTGTAGGCTAAATATTGTAGTCTACTTTTACTACACCACATCTGTCTGACAGTTTTAGTAACTTTTCAGATGACAGTTTGTGTTATCCCCTTCCTGTCCAGTGAAAAACTATGTATCTCCAGATGTGTTGATGTAAAAACTGAAGGATGAAGTGTTCCTTTATGTTAAATGCTAAATAATCTAAATAAAGTCTTTAAAAAGCCTCTTGGATCAGCTGGGAAATGCATCGTCACAAAGCTTAAAACAGGGCTGTTTGTCTGACACCATTAAAAGTTTACTTTTAAGAGATACGTGGTTCTCACAGGACATGTGACATACAAACATGTGATAATCTTATAGAAGATGATGCATTGCTGTAGATTAAACTACCCAACAGCATAAATGAGTTAAAATCAGCACAACCTTCAACATCTACAGCAGTAAAATGTAACATACACATTAATGCAGCAGTAATATTAATCCAGAAACATCAGATATAATGTGAACCACTTGACAGAGAACATTTGACTTTTTTGATGATCAATCAGGACTTTAACTTGTAGTGAAGTATTATTACAGTGTGGTATTAAGTACTTTTACTGAAGTAAAGAATCTACTTCTTCCACCACTGTTAGACAGACAACTATAGAAGAAGTGGAGTTGATATTATAGGTGTACGTGCCGACGGTGATACGTTCACTGACCTCCACGGCCTTGTAGAAGATGCTGCTGCCGATCTGAACCACCTCCAGGTTTTGCTCCTGCTCGTTCCTCGCACACTTAATGTAAGTCATCCAGCTCCTCTGGTCCTCCTGACTCGCATCGATGAAATACCTGACCGTCCCGTCCTCGTTAAACACCTGAGAGGGAGGAGAAAACATGTCCTATTATATCCAGTTATAAAACTGTTTTCTGGTTGTTTTATCCAAGAGTTCGATAATTTGTCCGTCAGTTAGACACTGTGCCAGTGATTAAGATACAGATTGTTGGCTAGTTACCTACAGTAGCTAGTTATTATAGGCCTAGCTAGTTAAACGTACAATAATGTAATTTTTTTGCCACTAGGGGTCTCTTAAAATCAAAAACTATGGATGTAAACACGGACATTTGACGACGTGAAGTTGCATGGGATCATGGGAGTTGTTGTCTTCATTGTTAGCCACCATTGCCAACTAAAATGTATCTGTTCACGGACATGTTAATCTATTAAAGTTTTACTCACGTTACGTTTGGTAACGTAGGCTATTCATGTCATGTCATTCTAATGATATAGCTGCAATGTTTCCCACATAATTAATTAGATTCTATTTGTGGTGGTAGCTGACTGGTTAGCAAGCATGTGGCTGTGGCTGTGTCCCCTGGGTTGTTGTCGTTGTCTGCTCTCATCCCGACCAAAGTCACTTAGCAGCAGGGAATGAGGCAGACAGACCGGGGGTGCGTCATTATGGAACCCACACAACTTCTAGGCAAGACCCACCCTTCAATAGCATTCACACACTACTATTGGCCAGGCATCCAAGTTTACGCAAGGCAACGTAACCTGATTTGTTCAGGTCCTATCCCCTGACCAATCGGCTATCCTAACCTTAACAACTCGAGGTCAATGCCTGACCCCAACCAATCGAGCTTCTTCGTAGGGCAGGACTTGCCTAGAAGTTACGTGGGATCCATTATAATGCACCGGGGGTGCCCTAGTTACCTAATTTAGCATTATATTAATCGACTACCCAATCAGCTAAAGTTATGTGGCAAAATGTATCGTGGGGTAGCCCAGTGCTGTTAACAATCATACAAAAAAATAACTTTATGAGCGTGCTGAATGTTGTTGTAACCTTAAAATGTTACTGTACGGTTTAGCCACCAAGCATTAGCATGAGCCACTTGTCAATGTAGCATCGCAATAAGCTGGATCGATATTGAAATATCATATCAAATTAGGTCTCTACTGCATTACTGGATTGCAAAGTGGCATGCTATTAATGACAAAATGCTGTATTACTGCTACTGAGTATGACATTGTTTGATTTACAGTTCTCCGACCAGCTTTTGATGGAAGTTAGAGCAACTAGAGGGGTCAAAGGTTATATGAAGCCATTAAAGGAGACCAAAGGACACGCTCCGGGTCATTAATTAAAATTATAGATTTCTCTGGGTTTGAACATTGTTGGAAACTTTTGGGATACTGTAAGTTAGTACACAACTAAAGACATTTATGCAGAAATATTACAATATATTTAATCAGTCAGTCAGTTATTTAATTAGCTAGCACTTAGCAATCAGTTAGTTAGGTAGTCTGGTGGTTAATTAGCAAGCTAACAGACAGCAAGTAAGTTGGTCAGTTAATTAGCAAGCTAGCTGGCTAGCAGTCAGTCAGTTAGTTACAGGTAGCTGGTTAGCCACAGGAGCTAATTACAGATTTACAATCACTTAGCCTGCCGTAGCTAGCTGACTGAATAGCAATCAGGTTGCTAGGATGTGTAAAAAGTTATTTAGTCAGTTTATTAGTTAACTAGCTTTCAGTTAGCGAGATCGGTTGGTTAGAATGTTAGAAAGTTAGAAAGCAATCTAGCTAACAATGAGTCATATAGTCAATATAAGTCAATATACATGTAAATGTTGGCTAATGTAAATATTAATGTTGAGTTACAGCAAACTTTGTTTACCTCCCACATGAGGTTGTTGTTCTTGTACAGGTCGATGTGTTCAGGTGAGATGAGGCGTCCGGTGAAAGGTCCCATCTCTGTTCCAGCTTTAATCCATGTTTTAGAGAAAATACCCAAACCTTCTCCTGAAATACAGCAGAGACACTGCTGTTACTGCAGGAATATATACTGTATATAACCTACACATAGGCTACTACACGCCAACATTTACAGTGTTAAAACTAAACACCCAAACAGGAGCTATATACACTCCTACAACACACACCTCTGACATTAAGAAGTTACTTCATAGCTGTGGTGAAGTCAGTTTCTTCAGGTTTCTTTCATATTTTAAATATTTTGTCTCCTTCAGTTCATTTTATCTCTGACTGACACTGAAGGGAAATGCTTTGTAGGCTGGACCCAGACCAGTTATCAAACTGAAATCTTATTTCTTTATTATATATATATATATTCATATTTAGTGGATCAATGCACATTTCAGCCTGAGCTAAACGTTTGCAGCTCCCATAGCTAGATGAAGATGAGCTTTTATACAAAGACACTCCTCGCTGTTCATGAGAGGAGACAAAGCTTTGAAAGTTCAGAGTGACAGGTGAGACGATGTGAGGCATGAAGGTAAAAAGCCAGCGAAAGCAGATTCAAATGAAGTTATTCATATGAACAAGTAGATTTGGTTTGAATTTTCATGCTAAATAACAAGAAAGGCCGAGACAGATTATGCGTTAGCTCGTTTAACATTCAAACAGAAATAGAAAGAGGGACAGTTTACCTGGGACTGAACTCTGAGCGATGATCACCTCACTGGGTAAAACCAGGCTGGACAACTTCTGGACCTCTGAACACAAACACAATGAAAATACATGTATTTATTTGCACGCCTATCATTATTTGACATTATTTTCTTCTCTTAAAAAACTAAACTGTGATGAGTGAAATCAGAAAACTAGAAGTGACAATAAAAAAAATGATTTATTGAACTCCGTATGGGCTACATTTTTGCAGATTTAACAGTGAGTCGGGTGAGCTGCAACCTTGTTCTGTGTGTTTTATTGGAAAAGGACATGATGTTCGCAATGTTGCAAAGCTGAAGTTTCCCACAAGCAGTGACAGCAGCATGCAACTGAGCCTTGGCAAAGGGAAAAAGGAGGTTAAATGCTCTTTTTTTCTCCTTCAATAGCCGCATTATGTCTACACAACTCCCCCCTGCTGCCCACTGAGCTGGGGGGACGACAAATCTTAATTCATGACGGCTTAGATGGACAGACTTTATGTATAGGCCTACTAGAGAGGAAAAAGAAGAGGAAGAAGAAGAAGAAGAAGAAGAAGAAGAAGAAGAAGAAGAAGAAGAAGAAGAAGAAGAAGAAGAAGAAGAAGAAGAAGAAGAAGAAGAGATCCCGGACAGGATAACTAAAATGGAAAAATAGCCTACAATAAATAAAATGATAGGCTATAGATAAAATAGAATAAAACTACAAAGAGGAACATAGAAATGTCACAACCTGTTTCACGCTCAGGGCGGAGCGTGAAACAGGTTGTGACATAAAGGAGAAAAGAGATTTAAATGGAGATAAAAGTAGAAGATTATCCGAATTTAAAACTAGAAAAGAAGAAAAGAAAAAAACTCATAAATGCCATGAGGAGAAAGTTCAGCGGATTCAGTTCACACGACGGAGAAAAGGGATTTAAATTCCGGCAGAGGGAAATAAACCAGAAATAATCATTTACGAATGGAACGGGAGGCTCATGAGTCCGGGTTCAAGCTCTTATGGCTTCTTTAAAATTGTTCCTAACGAAGTTGACCGAAAACGGAAACGAATTTCACAATAAAATGTAATTAAAATAAAAAAAAAAGAAACATGAATAAAAGACAAAAAAAGGCCGCGAGTGAAGCTTAGTTTTATTTTATTCAAAGATTTGAGCTTTAAAAAGCGCAGACCGACACCACATTTAGAAATGATTTATTAACATTCGGACATTTTCATTAACGATCAACAGGTGGCCGGTAAATTAATTGATCAACCTAATTAATTATTGGAGTTTTCATGATGTTGTAGAGATTCGCCGGTGGCTCGCAGATAAAGACATTCAATCTGAGTCTGACCCGTCACATCCCGAGTTCACCGCGTTCAAACGGTTTGATCGGTTATTGATAAGGTTTATAGTCTAGCCTATATAGACTAATTATTTCATTTATGCAATAGAAGAATCATATAAATCAACGTTGTATTGGCAGGTTAAACCCTCAACTAATTTTACACATTTGTCAGACTTTAAACTTTTACAAAAACAATATTGATTATTGTAATGCAGAAACACATCAGCATTTTAATGTTTTCGCAGGTCAATCTGATAATTTCATCTTTATAGGGCTATTGTTCGGTATGCTATAGTTTAAGATATAGCCTAACAATGCTTCATATTTTGTAAGATGATAGAGGCTAATTGCTTGGGAGAAAAACCTTAATCAGCAAAATAGGCAGAAACTAGCCTATATTGCCTAGATCTATAAAAAATAAATGAGGTATGATAAAATAGCTAGCCTATATTTCCCTCTGAAATAAAGAAAGTGGCAACAATAAAAGTCCTTTGTTACTTCTATCATCAGTCTGACATAATGATAAACATTAAGATAAAACATAAATATTGATAAGATCGTAGGCTGTATGACTTAATTGATCCCACGGAAGCGATGAAGAAAATAAAATAGGCCTACAAGTGTTTTTGGAGGTAAATTTAAGCGTCAGTCTCGTGAAACTGGACGATTAAAACATGACTTTTATATTAAACGATATTTAAGGTGTGAAGGTTCATTTAATTGGTTAATTGACGTGTCGTCACTGACCTCCGGAGAAGGACTGCGCGAGCACCTCAGCTGTGAACGCGGTCTTGGGGCTCGCGCTCGGGGTGGTGCGGTCCTCGTGCTGCAGGTGATGCTGGTGCGGGAGATGGTGGTGCTGCTCGCCCAGCACGTGCCTCCAGCGGCCGTACAGGAAGCTGTGCAGGATGTCCGAGGTGATGATGTCCGCCAGGGAGAGCGGCTGGTGCGGCTTGAAGCCCGACTTCAGGCCCAGCGAGGAGCCGGGCAACACGGAGCCCATGGCCGGACGGGAAGGAGCCGGGGACGGGCAGAAGCTGCAGCAAGAGCCGGTGTCAGGGGACCGGAGGGGGGGGGGGTAAAAAGCCCTTCAGGTGAACAAAACTTTACAAAAAAAAATCCAAACAAGTGTCAGAGTCTTGCTGGAATTAAAGCTCCACTTGTTGTTTTTTTCCTTCTATTTTAATACAATTTGTTAATGTGTAGCTAACGTGTTAAAGTGTTAACAGAAGTTAGGAGTGCTGCTGGTCACGAAGTGAGTGGGTCTATATACAGCCTGTCTGTCTGTTGGTCTGTCTGTAATGGGCTGTAATCAGCTCCTCCAACATTTCTATAAAGAGAGGAGGGAGGAGAGTCTGTGTGTGTGTGTGTGTGTGTGTGTGTGTGTGTGTGTGTGTGTGTGTGTGTGTGTGTGTGTGTGTGTGTGTGTGTGTGTGTGTGTGTGTGTGTGTGTGTGTGTGTGTGTGTCCCCTCCACACGCTGTTGGCTCCGTTTACAGCTCCGGCTCGTGATACCCTAGAGACACTCAATTAGGACTTAATGAGAAAACAACAACAACAGAACAGAGCAGAGCAGCAGTTAGAGACATGTTCTGCTCAAGGTTTTCTGACTACGCTCTGCTTTAAGGGTCTGCTCATTCGGTCTCCGCATCAACACAGTGGAGGTGAATGGATTCGAGTTTGTGCTGCTCACAGTGTTGAAAAACGCTATTTAAAATATTCAGCAGAAACATCTTTTACTCTGAACAACCTGCAGAATACATTAACAAGTGCGTGTAGAGAATTATCTGAGAAGTCAAGTGTAGGCTACTGATTTAGAGTCAAGGCAGAAGATGTATAGGCTAGATGCTATTTGTTGTGATGTGGAGGAAAAAGGAAAACACATTTGTCTTTAATGAATAATTCTCTGAAGAGTTGTGAACATGCAGTAGAGCCTCTAGACATGAGTGGATATTACAGCAAACATGAAAAACAAAAAAAAGACATCATGGTTGTCAGTCGAGTTTATACTACACCATTTGGCCAAAAGTATGTGGACAACTCTTTTGTTCTGGGTCTGTGGTTTGGTGTGTAATGAGGGGGAATGTAAGTGTTCTTCCAGCGTTATTGTGTTATATAGTTGGATTTTATTTAACCAGAATAAAGAGAAGACGGATGTGTTTACATTAGAATATGTAGCCTATTTATGTAAACAGTATATGCATCAACGTGTGTAGCCTATATGTATAAACTGTGCAGCTTTTTCACTGACGGTGTGATGATATTTCAGGTTACTCATAAAAACAAACTGTCTGCTCATTATATATATATATATATATATATATATATATATATATATATATATATATATATATATATATATATATATATATATTGGCCGAAAGTATAGACACCCTGGTCCAACACCTCTGGGATGAAGTACTAAATTTAGTTGATTTTTCTTCTGTACAATAATTAAAAGTTAAAAAAAAAAAGTTAAAAGTCAAATCTTCAGCAGTGGAATGTGAGCAAAGGAGACGGAGAGACGGAGGAGGAGGAGGAGGAGGAGGTGTGCAGCAGTGTGAGTGACAGAGCAGGAAAACAGATTAGAGGACAGATTACCAAGACAACAGCTGCTTTCTTCATCCCTCCATTCACCCTCCTCCTCCTCCCCCTCCTGTCGTCTCTCAACAGGATTATTATTCTCTCTTTCACTCTGATCTGTATTTATGAGCTTTTAAACATTTATTGTCGACACTCGTAAGCGCGCGCGACACACACACACGCACGCACACACACACACACACACACACACACACACACACACACACACACACACACACACACACACACACACACACACACACACACACACACACACACACACACACACCTTTATTGTCGTCAGTCTGTCGGTTGAAACATCAGAATAATTTAATTTTGTTTTGATCATAAACGATGATTTCCAAACTGTGAACACTATTAGCCTATACTCGAAGAAACAATGTTTAACGATTCTGAAACAGGTGAAATCCTCACACCAGTCCAGCTCTGATAAGAAATACAAAAGATGAAAGTGAATCTGCGACATGGTTCATGTTCAATTTCTTTTTTTTTTTTAATAGTTTGTACGATTTTGGAGTTTGGCTGAAACTGAAGCAGATCTTTCTGACTGAATGATTCAACCTGTTGATGTTTCTGCACTGATGTGAAATATTCATCAGACAGAAAAATGTCAACCTGCAGAGACATTTAACCACCATTTAATCTGCAGATCCAGTTCGATTTGCTGCTATTAAATATAATATAGAACATGTATTAATCTGAATGTGTGTTTCAGTCTGAGTTTTTTTTAATATAATCTAATAGTTGTTTTTCCTTCTTATGAATATGGTTTTATTTTTAATATGAAAGTATTCAGTATATATAAAATCGTATTTATATATAATACATTTTTTTTCGCAGCTACAGTTTTTCTACCCGCCGCTCAGAAACACTTCGCCGGCTTCCAGCGCACCTCTGTCGGCTTCAGGGGCTGTCAGGCGGCTCGGTGAGTCCTTCAGCCGGCTCTCCGCTCACCTCCAGCGGCTTCACCGCCGGCTCTCCCCCGCAGGGCTCCCCGCAGCTCCGTGCGTAACGGATCCGTGCCAAACACGGAGACTGCGCGCTTTTGTCCCGAGAGACAGAAGAGAAGAAAAGAGAGAAAATCCGGGAATAATGGCAGATTTGCAAATGTTTTTCAATTGATTTGACTCAATGAACGCTGGATTTTCTTTTTTTTTTTCTGTCTCTTTATTTCTTTTGGAGGAGTTTGGCTGCAGCCGCCACGCACGCGGGCCGAGCGGGAGTTTATTAATGGAGACCCGCGTCTTTATTAAAGAAGGACACGCTTTAATGAGCTTTTTACAACAAAAAAGCCCTCAGTGAGTGTGTCCCAGTGTCCTCTCCGCCTTTATACTCGCTCTATACAGCCAATAAGAAACCACTTTAGTCCCGAAAAGACGACGGGAAGTCAGGAGGCGGAGGGAGCGGCAGGTGACTGGCACGCGTAAAGACAAGAGGACAACAGGAGAGGAGAGGAGAGGAGAGGTGAGGAGAGGAGTGGTAGAGCTTAGGATGGAGAGGAGGTGAATGGAGAAGAAAGAGAGGAGGAGGAGGTGGTGGTGGTGGTGGGAATGAGCCCAAATGGCGCACTAATATTGTTCCGCTAACGTGATTAGGCGCCGTACTGCGGCCTCATTAGTATTCATGCTAATAATCCCCCTTTAAAAAGCTTTTTAATAATCATCAGCAGCCGGAGAGAGAAAAGCTGTCAGCTGCTCGGGAATCAAAATCAAACGCTCCCTCTTCTTATTCACCGTTTCTTTTTTTCGTCTGCAGCTTGTCGCCGTATTTTCCCCGCTCTGTTGAATCATCTGCATGTCGAGGGGTTGTTCATAAGAATAATATAATACACAGAATGGAGATTATTTTAGTTTTTGCTCAAATTCAGAGATATTAAAATGAACATAGTGCAGGGCATCCTTTATTTTATAGATTGTAGAAAATATATGAATGTAATTTTAACTTTATTGATAATATATATATATATATATATATATATATATATATATATATATATATATATATATATATACTAAAAAAAAACATAATAAAACATTTTCTTTCACAATGAATCTGTTGGATTCATTGTGAAAGACAATATGTTTGGGATTCTGTAGGCTTGTAGTTTTTTTTTTTGGGATGTTGGGATGTTCTCTCTGTAGAACCAGATGAGCTGCTGTTTATCTCATACTGCGAACTGTTACAGCAGTCAGTCAGACTGATCAGGACTAATGGAGGTCACTAATTGACGAGGAGTCTAATTGGCAGGTTGACTAAACGTCTACAGATAGTCATGCAGAGAGACAGATGCTGCTGACATCAGTGTTTTATTAGAGACCTGGCACACTCACCCACTGCTGGGAGCTACTAGTCTGAACATACTGGCCTGTACTGTGGCTGGTGATTAGAGGCTGGTATACTGGTTATATTGGTTCAACGGCAAGGGCAAGTGTGTGATATGGCTCAAATGTTCTATCACAGTATACATGTTGCATTCTAAAATGAATATATGCTAAATTTAGCTAAGGAACTGTTTATAGATGAAATAACCAGATTTGAGTGACTACACAATGTTTTTTTTTCTTCCTTTTTTTGCTGTCTAATCATTCTTTATTTTTCTTTCTTTGTTAATTTGTATATGTATATTCGTTAATCTCTAAGTCTTATACCCGTCCATTCCCGGTGGAAATGTACTATGTGAATGAATGAACGAATGGGGTCAAGGGGGGGTATGAAGGGTGGGTGGGGGGTGGGGGGGTCAATGTGAGAATATGGAGGTGGAGGGAGAAAGGAGGAGAGAGAAAATGGAGGAATGAATGAATGAAGTATAAGAAAGAGAAGCGTTAGTGAGTATGTAAGAGGAGTAGACCTGAACGAGGGAAAGGGATTTAAGTTATTGTACATTTATGATTTAACTGTGCCTTGCTTAAAAAAATAAGCGAAACATTACAACAACATATTTGAGTGTCTGTGTTTGAATAATCTAGCTAATCAAAGACCTGATAAATTCATCTGACCAGTGTGTTTATTGACTCATCAAACACTCAGTGAGACTAAAGGCAGAGCAATTTCAAATATTCAGTGGTTAATATATAATCAGATGGTGACTAGTGGTTGGTGGCTACATACATTATCTTCTAACCAACTCCTGTAAATTAAGGTAATTTGCATCTAATCTGCATATTTTGTTTTGACAGGTTGTTTTAATGTGGTTTTAATTGATGGATCTGCAAACTGTTCACTGTCAACACATTTCATTTGTTTTCGTACTGTTCCGTGCCCTAAGTTTTCTGCAGACAACTCAAGAACCTCTTGTTTAACGTTCAGGAAAGACGGTGGTCTTGGTTAAATATTGAAGCACAAGACAGGAGGCAAGTTTCAGTAGCATAAAGATAACAGCAGTATCTGTACCTCTGTCATGTCCTGTGTGGTGCATATACCTTTTCAAAACTTATTTGGCGAAGCATATTTATGCTATAGGCCTACACAGTAAATAGCTTTTGTTTTTACAGCATAATGAACGGGGTTCATCCTCTGGGGAGCAAGAACATCTACAGCAAGTTTCCAAAAAATCAGTGCAGTAGTGGCTGGGTTGGGTCAGTGGGTAGAGCGGGCGCACATGTACTGAGAGGTTTATGCCTTGACGCAGAGGTCCGGGGTTCAAATCTGGCCTGTGATGATTTCCTGCATCAAAATCAGTGCAGTACTTTTGAAGATTTTTTTTAACTTAAAATTTGTGAATTTGATCATGCTTGAATCTAAATAATAAAGTAGTGTAAAGTTGTGGATCCCTGATCTGTCCGTATGAGTGCCGACGTCTACAGAATAAAACACAGTATCTCGTTGTACCTGGAGTCCGCTGACACACTTGTCTCGCTGTCAACTCCAGATGGAGTTGGCCACCAGCTCGGACGTCATCTCTCCATACAGGACGTAGTAGACCAGCAGTCAAGTGAGGGACAATGGAGGTTGTCACCTCCAAGCTCAGAGCTGTTTGTGATCGACGCTGAAGACGAACGTCTGACTGTCGAAATCCACGAGTCCACCACCTGATCCCGTTTGTTCTGAAGTACAAAAAGTCTAAACATAAAGAGCGATCTGGATACCTAATGAAAATCTACTGACCCGATGGTTCAATAGGAGGGATCATCCTCTGAGGAGCGGGACAGTCTGACATCTCCATCTGCGACTGGGGGAGGAAAAATACAATGCATGCCAAAAGTATGTGGACACCGCTTTAAGGTCAGATTCCTGGCTTTTAGTTCCAGTGAAGTCAAATGTTAATGCAGCATACAATATTTTAAACAATGCTTATGTTTGTCTCTTTCCTGTTTTAACATGAAACAACACAGCTCTATAAAACAATGGTTTTCCCAGTTTGCTGTGGAAGAACAAGTGTCCCTTAACATTGCATCCATAATGGGTGATTCTGAACCTCATGTTTTATGTCCAGGGTCAAAGTTCAGTGTCAGTGCAGAAAGTAATATGTCCTTTCTATAGAAAGAGGTGGATGGGTATATAGGCTTTTTTTTTATATGGGAGTACTTCACAGATTTATCATAACTCTGTCAGAACACTTTTGTGACGGTTTTTCAAAGCAACATTGGATTGGATCACCGTGATCCAGTTGCAAACAATTTAAGATAGCAAATCAGGATAATCAGTGTTCTAAACAGGACTGCATATGATATAGGCTGCTATGTGAAGAGACAGAAAACAACATGGGGGATGCACTTGTCAGAAACAACTTTTGACTGTCATTTTAATGTATATGAATCAAATAAAATAAAAAAAAGTTTTGATATTGATTTTGGGGGAATTAATTAATAAGGACAAACTCCTTTTTTAAACTTTCCTACCGGATGCCTAATGCCCACTGTATCGGCTAAACAAATCAAGAGGTATACTACTTGATGCAAATTATGCATTATTTGACCAATTCAAAAGTGTAACATTTTGTTCCTGAATCCACGCTTTTGATGGGATCAGGATACTCCTGATGTTTTTAGATCAAAGGTATCCCAAACCAAAACTGGATTACATGATCTAATCTATTTTTTTACCCCATTATGAACAACTCATTTTAAAAAAATTGATGAAATCCAATTGCCAGATTACTCCTGAAACCGGTTGTGCAGGCTGTTACCCTGTCACATATGGTCAGCCGTCCACATACTTTTGGCCATGTAGTGCGGTGGATTGAGACATAGTTTATTGCCCTTGTTGGTCCCTGAGCATCATGAGAGACATTTGGACTGGATCCAGATTGCCATCACTTTAATGTTTAATCAGGTCTGACACACAGTTCATCTGTACTTACAGAGCTGCATCCTGTACTTTATGACCACACACACACACACACACACACACACACACACACACACACACACACACACACACACACACACACACACACACACACACACACACACACACACACACACACACACACACACACACACACACACACACACACGTTCTTGTTTCCTGTCTGATTTCTCCATCAGTCATTATCTCCACCATCTCTCTTATCCTTTCATCCCTGTGTTTTTATTCCCTCTTCCTTCATTTCATCCTCCCTCTCTATCAACCTTATTTTTTTTAACAATGAAGTCCCATTTCCTCGTCATCTCCTTTCATTCTAGCCTCTGATTCTGTCAAAATAAAAAAGTCCCTGAATAAGCGCCCCCTCTGAGAGATTTTATCTATTTGAAAATAAAAAAGTCTCATCTGCTGCTTGAAACACTGTCAATTAAAATCACAAAAAAACTGTAGTCCTGGCCACCAACACTGATCTACATCCTAAAATATAAACAATGACAGTCAGAAGTGATGTTTTCATGCTAATTATGCTCATTTATTCTGGAGGGTCTAAAGAGAAAGTCAGTTTGAAATGAAACAGGAAAAATATATTTAAAAAAGATTTTTTTCTTTTCTGAAGAATGCTGTTAAAGAACTAATACAACCTGTGCATTTACGTAGATAACCCTAACCCAACCAGAAAACTAGTTCAGTTCAGTTCAAAATGTTTAACGTTAAACAACCGAAGATCCAAAAGATAATTTCTACATATTGTGTGAGAAGTATAAATCTAATATCTTACGTACACAAGAAATAGTTTGGGAATAACTTTCTTATGCACAACATAGTGAGATACATGATAGACAAATATCTTTGGGGCTATGTAGTTTATCTAACGGATCTACTGTAATAACTTGTGTGCATAGGTGATTGATTTGTTCACACAAAATATGAAATTGCGCTGGCAAAACTTTGCGTGTGTCCAGATGAAATAAACTGGACGTAAAATGTTAATCAGTGAGCTTTGTGTAGCTTCTTATATAGTGCACAGACATGACAGTGGTATCAATCTGAACATCTAACTTTTAGAGAAAAAGAGAAGAGATACCAACACAAGTATGATGCATTAATGTCAACACCTGCACAGAAACAGAAATCCTTCAGAAGCTGCAGAAAAAGGAAGTGCTGCAGGCCTGACCGCTCTTCTTCCTCTGTGTCTGCTCTTCCTCCCACACAGCCGTTTCATTGATCCCTGGAGGTCAGTATGTGTGTGTGTGATTACAGTAATGTCTTAATGATGGATGACATCACACCGTCAGCCAGACCATCTGTCTCCGCTCTGGGAACATGAATAAATGATAAATCCCACTTTTCATGTCAGGACACGGAAAAAAAAGATGCTGTGACGGAAGCTCAGATGCACTGACCCTGAGTCAGCTTTAGCTAACACTAGTCAGCCACAATTTTTCTGAGCTTCTTTCGATTTTCTTTGTAATGTTTTGTTTACTACACCTTAGTTTGTTCATCATTTTATTCAATACAGTCCTATTGAAACAGATGCAAAGCTATCCGGTCGCTACAGTAAGTTTTCAGTGTATTACAAGCTGTATGTCCTCGTTTATACGTTGACAGTTGAGCTTCAATTAAATGAAATCAATCGATAAAGAGTCTCTGGGTCTCCATTTATTAAAAGGTTAGGATGGCACTAGTCTGGATAAACGGAAGTATATTTCTAGGATGAAGCCTGTGTGTTGCCGTTTTCAAAATCCCTTCGCTTCGGAAAACAATAAACTTCTGAGCTATTAAGCTACACACTGAAAATGGCAAGTTTTGAAGAAAGTTTGGATTGTGCAACAAGGCAGACCTGCTTGGTTCTTTCGGGGAATGATTGTAAAGATTTACAAAGAATATGTTCACGGCATTTACTATAACTGGGACGTTTTGGGACCGATTGGTGGGGATTGCTATGGACAAAATACACACGGCGATACACTGGTAAGAACAAATTACGTTTAACCATGTATCCAGCTAATTTAAAGTGCTCATATTATGCTCATTTTCAGGTTCATAATTGTATTTAGAGGTTGCACTAGACTACGTTTACATGGTTTAATTTTCAAAAAAACATTTTTGCACATTGCGGCAGCTCCTCTTTTCACCCTGTGTTGAGCTCTCTGTTTTAGCTACAGAGTGAGGCATCTCACTTCTGTTCCATCTTTGTTGGGAGTTACACATGCTCAGTATCTAGGTACAGTAAGGACTGCTAGCTAATCAGAAGCAGAGTATGAGAGAGTGCAACGCTAGCAGCTAGGCGAGCATTATAACGTGTGTTACAAAGTGACGCACATTCTTCACGGAAGTAAAGTCTGGACTACAATAGAGCTGTTTGGAGCAGTTTGTGAACAGTGTTTTCTGTTGGAGATGGTAAGTCTCTTTGGGGTGGACTTTGGGCTTTTTCACTTTGTAAACCTATAACGTGCACAAAAAAGATATATAACACAATAAAGGAAACCACAAAAGGGAAAAAGCCAAAAAGCATAATATGATCACTTTAAAAAGCTCACTCACATTACTGAATAGTGTGAACAGTTAACTTCATTTGATATTGTATGTGGCGTTTTCGTGGGTATGTTCCACCAAACAAGTTCCTTCCTGAGACCATTTTGCAGAGGCATCATTGCTGTGTCCGGGGCTTAGCCCAAGACATTTGCATATCTTTAAACTAATCACAAACAAACTAATTTACAGGTCAAAGTTCACCAAAGTTGGGCTACATTAGGCACAGGCAACAGGAGAGTATTACAGAAAACTGTCTCAACATATCCCAATCTTTAAGTCTGACTTTAGATAGAAAAATGCAGCAAATCTGGCATAATTTAAAGCAAAGATGATATTTAGGAAAATACGCTATTTGTTTTCTGGCTGAGAGTTAGTTGACAAAAAGGTACCATTCTAATGTCTGCCCATTAAATACAAGCTATAGCTAGCAGCTGTTTAGCTTAGCATGAAGACTGGAAACGGGGAAACCGCTAGGCTGGCTCTGTCCAGATTATACAAACGAGATACAACATGTTAATCAGTGAGCTTTGGAGGAGCTGGTAGGTGGATTTGTTACATTTGGAGAGTCTTAATGCTAAGCTAAGCAGCTGCTAGCTGTGCCTCATATTTAATGGACTAGCATCACGCCTGCATAAGCGTGAGACGGCAGTGGTGGAAGTGTTTTAAAAAGTAAGTCAAGGCATGTGTTTAGGAAGTACTAAGCATACGACTGGATAAACGAGACTAGGATTATACTGCACGAGTTGTGCGAGTTTGTAAAAAGATGTTTTGATATGGTTTTGCTGTGGTTGAGAACGCGGCCCCTATTGCTTCAATGCATCAAGGATTTACTCCATTTCCTGATTTTCCGTTCACTGTGGAGGCGACAAAAACAAAGTCATCAAGAATGTAAGGCAACACTCTGAGTCATTTATATACAAATGGTGATTTCCAAGGGTGAAGTACTCCTTTAAATCTGACTTAATTTAGCGTCAGTAACCTGAAGTCACACTTACTGACATCAGGCTTCACCATTGTGACCTTAAATAATTAAACAGAAACACGATTTGTGAGAGTTCAGCTTTACGTCATCGCTGAACAGAAGCTTCTGCGACTACATTGGATAGTATCTAATGTAGGCGTCATGTGGCCTGATCATTTGTGTTGAACATTAAGAACTCGTTCAGGAAAACTTTGTGATCCCTTTTGCCAAATCCCATAACATTGGTTTAGTTTAGTTCACGTTTAATTTTCTGTCTTTTGTGAATCTTGTGACACTTAAGTAAAATAGATAGATTCATAAAAACACAATCAAGTCAGAAAGAATGAGCCTGTTTATTAGCCCTCATGTTAATCATCATCATCCATCATCCTCTTTCTCGGCCACCGACAGTCTCGTGGCTCGGGTTCATACACAACTCGGTCAATAGAATCTAATAGAAAAATCTGCAGGTTACAGTTAGGACGTCTGTCCATTAGAAAAACAACAGAAACCAAGAAACCAAAAAGCTCCCTATAACCCCTTCAGGACGAGGGGTCGGGACTAGGAAGATCTAAACTGGAGTGGAAGGGTGATGTCGTGTTCAGTCCTGGCCCTGGGACATTGGGGAGGCTTGGTGTGACCCCGCTGACCAGTTATTAACTATTTTAAACCCAGTGCGGGTTCTAACAGTCGACACCTAGGAACCCTGGAACTGGGGCTGGACATCGAGCCACCATCCACTCCAGTGTTTTTTAATTATTTTTCGGGGAGCAAAACCCCCTCACTACAGCTCTCCCAGTCTCGGAGCCACCACACTAACGAGCTTGGGGACAGTTCAACGTGCCTGGTCCGTTTACAGACGTGTTAAAAAAAAAAAAAGAAAGAAAATCACAAATCCCACTAACTTTTTAAATGTGGTGACGTCCGGACAGACGGAGACAGACAGACAAGAAGAGGAGATAGAGACAGTTAGCCTAGCAGTCTTGAGAAAATAACACATACTCAGCTTCTCTTTGCAAATCGGTTAGACACAACATGTGAATTAAACAATATCATTTTTAACAGGATAACAAAGTACATTTTTAACTGGAGAGCACCCGCCAGAGAGTGGAAATTTACACAAACCATGTTATCTTATCGACAAACTGAATATTCAAACTGGATAAAGAGATTTAAATAGACCCTTGTACAGGAGAACTCATTATTATCGTTGTCATTATTATTATCATCATCATCACACATACAAGAAGCAGAACCACTGATTCAATATTCAACTCAACAGCCGCCAGATCTCCCTCAACGCAAGACAAATCTCTCTGTGGTCCGACACTCAACAACATTTAGCTAACGCGCAAAAATACAACACACACACACTGCTAACAAACATACAGCTAAGGTTGGAATTACACCTCTACGAAGGTGCACAAACCTCTCTTTGTATTTATGCAAGGAGGGCTTTAGGGGTGAAACTTTAAAGTCTTCCTAATCTAAACATGTGTTAAACAATCCAAAAACCTGTTGGGAGTTGGGTTCAAAAAGTAAAGGCAAAAAATACTTCCACGTCCGTATGAAAAGCCACGAAACTTTTGACAATCGTGCATGTTCGAGAAGCATAATCCAGCCTTAACAGACACACAACATACAGCTAACATACACACCGTTTAACTCCGACACACCACACGTCTAACACAATTTTAGCTACAAGTTCACGAAACACAGTTTAGCTAACGCATTCAGCGCCATTAAGCTACAACACAGTTTTGCTAATGTACATAATTTAACTAACAGGTTCATACTGCCAGCGCACTAGCTAACAATTTATTTAACTAATGCTGTATTCACATCATGTTTTGAGAATAAGGGAGATTTTAGGAACCCTAACAAATTATTAAAAGATAATGCTCCCTTAGCTAGCCATGTAGTTATAGCAGATCAATGTGTTTGAATGTTTTACATTGTTATAGCAGAGTGGATTATATTCGTGTCAATTGGGTTTTATTTAGATGTTAATGCCAGTGAAGGTTCTTTGGAGCCATTTTGTCACTGGTTTGCTGATATGTTTTTTACAATTACAACTGGGAGGCTGAAGTGAACGTTTTTTCCTCACTCTGCTATTTGCGATAAATCGTGAGCGCTGCAAAGTTAAATTAGTGCACATGTTTAGCTAATAGCTACACATCCAGTAGACTCTGCTAACACACTGAAAAACAGAACAGTTCAGCCACCACTTTGATTAAACTAACACCAATTTATAACGTGCATGTTCAGTAATAAGCTAACTCAAACCGCTAAGCTAACGCACACAGCTAACACAAACCTATTGTTCAGACAACACACCTTTCAGTTAACATTCAGCTAATAAAACACAGCTAACAGAAAGTTTAACCACCACATTCATTCAGCCAACACAGTTGAGGTAACACATCTTTTTGCTAACAAACATTGTTCGTGTGTTAACACACGTTTAGCTAACTTGCGCGTTTAGCTAACACGCCAGTTTACATCACTAATAGAATCGATAACTTCATTGTTCAGCTCCTAAAACTTCTTCTATAAACAAATCAGCAAAGTAGAAATGCAGAACTAAGTTACAATAACAATAATAAAGTTTCACTTTGTAAGAAAATAGTAATTTATCCCCTTTTTGTAATGTAAGTTGAGGCGGGGAAACATGGTGTCAGCTAGAGGTTTAAATCCTGTGCAGGACACAAACTGTTTGACCACAGAGAGATCTGGCTTTAGACAACGCAATATAAATCGTCATTTATTCATCATTACATCATAAAAACTAAAGAGTCACTATAGAGATACAGGAATAAGAACTATCATCAAACCAAAAGAAAACAATAAACGCGTCATTGCACCTCCAAGATGGCGACTAAACAGGTAAAATTAGATCGAGAACAAACAGACCCAGCGAGCACAAATTTAGTACAAAAAACAGTTTTGTCTCTGACGGTAAAACATTAACTTTCCATCTGACGCTATTAAAATATTTCTATGCCAAAATAAAAAAAAATAATAACTGAGAGTCAACACACAATCTGACGCATGCTTTAAAACATTATCATAAACAAAATAATAATAATAATAATATCTGATTTTCTTACTCAAGACTGCTAAGCCTTATACCGTTTTCTTATTGGAAAATAAAACTAGACAAAATATAGATTATACTGGATTTTTTTGTTCAAAGCCACACTGATACATCTTTAAGTTCAAGTTTGATAAAAAATAAAACAAAAAGAAAAAACAGGTCTGCACTGTAGAGACCAGAGGCTAGTCCAAAAAAATCTGCCCGACAAAATATCAACTTTGTAAGGTTAAAAAACAGAAAGAAAAGAGTTCGTGATTTTTCAGTTAATCCTTATTTTTCTCTACAAAAGGAAGGAGGAAGCGGCAGAGCGTTGCTAGGAAACCCCGATTCGGTTGCCGTCGACGACCATCCGAGGCCTTCACCGGTGACGAATGAGCCTCTAGTGATCCTAAAGAGACAGGAAATGACATCATCGTGTGTAGTGTATGTTTAAGTGTTGTAGCAGTAGTGAGGTTTGTTGTTTAAATTACTCCGTGATTGTTTCTGGGCTCCAAACTCCAAGCCAGAACCTGTAACAGGTAAACTACGGGTACAGTAAGCTGGCAGCTTCCTGTGTGTTACCTGTATCTGGGCGGCGTTCCACAGGTAGGGCTGCTGCCTGTAGTATTCTGCTAACGCTGCAGTGTAGTCTGGCACCGAACTCTGCTGAGAGGACTGACCTGCAGACACAGACATGAACATGAGGTCACGTTCACATCTCTGCTATTGTTTTAATAAGTTAGTTAGTTAAACCGGCAATAGCAAAACAGGCAGCACAGCATTAACATAACATCATCATCCCCTTTCAAGTTAAAATGTTAATGACTTATTTCCACATCCAGCAGTTACAGAGCAACATGATGATTAGGAGTCTGTTTTCACAGCATTTTCTTTAAAAACAATGCTATGAGAGCACAGAGTGAAGCACAACAGTCAACAGGAACATTTAACAATGAGCTAAAACTTACTGTGAAGCTCCATAAAGCCGAGAGGATCAGTATAGTAAATACAGCAATTTACATTGCTACAAACATACACCCTTATGTTTATTATCCACATACTCTCTGCTGGATTTACCCTACGTTCTTTATCTTCGTTTTTAACTTTTTTGTTGTATGTATTTGCATGTTCAGACCCAAGAAAGAATACCACTCACAAACGGGTGTCCTAATTAAATAACCAAATAAACATTCTTTTTGTTACTGGAGGAACAGACAGACAGACAGACAGACAGATGTCATACTCTGTTTCTTGTAGTAGTCCTCCCAGGCCTTACTGTAGTCTGTCATCAAACTCTGAGGCTGGCTCTGCTGACCTACAGACAGAAACAGACAGTAAGTCTGACGGTGTTTATAAACTGAACTTACTGGATCATCTATAACCAACTCCAAACCAATCCATTAAAAACAGCTCTTGGGAATCAAACTCAGAAAATGTAGCTCTTGTGCATCCTTTTAAAAGATTTGCTCTCATGTCGAAAAACTGCCATAAAATGAAATATAAATACTATTATTTTCCCCTTTCACAAAGTTACTCTTTTAAATCAACATCAGTGCTGATCATAACAATGAAATATTCATTATTCTTTTAGAATTTTAACCTTTTAAGTGCCACTTTGTTTACAAAATGCCACTGTCGTTTATGGGGTTCAACGTCCAAAATAAAATAGAAGGCAAAAAGGAGAATGATTTCAAGAAAAACAAACGTGTGTGTGTGTGTGTGTGTTACCAGGGTCTTGTTGTCCAGGGTTCTGCCAGCTGGTCTGGTAGGTGTTTCCCCAAACGCCAGTCAGGAAGGTCTGACCGCTGCCACAGCTGCGCGCACACACACACACACACACACACACACACACACACACACACACACACACACACACACACACACACACACACACACACTTAATGAAACACACTCCACAGAGTACAGACTACATGTACAAAGTATCTACAGAGACACAAAACATCATACTTCATATCTACTCATTCACTTCTGCTACACAATAACATGGTGAAATCTTTGGTTTGTGGTCCTGAATCTTGTGTTACTGCTGCTACCAACTACAAACCAACCAATCAGAATACAACAGGGAAATAGATGAATAGACTTTGTAAGCACCAGTTTTTAATAGTCCAGAAACGTTGGTTGATTTTCTACAGAGATTATGCAAGTTGATTATTTTGCATCATGCCACATTTCAGCCATCATTCATCATCACAGTCACACAATCTGACAAGCTCAAATCAATCAAATCAATAGACAGAAGCTCCTACTTCTGGTGTGTAGCAGGGCCCTGGGTGAAGGGACTGAAGCCAAAACCTCCATTACTCATGATACCTGAACCCTGAGAGGAGAGAGAAAAAAACTATTTATTCTGGTAACATTTAACACATGCCACCTTAAATCTGCCATGAGCCACTTTACATAATCATATGTGCATCTTATGCATCTCAGGACAATGACTGTAAACCAGTAAGACTTCTTTATTTATTTATTTATATAGACCAAATTCGTTTGAGGTTAAATTCTTCCCTGAGTGTGTTTTTGTCATTAAATCAGTTGCTTAAATTGCATGATTTGAGTGGAGTTTTGTGCTTACAACTAAGCATAAATGTAACAGTTTGCGGAATCCTTGTACTTTTACCAGCATGAAGTACTTTGTTAATACAGTGTTTGCACGTGTGTTCATTCGTTTAGTTTTTTTTAATATGTGTATTTTGTGACATGTTTGTTTTTCTATGCAATAATTTAATCCAAGACAAATCTCTCTCGTGGAAGACAATAAAAGCAACCTTCAAACTGATAACAAAATGAAGACTATTTATGAAATAATGAATGCTGCCAAATTCATCACAACACCCAGAATATCTGAAGTTCAGTCAGAATGAAACAAATCAGAAAGCTCAGGTTTAAGAGACAGAGTCTGGCTCAGTGATAAAAAACCTGGATTATTACTTTTACAGGTATGAGAATGATTTGTGCGTTTGATTTAGGAATCAGCTTCATAGCCGTTTGCTGAGTAGAAAGTTTAGGTTAGTGTCAATTGAGGTCAATTTGTTTTGCGTACCCCAATCTTGTCGTCTATGAGCTGGCGGGCCAGGTCCATCTGCTGGGCGGTGCCTCTGATGGTGAAGACCCGGGTGTTGGGGTCCGTGGAGGGGGGAGGGTTCCTTTGCAGCTCCACGTGGGCTCCAGACTGCTGGTTAATACTCTTGATGGTTTCTCCACCTACAAACACATGCAAAGTGTTAACAAAACACATCTCACGTAGACGGATGAAGCCATGCGTTGCTTTTGACACAATTTATTAGACATCATGTCTTCAGGTGCATTCACATTACAGCAGAAAATGATACAAGGCTAATGTTGCTAGCAGTAGATGGCTACATGTCAGAGACTCAAACAGTGTTTCTGCAACAAACCTGTAGCTGGGTCTGCATGTTGATATTTCACAGAGCGATTATCTTTCTTGTCTGATCTGAGGTCAGGGGCTGGGCAATATATCGATATTATATTGATATCGTGATATGAGACTAGATATCGTTTTAGACTTTGGATATTGTAATACCGTGATATGACATAAGTGTTGTCTTTTCCTGGTTTTAAAGGCTGCATTGCAGTAAAGTGATGTACTTCTCTGAACTTACCAGACTGTTATAGCTGTTCTATCATTTTCCTTTTCCCCACTTAGACATTATGTCCACATTACTGCTGATTATTTATCTAAATCTAGGTGTGAAGATATTTTGTTAAAAGCACCAATTGTCAACCCTAAAATATTGCCGTAATAACGATAGAGGTATTTGGTGAAGAATATCGTGATATCTGATTTTCCCCCTATCGCCCAGCCCTACAATATACGAGTTTGAAGCTACGTATTAGCTACATAAACTGCATAATGCAAAAGTCAAAATAAGATGACAATATGTCAATTAACAACACCTTTTGTTTACCGAAAAAAATCAATTAACAAAGTTATTAAATGTAAATAAATGCACATAAAAGCAGCAGCAGAGAAACGAGGAGACATCATCCAGCCGGTAGAGACGCTCTGAGTGATGGAGGACGTTTCTCTGCAGATAGAATCTGCAGCTTTCAACACAAAGCGTTGACTTCAGTCACACTCACAGAGAACAAACTGACACTAATGTGTTCGGTTCAAGCTGACCTGCTGTCACTGAAGCTACTGTACCGACCGTGATGAGGAAATCCTCTGATCTCACAAGACACACACTGGACAGCTTCTGACCGACTTCTCAAAAACACAACCAGCTTCTGCAGCTGTGATCGAAGCTGCACAACACGGAGAAAATCTCCAAAGTTTAAGGCTTGAATTTACTCCTGTGAGGATTTGAATCATCTCTACGGTAGGAGCGGAGAGTTTTACGGATAACTGTAGGTTGCAGACAAGCTGATTGGTTGATGCAACTTACTCTTGTGAGGTTAATTCAAAACGGTGAAAAAACTAAATTTACTATTACGTGATCTATGACAGCCTGAAAACTGGACGCGGAAAACATTTAAACGTGAGTCAGTTGTTGGTTGGAACAGCAAGTCTGTAGCCAGAACCACCACCTCCTCCTCCCCCTCCTCCCCCTCCCCCTCCTCCAGGTCAGCAGAATATCCTGAGGTCATTAACCCTTTGTTAACCAAATGAGGAAACCATTAATGGACCTTTTATGAGGTGAAAAGGAGAGTGAGTGAGTGAGTGAGCAGGATATCTGAAGGTTTTCACCCTCTGCTGATTCTCCATATTGTTCAGACTTCGACATCTATTTTCAGTCCTTTAAATCTAACCAGGTTTTATTTTCAGCAGCATTGTAACATTATTAAACTGTGACTGCTCTTTTCCCATACGGTCATACGTTTTGAATTTATAAAATTAGGTTTAAAATTCACCAGATTTAAATCTGCGCTTGCCAGATTTATTTTCTTTTTGTCTCCGTTTGTCCTGAAGATCCTCTGCTTATTTAAAAAATGCCGTTGTGCAACGGCCAGCTGTCTTATATTAAATTAATTAGGCAATTTAATCGACAGAAACATTAATTGATGAAAAGTTTCACTTTTAATGGTTTGTGTTTTCTTACTAAAAAAACTCTGAATACATGAATCTGGGTTTCTCTATTGACTGTAAATGACTGAATGATTATTATAATAATGATCTTTTCTGATAATGTCTCAATCATTAACTGCATTTTACTCCATAATCATTAATAAACCAATTCTTACCTTTAGCTCTAATTCAAATATTTGTCGTGTAACCTTTAATAAACTAAAATCTTTAGTTTATTTTTTAACCGAATCTGATGCCATTAAATAAAACAATTTTTTTTTGTTTAATGGCACGTTTGAATCTACTCAAGAACAGGCTTTAGTGTGTGTGAGTAGACAGTAGGACATTCATGAGCATTGTCCAATAGAAAGTCCCGACAGACAATAGACCACCAGACGCACACACAAACAGACCATATGGTGTCTAAGCATTAGGTACTTGACATTTCTTTTTTTTGGTTGCTTTTATTTTGGAAGCTGCTGCTCGACCCTCTTGACCCCCCCCCCCCACACACACACACACACAAAATGGTGAATGGTTGATGTTTTTAAGCGTTTTCAAATAGAATGAGAGTGGAGCTATTGGAGCTCACATTGTTGTTGTTAATCTTATTCTCAGCAGTTTACAGGCTGCAGACAAAGAAAAAGTTTAAATTAAAGCTGTGGTGAACGGGTCCTCACACCTCCCTGCACATCTGGTGTACTGGCGGGACGCTGGTTAATACAGCTGTGCAATTCCGTGACCTTCTGAATCTGTGCACACGAGTTAGATATTATTTCCCGGTTCAAGTGCGTGGCACTGGAAATGACATATTGCACATTGTGTACCACTTCCTCTGTCCACTGTGTGGCGCTACAGAACACACGTCATGTTGTTGTGTAGACCAAATCATGTAAATTTCATGTAAATTGTATCATCTTTATCACATTAGGCTGCCTTCCTGTTGTCAGTAGGTGGCGCAATGACAATGACTTGATATGGACGTGTAGCTGTCTTCAGGCCTGGACTCTTATCCAGCAGCGTACACAGCGCACATTGCCTGCCTCGCCATGACAACGTTTACCAAGGAATGTGTATACCCAGGGGCGTTGGACTGGGGGGGAAAAGGGGACTGAGTACCCAGGGCCCTCATGTGAGGAATGCCCAAAAAGATGCTAGAATGAATAGCTGTGGATGCGGGGAGGGGCCCATAGAAAATGCCTTTCTACAGGGCCCAGAATTTTGTACTACGCCCCTGTGTGTACCAAATCTTGTGAATGTGTAATGCAACTTTGTCCAAATTACAAATACAAACATTAAATCCTCCATTGTACCATGGACTTTTCTGAACTGACTTTTCTATTAGAAAATGTTACAAGAAGATATGCTGATACAGGCATATTTTATTGGATGGGTATATTAAGAAATACTACTCTTTACTGTGCTCTACTGCATTTCTACTACATGACTTTACTGAACTCTACTGCGTTTCTTTACTGCGCTGTTTCTTTTTCTGAACTCTGCCAAAGATCTTTTGTGAGGAAAGAAGATCTACTCTGTACCTGTTCCACAGAAGAGGTGAGTCCATAAGTGAGTTGACTGTAGTTAGTTCACGTCTGTATAAAACGTAAACATTTTGGAACCAGGACCCGCAGTATTTGAATCAAGTAGCTCGTAAAAGAAAATGTTTCAAAGTCCTAAACTTCACCCATTATTTCAATTGATCAGATATTAAAAGTGTAAAAAATACTGCTATCGGGACAAAGAAAACATGACAGGCACATCCTGGTAACTCGTGACTTAACATGTGGACCTTTCTATTTACACCATCATCACAATACTAAACTGTAATACTGCTGCACGCACGAAAGATTTCCACAGCTGCTAAAGTAAAGGGTGGTCGGACTGAAAAAGATTTCTTCTCCTACCTTTACCGATGACCAGGCCACACTTGTCAGCAGGGATGGTGTAGGTCACTTCCTGTAGTGGACCAGGAGAGCCCATTGTCCAATCACCACGACCTCTTACCCTCCCACCCCGCAGGGCCGAGCCAAAACCATCACGCTCCTACGAAAACAAACACAAAATGAAGATCACCTATCTCTGTGTGTGTGTGTGTGTGTGTGTGTGTGTGTGTGTGTGTTACCTGTGCGGTCTGAATGAGCTCATTGATGAGGTGGACAGTATGCTGACAGCGATCTGGCTGACCCATCACCATGGCAACGCGCTCCGGACTGATGCCATCATCTGCAGGACACAGAAACATCGAAGGTCAAAAAGTGGCCTTTAATCTGGATCATACCATCATAGACAGGCTGGTTTAATCAGCATTTTTCTGGTGTAAACAAACTAGCTTCAAACTGGATTACATGTGAAATTGGACCAGATAATGATTTTACTGGTGTACAATGACTCGTTTTAAACTGGATTATTTTAGCATAACTTTTAAACTGAATTATGTTGGAGTTAAACAGCCCAGTTGTAAACTGTATTGCTGGAGTAATAAGATCCATCTGAATTACATTGGTGTAAACAAGTTTAATCTGGTTCATCCTGGTGTAAACAAACTAGTTTTAAATTGGATTATACTAAACAGACCTGCTTTAAACTGGATTCGGACCCCTGCATCATTCTGGATCTTCTTGATCATTTCTCCGTTCCTGCCAATCACGATGCCGACAGCAAACCTGGGAACTGGTACCTGCAGAGAAACAGACTAGACATGAATGTATCTTTTAAATAGTGATTCAAACGCACCCTAAAACATGCTAGCTGCTAAAGAATGCTAACAGTGTGCGTTTGTTAATCTGTGTCGTACATCCAGGCTGGTTCCTCCCAGACGGGCGCTGAAGTCGTTGCGCCCCGACCTGAAATCTCCGTCCTTCTCTCTGATCACCTCCAACACCAACTCCCTCGCTGCCTGCACGAGCACAAGACAGAGTGGGAAACAGTTAGATGTCAGACTGTTATATCTACCTACTGTGTACTCTTGAGTTTTAGAGGTACATGTACCTAGACCACAGTAAGAGGCTGTAGCTCTTCATCGAACTTCTTACACTGGCTGTTTCTGTTTGTATATCCCTGCAATATTTCAAACTGATCCGCTGACGGCAGCATCAAACACCTAAACCTTCTAATGGTTGGCGGGTGTAAAGCCTTGAATGTGAAGCAGCAGTACCTCAACGCAACTCTGTCTCTGCAGTCAGCGGGTCGAGACGGCAGGCCGAAGCACTGTGACGCGCTACCCGCTTCCCTTTCGGCGCCCATGTGAACTGTAGTCCGTTTATAAATATGATGTAAACCAATTGGGCTGTTCAGACAGCGGTCTATTTGCTCCGCGAGCGGCGAGTGGGGTCAGCTCGCGGTCTATTTTCTGGTCTATTTTCTCCACGACTCGCAGCAAGCAAGACAACACACTGATATTCTAAATGATATAAATAGTTTTTTTATGATAAATGATGGGATTTTGCACTTTTGACTCCTGCTAATCTGTGCTGCAACACTGCTGCTGTACGGAGCGGAGCAGACACTTTCACGCTGGCTCTGATTTGCAAAAATGAACTAAATGGGGTTTCTTTCAATAAAAAGGCAAAACAACGGTGGGTGGTGGGCAAGAAATGTAATTGTTGTATGCCTGACCACCGTGTAACACCAGTAACACAAGACTACTGAGGCAAGCCTATCTGACACTGACGTAAAGCCATCAGTAAACAAAATAAGGCTGATATCTGACCTAAAGGAAAGTAAGAGTAAAACTAAACTGCTATACTCTCATTCTGGTCACCAGTCTCACATGTTCCATTCAGAGCAAGACTCTTTAGGCTCGTTTTGAGGGAGGAGACCATCCCAGGTTGGCCACAGTTTGCCCTGCTACCAAGCAGGACCACAACAGCGTGAGCCCGTGTGGTTCCACCGAGCCCATGGAAGAAACAGCCTGAAGGTCTCACAAGCATGGTGTACAAATGTTAGTTTTTACCTGCACTTTGTACGGGTCTCCAGAGATGCGGAGAGGTTTGTCAGCTCCTGTTGGCATCGGACCATCCTGGATCATCATCATCTTCACCCCTGCTCGCTCCTGACACACAACAAACATCAGAGATAAGGGTGCTCCGATCAGGATTTTTGGGGCCGATCACCGATGGCTGGAAGACGTTTCGGCCGATACCGATCACTTTTATGAACTGAAAATTACGCCATTACGTAACAGTCACACATGTTTAGAGAATGTATCAGTAACTGTTTGGCTTTCTGTCCTAGCTCAAAATCTAAAAAATGTCCTTTCAATCACTGCAGACTACAGATTTCTTCAGCACACACACCGTCACACACACACACACACACGGACCGACACAGACACACACACACGGGGAAACAGCTGTTTGAGTGGCGCCGGAGCTGCTAGCTACACAACTCCGCCCTGCCTTAGCGTTAGCTAACTTTGAAAACTCCTCATCCTCCTTTCTGTGACTAACCTTCAAATGTCTGATGATGTTGGTGGTGTTGAAATGTCTTTGGAGCTTTCCGCCTCGTGGTATTTCCTTGGCACACACGTTGCAAATCGCGAATGTATTGTCTTTTTCCCAGATAGCAATGAGTCGGCGACCACCGGCAGTGCTCCAGAGGCAGTAGAAGCGTCAGAATTGCGTAATCGCAAACACGTTTGCCGGAGCACCGCCGGTGGCAGACGCTTTTTAAAATTGGTAGCCGCCTTTCTATCGCCTTCGTTCCACGGCCGGCCGCGGGACAACTGCTGTTCTGCCGCCGGTCAGACACCTTGTAGAACTGCCAGACCGGTGAATTTAGGGAGGCCGCCATTTTAGCTCCATGTAGAAAATGTTTTCACGAGTAGTACGCTCTTAATACATCCATGGTAGTGCGTCATCTGATCGGCCTATCTGATCGGCATTTATGGAGACCACCGATCAAACTATTTAAAGCCATTATCGGCCGATACCGATCGGTGACCGATCGGAGCACCCTTAATCAGAGATATTAAAAACATAGACACCTCAGTAGTTGGTGGTGTCGTAACGCCCAGCTGAAGGTGTCAATCACTCTACCTGCAGCTGTTTGATGGTGTCTCCTCCTCGGCCAATCACCAGCCCCACCTTACTGGCCGGGATCAGCATCTCCTGCACAGAGGCTCCGCCTTCACCGTCGCCATGGAAACCCGGACCGTTTCTACAGCGATCTACGATCTGGACCAGCAGACGCTTCGCCTGCCTAGAAACGCACACACACAGACAGGAGGTGAGCAGCCGGTGGAAGTCCTCAGAGGAGATGAAAGGTGGATGTTTAGAAACTCACTCAATGCTCTCTGGAGTTCCAGTCAGGGAACATGGCCGCTCCATCAGACCTCCGCTGTCTACACACACACACACACACTTAGTTGAACCAGCTGGAAGATTTAATGAGCAGAAGTGGCATCAAAGTCCCCTTTTACGTGTTTGTACGAATCAATTAACGTCCACAAACGAGCAGCACTGCTAGAGGAAAAGATGGTAAAACTTAACACTTAAACTTAACCCACAGGTCTTGAGTGACTGTATAGTTGCTCTCAGGGCTGTGGGTTCAAGAACTAGAGGAGCTCAGAATGGGAACTGTCAGATCCCAAAATGTAAGACTTCATTTGGACAATCAGCTTTTTCTGTACAAGGCATAAAAGCCTGGAATTGTTTATCCACTGAACTGAAAGGAGAGTCAAACTGGGTCCCTTTCAAACACAGACTCAAAGACTATTTAATCAGGTCAGAAATGTGACCACTGACTGTTGGCTTCGTTTAAATTATTTTATTGTTTTACTGTATTATTATGTTTATTTTAATTAGGTATTGTTGAATTTTTATGTAAAGGCCCACTAGGGACTGACATTGAGAATTAGCTTCGGCTAAAATGTTGCAGTATGTAACATGTTTTTATGTAACATACTTGTCCCTATCTAAATAAACTTAAACGTAACATGCTTGAGAAGCATGTAAACAAACTCACCAGCAGCAATCTGGATCTTGCAGCCGGACTCCAACTGGATCCTGGTGATCTGTTCACCTCCTCTTCCAATAACTGGAGGAGGAAGAGAGGAGAGGAATGTCATGTCAACGTTATGGATCAACATTTTGTTACCCTTAAGTCAAGTGAAAAGGTTTTGGGTCCGTATGTGAAAGGTTCCAGATCAGCTGAAAGGCTGAAGGTATCAAGTCTGATAGTAAGATTGAGGCTTAAAATAGTCCCTCCAGAAAAACGTGATTATGCGATCGCAGAATTAAATGCATAATCAGCCAAAGTCCGCATATTTATGCGGGGGGCGCATTTTTCAAATACGCCGCACTTTCGCCACATAAATTGCCGATTTCCGCGCAAAATATGCGGGGCTTGCATGATTTCATAATCCCCGCATTTTCGTTACAAAAAAGTCACATATATCTCAGGAGAAAGTTGAAAAATGTTGCGTTTACTTCACACAAGAACAGCCATTTTCCCCTGTTGCCATGGGAACGTTATGAAGTGACTTAATTTCGCCTAGTGAGAACATGGTGTTGGGGGAATCACTTATTTTCTCTTTTTCATCAAACCACAGTTTTTGCAAGTTCCCGCAATTTTTGCAAGTTCCCGCAATTTCATCGCATAAAATTGCATAAATATCCCGCATATTCCATCGCATTTTTTAAGAAAACGTGCCGCATAATCAAGGATTTTTGCCCGCAACAATCACAAAAAGAACTCTGCGTTTTTCTGGAGGGACTGTTAAAAAGTTATAGGTCAGGTGGAAGGGTTTATGTCAGTTAAAAAGGTTCTAAATCATTAATTCAAATCAATCATCATTTTAGGTCAGGTGAGAAAAGGTTCAAGTTAAATATTTACATTACAATATCCACTTTTATACTTTTATATCATTACTCCACATTGCGTAACACACTGTATATAAAACCATACTATCGTTTTATTCTTTTATATATGTATATAGCATCTTAGAACTGTGCCATGTGTGCACCTTGGTTTTCCATTACCAAAAAAAGTACCTGGTACCTGCTAACAGGTACTTTTTTTAGTACTACCTCAGTCGAGGTTCCAAGAAGCGAGCTGAGGCATCCCAAAAGGTGACGTGAAAGCGACAGACGGAGGAGTCCTGAACAAACCCGCCATTTTTAAATAGTTTAGCCAGTGGTGTTTGTTTTTGTTGCCTCCAGCTTCATTTTAAACAAAATGTGTCTCCACAGCCAGAACACACATTTTGTTTCCACAAACAACAACAGAAAGAAAGAACAGGGGAGACACTTCTAGAGCCGCTAATCGCTCCGGAGCTAATCGCCGTCACTCTCTCACTTCCTCCTTGCTCACACACACCAGCGCACAAGCGTAAACATCAGGCCACTCATAATGCTACGGCGAAAGCTCTGCGTGGAGCCTCCGCACAACCGTAAAAAGGCCTAGGTCACGGCAGTTTACTGCGGCGCCGCTATGACGACCAGCCACGCTGAGGCGGTTCTAAAATCTGCAATGGAAAACGGACGCACAGTGCGTCGAGTCGAGGTGAGTCGAGCAGGTACCATGTATGGAAAAACGCCATTAGATCTGGCCCGTTCACAATAAACCAAACAAACCAAAAACACAGGAAAGTGTTTTTTAAACTGCAATTACCTGACATTCAAAGCAGAATATGGCAGATTTGTCGACTCAAATTTACAAAAAGGTGACAAATGTCTGAGAAAGCCACAAAAAGTCGAAACGAAAACAACAAAAATGAGGGAAAAAAGCTACCAAAATGTAAACAAAAAAAGAAAAAAAAAGGTGACATGCAGTAACAAAAGCACGTCAATAAACTTTACATGTCTGGCCCTTGGTGTGATTCTCTTTTTCCAGTGTGGCCCTTAGTGAAAATGAGTTTGACACCCCTTCTGTAGGGGGACCAAAGTGGGAAAAGTTACGTAGTGTTGCTTTAAAGGATGCTTGACCTTGACGTGAAAACGTTTGGGAACCACAGGTCTAGGTCATATGAAAAGGGGAAGATTTGATCTCAGCTGAAAAGGTTCTGATTCTGGCTCAAATGGAAGGGTCCAAGTCATGTGAAAGCGTCTATATTACAGTTCAAACGTTTTAGGTCAGGGGATGGGTTCAAGGTTAAGTAGAAGGTTTTATATAATCTTGAATGTTGCGAGTCAGATGGAAGAATCCAGGTCTGGTACAAACATTTGTGATTTAGGTGAAAATGTTTCTGGCTAAGGTTAAAGGATATAGGTCAGATGTAAAGGTTATATTTAATATGAAGGCTATAGGTCAGCTCAAAATGTTTTCGGTAAAATGAGAAGGTTGAGGTTTTTTTTGGGGGAGGTCATACTCACTGAAGCCAACCATCCTGTCGGGGACCTTGTAATCCTCTGTGATTACCCTGCTGCAATACACACATAAACACACATTAACATCTTGGTCACACAATGTGTGTGTGTGTGTGTGTGTGTGTGTGTGTGTGTGTGTGTGTGTGTGTGTGTGTGTGTGTCAATAAGTGATTATGTTGATGCAGACAGTAGGAGAACAGATCTATAAACACTTATCTACTGTTACCACCCGACACCAACACACTGATGTCTATTTGCAAACAAGAATATGATGCTGAACACACGTGATTATGTGTGTATCATTATCACCATGGTGTGTGTGTGTGTGTGTTCAATATGTACTGCTGATCGTACCTTTGATGCCCCATGGCTGCTAGCTGGTTACCTACTGAGAGACAGAGACACAGATTAGACATGAATGCATTTATTTTCTCCAGGCTAAGTGGCCTGACGGAGCTGCTGACCAAAACTAACGGACGCGTTTCAGCAACACAGAAGAAACCGCAGCAATGTCCCCATTGTCAACTAGGGCTGGGCGATATGGAGAAAATCAGATATCACGATATTTTTGACCAAATACCTGAATTATGTCAGAAAAATTACATAACTTTACTGTAATGCAGCCTTTAAAACCAGGACAACATTTATTCCATATTACAATATCCAAAATCTAAGACAATATAGCGATCACGATATCGATATATCATTGATATATCACCCAGCTCTATTGTCAACAAATCCAAAAACTGTGTTAGTCCGTCTCTCAGTACTGTGACTTCCTGTCTATGACTCAACTCCAAGCCCATTGGCTTATACTGAAGACGTAAATCTTGAAAAACACAAATATATAGTTTCATAAAAACAAAAAAAGGCTCAGTAATTTCCTAAATCAGATGGTCGCTGTAGATGGCGATATCTCTCTCTCTCTCTCCCCAGCAAAGCTAACTTTACTTTTAATAGCATCAAACAAAGCTAAAATGTTCTCCAATCTATACTAGAGTAGCCTACTTGTTTACTGCTGCACCTGCAACAAAAGAAATACAGAGGAGAATGAAACAAAGAGCATCTGTCTCCACAAAATCATCTGTTGAGTGTCAGATGGTTATTTATTTGTGCTGGAACATACATAATCGCTGTGAAACAATCAGAAAACATGTTGTTTCTCTCATTTACAGCTGTTCCGCTGTCTCTGCAGCCTGTGCAATGAGGAATTCAAGTAAGATTAAAAGATTCACGTGGCAGGTTCTGGATCATTTAGATGTTCAGGTTAAATATTCCTGGTCAGGTGAAAAGATTCTAAGACAGGGAAGAAAAAGATTTCATGAATAAAGCGATTTCCTCCTTTCTGCCCCCCTCTCCTCACCTCCGTCCTCTCCTGGTCGTTTCTGGCCGGGGTAGTACAGCGAGGGCTCGACACTTCCTGAGGTGCTGTTGAGGTGAGACATGGCTTCTCCGCCCATCTTACCTACCATCTGACAGACAGAAAGAAAGAAACAACTGTAACACCTGGATATTAGAACAGGTAAACTCCTGGTTGGAGAAACAGCTCAGTGCTGACACAAGAGAAACACAATAAAATCTAGTAGCAGCACAGCTAAGGGTACAAAGTCTTTGTTTTGCAAGTTACAACTAAGGCCCTAAAGTTCTTACCTGGCTTTAATATACGTCCTGAGTGGACAGCTTTAAGTACATGTGTTCACACCTGGCAGTAGAATGTGTCACCATATGAGTCTTGAGTGACCAATTGTGATCGGATCTCACTTCCCTGCTCTATTGCACATAAACATGTATGTATGTATGTATGTATGTATGTGTGTGCGTGTGTGTGTGTGTGTGTACTAGGGCTTCACAAAGTCCGGACCACTACCGCTACCGAATATACAGTAGTGGTGTAACGGAGCGTAGTAGAGTGATCCGGATTGTTATCGATCGTTGTGGACCGTTGAGTAATAACTTTGAGAACCCCTGGTGTATACATTTCAGTTGTTACTCTCACATGAATTAGAACCGTGCGCTGCCTACAGTCTTTATGCTGAAGGACGTAACTTTTCACAGTGTGTGTAACATGTACATTTTATTAGTCTCGCTTTGCCAGACAATCCTCCACACGCTGCGGAGGAAGGTCTGGCAAGTTCACACAGCATTCCGGGATGGGAGAAAAACATGCTCTGGTTTATTGGCATTTCTTTAAACCAATCACAATTGTCTTGGGAGGTGCTAAGCTCCGCACTGAGCCACTGCAAAATAGCCTCGGGAAGGAACATGTACGTTTAAAAGTTTGTTTTAGTCATGTGAGAGAAAACTCAGATAGCCTAGCTAGCTGTCTCAGTTTATCATGCATGTATCATGCATCGGAGGAGCAGGTGATCATAGGAGTTTAAAATTCCAACACAAAGAAAGCGAAAGGAAACGGACATCGACAAAAAGACATACATCCGGCGGAATTTATATCATTGTTATTTCAATGTATAAGATGCATATTTTATCAACATTTCATATCTTCCGGTGCAACATTTATTTTTTACTAGATATACTGAGTATCTCCGGCACAAAAATGTCTTTCAAGTTTCAAGTTCACTCTTATTTAAAAAAATAAATAAAATAGATGGAATTGTTGAACTAGAATTAATAATTAACACAAGGGGTTAATAGGAGCCCCGCCGTAGGCACCTAGGGCACTGGTTTAGAGCGTCAGATTTAGGCCATTATTATCACCTACTATGTGTTGTATATGATGAGGCTGTATTGGTGCTTTATATTTTTACTTTGTAATACAGAAGCGACGCTGAGCTGAACACAGATTCCTAGATCCCTGAGAGAGATGGTTCTATTACCCTCTCAGTAGGTTTACTCCAGGTTAAGCTTGTGCGTGGTAAATGAAAAAAAGCCATCATTAATTGAGCTCTGATACAATGTTTTAACATGGCAACAGGTAAATAAAAGGCAGAGCCTCCATTTTGTAGTGGGCGTAGTAATATTAATGCACTGTATATGCGGACTGTGCACATTTATCTTTCAAAATAAAGAGCCTGAGTTAGAGCAGGGAAAAATATCATTAAGTTTACACAATAAAGTTGTATTCAGTGTTGCCCATTAATTAATTTACCAGGTTTATAGCTTCTAAATGGATGATAAAGTACATAATATTTTAATTTCAGACATCTATTTGGATTTTGGCTCAACAGCATTCGTCGGTCTCCCCGAGTTGGTCAAAAAAAGTGCCTCGGAACACACCGAAGCGACGCCGACTTGAGCGTACGTTCTGCGCACAAGACGTAACACGTCTCCATAACAGCAGGCGGCGCTAATCTCTATTGTCGCCCAAAAAAGGAAAACCAGCGACCATAATGGCGGCTCGTTCGGATTACGATCTCATATTTTACGAAAATAGTTCACCGAACGATTTTTTTCCAAAAGTATTTTCAACTTACACATCCATGATTTTCAAGTGCAGAGTAACGTCAGACAATCTGCTTCCTGTTGTTCATGTGATACGTCTTGTCAGATGTGTTTACTAAATATGTTAATATGGAGATTCATTCTGCTACAGGAGCTAACTCTCTTGTGTGGAGAGAGATTGTTTTTGTCTACAAAATGCCGCTTAAAAATAAAAACATAGTAGTGTAGATGTAGCCTGAAGCTCAGAAGCAGCAGCATTAATGTGACACGGATGCGTCAGAGATTGATCTTTAAAGTCCGACACACCAACCTGATAATCGGCCGTCGGACAGCCTGGCGAGGTCAGTGTCTGTTCGGTGTGTTCCGTGCCGTCGGCCTTCATTTTGTCTGACCTGACTTGCTGGGTCAGAGGGCGGGCAAGCGGACTCAATGACCAATCTGATTGGTGGAGTGCTAACCCGGAAATGACAAGCGGGATGAGCGAGACTAATGCCTCTCAAAATCTGACGAAAATCTTTCAAACTGACCTTTGTCGATCTGAAACGAAGACAGATTCAGCAACTGCATGGCCTATTCCTCGCTTAAAATGTTTTCAGAAACACGTGACTGTGAACTATCTTTGTAAAATATGACATTGTGTTCCGAACGAAGCCGCCATTATGCCCGGTTGACAAATCAGCCAGACCCACGTCATGCGTTCGTCCAATCAGCTGCCGGTTATCATTTTTTTGGGTGACAATAACAGATTAGCCTTTTTTTTTTCCCGGAGGCGTATTACGTCTTGCACACGCGCAGAACGTACGCTCAAGTCGGCGTTGCTTCGGTGTGTTCTGAGGCACTTTTTGGACCTCGGGGAGCCGACTGATCAGTCCGACTGCCTTTTCTGCCGACGGTCGGCCGTCAAGTTGGTGTGTCAGGGACTTTTGGTATATTTTACTCTGAAGGCCAGTTATCAGCTCCAGATGTCAGTGCCGCCTCGCTCTGTTGGTTTCAGTCAGAAATACGTTGACTTAGTCAATAACACTACAGCTCATTCACAGCTATTGGTTGCTAGCTGATCAAACCTTGGCTGACAACACAATGCAAAATACTGCCAACACACACACACACACACACACACACACACACACACACACACACACACTAAGAGTGAGGTAACCTTGAGCGTTGTCATGATAAAGAGAAAAAGAGAAAAAAAACAGTCGAGTGGAGGAATTTGCTGCTGTCAAACATTCACTGCCACACCTTTTGACACCTGCGCTCTGCAGCCTCACTCTGACAACGTGACTCGGATTATTGTTTCAACACTAGGACTGATGCAACAAGGCTGCAGGATCAAAATATCGATATGAGGCTCTGCCATATTTGAATTAGCAGGCAGAGCCTTTGCAAACCAAGTGCTCCCAATTTCTCCATAAGATATCAACAACTTACAATAGTGACATGCTGCTCTGAATAATAAGTACTCCGATGAATCACTACAATCAATCAACCAATCAATCAATCAATCAATAAATCACCTGCTGAGGTGAATCAGATCATAATGTGTCTCATCTCATAAATGTAGTTACTGACTACACTGCTCGTTTTCTCTGAAGCTTAATTAGACTAATATTATATTTCATAATGCCATCATTTGTTTCTGATGTTAGTGGAGGCTAGGATTGAAACTATTAGTCGATGAATTAATTACTAGTTGGTCGACAGAAAAACAAGTCATAACCAAAATCTGTCATTAAAAAAAAGCAAAAAACAATTCTACACGATGAAGCTATAGAGGGCAAGAAAACTTAATTGGAAAACCACGACCACTGCAAAATAAGGGACTGATGCTACGCTACACAAACGCTACTCAATGGCCCAAGAAAACGTAATCAGAACATCCCTACGTTTCAGGGTCCTGCTAATGTTGACGCTGGCTCGTTGTCACACCGTCATGGTTTACATGGACTAGGGATGCCAATTTAGATTTTCTCTTTCTGATTGATAGCCGATCCTCATTAACTGATCATTGACCGCTAACCGACAAAAACAGACAACAGAGTCCCAGTTCACCCGTCCAGGACGCTCGGACGTATATTCTGCACTCAGTGTCCGCAGACAGCTGCAGACTTGTATCAGTCGTGCAGCTACGAGGTTCTGTGATACGTCGCAAACACATGCAGCCACTCCTAGAACTGCTTGTGTGTCCACACGACTGGTAAATGTCCGCAGCTGTCCGCAAAGCGTATGTCTGAGGCTGTCTCCACATCAACCTGTGTCTACCAGGCATACTCTGTGCGTACGATGGCCAGTTTAACCCGCCAGTCCACATCGATATAGTGCCACGTGTCACATAGCTCTCCGCTGTGAGCGCCATCCAGCAGAGAGCCACAAACTTAGCAGAAAAAAAAGAACTTAAAACTTAACTTGTTAGCTCTAGCAAGTTAAAGGGCTGAAAACGCTAGCAGTTAAGAAATAGATTGTATACCCCATTTTCTTTTACAATGTAAATGTTTTGTTTTAATAATATTGTTTTAAACTGTTTAACTTACAGTATTAAATTGGTCAAAATTCTTATTGTCGGTTAACAGTTAAACGGCTAATCATTAACATCCCTAACAGGGACACATGGATTAAACTCAGTCGTCGACAATGATATTAGTGACAACTGTAATTTTTCTACTTCGACCGATTATCAACATTTTTAAAAAGTATGGTTTTGTCACTCAAGTTGTCTGCAACGCTATTAGCATACAGTGCTAATGTATAGCTAGCCACACTAGCTTAGTTATTTCAACCCTATTAGTTTTTCTTATTTCAACTAAAACGTCTCATTTCAAGAGAGTCCTGCCTCAAAATCAGAAACATACATACAACATACAACATGTAATATCATACATTAAAAGTTTTAAAACAAATCAATAATTCCTGAATTAGCCAAAAGTACAGAGACCAAAACCAGAGCTCACTTTCCGAATCTGGGCGGATGGATACACTGCACCTAGCCTCGCTTTGCCAGACCCTCCTCCAAAGCATGCTGGAGGAGGGTCTGGCTACTCCACATAGCATTCGGGGATGGAAGGAAAACATGCTCTGGTTTATTGGCATTTCTTTAAACCAATCACAATCGTCTTGGGCGGTGCTAAGCACTGGAGAAAAGCAGCGGTGCCGCTGCAAAATAGGCTCGGAAGGAACTTGTTTTGGTGGAACGTGTACGTTTAAAAGTTGTTTTAGTCATTCAACAGAAAACTCAGATTGGACAGATAGTCTAGCTAGCTGTCTGGATTTACCCTGCAGAGATCTGAGGAAAGGTTAACCATAGTCCTCAGAAATCGACCGGAGTTTAAAATGCCAACACAAAGGAAGCCCAAGGCAACGGACATCCAGCCTAAATTAGTGAAATCCGGCAACCCAGGAAGTGGAACGTCAAGGATATAGACTACACTGCACCTAACTCCCCTTAAAACCACAAGCTATAGTTTTCACGTCTGTTTGTATTCAGATTAAACAATGAGATGCAACAACTTTATTAATGATCTTAATGTACAGACACTGTACAGATCGAGCCTGATTTTAACCCAAAATAATAGCTTCTGGCTAATTTTAGAATCAGGACGAATTTCCTCCAAACTGGATGTCGTTTTTTTTTTTCATTTTCAGTTTGACGGTTACGCAAAACCTGATTGACATTTTGGTCGTCTGCCTGCAGTTTAAAATGTTCAGCTATCTGATTACAAAAGATCCATTATAAACTGTAGTGAGCACATTTTAATATTACTGAGCACATTTATATATTATTAGTTATGTACAAGTTGTGGTGGTGGCTCCTAACAGACTGAGCTGTGATAGAAATAAGTTAACATGATGGACAAGAATAACTAAATCTTACTTCAGCACAGTTTCAGAGGTGTTAGTAGGTAGGTAGGTGGCAGGCTACTGTTTCCCTATTTTGTGTTTATGCTAAGTTAGGCTAACCACGTCCTCTGTACTGAACAGAGAGATATGAAAGTGATTTCCATCTGAACCTCTCACCATCAGTAAGAAAAAAATAGACTGTGTTCAGATCGCCTTTAGCTCTGCGCGATAAAAACTTAGCGTTCACATTTGTGTGAATCCAGTCCGTCGGCACAACCAACACTCAAGGTCGTCCAGCAACAATATTTAACCAGCCGTTGCAGCAACCCGAAAGATGCTGCTTTGGCCAATCACATGCAAGCACACAATCCTGGTGAATTATTTTTTCACGTGAACAGCGTATATACCTAAAGTTCATCTTGGACGAAAAATGTACTACAAAGTATTACAAACGTGTGCAGTCTTAACGTTTGATAAACCTTCAAAGTCACAGATCTGTCACTCAAACTGGACTTCCTAGATTGTATGTCAGGCCTCACTTTTAACTGAAGCTTTAGCACCGTCTGAAGACTACTTGCCAAAATACTCAACTCTCCCTTTAATAAGAAATGAGTAAATAAACACATTCAAACACACCGTCACGTTACTGTAATCTAGTTTCTGAGTTTTTATACGTTCCAATGTGCAGCTGGATGTAACCCGGCCTGTCAGTCACACTACAGTGTCTCTTAGGTGTCTGTAACATACAGACAGATAATAATCCAATATCCCACAGAGAATAAAACACCTGCATGCAGAGATGAGCCAGTTTATCAGAGTAAACGTCCTGCTGGTTCACTCAAACACTCAGAGGTGGTTAAATGTATCACTAGTCTGTCTCACTATCTGTCTGTCTCTCTATAGGAAGCAGACACACCTCCAATCGGCTGTATATGGCTCTGAGGCTGTTGCATAACGCCAGCCTAGTTTCTAACCAACTTACAGTAAACAGCAGCCTATGAGGGGAGGGGAGGGGAGGAGGGGAGGGGGGGTCCAACTCTCATATTAACTGTTGGAAAGCGGATAACACAGTATGAAAACCCGCATTTCACTGCTTCCCCTCGGCCTGCTGAGGACAGTTAGTAGGTCATTAAAGCGGAGCCGAAAGAGTGGACTTGGTGTGCTCCTCTGTGGTTTTTCACCGTGTTTCGTACCGCAGCCCAACAGGTTGTCTGCCTCAGTGACACGTGTGGCCAAACTTCTGTCCTGCTCCCCCCTCCACCTCCCCCGGTCCCACTGCGCTGCCCTCCGGGTGACAGCTCCACAAACTACCCCTAAACTAACTCCCGGACCGTGTCAGCCCGGATAAAGTGTCCCAAACCGGCCACAAGTCCAACTCTGAACTGCTTTCCAAGCTAGTTAGCATGCTAGTGTGTGTGTGTGAGAGTGTGTGTGTGTGAGTGTGTTGACGGAGCGCATAAGTTAGGAGTTAGCAGCTGAGACAACACGGGCGAATCCAAATAAAAGTGCTTTGGCTCGATCTAAGCGACCCAGAACAGATGTGTGCGGAGCCCCAGTGTTGTTGTTACCTGCCGGGCCCTCTGTAAAACATCGGCCAGGCCATCTGATTTCAGCCCCGGCTGGTTCATCGAGGCCTGTCCCTGTACCAGCTCCGCCATCATAGCGCCACTAGCTAGCCGTTAGCTGTTAGCTGTTAGCCGGATTAGCTCGGGCTGCTAACTGTGCTGAAGCTGCAGTCAGAGAGCGGTTAGAGAGCAAGACATCTCACTCTGAAGGCGTCTTTAGAGACCAGGAGGAAGTAGATCTCTGGATCCACTGGTCACATAACACGGTACTTCTTATGAAGAGTGACTGGAGTTAAGACACAAGATATTTTATTAAAAGCTGAAACGATTAGTTGATTAATTGGTTAGTTTATTATTTGTATTATTATTATTGATTTATTTGTAGTATTATTTTGTGGCCAATCATTAATTTGAATTATATAATATAATATATTTATTGTCATTGTACAAGTAGCCAACAACGAGATTAAGATTGCAACATCTGTATCGATGCTATCAAAATAAATATAAATATAAATAAGGTAAAAATAAAGTACAAATATGTAAAAAAAATAGCAATAAAGTGGCAGTCAAGTTATAACAAACTGTAAGTGTCTGACAGTATTATATTCAAATACTGTAAATAGTAATGAAGTCAGTCAAAATTATTATTGTTTTTATTATTATTGTTATACAAGGTCAAGGGATACACACACGCACGCACGCACGCACGCACGCACGCACACACACACACACACACACACACACACACACACACACACACACACACACACACACACACACACACACACACACACTAGCAATACCACCAGCTGAAAACAACAAGAATGGTAACAGTATGACATTAATCTTATATACTCTAATATCAGATGACAGATCAACAATTATCAGATTATCGGGTTTTTACGGTGTTTGTTTTTTAACTACAGAGTGGTTCGTGCTATTCATAGAGGATCTCTGCCGCTGCTCAGCTGTTGGCAAGTCGCTGCTCTGTTTCCGCTTCCGCGTTCAGTCACGTGCTTTGGCCAGCTCCACAGGTGGAGTGAGTGAACTTTAGAAGAAAAGAAGAAGAAGAAGAAGAAGAAGAAGAAGAAGAAGAATAAGAAGAAGAAGAAGAAGAAGAAGAACAGATTGATCGGAGTCAAATCAAATCAGCTGATGCCGGCCAGACACTCATTAGTTCTCTGTGAGGACACTGTGACGTTTCTATTAAGGCAAGGCAAGGCAAGGCAAGGCAGCTTTATTTGTATAGCACATTTCAGCAACAGGGCAATTCAAAGTACTTTACATAAAACATTAAAGAGCAGTTAAAATGATGAAAAAAATTAAAAACATAAAATAGCCTAAGACAATAGAAGTTACAGTGCAGTATAAGAAATTAAACATTAAAGAGCAATTTAAAGAAAGGCAACATCAAAAAGAAAGGTCTTAGATTTTCATACAGTTTCAACAATGCAACTTAATAGAAATGAACAATTATTTAAAGAAAGGCAACATCAAAAAGAAAGGTCTTCAGCCTTGATTTAAAAGAACTGAGAGTTGCAGTGGACCTGCAGTTATCTGGAAGTTGGTTCCAGTTATGTGGAGCATAGAAACTGAACACTGCTTCCCCCTGTTTAGTTCTGACTCTGGGGACAGGAAGCAGACCTGTCCCAGACGACCTGAGAGGTCTGGGTGGGTCATAGTTTACTAGCAGATCAGAAATGTATTTTGGCCCTAAACCGTTTAGTGATTTATAAACTACCTAAAGTATTTTGAAATCAATTTTTTGAGGCACAGGTTGCCAGTGTAAAGACTTCAGAACTGGACTTAGTGACCTCTGACCTTTGACCTGTGTGTGTTTGGCTGTAATGAGGCAGTAAAAGAAGATTTCAAAGCTGCACACTGATTCTGTTAGACTGATGTGGTCTCTATGTTTTATAAGTTACTGTTAAATAAATAAAGTTTGACGTGTAACGTTCTGTGCTAAAATATAACTAAACAATATTTTCATTATCTATGAATTAATTAATTGATTTATGGTATGCAGTGGTGGAATGTTTGGTCTACTAAGTAGCCTACTTTTAGTACAGTACTTAAAGCAACTACAGGGAGTTTTTAACAGATTGTTATGAATTATGAATTATCAATTTGATATGTCTCTATGACCTACATATACAAACAACACAATCAGCAGAAGAGTGGCTTTTTTTCTACATAGTTATTCTTAAAGGGTAACTGTTTTTATGTTTAAAAAGGGATTTTACTCTTTAACCGAAAGGTTGACCTCCTTAGAAATCCTTTCCATAATGTTGTCAGACACTTACAATATTAATCTGAGCCTGTCTGTGGCAAAACGAGCACTTTTGTGAAACTTAGGCTACATTGTAGGCTAGCTTGTTTTGCCACTGCAGACTGTAGTGATCTTGCTTAATACTTGACCAATTTCAAAGATTGTTGTTCCCATCAGTCACTTAGACACAAAAACATAGGAAAATAGGGTCCAGGTTGAAAAAAAAAAACGGTAGTTACCCTTTAATGCCTGTCCCTGGGTCTGATTCCCTGCCAAATCAGACTAAACGACTTGCAGCACGCAGAAAGAGCTTATGTTTACATTTTCCCAGGCAGTTTGGCAGTGTTATTGCTTTCACTTGAGCGGCACCTTATTATTATTATTATTATTATACAAGTTAGGATAATCTGCTACAAAACTGCTCCTGGGCCTTACATCAGGACATGTTTAAAGGCCTTTATCATGTTGATTTCAGTTGAAACAGTTTTGCAAATTCATTAATACATTTGCAATTAAATCAAATGACCACAAACTTTACACACTGTGAACAGATGGTATTTGGGGCCCTGAGGGTCTGGGGCCCCGGGGCCCTGAGGCAGTAGCCTGCTTTGCTCAGCTGGTATTGTTACCTTTTACCAAGGTAACAATGTTGGATCACTGAAACACTGATAACCTGCAGAGACCCTGTGACCTCACTGTGACCTGTGACATACCATCAGATAAACTGTCAGACAACACTTTTTAATTTACAGACAAGCTTTTTAGAAGTGTGTAAGTTGTTTTCCACTTTCTTCTCTTTCTGTACACACACTACACACACACACACACACACACACACACACACACACACACACACACACACACACACACACACACACACACACACACACACACACACACACACACACACACACACAAGGTGGTGTCAGATGATAGAAACTGATTGTTTGTCTCTTTATCTGTAAAATATCTCTGTTAGTTATTCAGGATTTAAAGGAACATTCTGCAAAAAAAAAAAAACATTCAGATTTTTCTATATGTTAAAATGCTGCTGCAGTGATGACACTCACAGCAGCACTACAAAGACCAGAATGCACCACAGCTACAGGACAGGTTGGTGTTTGAGTGAAATTAAATAACTCCCAGCCTCATCTGCTGCCTCCTGTCTGTCAGGAAGCTTGTTATCTATCCACTGATGGGTGGGTGGAGGCTGGGGAGAACTTCTGGGATGATGGTGTTGAATGCTGAGGTGTAATCCACAAACAGGATCTTTGCGATGTCCCTGGGAAGTCGAGGTGTTGCAGGATGTAATACAGTCCCATTGACTGCTCATCTACTGACCCTTTTGCCTGGTAGGCAAACTGTAGGGGGTCCAGGCCTGTGATGTCCTCCAGGTGGCTCAATACCAGCCTCTCAAAGGATTTCATGACGACAGACATCAGGGCGACATGCCTGTAGCCATTTAATCCAGTGATGGTGGATGTTTTGGGTGACGGGAAGGATGGTGGAGCGTGAAGCAGGAGGGGACTTCACACAGCTCCGGTGATGTTTAAGATTTGTATGAAGCTGGGGGCCAGCTGCTCAGCTATTGTGAAGTTTGAAGAAGAGCTTTGCTAAAGCAACACGTTGCCTGCTAATTCCAGCTACAGGCTGCATTAGTGTGCACTTGAGTAAAACTCTTCTAAATATAGCATACACTTAAACTGATATCATATTTTTTAGGTGGTCCTTTTTTTAGGTGTCTCTTACAAACTGGAGATGTGTCGACCGCCATATACACTGACTATGTGTAAGTACCTTATGCAACCCCATTTTAAAATATCAAAACTATCCCTTTAAAGTATCAAAATTAAAAGTACTCATCATTTTACAGAAAAATCCATTGCAGAGTGTTAATCCCAGCAGAGCTTCGCAAAACTCCAACCTAAACGTCTAATCAGCAACGTAACTGAAATCACCTGTGTGACAATAAATGGCATTTAATCTATAATAATGCATCATATTTTATGAATTCATTTTTGTATGTAAAATTAAAGTAACGGTACCTGTCAAATAATTGCAGTGAAGTAAAAAGTACAATATTATCACAAAGCAAAATGTGTGTTTCTGGTGTGAAAGACCTGTCAGATTACTGTTGGAGATCTTTGACATATTGACCTTCTTTAAGAGCAGATAATGAAGCAGCAGGACTCGCCTCACAGTGAGGCATTGGTAACGTCTGTTGAAGCTGTGCAGCAATGCTAATGAAATCCTGAAGGATCAATATGAGAAAACATTTATAATTGTAAAGATGTTTTTGAAAAAATGCAAATACAAGTGAAACATCTCTGTTCAGTTTTTCTCTGCTATCTGCCTGTTTGTGTGTGTGTGCATGAGTGTGTGCATGTGTGTGTGTGTGTGCGTGTGTGTGTGTGTGTGTGTGTGTGTGTGTGTGTGTGCGGTCTGTATTATCTGTGTGTGTATAAAGAGCTCTGCGGAGTGGAAAATGATGGCTTGTGAAGAGGCTGTTGTTGGACGTCAACAGGAAACACTAACAGCCTTAAGTGGCATTAAGAGAGTATGTGTGTGTGTGTGTGTGTGTGTGTGTGTGTGTGTGTGTGTGTGTGTGTGTGTGTGTGTGGTAATAATGGGGGTGCTGTTTGTTGGACCATATGGGGCTTTTCTCTCTCACACACATTAAAGCAACTTACTGTAATATAAAATATAGAAGGAACAGCGTGTGTGTTGGTGACAAAAGCGGATCATTGTGAATAAAAACAAGTTCGGTTAAATTGAATGTAAAGGGGGAGGAGGGTAATATTCCGAGAAAAAATGTACCGAGATTAAAGTCACAAATTTGCGTTTTTTGTGTTTTGCAAAGTGAACCAAATCGCTTCACTTTGCAAGGTTGGATCAACCTCATCACACCAATGTAAATGTACAACTTTAATCTTGGAATTTTTAAGTTTTCTTTGTTATCCCCCTCCCCCGACTATGTAATCTTTTTTTGTTTTTGTTTTACCCATCAATGGCCCTAATATGTCGTCGTAGATCTCAGATACTAACTCGGTGAGAACAATGTTATTTATACAGAGACATGGTGGAGAACAGTACAATAATAAGAGTTAGAATAAACCAGAATTATTCTTGAAATCATTTCAAGTCACTGTACAGCAGTGTTATAAAAAAACAGAAGTCATTCACATGATCAGGCAAAACTCACACACACACACACACGCACACAAGCACACACACACACACACACACACACACACACACACACACACACACACACACACACACACACACACACACACACACACACACACACACACACACACACACACACTCAGTTCATGGACCATTTGACTGTAATACTGGTTCCTCTTTATCTTTAACCCCTGAGTGATCTCCCCGCTGAGCTCGACTCATCTGAGCTGCTGCTATTTAACACTGTGGAGACAGACAGATAGGTGGCCAAAAGTATGCGGACGGCTGACCATACTGTATGTAACTGTGTAACATGTTCATTCATGTGCTCTAACAGCCTCCATTGTGCTGGTTTCAGGATTTAAACCAGATGATGAATCTGCTGCATTCAGACTGCAGAGCATCTGTGAGGTCCAACACTGATGTTGGTGATCAGGTGTGGCTCACAGTCCGTGGTCCAGTCTCAAATGGGGTTGGATAGGGCTGAGGTCAGAGCTCTGTGCAGACCAATCAAGATATTCCTCACCAAGCTGGAGAAACCTTCATTCGATCCAAACCAGTATCAAAAGTATGTGGACAGACAGGCAGGCAGGCAGGCAGGCAGGCAGGCAGGTAGGCAGACAGACAGACAGACAGACAGACAGACAGGCAGGCAGGCAGGCAGGCAGGCAGGCAGGCAGACAGACAGGCAGGCAGGCAGGCAGACAGGCAGGCAGGCAGGCAGGCAGGCAGACAGACAGACATACAGACATACAGGCAGGCAGGCAGACAGACAGACAGGCAGGCAGGCAGACAGGCAGACAGACAGGCAGACAGACAGACAGACAGACAGGCAGGCAGGCAGGCAGGCAGACAGGCAGGCAGGCAGACAGACAGACAGGCAGGCAGACAGACAGACAGACAGACAGGCAGGCAGGCAGGCAGGCAGACAGACAGACAGGCAGGCAGACAGGCAGGCAGACACACAGACAGACAGACAGACAGACAGGCAGGCAGGCAGGCAGGCAGACACACAGACAGACAGACAGACAGACAGGCAGGCAGGCAGGCAGGCAGACAGACAGACAGACAGGCAGGCAGGCAGGCAGGCAGACAGGCAGACAGGCAGGCAGGCAGGCAGACAGACAGACAGACAGGCAGGCAGGCAGGCAGGCAGGCAGGCAGGCAGGCAGACACACAGACAGACAGACAGACATTGATGATCAGAGTGTCTGTATTGCTGCAGGCTGCTGCTTTTAGACGACTCATTACTGCGACCTCCTGCCGACTGAATCCATCACACATTACAGAGACTCGTCCCAACAACACATTTAAATGTATGGAGCCTGAAACTTTCCTTGTTCAGTCCACTGAGCGTGCCCAGAACACAGTAAATACAGCGCTGCATGCTGATGATGAATGTTATCAGTCAGCAGACAGAAAAGCACTGCATATCTTAAGTTCTTCTGTCCATCATCGACACATTAATTCAATTCAATTCAATTCAATTTTATTTATAGTATCAATCATTAGCTCCATATTTGACGATCAATCTTAAACTCTTCTCCAGATCTTTCAGACAATATCAGTTTAATTTCTGAGTGTCCAGAATAGACAGATCCAGCTGTCACAGGTGATGAACAACACAGGTGTAGTCTGAAATGCAGCACTAACAGCAACAGCTGAGCAGCAGATCAGCTGATTACTGCAACCAGAGACAAAGATGTGTTGTGAGACATGTTTGTCAAGCTAGAAAAGTGCTTCTCACTATTCACACGTACAGTACACATATCTTTTTCTCTGCGTTTTGGTCTTTTGTCCACACAAACTGCATTTTAAGTCACTGAAAACAGATCTTTTTGGAAAACTTCTTCCAGAGTGAACTCTGTGACAGTGTTGACGTGTAAACAGGAAAAACGAGTTTTTGTCTTGTAACGTCAGAGCGTGCAGTTATGTCCACAGTCCACTCCTTTTGTGAGGCGTCACAAATGAGGCAACATAATAACATAACATAATGGCGGACATGGCCAAAACAGGGCTGGTTCTAACTGCTAACAGAACTTCTTATATACATACGTGTACAGTTACTCTTCCACTATATTGAGGAACAGAGGTATCAGAATGTGCTATGGCGCAATCAATGCACCATTGCAGCCAGGTACTAATAGTGGTAATAGTTGTTTTTTTAAGGCTGCTGATTGGCCAAAATTGCTTTAGGGTTAGAGTTATGTCGCCATCTGTTGGTTTGGCATAGTATTGATAGCGCTTCATTTATGTTTTTTAGCATTTTTATTTGAACGAAGATTTTTTTCAAATCAGTGCTTGTGTAGACAGGATTGTTTTTGCGAACTAAGTAGGAAAACCCCACTTTTCAAAAACACCTATGTACGTGTAGACTAGGCCTTCGTCTTTTTCTTCATGACACAGAAATACTTGTGGCTGACAAACACTGAACTATTAACAATATTATGAAAAAAGCACCAAGAAGCAAACATTTATTGAAATAATATTATCTAGAGCAGTGATTCACAACAAGCTTCAGGTGGAACTCATACATTATTTTGTCAAAGAAATATATACCAACATGAAGTTTTTTCATATTGTGTTCAGGGAGAAAATAAACAACAACATTGTAAATCTGTCTCAGCAGTAAGGTTTCTGTCTGCACATCTGCACACACTATCTTCAGCTCCATGTGCTGCAGTTCAGAGCGTCTGAAAACTAGCTAGCAATCAGAAAAGTGAAAATGGAACAAAAATAATGAATAAACAGGTAAAATGTCACACAGATTTGTAGTGGGAGGAATGCAAACTTTAACAAACCCTACAGCAAAAAAACATGTCATAATTGGTGGTGAACCACAAGTGTAGACTGTATAATGTTAGTTAGAGTGTACTGATGGAGGATGAAGACAATAGGGACAGAAGAGGAGATCCTGTGAGGAAGAGGAGGTGATGAAGAGGAGTCATGTTTATCTGATAGATGTCAGACTGAATACAAACAGCCTGATTTCACCCCGAATGGACCATCAGCTGCTGTGTGCGGTATTAAAGTCAAGTCTTTACCTCCTGCTGAGAAAACTCACATCAAACACAAGATGTCATCATGTCTGATCTCTTTTTCAATCTCCTCCAGTTTAAATGTTTCTGCTGCTGCGGGGAGACAGACATATAGATCTGATACCAGACAACAATAACAAAAACAACATTATTACAGTATTCAGAGAGACTACTGTGTCTGTGTCGTTTTTTCTCTTTTTTTCTGCTTTTATTTGTATTAATCCTTCACTTCTCTTTCCGAGCATGCAGCACACAGACATATTTATCTCTTTTAGACATATAGACACATTAATTAGAATGAATCTGAAAAGAGATTTCATCCAAACGTAGAAATGCTCCAGTAAAACTGCTTTTCCGCTGCATGGCATGGCATGACTTGACTCACTTTTTTTGGGGGGGGGGTTTCCATTAGCAATAGTTGTGGATAGCACTGTTTCCCTAGTGCTTTTTTTAGTACCACCAAAGCCCGACAACGGAGAGCCTTTCCACTCGCTATTCAGCCCCATTGTACCGAATTTGGTTGCAGTTCCACCAGAGTTCCACTGGGGGTGATCGCAGGCAAGTGCAAAATGAATGGGACTCTATGGAGCTAGACGGCTAAATTAGTCTCTTTCGCCCGATTGAGAAATCTCAGATTTGATTGTAGTTTTTGCAAGTTCAACATGGATTATAGGTTGAAAGTTGAATGAACGAGTACTTATGTCCAGAACCAGAATGTCAGAGTGAATATTTCGGCGTTTAAAACATTGGCAAATCAAAACTCTTTCTAGCACGTGTATTGACAGGGAGAGCCTAACCTGTTAGCCGTGTTGCATTGACAGGGAGAGCCTAACCTGTTAGCTGTGTTGTATTGACAGGGAGAGCCTAACCTGTTAGCCGTGTTGTATTGACAGGGAGAGCCTAACCTGTTAGCTGTGTTGTATTGACAGGGAGAGCCTAACCTGTTAGCTGTGTTGTATTGACAGGGAGAGCCTAACCTGTTAGCTGTGTTGTATTGACAGGGAGAGCCTAACCTGTTAGCTGTGTTGTATTGACAGGGAGAGCCTAACCTGTTAGCCGTGTTGCATTGACAGGGAGAGCCTAACCTGTTAGCTGTGTTGTATTGACAGGGAGAGCCTAACCTGTTAGCCGTGTTGTATTGACAGGGAGAGCCTAACCTGTTAGCTGTGTTGTATTGACAAGGAGAGCCTAACCTGTTAGCTGTGTTGTATTGACAGGGAGAGCCTAACCTGTTAGCTGTGTTGTATTGACAGGGAGAGCCTAACCTGTTAGCTGTGTTGTCGATGCCTCAAGAGAACAAAGGAAGTGACTCGGAGCTTGCCGTAAAGCAGTATCTCTGGCCGTACGATGTGTATGACATCATTGACATTTTAAAAGGCTTTTTAGAAAAAAAGCCACTTTCAAATAAATCTAACACCCAGCAGTGTGTATTTTCTTAGCCTCCCCTTTCGAAAGCAACATTCAAATTACTAGACAAAAAAGTATATCCTGAGAAAAGTGGATTTTGAGGGGTATAGCTCCATAGATTCCCATTCATGCACTCGCCTGTGAGCGCCCCAAGTGGAACTCTGGTGGAACTGCAACCAGTTCAGAAGCCAGAAGTGAGCGTTGATTAAACACTAATGCACTGTGTTTTGCAGCACCTGAAGATTTACGGCCCCTGGCATACTGGTGTTATGTCGACTGAAGACTGGCTCCCTGTCTATATGATTCTCCCTACCTAAATCTGAAACCAAACCCTCATCGTCATTTTAACAGGACACTATTCTACTGGGGAACAGACTTCGACACAACACCAGACCAAACGTCATGCAGCTACATCAGCAACAAATTTGAAACGACACATCGAGTAGAAGCATCTGACCAGCCTTCGAGCAGCTTATTTAAAAAAAAGAAGAAATTAACGGGAACGAGTTGATTTTAATCTGTGTGAACTGAACACTGAGCTGCTCTTGTTGAGTGTGAACTTGCTCAGCACTGCCGTATTACCACTGATTTGGGGTTGTGTTGAAGTCACTGATAATTGATTAGAAAAAGACTTTTACTCTGGAAGGAAAATTACAAACAACTAATTGAATTTAGAGGCAACATTTTGGTGTTGCATGTTGTGTCCCTGTCAGTGTGGAGGGTGAGACCGGAGATAGACAGTCAGACAGGCAGCTTACAGCCTCCATTCACTCACACACTTCATTTATTCAAAGTTTTAATCTAATTATTAACTATTTTGGGGGAGCGGGCTCTTTGTGTCACAGCAGGCCGGGTGATGAGGGGGTGTCACTGACAAAGCCCCCTGTCCAAAAACATTTAGTCCAATGTTTTGGTGTCATTTAAAAGTGCTAGGGGGGGGGACGGCGGTCATGAATACGAGCTGCAGTAGCAGATGGATAGCAGATTAGCACCACCCGTTACTCCCCATTCTCCACACTCCCTGCCTTTATTTTTCCCTCTCCTCCACAAAAGTTTCTCTCTTGTCTCCCTAAATCCCTCCCTCCACCTCCTCCTCCCATCATCCCTCGTCCCTCCAGTCACCTCCCTTAAGCCTCTTTTATTGCTCATTTCAGCGCGATAAAGACGAGGCAGCGCGCCTCCTTGGCCAGAAAGCAGCTGTAATGAATTCATGGGCTGTAAAGGCCTTGATCCTCCACCGCCACCCCCACCGCCGCCGGGGGAGGGGGCACTATTGTTTAGGAGTATATTGGCTTGTCTATTACCCCCCCCACACACACACACACACACACGCACACACAGTTACAATGCTCTACAACAGTAACAGAAGGTGGCGAGCCTTTGACAAAGACAGGCCATGAAATTCAATTAGCCGTTTTGAATCTGAGTGTCTGTGTGTTTGAGTGTGTGTGAATGTGTGTGTGTGTGCTTGCATGCTCAGCAGGTCTGGATCACTTGTCTCTTTAACAGCCTCACATCAGCTGTCATCTGTGTGCTAATGGGCGAGCTGTTCTGAGACGTGTTGACCTCCTTATCTTTTTTTGAATAATAATATTAATAATAATAACAGTTTTAGTCGTGAAAAGAAAATACTTCCTGAATGTCCTTTTAGGGTGAATGTTAGTGCTTGTTGGTTCAGTATAGCGTCATATTCTCCTTTTCTTTGTGTGTCAAGGCTGAAAGGGAAACCCTGGTGATTATAAGGACTATAAAAGATCTAAAGTTGGACAGAAGCTGAGTTTGATTCCTCCAAATTCATTCAGTCCAAATGAGTCTGAAATCCTTAGCATTCCCTACAGGCTGCAGCGTTTATTACAGACAAAACCTGAACAAACTACATGATCTGTTCTCAGAGTCTGAACATGTGCAGTTTGTCCTGAGGGCGGCGCTACAGGAAAAATCATGGAGTCATTACCATATAAAGGGTTCATCCTCTGGAGAGCAGGAAGCAGATGTCTACTCTCGACTTTTACTTGTACAGAGTATTTCTACACTGTGATGTTGCTACGTTTACTTCTTCCACTTCTACTGAGTTGTGTTTGAGGCACTTGTTGCTTCTTGACAAATGAGAGCATAGTCATTAAATGTTCATAATAAATTTGAGTAAACAGATTAACAGCCTGCAGTCACCTCCTCTTCTCTCTTTCAGGACATGTCTAACATCACTACAGCAGGTACTAAACCAGCTGCTCTTTTGCTGCTACAATACAGACTGTCTGTGTGTGTGTGTGTGTGTGTGTGTGCGTGTGTGTGTGCGTGTGTGCGTGTGTGTGTGTGCGCGCGTGTGTGTGTGTGTGTGTGTGTGTGTGTGTGTGTGTGTGTGTGTGTGTGTGTGAAAATGTGTCCATCTGTCTGTATGAAGTCTCACAGCTGTGTCCTTTAGAGGGGAGGAGTGTGTGTTAGTGTTGACTAATGAGTGTGTATTGTGTTGGTGTCCATTATAAGTCATGGTGTGTTAGTTGATCTGCAACAATATGTGAGTCAATTATGTGTGTGTGTGTGTGTGTGTGTGTGTGTCAGATTAAACTGAATGAAGTGAGACTGTCTGAATTAAGTCTATTTGCTGTTTGTTTTTGTATTTATAGATGCGTTCACAATGTACAGATTAATATAAAACAATATTTGATCATTGGAAATTAAATTAATAATATAAATTATGAGTTGCTTTACATTTGATGATTAGACAATTACCTATTTTAGCCTTATTGTGCTAAGCTAGTGACTTTCTTCATGTCCGTTTACTATTTGCTTTACCATTTGAGCTAATTCCCCTGTGAACATTTGCACATTGCATTGGAACTAAAGTTGAGTTCAGTTAAACTTTGACCTGGGTGGTCCCCTTAGAAGACAGACACAAAAGACAAGTGGTTTAGGTTATGTACTGCTAATCTCTTGTGCTCTGCACGAGTGGGTCTGAATCCCATCCTCGTCGCAGTCAAGGTTACCTTAAACATGCGGTATACTCGCCACAGTCGACCTGTCTCGCGGCAGTGTGATATCATGGGAGCACCGTAACTACTTATACTTGCGCGTGGTGGTTGCGACACTAGTTGCAGTCTTCTCCTGAACAGAGGTGGCGCTAATGAGGAAAGGCTACCGACTCAAGCAGGTCACTGGTGACCCGGTGGGCTTTAAGAAGTATGTTACATAAACAAGTCAACGTTGAATTTTTAGGAGACAGGGTTGACATGAACACACTATATAAAACTTGATTATTTAGTCGTGGCTATTTAATATTGTAGAAAAGGAGTTTTTGACTTTAAGCCGAGTTTTCAGGAGCTTTAATGGGTATATATATTATATATATTAGTAACACACCTGAGAGAGATCATGTTCAGCAGAAAGTATTTGGACAAATAAAATAAAATCTATCAGAATAAATACACCAGAGGGAAGAGAGAGAGAGAGAGAGAGAGAGAGAGAGAGAGAGAGAGAGAGAGAGAGAGAGGGAGAGAGAGAGAGAGAGAGAGAGAGAGAGAGAGAGAGAGAGAGAGTATGTTTTCCTGTAATTCGGGTGAACTGACCCTTCAAATTGAGGTTCAGGTGTTCAGGTACAGATAACTTAATTTACAGACAGAAGCCTTTTAGAAGAGTGTAAATGTTTTCCACCTTCTCCTTTTTCTGTCCTTCACACACACACCAGCACGCACGCACGCACGCACGCACGGACACACACACACACACACACACACACACACACACACACACACACACACACACTTGTGGTGTGTCTTTTGTCTGATGATGAAAATGTAATTTCTTTTGTGTTTTTCTTGTTGCAGTTCGTTGTTGAAAAGACCCTGAACACAAACATCTGTTCACCTTTTCTTTCTCTTCTTCTCCACCTGAATCAAACAATCACAGCTGCTGTCATCAACATTCAAATCCTTCACAATAGCAGCCCCTCTCTTCTTCTACAGCGTCAACATGTTTTGTGTCTTTTAATTGATAAATCTGTTTATAACAGATTTTCTGCTGCACCATCAAAACATGTATTTTCAGACACATTGAGTGTTTGTCTTCATGTTTCTTCTTCTTCTTCTGATCTGAGAATAGAAAATATTGGTAATTTTAGTGCATCTCACTATTTACTACATCTTCTGTTGTATAATCCAGTCTCAGGTTTGAAGTTTTGAGGGTTTTTTATTCTCAAAAAGGTCTAAATTCTAGTGAATCTTTTAATCTTTACATGCTAAGATTTATTGTATTAACAACAGAATTATACTCAGTAGCAGTAATAGATATTTCTTTTCTGTCACACTTCATTATCTTTCATTACAGTAATTACATGGCACCTTGCAACACAGTCATACAGCAGACACCTGATTTATTGATATATTTCAATGTCGATCCAGGTTGTACGACGTGCTACGATGATGAAGTGGCTCATGCTAATGCTTGGCAGCTAAACCATGTTAACCTACAGGTTACAACAACGTTCAACACACTCATAAAGTTATTTTTTTATGACGGTGTTATTTCTTGCATCATTGTTTAAACCACGGTTAACGGCGCTGGGCTAACTAACCCACTATTAAATTAGCCAAATACCGTTTGCTGTATGGGTAGTCTATTATCTAATGCTAAGTTAGCCAGCTAGTGCACCACGGCCTTATTCCACGCCACTAAGAGACTTTGTCAGTATGAGAGCGGACAACAACAGCCCAAGGGACACAGCCACAGCTAGCTCCCAGCCAGCGACTACAGCAACATGAACCAAGCCAGCACAAACCCCAGCGCCGGATGCTACATCGCTAACAATAACAATAGCAGAAAGTTTAGTGATCCGCCTGTGCTAGTGGCTGGTTTTAGAATGTAAGGAAATGTCACCTGTTTCAACAGCCAATAGCGAAGTCAGCTTGTAAAGTCAGCTACAAACTATAGAAATAAAATTATCCATAATCCATTTTATTTCTATGTTACAAATTGTAAACTGGTCGAAATGGCAAAGTTAGACAGAGGCTCAACATGCGCCCGGGAGCACACTAATGTGGTCGAGCCAGCTAGAGAATGACTGAAGAGAGGGAGCGCCTATAAAAAAGCCGTGAATCGAAGAAAAAAAAAAGTTTTCGCCGTTTCATCACTAGAAATGCAACTGTAGCAAGTATCTCACTATTACTAACTTAATCCACATTCATATCACAAATGATATATCCATTTACAAAAAAGCCAGAAAGTCAGAAGTTAGAATTAAAGTACAAAGAGTCATTGCTATGGAGATGATACACCGTCTCGTAGCATTGGTGTGAATTGGTAGCCTAAAATCCAGACCCCAATCCGTAAGATTAAGGGTCTGGCATTGAGTAATGAAAATGGCCCAACTTGAGGGGCGGCACCAAGCATGCATTTGAAAATCTCACTGCACACAATTGGATAACACTACGACCAATCACAACAATACACGGGGTGACGTATCCAGAGCCCCCATACGCTTAGCTACCAGCGGAGCTAACTGGTAGATTAAACTGTCGTCATCTGTTTAGCTCGCCTCTGGCCCACCTATATCATATACACCGATGTGATTGGTGCAACTCGGCTACAAGGGCATAGTTAATGAGCATCATTACTCAATAGAGCTCAACAGTCCTGCCCACAGCGGGTTTCGGAAGTAAAAGTACAATGCAACATTGACAACTGGAGTATAAGCCATAAAATCATAACTGTCAATGGTAGACTTAAAACCAGCTACGACATGACTAAGCAATTGTATATGCTCATATAGATGCCAAAAGTTCATGGGGCATTAACCTTGTTTTGAGATAAATGTCTTTTATTCGCAATGTCTTGGTTAAGTACTTCATTACCCACAATCCTGAAAAATCCCACAATCCCACAGTGATGCCTCTGATTGGTGGAACTCATACTGGTGAGGAGGTGGCGATCCGTCATGCGCATGTGCAAGATGATAATCCTGTTTTACGAGGATTTACTACACTGCACGAATCACAATCTGTTCCACGCTTCTGCCGTTAGCATCCCCCGGGAAGCTAACGTTAGTTTAGCTAAGAGCTATTTCGGCTAACCGCTAGCTAACAGCTTGATTCAGTCTAAAATAACGTTAACTCAAACTAAATACTGGGAAAAGTAGGCTACAGCTGACGTAAGCTGTTATAAACTTTAACAGTTATTTTCAGGTTTTATTTGGAGGGTCTTTTAAAGTTATTACATGCTGTCTCAGCTAGCAGTTAGCCAAATTAGCTGTTAGCTAAGCAAACGTTAGCTTCCTTTATTCAGTGGTGCATGGTGGTTTATGGGATGAGTAATTCCTTGCTCGATAATGAAAATATGTACACAGTTTTGTACCTTTGACTTTTTTTTTGATTTTCTATACATTTTTTCACTCGAAATGACACGTATGCTTATGAGTCACGTCGTAGCTGGTTAGCCTAAAGCATGATCTAAAACCCGTTGTGTACGTATTTTATCGGACGTCAATGGGAGAAATGAATGGGAAATTTACTTCCGGAACCCAAGGTCTCTCGGAGGAGGGGCGTGACTGTTGAGCTCTATGCCAGAGTGACTCGCTGAGCAAATTCAAATTGTGCTCTCGCAAGAACTCTGGATTTCCAGGGTAGTGAATTGGCAGGTTTCAGAACATTGCAGACCGGCACATTGCAAGAAGGCCTGCTCTCAAGTTTTAACTTGTCTCGTCGCAAATCTTTGGTCTGAACTGGGCTTAAAAGGTTTTCCATTTTCCAGCTGATCCAAGAGGCTTTTTAAAGACTTTATTTAGCTTAAGAAGTAGGAGAATTTCCTCAACACATAAAGGAACACACACACACACACACACACACACACACACACACACACACACACACACACACACACACACACACACACACACACACACACACTCGTCTCCTCGCTGCAATGTGACAGGTAGTATTTTTGACATCAGTGTTCAGCTCTGATAGCGAGCTAACCGAGGGCTGTGATTGGCTGAGAGTTGTCAGCTGTCAATCAAAACAGGATGTGGAGAGAGGGGGAGGATCATGCTCATTTATAGCTCTGGAGGATTGTGAAAGGAAATAAGAACAAAGTTAGAGCCACAGAAGATGGAACACTAAAATGTTTGACAATCTGAGGAAAGAGTCTATGAAACCTTCTGAGATCTAGAGGATAGTTTACTTTGGTGCTAAAGGGTAATTCACCAAAGTCTCACAATAACACAAACAAACCAACCAGCAACTCCCATGTTCTACGAGGTAAAATGACAGTTTTTGTGGGGGTCTGGTGGCTTGGAAGAGAGCATAGATAACATCTTAAGTTCCTCATCGTAAAGGGCTGGCTAATGGCAAGATAGAGCTAAATATAGGGCGTAGACTTAAACTGATGATTTTTGTATGTGTCTAAAATAGGTTTAGCTGCTGCCCCCCGCCCACAGCAGTACATTACTTAGCTTCTGTGTCGGTACTCATGCCTGGCTCTCCAAACTGGGGGAGTGCCGACTGCTATCTACTGTAGGTGTAATACACTGACCCTGACTATGGATAATTACCTCATACAACCCCACTTCAAAAAATCCAAACTATCCCTTTAAAGTCAGTCTGTACATAAAGCACTTTGAATCACCTTGTTGTTGAAAGGAGAAGAACAAATACACATGTCTTTCCAGACAAGAATGCTCTGCTTCACTGTTATCAGTCTCTTACTGGATATTTATTGTTGTTTTTTTCCTCTGTCTTCACACAGGGACAAACTAAATATGGTAACAGGCAAACAGACAGACAGAAAGACGGACAGACAGAGAGACAGAGAGCAGTAATTTAGCTCTGTGGGGTTCGGTCATTTAAACGGCCTCTTTATAAATGACACAGTAATGAATTCACAGCTACCTGCTCCATTAGCAACCCCTACTGAGAGACACTCTCACACACACACACACACACACACACAAACACGCATGCATGCACGCACGCACGCACGCACGCACGCACGCACGCACGCACGCACGCACGCACGCACACACACACACACACACACACACACACACACACACACACACACACACACACACACACACGATATATTCGACTCTCTCTGGCTCTCAGGTCAATTAGCAGCTAATTGGTGGACAAGTGCTTATGTTTGATTGGATAATTTACCAATTAGAGCTGAGAGGAAGTCTGCAAGAACACTGACCTTCCAGGTACAAGACATGTACATACAGAATACATAACAAGTTCAAACTAGGCATACACAGAGTACACACAAGTTACACATACAATAAAAACAAAATCACATTCACATCATCTATGGTCCTTTAGTTTGATGCTGTCAGTGTTTAAACACCTAGTTTATAGCCGTATATACTGTTTACTGCGTATACTTAAAATACTTCATATACATCATCTTCTCTCCTCTCCTCTGCTCTCCTCTCCTCTCCTCTCAGCAGTGTGTTAATTGCAGGGTAGCAGTGGAGGTGGAGGGAGCGTTGGAATAGCGGTGCGGGGCGTCCAGGAGGAGTCAACCCTGTCATTTAGCTCTCTGGCTCTAGGCTCAGACTGGCAGGGAAGCTGGAGTTTTTCCCAGCATGCCTTGGGCCAGAGTGGACCGAGTGTCACTGCGGTGGGTGCCTAATGGCAGCGGGTGCACACACACACACACACACACACACACACACAGACACACACACACACACACACACACACACACACACACACACACACACACACACACACACACACACACACACACACAGTGGGCCTTAATGACAGCTGCCTTTTAATGCTGCACTGAGAGGGGAGGTTACCTTTGTGTGTGTGCGTGTCTGTCTGTGTGTGTGAACCACAGGGGTACTTGTCAGCCTGAAGGGGGATCATTTTGTCGCTGATTTCTCTCCGAATGTGAATGTGAATGAATTCTTTGTGCTTCATTTGAGCAGCAGGTTGTAACCTGACAGCTCTCGGTTTTACAGGAAACACTCAGAACAAGTGAATTACACCTTTTTCATAAAACCTGCTGCTGGCACTTAACGGCGAGCCGAGAATGCTTCAGATATCTGCACAGCGTCGCTCTAATGTGGAGGTGTATTATAGGAACAGTGTGACAACTCATGGAGTCCTCTGGTTCTCTTCTCCACAGTCTCATGTCTATCTCATGCCCAGTGCTGTGTTTGCTGACCTCTCACTCGTGTCGGTTTTTATTGTTACTAATGTTGAACACGTAGACGACAAAGTGAAATGACCACAGGATAAATGTTGAGAGCAGGTAAACCTGAAGACAGCTATGAGTGTGACCACAGTCTGCAGAAGTAATGAAGATGGTTTCTACCCAATTTTAGCCAGTCAACAGCATCAGAGCAAAAAGCAGAGCTGTGATTGGTCCAAAAGACCTTCAATCATTCTCATCAATACAGTTTTGAGAGCAGAAAGCAGGTTGAGGCTTCACTGTCTCATCACTTATGTACCTGTCTTTTCCTCTGACCTCTCAGTTATCATCTGCACCCTCAACACATTTCCCTCCTCTCTGTACCTGCACTGAACATCCTATACTTATAACACTACATGCTAAACATTAAGAATCTCAAATGGCACTGGGAAATAAATCACAAATAACAGCTGCAGACCACAAAGCCTCTGTGTGTGTGTGTGTGTGTGTGTGTGTGTGTGTGTGTGTGTATGTGTGTGTGTGTGTGTGTATGTGTGTGTGTGTGTGTGCTGACACTGAGACAGGATAATGGCAGGAAATCATTGGCGACACTGAGCTGTCAGCCTGCCATCATTATAAACTCAGTGTGTGTGTGTGTGTGTGTGTGTGTGTGTGTGTGTGTGTGTGTGTGTATCATTTAGTCATCAGTAGATCAGAGTTTAGCGTCTCTTTTATGTGTCTGTCAACCATCAACATCCATCTATCTGTCAGTTATCTCCTTGTTCCTCCTCTCCTCTCCTGCACAGCCACTTAGTGCTCATCGCTTACACAAAAAGCATCCAAAAAAGATTAGTAAAACCTGCTATAGAAGTGTTTCAAACTACAGATGTGAATCTTTGAAACTGTGCCATTCACTATTTACTAATTTACAAACCAACAGGCTGCGGTCGTTCTGCTTAACTGCTGGTCGTGAATGGAACTGAGGCAGAGGAATTCACAGTCTGTCAGCGTAAATAAAAGTGGAGTCCATTATTATTATTTTTGTGGTTTTATTATCATTCTGTAGCTTCCTAATAGTGTTCCTTATGTATTTAAATCCAAACATTCACATTTTTGGTCGAAGTACGTATGTTTTAGCCCCAAATGCTGTTAACCCAAGCCCTTTTAAAAATGTTTTCCCACATGATCTGAAGTAGGTTTCTGGAAGATGATGTTGCTTCAGCACAGTACAGTAACTTAGTTGGCACGCCCCCAGTTTGGAGAAGATCTGAAAGTCACCAATTACACAAATAGGGGTGTTTCGATTGTTGACCAAAAGCAGGATGGGTGATTTCCCCAGTATTTTCTTCTCTCTCCACCCCCGCCTACTTGCACACATCCAAAGAAAAAACAACAGACACAGCATAGCTTACCGACTGGTAGCATGCAGCTAAAAGCACAGAGTAACGTTAGCTTACCGGTAGCCTGCAGCTTGACTTTTCAGGGTAAATGCTAGATCAGATCTGCTAAATGTGTCACCGTAGTTAGGTTTAGGCATGAGGAGTGGGAATTAGTTAGGGTAAGAATAACAGGGTAAGCCAATCAGAGGTAGATAGGGCAAAAATAAGGCGGGCCACGACCTGTGACGTTGACACGTCTGGCGGATCCGAACTAGAAGAACGAACAAATTCTGCCTCTAAAGGATAATTCTGGTGTTTTTTAATTATTAGCCCATTTACTACGAATCACATTTAAAGCATGCTGTAGCGTTTCAGATGTTTGCTCCACTTGCAGTGAGGCCTGATGATATAGAAGTTGGTCGGTCAGACATCTCTGCAACTAACTTCCCAGTTTACCATGAAGATTGCTGTTAAAATGTCCCCCATGAGTCCTAATATTTTCAGTGACCCTTGGCCTATTCATTAGTGCCAACATCAGGTTACAATATTTATTGTACAACACAAGAAATCTAATAGGCAGGTACTATGAAATTTAGAGCACATTTACATACAATTCAGATTTTTATCTTTTAGCCCAATGTTGTAAGGTCCAAAGAATGACTAAATTATTGGTGTGTTTTATTAACCGGACTGCAACTAACTACTCTGGTCAAGACATTTCAACCATAGTCCCACCTTCCTCTGCTGCCGACATTAAAATAAACTTTTCACTTGAACTACTCTCTTCTCCTCTCCTCCTCACTGACTCTCTGACTGACAGAGTGACATTATAAAGCAGTTAGACACTCAGTGGGTAGAAACTAGATACCAATTACACACACACACACACACACACACACACACACACACACACATACACACACACACACACACACAAAAGATGGAGGAAAAGATGGAAAAAAGTGAGGAAGGACAGAAAGAGGAAAGTAGAGATGGAAATGGAATGGAGGATGGAAAGATGGAGGAAAGGGGGGAAAGAAGGGAGTCAGGAAATATTTCAGGAAATGAAGGAAAGAAGTGAGGAAGGATAGATGGAGGAAAGGGAGGATGGAAATATAGAGGAAAGGGAGAAAAGGGAGAAAGAAAGGATGAAGGAAAGGAAGGAAATAAAAGGGAAGGAAGAAGCATGAGAGAAGGAAAGATGGAGGAAAATCCCCTGCAAAGACCTGTCATAAAACTGCTGACAGCAAACAGGCTTAGTTATTTTGTTTGTGTTATGAACATATAATCCACGAAGATGTTATATTTCTAACTTCCCCAGAGTCTACAGAAGGGATTTTAAAAAATGATCACACAGTTGCTGAAGATGTTGCTGCTTCCTGTCTCCATTTCTTATTTGCTGACAGAATACAGGTCAGAATAAACTGATCCTGGAGCAGCTGAAATGGTGAAATGATAAACAAATATTTACTGTTTGGAAGCTCGAAGCTTTTAAACCTCAGACGTTGTTTTATAGAGACAAAGAAGAGATGAAAGAAGTTCAACAACTGCCATTAAAGAGAGAGAGAGGGAGAGTTGTAGAGACGTACAGAGGTTTGCTATTAGCATTGGGAGCTGCCAACAGTTTGCTCTCCATTATGAAGGAAAGAGACTCTGAAGGTCAGGACAACCTAACCTGTGTGTGTGTGTGTGTGTGTGTGTGTGTGTGTGTGTGTGTGTGTGTGTGTGTGTGTGTGTGTGTGTGTGTGTGTGTGTGTGTGTGTGAACTAAAAGGAGCAGTGTGCATCACAAGGCTCCAGCGGCCTTGTACACAATTGTTCATCACTAATAATGACTCCTGATTGAGCTCTTCATTTAGGAACACACACAAACACAACGCGCATGCATGCACACACGCACGCATGCACGCACACACACACACACACACACACACACACACACACACACACACACACACACAGATACATTCAGATGTGCAGATAAAGAAAATTAAAAGCATCACTCTCGGCTCTCTCTGGCCTTGTGTTGGAGCCCCAGCAGCAGGTGGATAAATGCAGGCAAGCTTTTATTTTCATCACTGCAACGAGTGATTCAGCTGCAGGACGAGCTGCAGGAACCAAGACGAGAAGCACGGAGCAGAGAAATACACTTTAATAAAGATTTTCACAGTTACTGACTTCTTAGGACTTGTCGTTTTACCCAAATCACACATTAATAAAACTGATATTCCGATTTACTGCATGGAATCAACACATAGGTTTGATTGTCTTTGCTGTTGAAACATTTGTTTCAATTGGAGGTGAAATTACATTTGTGCTCCTCAAAGCTCTGAAAGATGTTGTCTCATTGGAGAAAATGGTCTTCTGCACCAATAAAGCGCATTAAATCAGAACACCGATGCAAACATCAGCCTGAGATAAAACAACCGAGCACATAAGTGACAAAAACATTCCCTCTGTCATAAACTACAAACATTTGAAGGACTACGTCTCAAACACACTTCAGTACATAAAGCAAACACGATGAGTGAAAACCTGGAGATATCTGAGCGCCTCCCAACTCTTCTGTCTGTGGACAGTGTTACAAACAATTCAGTCTTTTTTGTACCGCATGGGAAATTTGGCTTGTAGCATGGCGACTACAAATAGTGTTAGAGTCAGCTGATGACAGAGCCCAGGACCTCCAACATGGTTCGCATCACCTCTATAGGTGGGCGGAGCAGGCTGGTCCTGGGTCAGCGGTGGTCGATATTCAATCTCCTCAGTGAGCCGGAAACAATGAGACGAAACAGAGACCTGTTCATCTGGAAGAAGACCAGTACTAAATAGAGAGAGCCATGGGGGGGTGAGAGACACTGAGACAGACAGGGAGAGAGAGAGAGAGAGAGAGAGAGAGAGAGAGAGAGAGAGAGAGAGAGAGAGAGAGAGAGAGAGAGAGAGAGAAACAGACAGACAGACAGACAGACGGAGAGATGTTCAGTAATAAAATGTTTCCTTTCACATATTTCCAAAACAGCTTACAAAAATCAAACCAGTTTTTTTTAAAGGTCCCATGGCATGAAAATTTCACTTCATGAGGTTTTTTACCATTAATATGAGTTCCCCCAGCCTGCCTATGGTCCCCAATTGGCTTGAAATGGCGATAAGTGTAAACCGAGCCCTGGGTATCCTGCTCTTCCTTTGAGAAAATGAAAGCTCAGATGAGCCGATCTGGAATCTTGCTTGTTATGAGGTCATAAGGAGGAAGGTTACCTCTCCTTTCTCTGCTTTGCCCGTCCAGAAAATTTGGCCATCCCATGAGAGAGAGAGACATCATAGCTTTCAAACAAGCAAAGTGGCAGTTGGTGACCCTTTGGAAGGGCCCGACCCCAAGGTTGGGAACCATGGACCAAACTAGCAAACTGTATATAAAGTACCGGTAGTTAAAAGTAGCTCCACACGAAACAGCTAGAACAGTAACATGCTGCTCTAACATTGATGCCTCAGTATTAATAATCTAATAATATCACATAGAATCTGACATCACTAGGGGTTATCACAATTTCGATTTTATAATCAAAAATTAAGCAAAAAGAGCTTTTGATTTCGACTATCGAAATAAAAAAAGAAGGATCAGTGATTCCCACAGTATTCTTTTGTCTCTCCACCTCCGCCTACTTGCGCACATCCGATGAAAAAAACAACAACAGACACAGCGTATAGCTTACCAGCTGGTAGCATGCAGCTAAAGGCACAGGGTAACTCTAGCTTACCGGTAACCTGCAACTTGACTTTTTCAAACACCATGGCCACTGCTGGAGTCAGAGGTAACATAGAAACAACAGAAAATCCTCCTGCTTCCCTAAAGTCACTGGGTGGCCCATGAGTGAGTTATGTAAACAAACAACGAAGAAAAGGAAGTGGGCTCCTACAATGTATTTAGGTGCATATCGTTAAACTAATGGGGCATTCAATTGCGCCTCATAAACACTGAGAAACTCATACTGTTGTTGTAAAGTACCCTTCTGCCATCTTGTGGCTCTTATTGTGGAATTAAGTTTCCTGTTGAAAAAAAATGTTTAAATTGAAAATTTAACCAAACTGTGATTTTGGAGAATCGTGATACCCCTAGGCATCACTCACAGACAGAGACATTTTACTGCACTACATGTACTTTTACTGCGCAACATGTAATTTCACTGCATGAAGCTGACAATACTTCTGTACCTTTGCTGTATGGAGTTGATAATACTTGTGTACTTTTACTTGAGTGAATGCATGACTTGTAATGGAGCACACTTACATGTGGTACTTTTACTGAAGTAAAGAATCTGAGTACTTCCTGCAGCAGCTGTTAGAAAGTGACCCCTGTGATGTCATCATTAGCTCGAATTAGCTGCTACGCTACATGGTGATGGATAAAGAGCTCTACCTTATCTGATACACACTCAGGTAACTTTTGTGTGCGTGTGTGTGTGTGTGTGTGTGTGTGTGTGTGTGTGTGCGGGGGGGGGGGGGGGGGGGGGGATGTTATCTTGGATTCTGTTTGTGACCTCAGTCCTGACCCCTCCCACCTGTGCCATCATCAGGTAACTCACCTGAACATCAGCAGGAGTCAAAGGTCAACCCACAACTTTCCCATGACCCCCCCCCCCCCCCCCACATTCACAGTATGACCTTTGTTCCCTGTGTGAGTCTAAATATGAGAACAGCGACACCTGCAGCAGTTTCCTGTCTGATCACACTCTGTTTATATATATATACATATATGACTAAATTATTTCAGCTCAAAACCTGATTCTCCTTTGAACTCTAAAATCTAGTGCTAACCCTTTAAACATCCTCTCCTTTATTCAGAGGTGGAAGAAGTACTCAGATCTTCAACTTGAGTCAAATAAGTAATACCACAGTGTAGAAGTAATCTGTTAAATGTAAAAGTCCTGCACTCAAAATCTTACTGAATTAAAAGTAAAAAAAGTATTAGCATCAAGATAAACTTAAAGTACCAAAAGGAAAAGTACTCATGCCATCTGCCATCAAGCCATCTGATTGGTTCATAGCCGTGATACAATAACCACATACCAAGGTTATGACATGAGCTATTGCTTGATAATATTATTGCAAAGGCGTAATTGACAGGAGGGGTTGGGTTACAACCCCCCCAATAATCAAAACTGGCCAGTGCAACCCACCCCAAAAACCTATTATAATTTCCGAATAAAGACATTTGCATCATAACTTGATGCAGAAAAGGCACAAATTGTTGCAGAAAGATTCACCAGAATGCAGAAAATCAAGTGTTCAAAATTTCAATTTTGCTCAAAAGTGGAGATCCCAATCCCTCCCAATGTTGAACCTAACGTTACGCCCTTGTATTATTGTATTATAATTATTGATGCATTAATGTGTTTAACATCTTAATGTTGCAGCTGGTAAACATGGGGCTCATTTTAATTACTTCATATACATCTGGGCAGTATAATCTATAATAATCCATCATCATTTATTAGTTGATATTTGGTTTTAATAATCTGAATCTGCAAATTAACTAAAGTTATCAGATACAGTATGTAGTGCAGTAAAACGTACAATAATTTCCACCGAGATGCAGTGGAGTAGAAGTAGAAGGTAGCGAAAAAATGTACCTCAGAATTGTATTTAATTACAGTTGTTGAGTAAATGTACTTATCGGTTGTTACTTTCCACTACTTTCCAAGAGGCTGAAACATCACTGAAGTCACAGCTGAGCATTATGGACAGATCTATATAATGTATCATGTATATTAGTACTAGATTTCACTGTGTACTTATACTGTAGCTGATTGCTGTTAAACGATTTAATGTCAGATTTAGCTAAAGTGAAGCGTTTGTATGGGGGAGGTGGACAGAGTTCGAGGAGCACTAACTGCTCCACTTGCTCCTCAATGGGTCTCCGCTTTCTACCCAGCATGCCTTGCTTCACCTCACTCTGCCTTTCAATATAATTTGTGAGGATCAGTGGGCGCATCGGTTGTCTGATTTCATCATCACGTCTCCTGTTGCAGCAGAATCAATCAGACACCTCCACAGATCAATAGAGCTGTCAGAGAGTGATCAGTGTCTAATGGAGCGCTCACATCCAATAATATCATGATTATCTCTCTCAGTGCAAACACATGGAGGTAAGAGACACTCAGAATATATTTACAACAAGACAAGAGGAAATATGTGGCTTTTATATCTAAAAGCTTTCATAAAATGTGAAAAAAATTCTATCAAATACATTCAAACTCGTCATGTATTTCTGTGTGCATATAACACTGGCAAATACAACACAACCAGTTACAATCTATAAAAAACAACATTTTATTGTGTATATTTTGAAGTTACAGTATTAGGGAGAAGTGTTGGTCCTGCTGAGGTGGTTTTGGGTGGGGACTACTTTCTTTTGCCATGCTACAGTGAAGCTGTGATTCAGTACAGTTAAGTTTAGTACAGTTTGTTATACTTGTCGCTTTCAGTCTGCACACTTTGTTGTTTTGGATGTGCGTGTATGCATTCCATGTGTTAGGGCGATATCGCCTACAATCAATATGATTAATAATCGTCACATTTACCTCAGTAACGATAAATAAACAATTTCTTTATTAAATACACATGTACACCAGATTCTCCGTCCTCACAGCGGAGCTCCTATTAATTATCTGTACTCAACAATAAACAGAAAATCAAAGACTCTTAACGTATTCAGCATTAGGAACAATTTTAGGTGTCGTGCTGACATGACTGAAACGAGCTCGTAAGAAAGCCACGACTTCTGTTTTGATGAATCTCCGGCTCGGCTACATTACCGACTAATATTCAGCTCACAGCACAGTTTCTAACACTGAGCACTGAATGTAATGTGGAAAAATTAGAGTTATGAAAACAGTCTGTGGTCAGACTGATAACAGATTTCTGAGTGTTCTGTTGATGGGATTTTATTCTCCCACAATGCAATGCACCGAGGAAGCTGAGAAGCTGCAGAAGGTTAGAGGGAGATATGATGGTTATTCACTATAAATCACACATATTGTCAAACGGCTTAAAATCTCTGGTTGTATTAGTGCAATAATTCAAATTACATTTAAATTGTATATGATTTTTGTATTCATGTGATTAAGTATTGATTTGTCAGGAATTTGATTACCTAAAACAACATTCCTGTCCAATTATTTGATTTATTAACTTGTTATGTTTTGTGGGTGGACATATACTAGTTAATAGATAATAATAAAAGATAATAGTTGTTCCAACTAAAAAATCCCATTCTAGAATAGAAATATATACATAAAAATAGATAAATTATAAAAAATAAATAAGTAAGAATAAGAAACAGGTATGTAAATGTGTATAATGCTACAATATATAAAACAAAAATGTAAACAATAATAATGATGTAAATATGATTAAGTGTGTTAAAATATAAGAATTGTATAAATAAATAAGAGTTCTTTGTTCTGTCAACCAGTTTGTTTCATGGGAAATTGATTATATTACTTCAGGATTTAGAAAATGTTTCAATAAAAATACTTATGGGAAAATGTATTTGATTTCCAGAAAAATTTGACAAATACTGTATCAGTAAAAATGTACTGTAAAATGTACAGTAACTTACTGGCATCAATTAGCCAGTAAGTTACTGTGAATACTTTGTACAGTAAAGGTACCGTACTTCCATTTACAGTATTTTATGTATTCACTGTAAAATAAAAATGCTTTTATTTGTGAAGTCACAATTGGATTGACATCCATCAGTGCACTTATTGCATCATTTCTAGTTGGTACAAAATGGTCAAATATGTAGATTTGTTATTCTTTCTCATTTATGAACTGCAGGAATTTCTAAACGTGACTGTACAGTACAAGTAAAATGTTCAGTTCAATTACATAAATATTAGACCTTAAAAGTAATTAAATAGACTGAAATTATAAGGTCTTTATTTCCACAAACTTTTGAAATCTAATTTCATTTATCCATCTTTTAATTTATTTTGTCAAAATGAGTGTAGCTCTTCTGCGTCCACATTTCTGATGTTACAACTCTTTAAACCCAGTGAACCTTTTTACTTTATACTTGCACTTATCTGTTGGCAAAATGTAGATTAACATAACTCACTTTAAGAATATTCCTAAACCTACCTCTGCACGCAACCATATATATATATATATATATATATATATATATATATATATATATATATATATATATATATATATATATATATATATATATATATATATATACACACACACACACACACGAGTAATTAAGCTGAATTAAAGCTCGGTCCCTGAACACTTTCTTTTTCTTTAATGTCAAATCTGTTCTCACCTGCTTTTATGGTTTTTGAGTTCATTCAAACGTCTCGGCTTCATTTAGTCCATAAGCAGCTCGATTATATATCAGTGACTTTGTTGAGACGCTGAGTGTGACGCTGCTGGCAGATCACATCTTCATTATCAGAAACCAAAACAACACAATCATCTGAGAAAACTATAATACATGATGATATATGGTAACTTGTTTCAACTTATTCTGCAGGAACTTTGTTGAGTTAGAGACAGTGATGCTAATAAACTGTTTAGCATATAAACGCCTCCACACAGACTGAGAACTACACCTGACAAAATATATAAGAGAAGAAAAAGGTCATACCTTGACAAAAAAATATCAGAATAAAAAAACATAAATCCAAAGAAAATTGCTTTGTAAGTAAAGAGAATTACCGTTTCACACTCATTTGTGTTTAATGCTTCTCAGTAATAATATATTTTAAGCTGCATCAGAACTTGTTTTTCAGTATCAATATTTGGTTTTAAACTCCAGATGTAATGTTTAATGCAGAAACACAGTTTTATTTGTAACTAAAGCAACTTGAGCTCCATCTAGTGACGGAGCTGCAGCTCTGGGCTGCTTAGTATTTCCTTTATTTTAAGATGCATTAATGGTGACACAGACAAAGTGCAATTCTTTAATCAGATCGATGTATTGCTAAATGTATCACTGTGAGGAGCTAGAGTATATTTTGCTGGATGCAGTGTTATCAATCAATCAATCAATCAATCAATCAATCAATCAATCAATTTTATTTGTCACATGAAATCGTCTGAGGTACAATTCCAGTGAAATGTTATCCCATCAGCTCCTTTAACTTGTGCATGATTCATCATAAAGCAGCAGTGTTCTCATTTAGGATAGTGGGCTGATGATAGAAGCTACACCAGAACAGCACTTCCTAAGCCTCTTAGGAAGTGCTGGTCTGATGTACCTGGTACCTCGACAGGGAGAAAAGGCAGAGTTACCTGAGTGGTTTGGATCTTTAATTATTCTCTTAGCCTTTTTCTTGCAGTGCCTGGTGTAAATCCTTTAGTCCGAGTAGGGCACCGCCTATTGTATGTTTAGCCAAACAAACTACTCTCTGCAGGGCTGTGCGGTCTGTTCGGTGCTGTTTCCATACCATGCAGTAATGTTCCCCGTCTGGACGCTCTCAATGATGCAGGAGTAGCAATAATGAGTATTTGAGGGGAGACCAGGAATTTCCTCTGGCGTCAGAGATCCCTTGCCTTTCTCACCACTGAGTCAGTATGCAGCACCCAGGTCAGACCTTCAGTGATGTGGACTGAGCACCCGTTGATATTAAGGTGGGCGTAGATCCTTTCCTGCTTCTTCCCAAAGTCCATTATCATCTCTTTAGTCTTGGCAACATTCATGAGTAGGTTGTTGTCCTGACGCCAGCGGTTCAGGTCCTCTACTTCTTTCAGGTCAGCCTTTTCATTGTTGTCTGTGATCAGGCCCACCATCAGCAAACGTGATGATGGTGTTGGGGTCAAGTGGTTACACAGTTGAGTGTGTACAGGGAGTTCAGCAGGGGACTCGATACACAGCCCTGGGGTGCTCCGGTGTTAAAGATGAGGGTGGAAGAGGTGTGGCTGCCCACCCTCACCGCCTGGGGTCTGCCTGTCAGGAAGTCAACGATCCACATGCACAGTGAGGTGTTTAATCCTAGGTCCTTGAGATTTGTGACAAGCGCTGAACAACAATCTCACAAAGCTTCCTTTCGTTACGAGGTGAGATAGGGTGAAAAATTGTTTTGAAGAAGGCCCCCAGAAAGTGTGCCGTGCTTTGAAGCAAACTGAACATAGCGGTCAGTGCTGGCAACTCCCGGACCGTCATGTAATGCCCTCTGGCTCCTCAGAAGTGTTTACTGAGGTAATAAATCAAGTTAGAAGTAGGGTAATTTCCCCATAGACTTCTACACACACAGACTTCTTTTTGCAAGTGGAGTTGTCCCCTGCTGGAAATTAGATAAAATGCAGAGACCCGGAAGCTTTATCCATTTATTCTACCTACTCACCACAGGAAGTGGCGGTACGCAATAAGAAGTAAGGGTACCCATGTGGACAAAACTCAGAAGTTCCAGTAGTGCCGGTGAGTACCGGCCCATTTAGTAAAACACTTCAGGAATTCATCAGTTATCACATTTTTGCCGCTTACAGCTTCATATTTTGGATATTAAAAGGATAAATTGCTTTACTTCCACTTGATAACCTTGATAATCATGTTAGTGTGTCCGGCACTAAAATACTCACAATACTGGATACATTTACAGTTACACTGAGGCAACATAACACTGTGTGCAGACTGCATCATCACCTTAAGTAAAACAGTAGTTAGTCAGTAAAACAAAATATATGATGGTAAATGATTAATTCTAGTCAACGTGCTGCTGACATCAATGGAAAGTGTGACTGCAACAAAGCAGATCATAAAGTGTCCTTTTAAAAGGTCAAACAGCAGAATAAAAACATTCAATATTCACTCAGAGCAGAGGAGCCACACACACACACACACAGTGACCAGAGCGTTTTGTCCAGGTAATAACCTGCAGACTGCAGCCAAGGACAGCACCTGAACACCACACACAAACACACACAGACAATACACACACACAATACACACACACACACACACACACACACACACACACACACACACACACACACACACACACACTTTAAAAACATAGCGCAATTATGAGTTATTGATTTCTCCACAAAGCAGCAGCTGTATCTGCAGTGTATGTGTGTGCTACATGTTTTTTAAGTGTGGCGCTTGTTTTTGGTTTTGCAGCCAGTAGAGGTGGAGACAATCTCTGCAGGAGGTTGTGACAATGTCTCTCACCGGCTGCTGTGATTTTAAAATAAAGATGTATTTGAATGTTGGCTCAGTTGTTTACAGGTGTGTTGGTCCAGAGGGGTCCATCAGGCTACTATCATAGTGTAAGTCAGTGCTGAATGTAAAGTTTCAGTTTATAACCATGACACATGGCTGTCTGTCCTTGTTTGGCATTGTTTGCTCAAATTCAACATATTCAATCCGTGTTGATGAAGTTTAAACTGTCCCGACAGTATGCATATAGTAGCATATCCATAGCAACGCAGCTTGTGCATGCCCAGTATATCATGAAAATACATTTTAAAAAATCATATTACAATATTATCATACAATATTATCATTTGCTTGCGTTTTCTTATTGAGTGTTGTGATCTATTTGCGTGTTCTCTTATTGTTGCGCGTTGTGATCTATTTGCGTGCGTTGCAATGCAGTGGCCTCTCAGGGCCACCGTACTATGGTCCTCCTCACCAGCGGTAATTTTACTCCCATCTGCCATCGTGAACCAACAGGCTAGCTAGCCATTCACATGTATGTATCTATGCTAGCTAGTAAGGTTAGTTAGTAGTAAATTCATAGCTGGACCACCAATCACAGAGCTGAAAGCATCATCTTCTTCCTAGCAACTGCACAGCGGCAAAATTCTGATAGGTTGACAATTCATTTTCACATTTCAACACAAACTGAATAGGCAAGTTTCCTCAAAACCCATTTTTTTAGATGTTGATTGTCCAATGATGAGTTGATAAAGAAAATTATAACTGATGACTTTTAAAATATAATCTTTTCGAATATCTAAGGGCCCTCAAAGGGCCTGTGTCTTGACACTATTAAATACAATAGTAAAGGAGTGTCTCTACATTACAATAAATATCCTCTTCACTCTCCATTTGAGGTCATTTTCATTTGGGTTTTAAAGTTTTAAAGTGCCCATATTATGAAAAGAAATACCTTTTTCTGGGATTTGGGGTGTTATTTTGTGTCTCTGGTGCTTCCACAAGCATACAAACTTTGAAAAAAATCTATCCCTGCTGTTTTGAGTGAGATACGGTTTCTGAATGTGTCCTGCCTTCAGTCTCCGGGTGAGCTGTTCAATATCTGCACGGCTTTTTACGTAACTAGCCGAAAGGACGGGCTAACCGCAACCGTTAGCATGCTAGCGCTAGCATGCTAACTCGTTCTCAATGGCAAAGCACTGCTACAACACACACAAGTTCACCATAATCTACAAAAGAAGTACTTACATGTGTGCCCTCCTTTAGAAGAAGTCTCCTGGCTAATCCTGCCTTGTAACTGACCAAAGTTGGAGAAACAACCTTTCTTTTACTGTCTATGGAGCTAACTGACATGATCTACGATCTGAGCTACTGTGCATGTGCAAGTGGAATCAAAGATAGTACAGAAGAATTCACTCTGTCAGCTAAAACAGAGACCTGAACACAAGGTGAAAAGAGGAGCTGCAGCAGTGAGAGAGAGATGTGCAGTACAACAAAAATATGGTGTTTTTTGAAAATTAAACCATGTAAACCTATTCTGGTGCAACCTTAAAATACAATTATGAACCTGAAAATGAGCAGAATATGGGATCTTTAAGTCTAACATAATACAAAATAACTATTAATGTGGTGTGTGTAATGAAGCAGCTGCAGGTAAACAGCTCCACCCGCTGGACAGTTTCAATATTTACAAGTTAATTTTGTAATTCTTTAACAATGGATGCTGAAACAAACGATGTGATATATCGACAAGCTTCAGTTGAAGTGAATATTCTCTGCTGACCAATGCCCCCCTATCAGCAGCTAGTGATAGGAAGTGTTCCGTTTGTGTTTAACGGCTGTGAAAACATTTATATTAAACTTTTTGGGGTTTCAAGTGTTTGTCCGACAGAAAACAGCTGCTGAATGTGAAGCTAAAACACTTAAAGAACACGACGTGGCAGTAGAGGTGGTGAAAGGAGTCAGATAGTTTCAGTTTCCTCTGTTTTGTTTTAACAACACTCCCATTTTAAGATGTTACTTTTAGTATTAATACTGAAGTGTAAAAAAGTTGTCCTCATGCAGCAGAATGATCCTGTCAGTAAATATATGCGTCAGATAAATGTAGTGCAGTAACAAGTACATGTAGTAAAGTACAAGTGCAAAGTACATGTAAGCTGGACTAAAGTCTATAATATTTACACATTAATAACATTAACATATTAACATTAAATAAATGCAGCAACACAGAACGCTTCACAATGCTGTACTGATTTATTAAACATCTTCTACAAAAACACATGATAGAAAATTATTTCACTTTGTCACAACTTTATAGATACTCAGAGACAAAACACACACCGAGAAACAAACAGCAACAAACAAGAAAACAGAAGTGAAACAGTAAACGTGTAAACCGCTCCACACTTCCAGCCATTACAACAAAAATTATATTTTTGTATTTAGACTGTTGATGGACGCTGACTGATTTCTGATGTTTCAGCTGATTTAAAAACAAATACAAGTCGAAATGTAAAATAAACATGTCGACAGCAGCACACACGAGGAGAATCTCTGATTGGTCACTTGGAAAACTGAGGGGGAGGAAGAGGAGTGTGAAAACGGAAATAAATAGCATAGAGAGGAGGAAGTTCTGAGCAGATCTGGAGTCAGATGTATAAATCATGCATGCACCAGTTCACACAAACTGAACACCGCACTGACTTCAGACCAGCGTACACACAGTTTAATACAGATATCTGCAGGTTACCTTTATAGTAAAACATTGTTTAGGTATTTTTCCCCAATTTCCCTGATTATTATGCTGCATTCCAGACACAATTTTTAGCCGGTAAGTTACGACTTCAAGTGACGACTCACGACTTGGAAGCGTTCCGGGCAAAGTCACCACAAACCCTTCTAGTTAGCGTTACCTAGCGGCTACCTAACGTTGAAGTTAGCTAGCGCTAGCTGATACTAGCGATTTCTAGTCAGCGACATATTTTGGGCTTCATTTAATAAACATAACCTGTAGTAGTACACAATCGTATGTGTACTGTTTTGATTACAATGTGCGGAATTACTTTACGTTGCCTATTTATGTACTGTATATTTATTTCTATTTCTCACTGTTAATCACCGGTGTCTGTACAGCATCAACAGGGGTCGCCATTGTTGTTTATATGTGTGTGACGTCAAAAACTGTAACTGGGAGTACAACGATCTGGTACGCGTTCACTAGTAGTAAGTTACGGGTTTGACTGCCGTTCCAGGGCACTTTCACAGGTAGAAGGTTGTGAAAACACGGGTTACGGGTTGCCTGGAACGCAGCATTATTTTAGTACACAGCAACCTGTTACATTTCAATCTATTGTGAAGCACTCTGTGAAGTCTTTCAGTATGAGCTCATTACTTAAACATCATTAATAATAATGATGATTGAGATATCACAGCTGATGTGACATAATCAGTAAAACTTCTTTTGATGAGAGGTCGACCTGCAGACAGACAGGTGCTTCTGTCTAACTGTGCAGGTGAGTTGTTTGGTCTGTAAAGTGTCATACAATAGTGAAAAATGTTCTCAGTTTCTCCAAGTCCAAGATGATGTCTTTAAAAGGTCTTGTTTTGTCCAAAACTTTAAGATATTTAATGTAATATGATATAAAACAAGAGAAAAAAGGAGGACATTCCATATTTCAGACTGAAAACAAAGTTTTCTGCCATTTTCGCAAGAAAAATGAATTGTGATGGCCTCAGCAAAGTGTGTTGTTATGAACAAGCTACAGTCACCAGGAATTATCCAGCACCCTGTAACAAATAAGCTCTAAAAGTTGATTTATAGTAATTATAAATACATCACACCTGCTTGCACAATGTTTTAAAATCCCTTATATTTGATAATATAGAGGTGTTTTTTTCTTATTGGCCGTATGGGAACATTTTTAACACTTTAGTTTTTACAGTAAGAATTATGGCCATTTTTCAAAATAAAAGTATCTTATGCTGAACTAAAACTGATTTTTTTCAGCTTCATCCTCCCCCTCCTGCTCCCCCCTCCTCCTCACCACTCTTTCTTCTTCTCGTCCATGGAAACCCCCCCGGGCCCCAGGGCCACCACCAGCAGCAGGCCTCCGATCACCGACGTGGTCTGGAAGAAGTCGTACTTGAGGAAGTCGTGCATGGGTTTGTACGACGGGATGCTCCAGAAGGCGTTGAAGGTGAAGTTGATGCAGAGCAGCCAGACCACCAGAGTCAGAGCGGCCAGCTTGGTCTTAAAGCCCACCGCCACCAGCACGATGAGTGCCGTACCCACCAGGTTCTGTAGGATCTGGACACATGATCAGCATGTCAACATGAGGATTCACACAGAAACTGAAAGAGTTCAGTTCAGGATCTGAGCTGAGAGTTAGTTAGTTAGTGAAAGAAAATCTTCCATTTGATGCATTCAAGGGTGCTCTGAAGTTTGTTTCAACTTGTTTCCCTACAAGTTGAAAGAAATCTTTTGAGAAGTTGTGGGCTCCATAAATGACTGAATCCCCAACAACCTCAGTTGTATTTTAACATAGCATGCTAACATGCTAACTTGAACACATTAGCATGTTCAGAATCAGCTTTATTGTAAAGAACGTAAAAGAAATAGACACACAGCTGAAACAAGGACAACACAATCAAATACATCTATAACATCTAAACATTTTCTATAATGTACATACAAATAGAAATATATGTAAATATCCAAAAAGCAACTGTGTGTGTGTGTGTGTGTGTGTGTGTGTGTGTGTGTGTGTGTGTGTGTGTGTGTCACTCACAATGAACAGGCTGAGGTCAAAGTGCAGCAGCGTCATGAACATGAGGACAAGGAGGACCCTTCCTCCCAGCTGCAGGAGGTGTTTCGGAGAGCTCTGATGACCGAGAGAAGGAACTCCTGCAAACACACTGCGAGCCTCCCCCCGACACTCTGCCAGGAGGAGGAGGAGGCCTCCCCCCAACGCCAGGTTCCTACAGGGGGGAGGAGGGGAGGGGAAGCAAGCAGAGAAGGGAGAAGGGGAAACGGGGAGAGGTGAGGAAAGGAGATGGAGGAGAGGAAACGAAGAGAGAGGAGGGAAGGAAACAGGGAGAGATGATTTAAAAAAAGCAGATTGACAAATTTGAGTACTCAGAACTTTCTTAGTCGAGAACCTTTTTGCAATTATGTGAGCACATAATGTAATCTGAAAACTGCTGCCCTGGTTAAAAAAACAATGCAACTGATCTCAGCTGGTATTCTGTCTGTAATGGAAATGTCTAAGTGACCCCAAACTTTTTAACGGTAGTATATATATATATATATATATATATATATATATATATATATATATATATATATATATATATATATATATATATATATATATATATATATATATATATATGATAAATGACTGATTTGTGTAAGACGTTGAGATAATCATTAAAGATGGCTCCATGCAGACTGTGGTTGTGCATGCTCACAGGTCAAAGGTCACAGACTCACCTCATGAGAAACTTTGGGTCCCACAGGATGCTGTAGGCCAGCGTCTGCAGAGAAGGAGGAAACATTAACTGTCCCTATTACATACTGTACATCCGTACTCTGATGTTCACAGTAAGTGTTTGTTTTCACTTTCTTTTTGCACTGTGGAAAAATGACATTGCAAAAATGTCCAGAGTATTTCAGTTTGGATACTGTCTTTTTAAAAAAAAAAAAAAAAAATGTATTTCCAATGTGAACACACAATGGACTGAAAACCTGTTCAGGGTTCATGTGTCGTCTAAAACTGAGGACGGAAGAACAGAAAGACACTTCAAATCAGTAAACAATTGTCGGACATCATGAAGAGCTGATTAAAGGCTGAAGTTAACTCATGATGTTAGATAACGGCACCTTCACATCATGACCGACAGACTATGTGTGTGTGTGCGTGTGTACCTGCAGGCCGATGATCCCAAACAGAGTGAAGCAGGCGTACTGAACAAAGTTTCTACTGAGGATTAACACACAGCCACCTGCAGAGAGACGGACATATGTTTTTATTATTAAGGACATTTCTGTGTTATGATGAAATAAGTTTATTTTTGCACGTAAAAGGCAATTTATTATCTTGAGGCGAAGACATCCAGTTTCTCGTGTGTTAGTTGTTCACATGTTAAACATGGTGTCTGAAGACAGAGGTTTGTTTACATGTTCACCTGTAACTTCTTATCATTGTCAAAACTGACAGCAACCACTGTAAAGCTGACTTTCTCCATTCAAACACTGCTATTATTATTATTATTATTATTATTATTATTATTATTACTACTACTAGTGCAGTGACCATTCAAAATGCTGTTTTAATCATCTGAATCTGTAAATCTGTTTTAAATTGTGAAAGTGATCTCTGAACTAAGTCATTATGTTGACATAAAAAACTGGAAAGCAGACACAAGTTTCCTAAATTAATCTGTTTTCTCTATCTTTGTGAGGACAAGTTTCCGCTTTAAATCGTCATAGTGAGGACATTTTTGCATTTTGGCTTATAAAGACAAAACGTGTGTGCGTATATATTACCCAGCTGCCCCAGCAAGTTGAGCAGGACGAAGATGTTGGCGAGGAAGTGTCCACAGTTCCAGGTGGATTCGATGTACTCGCTCTGCTCCCCCCACTGGAACCACATCCTGAACCCGTCCTCCAGGAAGGTGCTGACCAGACAGAGCCGGGCCATGTGGGGGAGGTAGTGTTTGGTGACCCGCAGGAACTACAACACAACACAAAAGAGTAAAAGTGTCAGGAGCGGGTTAAACTGTGGGTTTCTGTTATCCAGTAATTACCGTTTTTTTTACCGGGAAAATCTGTTGAAGTCTGACATGTTTAAATCTCTCCGGTGAAAATAATCCTTGATGCCATGCCACTCCTGCAGGTTAACATTAAAAGCATTTAAGACACCCACACACACCCTGCAGCTTAAAATTAAAAGCATCGCACACACACACACCCTCCCTGTTTACACATCATCACAGTCAGGAGCCCTGAGCCAATCCGACTACGGCAGGTCAGAGCAGTGTCAGCCTCATTATAGCAGAGTGTGGATTAATGAGCCATCTCCATGGAGACGCAGCTGTTTATTTACTAGAGAGAGAGCAAAGTGATTTACTACACAGTGTACTCTGTAACTGATTCTGCTTATTTAACGCTTAATTTCATGTTTTTGTTTTGGATAAACGTTCGGGTGTTTGAGTCCACATCCCCCCCCCTCCCCCCCCAACCTCTCTCACACACACACACACACACACACACACACACACACACACAAGAAACAGAATAGACAAATCCAAAAAAATAAATTAAAATAAAACATACAAGAAGGGAGGGGAAGGGATTAGCTCAGGGCTCAGTTAAGACTGGTCAGTTTCTTTCAGTTTCATCATTGATATCTAATGTGTTGACATGGGCTAAAAAGAGATGCCAGATTTTGCGGAAAGTCCTTAAGCCTCTTAAAGAATACCTGATCTGTTCAAGCCTTACACATTGCAGTACCTCAACAATCCATTTGTTATGTGTGGGAGGGGAGGAGTGAGGACATTTAAGAAGAATAAGCCTCCTAGCGAGGAGTGTGGTAAATGCAATCACCTGCTTTGCGGTTTTGGATGTGATGAGTGTGGGAGAGATTCCGAAGAGGGCAGAGAGGGGAATCGAGGTGTACAGGTTTGTCTAGGACTGTGCTAACTGTACCAAATACTGCAGACCAGAAAGCTGATAACAGAGCAGAAACATGTGCATGTAGTCGGCAGGCGATTGATTACAGCTGTTGCATCAATTCTATCGGGGTATATTCTAGCTAATCTTGCGTTTGTAAGGTGGGCTCTGTGTAGATTCTTGCACTGTATAAGGCTTTGTCTTGCACATATCGAAGAGGAGTGTACACGGTCTAATATCTGGTCCCATTGCTCATCTGCTAAAGTGACACTGAGATCCTTAGTAGTCCTTAGGGCGTCCAAACAGTTTGAATTTATGTTTGAAATGAGATTATAAACTGTCGATACGAAGCCCTGTTGACTTGAGTTTTGTGATAGGAATTTATCAATCACAGAACCTGGAGGTTGGTTAGGAAAGTTAGGCGACTGAGATTGTAAATAGTGTTTGGAAGGTTAAACTTTGCTGATAAATCCGAAAAAGAATAGAAAACGCCATCAGCATAGAGGTCGTTGATAGTTAGCAGGCCACTTGTTTGACCAGATCTGGAAAGCTGTGTCTGAGCAAGAAGGAAGAAATGAATGGTTATGAAGGACTGGAGCCAAACCTGATGAAGTATGTAGGCCAAACTGTCTCCTAAATGAAACATTCCTAATACCCATACCTATCTCAAAAGAAGCACTAGGGTGGAGCAGTTTGGAGGTGTATTTCCCCATATGCCTAATATACATACTACATACACAAAAGAACAGCACCCCTAAAGCAACAGGGTGGATATGCATTCAAATATTGTTAACATCAGTTAACTAAGAATTAAAGTTTGCAATGGAGAGCAAGTGCATAGTACTGTAGGGCACCTGAGAGATCTGAGGCCACTGTAAATAACAGTATTGATAGTAACCGCTGTAGAAAAATAAAACGAAAAGAAAAAGAAGAAACTACTGAAATGAAACATCTGCAGCCAGCTCTAGTTTAGAGGCATTACCCACCGTGCTGCCACGTTGGCCAAAAAAAAACAAACAACATGAGACCAATTCGCAGCAGTGGAGTCCAAAGTCCAGGCTCTACTAATTCAGTTAGCATTAGCCGGAGCTGACAACACAGCTAGTTAGCATTCAGGCTATTAAGAGTTACGGTGTCAGACCACGCTAGGTGTCTCGGGCCAAATCGCGTTGTGGTACGTCTTTTGCCCCGCTGAAAATGCAAATCTCCTTGGTCTAAGCATTTTGACTGAACTTTATATTTTAGAGAACAACGTATGGTAGAAAGTCTGGAAACATAAATATTTCTCCATACCCTCGTTTCTTTTCTCCATACTTATCCAGACTTGGGGGGCAGGTCTGAGTCCTCGCTGGTATAGCTTGGCCATGATGTCTCCACAGGCTGCCCGTTGTTCAATAATTTCGGGTGTGTAGTCCTCATAAAAGGCTATAGGTTTACCCTGATAGATAGCGTAGCTCCGCTCTCCTCTTCTGCGCCTCACGGATGTCTTTGGCCTGGTAGCTGTGGAACTTATTATGGGCCTCGGCCTCTCGCCCTCCTTCGGTTTGGCTGTTAGTGACCTGTGTGCACGGTCTACAACGGGAGGGGAAGGCAGGGCAGTGTCTGCTAACCCAAAAGCTGGGGTGTAGTGTGGAGAAAAAGGCAGTTGGTTGAGGGCCCTAGATCGACTCCGGGAGTCCGACTATGCGGATCATGTTATTACGGCGGCTGCGGGCCTCCAGGTCCACTGCTTTGGCCTTCAACTTGGCGTCGCTAGCAGCTAGCTCAGCACATGTACCTTCCAAGCATGACAGCCTTTCGTCAAACAAGTAATACGTTGCCCGTGATTACACACAGTCGCTTGCACCAGGTCAATTTTAGACTCAAGGGCAGAGATGGTCGTCTTAAATTCAGCAGAAAGTTCTGCTTTGTGGCCCTCCAGCAAGTTGGTCAGTGCAGCCATGCTTACGTCGCTAGCAGCTACATCGTCCTTTGGCGCAATGTCTTTTATTTTGCTTTGCAGCCTTAGAAGCCATAACTGCGAAGGTCATTACGATGTTCACAAGTTATATAAACTTGTTGCAAAAGGTGGAGAAGGGAAAACTGATTTTTAGAGATGAAAGTATATGAAAGGACTTGAGAATGGGAGTCAAACGCGTGTACTACTCGTCTGCCATCTTCGAGTCCACATCTTTTGTAATCTCATTTTAATCTCTTTTAAACATTTAAACTACTAAATCATAATTAACATTCCTTCTACGGGTACATTTCTTAAGAAACAATAGACACGTTTTTCTTCCCTGTCTGACAGTATCAAATTAACTATGTATCATATTTAAAACCCTCTAGAGCCTACATAGACATGTCCAATTGCCTGGACATATTTTTTTTTATATATATATATATATATATATATATATATATATATATATATATATATATATATATATATATATATATATATATATATATAGCATACAGTATACATCATATGATTCAGGGAAACGTACCCTTTCTTTCTGGTGCAGTTTCAAGTTACCATCATGCATTATGTGTAGTGTAGGCATACCATATTTGACATAAAAAATAAATAAAAAAAATAGGCCACATAAATACCTGTGAGGATATAACCTTCTGCTGGATAACAGGTAAACAAATACACTGAGATTTGTCCTTACAGGACTGCAGTGAAAACACTTTGCAGGGTTTCCCCTGCCATAATGAAGTTTAGGTTAGGGCTGGGCGACAGGGAGAAAATCAGATATCACAATATTCTTGACCAAATACCTCGATATCGATATTGCGGCGATATTGTAGGGTTGACAATTGATGCTTTAACAAAATATCTTCACACTTAGATTTTAGATAAATAATCATCAGTAATGTGGACATAGCCTAATGTCTAAGTGGGGGGAAAGCAAATAATAGAACAGCTAGAACAGTCTGGTAAGTTTGTAAAAGTACATCACTTCATCACTGTAATGCAGCCTGTAAAACCAGGAAAAGACTTATGTCATATCACGATATCCAAAAATCTAAGACGATATCTAGTCTCATATCACGATATCGATATAATACCGATATATTGCCCAGCCCTAGTTTAGGTGCAGCACCCAAGCCGTTTTGGGCGCCACCTAAGCTGAATAAATGTAAACTCAACGTGTGAGCATCAAAACTTAAAGCAACACTAGATAACTTTTCCCGCTCCGTTCCCCCTACAGATTGTCTCATTGGAACTACAGCTCGACAATCTGTAGAGGGACCGAAGCGGGAAAAGTTCTCTAGTGTTAGTTTAAAGACTCTTTAACGATCTGAAAAGAGTCTTTAAACTAACACTAGAGAACTTTTCATTATTTTATATAGTTTTGTCTTAAAGCTTTTTGAGTGTCATTTATTTATTATCTGCTCTAGCTTTTCCAACATTTTAGAAACAGATATGGTAGTAATAATAATGGTCCAAAATTATGTGAAATTACATACTTTTTAATTGAAAAACGTAACGTTTTCTTGAGGGAGGACCCCTAAACCCTCCCACCAAATGCGTGCACCCAAGTATTTCATAAACCGAGGGAAAACACTGTTTGTGTGACCAAATGCAATTTTGGTTTTCACTGGCAGATGAATAACATGCCTCTTTTTTGCTGCTGAATTAAAGCTGTAGTGAGAACAGGACACTAGCCTGACATCATAATCGGAGTGCGTATGTGGCAGCCAGTCAGCTTCAACATCCTCATCAAACTGCTTCCTGTGTAAAGCTGCTTAAATACAAGCAGGACAACTACAACTGTAAAAGTTAACATGATGTGCAAAAAAAACACAGACTGTGTAAAACAGGCAGAAACACAAGAGTGCAGCAAAAATCGACTCGAGGCTGTGATGCAACAGCAAAGCTGCACAGCCTATTTCCGCTGTTCTGAGACACCGTTACTACCTGTTGCAATAGTATGAACGTTATTTAAAATCTACAATATTAAATTATTAATAATTTCCTTTTCGTTTGATTTTTGCATCATTCTGTGCTAGAAGCTAACATTCAAATGTGTTAACTTACGTTCTTTATGTCACAACAATCGGCACACCAGAGTCCGTTGAGAAAAGCATGTCAATTTTGCCCACCCTTCTAGTCTGCAGACTCACAGCGGGTAACAAATAACTTAACACTTCAGTTTAATTACTAAGATCAATTCGTCCTTTCGGCATCCGTGTAATTGACCATGACTTCTTCCAATATTCACAAATCTGGAACTGACTTTATATTGTTCCCCGAAACTTCTTCTAGAATAGCCTACAGATGCTGTGGAAGCAATTATCAAAATAACTTCAAATACGATTTAAACTCAGCAAAGAAGAAGAATCGATTTCCTCTTTAATAGCATGGTCTTCAAACAATTTAAAACCTAATTACCGGTATTTCCTCTCTAAGATGAAGGGAACGTTACACCAGACTCCGTTTAAAACTCTAAACGTTTTAAGTTTCCCTGCTTTTCCGCCCACATTCTTAGCTGACAGAAAACAACCGAGGCCTTGAGCACATCATTAGGAGCCACTCCTCACTTCGGCATACAAGTAATTTGACTAAATAGCTATTTTTGATGTTTCAGTCTAACTTTATTTTCAAACAGACTCTCAGACATCCACAATCTGCCTCCGCCAAACTAACGTTAACGTTACACAGTAAAACAATGTCTATGCTTCAAAAGTTCAACAAAAGTTGATCTTACTCGAACAAAGTCCTGCTTGGGATAATCTTCTGTAGGCCGAATTTACCGGAAGACAACACTGATTTACCAGAGTGTGCACCGTGTACAAAGGTCCATAAAATTATCAGATTTTTGAATGGAATTCGATTGCAGAAAATATCCGGACAACCGCGGTCTGTCCCAGCAGGTCCCAGCCCCTGTCTGTGGCCGGTTCAGGTTGCGTGTTTCCCGCAGAGAGGAGCTCACCTGGTCCGCTACATCCTCCGCCTGGCTCATCAGGTCTCCGTGTCCCATCTCTCCCTCCGCTGTTAAGGCACTTAAGTGAGGAGAAACGGCTCCCTGCTCAGGTTAAAGTCCGGTGAGACGAGTCCCGCGGTACGGCAGTGATGATGATGATGCTCCGCTACTGCCTCCTGCGATCCCACAATCCTCTGCGCTCAGAGGGGACAGCGCCCCCTCTGGACGCGGAAGGGTGAGGCATGCCACGTATACGGAGAGTGCCTGAAAAGGGTTAAATATTCTTTTTTCTTTTTTAAATGAAGTCTAATGTAACTAATAAAATAAAACATTAACCATGTGTGGCTTTGACTTTTCACCCTCACCAGAAACACTACAGATGATTTCAAGGTCATAATGTGTGTTTGTTTGTTTGTTTGTTAGTTTGATCGTTTCCTGTATGTCTATCTTGTATAAATGTAAAAGTGTAAATAAAAAATAAAAATAAAAAGCAACAAAAACGGTCCCAGGTGAAAAGAAAAGAGAGAAAAATAAATGTAGAAATGTAAATGAAATGATTGCCAGATCAAAAGAACCTATGTAGCAGTCATGACTTCAAGATTTTTAAATTTCTGGATATACAACTGTTGCATACATTTATTGTTGGGTTTAGTCTCTTCAGGACAAGTGATGATAAGATAGAAAAGAGAAAAAAAGAACTCACAAATTCACAAGAAAACCCACCAGAAATTCTGATATTAAAGTCACAAAGCTGCGAGAGACAAACTTTTTTTTTTGTCAAGGAACCACATTGCTTCACTTTGCAAAATTCGATCGACCTCATCACACTACATACACCGCCACTTGCCGTGTATTAAGCCTACAGTAGATGGCCTGATCAAATTATACTTTGCAATCGGATTCAGCAATAAGGAAATAGTTGTGATTTCAGCCCAGAATTCTCATATTATCGTAAGCATCTGGACTTTAACAAGACATTACCAATTGGGCCTATTCAAAAATGTTGTACCAGGAACGGCATGCACAGATGCAAGGATATCATTATATATGGTTACATCTACGGACAATTCAAATGGGATTTGTGGTACAGCAGGGCACATAATACAGGGCAAGCAGCGGCATCTGTGGTGTGATGAGGTTGATCCAATACATACATTAACTGCCTAATACTAATACTAATCCTTTAATATTGACTATATACATAAATATCATGATTTGAGTTTTGTGACTTTATTGAGACTTGAAGCTGCAGTTCCTCTAACAGCCACCAGGTGTCAGAAAAGAGGCATCTCAGAGTCACAAAACATCCAAATACTGTATAATCCAATGAAAACCACACAGGTTGTGAGTTGACCATATTTGTACCTGTTTAATGTTTACATTATTTTGGAAGAACATGCCTGTTCTGTGTCTTTACAGCAGTATCACCTGGATACAGAGATGCATTGTGGGATACATTGAAAGTAGGTCAGGTGAGAGCAGATCTGTCCTGATCTTCATGTGTTCTCTTAGCTCTGTGGCTCTGAAAAACAAAACAACACATTCCGCAGTGTGAGTGTGAGTGTGTGTGTGTGTGTGTGTGTGTGTGTGTGTGTGTGTGTGTGTGTGTGTGTGTGTGTGTGTGTGTGCGCGCACGTTCGGTTATCATCTTTGTGATGACAAATTTGAGAATAAGACCTAATGTTTATAGAGGTAATAAATCAAGTGAGAAGTAGGGTCATTTTCCCTTAGACTTCTATAGAAACAGACTTATTTTTTCAACCAGTGAAGTCGCCCCCTGCTGGAAATTAGATAGAATGCAGGTTTTAGGCACTTGGCGTTGGCTTCACTGTAGACCCGGATGCTCTGTCCATTACTTTTACAGTCTATGGTTTTAAGGCTCAGGTTCAGATTCGGGGTCAGGCATTATGTCAGGGAAGGTCACAAGAATAGAAAGACAAATGTGTGTGTGTGTGTGTGTGTGTGTGTGTGTGTGTGTGTGTGTGTGTGTGTGTGTGTGTGTTTGTTACCTGCAGGTTGAGGTAGTGCGTGTGCGTCCTGCAGTGTGTGTGTCGTGCTGTTGTCTCTCTGTAGAAGAACTTATTACACAGTTGACACAGGAAGCCAGAAACAGGAAGCACAAAACTACTACCTGTCGAGACACGGATAACATTCATTGTTTTAACATCTACCGGTAATTTCCTTTCCAAAAGTGGTACATTATGGCGGTGTAAATAGATACTAACAGGAAATTCTCATAAATTAGACTTAGATTTAAATCTCAACATCATGCTTTAATAAACATCGAATTACAACATTTTAATCAAAGGTCAAAAAGAAAACCTGTATACAGCTGTGTACTTACTCTTTCTATATATACTGACAAACAGCTGTCATACAGCAATAGCAGTTACTATAGTAACGGCAAGAACATACCATATGTGGTGTGGGGGTCGTATTCCTCCTTGTCTGTTTTCTGTGTGTCAGCTGCCTGCAAAAACACACACACACACACACACACACACACACACACACACACACACACACACACACACACACACACACACACACACACACACACACACACACACACACACACACACTATAAATACTTTGGATTACTTTTGAAATACTTCTCTTCATCTTGCTGAGCTCATTGTATTCTGTTTCTCCCCAACCCTGTCTGTTTGACACATTTCATAAAACAACACAAACATGCTGAGTGACCTTTGGCTAAGTGATACAGCTAACAATCTACATCTTGATATTTTTTTTTTATGCTTGACGACATTTCGCAGATTTGATCTGTTTTTGTGCACAAATGCAGTTCGACTGCATACGTAAAAACTTGAGTCACTGTGGTGATTAAATAAAACACAAACATCCAGCTGAAGCTACAGAGGCCTGTACTACGAATCAAGATCAACGTGCTGTGGATTTCTTTCAGTTACCCGGCTTCACCTAACCTAACAACCGCGGTCCCGCATAAGCTGCGTCACGACGGTGGTTAACGACTAGGTGAATCAACCCAGGGTTTCCCAATCTAGAGACGCGCGCGTTCACATAAAAGAGGCGGTGTTTGCACAGCGTGACCAATTGCAAACATCTACCAGAGCCGCATATTTTACATAAGAAGAGTAAACTATAATTCTACATAAATATGAAGAACACAGACACAGTTTTACAGGCAAAACGCAGGAAGGAAAGCTGGCAAAAATAGCCGACGCTGTTAGGCGTAAATCACAACGCTTACCAACATCACTTCCCCATCAGTCAGGCACAAGATCTGACCATAATTACACTTTTGCTTTCCATAAACTGTCGTTGCTTTAGCCTTTTATATTATCAGCTGCAACCCTGGCAGTGGTAAGCCAAAAATAAAAAAAAATATATAAAAACAAATTTCAAACCGATGTGTGGCATTGGCAACACACGGCTCAAGAAGCCAACAAATAGCCTATACGTAATTCCCTCTGCTGAAAATATATATCTTTCATAAAAATACCCATCAGGGAATGTTAACGGGGTTGTCGGTCTCTAAATGTTTTAACTTACCGCATCTTCTAAGAACGGTGACGCCGTTAGCAACCGAGTATTGATTGGTCAGTAGGCGGTGCTTTTATACCGGTTGATCTCTAATCTCCAACATAACCTGCTCCCGACCAGGTTAGGTGTTCAGCATAAGTTACCACGGAGATGTAACAAGTGATCCACCGTCGTGATACAGAAAATCCTGGGTTGAACCTGAAGTTACCACGTTAACGCCAAATCTTGCTTCGTGGTACAGGCCCCAGGTCGGATTGAAACTCACTTACACATCAGCAACAGCAAACATTACAGTGATTGATCAGCCGGCACTTATTGTGTGAGCCCTGTAGGATGAAACATGACGCTGTTCACCTGAACGTTTGGTTGTACCTCCGACACTTCATTCTCTGCTTCTTCCTTTCCTACGCTCTCTTCTTCTTCAGCTACTTCTACTTCTTCTACCTCCTTTTCTTCATCATCCTCCTCTCCCTCGAAGCAGCCGACAGCGTCCACTGTGATCAGCTCTTCCTCCTGAGCCTCCTCCAGGTGCACCTGGGAGGAGACAGACAGAGAATCAAACTCACCCTCACCCCCCGTTTATCGGCGTTGATGTTGTACAGTTGATTTCAGACATATTCAGACAGTTGGTCGTACTAATACTTCTTCTCTAACATGACCCTGTGTCCTGCTGACCTGCTCCTTGTGCTCTGCAGACTTCATGTGCTCCACAAACTTCCTGGGAGTCCTGAAGTGACGTTTACACACCGGACAGAAGGGACGACACATCTGCTTACACATCTGGAGACAGAGAAGAACAGTGATTAATGAGCCTGCTGCTTCCCGTTTTCTTGTGATTATATCGGAGGCGCAGCGTGTCGCTCTGCACTGATGGAGTTTTCCATAGTGTAGGGGAGGGGGCTTACTTGGCACTTACTTATACTTCCTACAACTTCTACAAAATAAAAGCCTCCAGTCGGTTCGCAGCAGCAGGGAATGTTCAGTTTGAATGAGCAGCCATGACCACGCAAACCCTCTGACCAATCAAAACCAGCGGTGGCTGTGATGTCATCAGTGTTGTTACCTTATGTTGTTTTGTCCGTCGATGGACAATGATATCACCGCTGAAGTGAGTCTGACATGTGTCACACCAGCGCTGCGGTTCAGGCCAACACCCCCTGGAGGACAAAGATGGTGCAATCAGGATGAGTGCACTGTGTGTGTGTGTGTGTGTGTGTGTGTGTGTGTGTGTGTGTGTGTGTGTTTTTGTTTGTTTGTTTGTTTGTTTGTGTGTGTGTGTTTATACACCTGTTCTGCAGTGTGTGTGTGTTGAGGCAGATAGAGTGTGTCATCTCCTTCAGTTTCCTCAGGTGTTCTGATCCTGCCATGTGTTCCTGAAAAACCTGGACAAAACACACACACACACACACACACACACACACACACACACACACACACACACACACACACACACACACACACACACACACACACACACACACACACACACACACACCACTACATTTGTCTGGCAGCTTAAATTACTCTTCCGATGACAGTTTTTCATCCCCTTCCTGTCCAGTGAAAACCATGTATCTCCAGATGTGTTGATTTTGAATGTTTGTGATAAACTGAACGATGAAGTTTACCTAACGTGCTGAGAAAATTCTGTTCTCTACTACTTCTCCTACGTCTTAAGCTAAATAAAGTCTTTAAAAAGCCTCTTGGATCAGCTGGGAAACGCATCGTCACAAAGCTTAAAACAGCGCTGTCTGTCTGACACCGTGAAAAGTTGACTTTTAAGAGATACGTGGTTCTCACAGGACAGTGACGCTACAAACATGTGATAATCTTATAGAAGACGATGCATTGCTGTAGATTAAACTACCCAACAGCATAAAGGAGTTAAAATCAGCTCAACCTTCAACATCAGTAAAATGTAACATAGGCATTAACGCAGCAGTAATATTAATCCAGAAACATCAGATATAATAGGAAACACCGACAGGGAACATTTTACTGCACAATCAATGCTTTTACTTTAAGTACTGTACTTCAACTACATTCATTATGCTGATACTACTTACATATTTATACGTCAGTTCAAGTTTCAAGTTCCAGTTTGGACTGCAGGACTTTTACTTTGTTATATAGTTATGTAGTGGAGTATTTTTTACAGTGTGGCATTGGTACTTTTACTGTTGGAAAGTCATCCAGCCTACCGAATCATTAACCTGAGATCGGATCTCAGTGCAACAATGTGGAGATGAAGTACTGCAGTATTAAGAGTACCGGAGGAACCTGAGGTGTTTCTCACCTGCACAGAGCGACAGGTGAGGTCACAGACGTGACAGTGGAGTCCACCTGTCTGTCTGTCAGCTGTCCTGTCTGTCTGTCCGAACTCTCTGCTCTCACTGCTCTGCTGGATGGTGACCTTTAGTGAACTCACATTCTGCAGCTGACACACACACACACACACACACACACACACACACAGAAAGTATTACAACACTTGTGTGCATGAGTGATGTCATAAACTGAGATGACATCAGAGTGTTTCATCACCTCAGCTGCTCTGCTGTCCTCGCTGGGCTCTGCTGACGCCGGCTGGTCTGGAGGAGGCAGTCTGGACGAAACGCCATCTAACAACGCACACAAACATACACACATTTATGATTAGGATTATACAAACATAGAGTTTACGTTCGCTTAGCAATAATGTTACGAAATGCATTTCATTACAGAAAAGTAACAAAAGTAATCAGTGACATCTGTAAGGTTTATTTTTATGCTGAAAGCTCACCACAGCATCATAACTGTATGTAACTGTGTTAGGAATAATAGCACAGGTAAAAATGGATATGCAGCTCTGTTGTGTCTCATTTCATCAGAAAAAAAACTGTAATAAAATATATATTTACATGAGTGACTGACAAAGACATCCAAAATCTACTTCTGTGTAGAAAATGAGCCTCCTCGCCAGTTTCAACTGTCAGACAGGTGAGTTAACTCCGTTTAATCAGACAAGCTTGTAGGAGCCACATATTGTATGTTGTTTATGGTCTCATTTATATTATTTATTGTGCACTTATATTGTAGGTGGTGGGCGTTTTCATGGCGGTTTGAGCGGAAGTGATAACATATTTGTTTGCTTCACCTGTTCTCCTTGGTTTTTGGGCTTTGACAGAGAGGGGGTGAGCCTGGGAGCGAACACTTTCTGTTGACCGCCACACTAACGCACTTATTTCGACTCACAAAGTAACTTTACATTTGGTAACTGCGGTGCTAGTTGTATTTTACGTGTGGAAGAATAAATCATTGCAATCAATGACAATCTTGAGCGCGTCACAGTGTGTTTATGCAGTCTTTCCTGCTTTGTACTGAGCTACTGCACAACAATTTCCCTCTAAATAAATAAAGTTTTATCTCTCTCTCTCTCTCTCTCTCTCTCTCTCTCTCTCTCTCACACTGTGTGCCTCCTTAAGAACTTGGTATTGCACCTGGATGGGTGTTGTTTTGCAGGACGTAGCATTGCATGTTTTCCTATAGTTTGTATAGTCATAGTCTGCCTCGTAAGCATGTTTGGGCTGGAAGATACTACATCGATATCAGAATACAGACCTCATCATATAAAGAGATATTTGTTATTATATTACATGTCATTTAGCTGATGTTTTTATCCAAAGTGACTTACAATTGCTATATGTGCTGTATGTCAGAGGGCGCACACCTCTGAAGCAACTATGCTTAAGTGTCTTGCTCAGGGACACATTGGTTGATGTATCGCAGTGGGAATTGAACCCAGATCTCCCACACCAAGGGTAGGTGTCATATCCACTGTGCCATCACCACCCGCTTTCTGTTGTTGGACATAATTTAGTCTAATTCAGATAGACTAAATTATCAATAGATTTTAGCACTATTTCGTCGCACGTATTTTCCAGTATAACACTTTCCAATTTGAGAATTTCTCAGCAGTTAAATTTGCAGGAATTCTGTAAGCAGCAACAATCTAAGTGTATCTTCGTAAATTGATGATCAAAAAAAAAAAAGATCTAACCTTGAAGTTAAGTAGGTGTGAGGTCTCTGTCATGTTTATTTTCAGGTAAGGCAAAGATTAGTTTGATAAACAACTTTTTATGCCACGGTTTTGCTAGCTTATCCAAAAAGTGACGATACGATGAGAATGTGCATCAGTCTGTGTGATGAAGGACGTAAGGCCCCGCCCCCAGGGGGAAATACGTCACCTGCTGTGGAGCAGCTCTCACTTCCTGGTTGACTGCATGATCCTGGGACTTTCTCTCTATTGGTCAGAGCTGCAGCCTCTTCAGTTCTGAGGGAAACATATTTATCACAGTGATGATTGTGGTTCAGAGTGCTGATAAGAAATAACAATACACGTTATTTAGCACCAAAACTGTTGCAAAGTGCTTTATAATAAATACAGAACACATTTAAAACACAAAAAGACAAAAACAAATGATGTGTGAGCACTCGCAGCTCTTTTCTACCTCCTGTCTCTAAAGCTTTAAACATGTCACTTGTCAGTGTATTAAAATGCCCATATTGAGAACTAATGAATACTAATTGCCATAAATTTAATATTTACCGACTTTATGTACAAGCAGTAAACGTGCTTTTTGTTTCTTTGTTTGTTTCTCCTCTGAAGTGTTTGAAGCAGTGGAGTAACCGCAGCTGTTTTGCTTCTGCTAATATTTATTACTCAAGAAATACAGTTAGTAATAAATATCAGGTTCCAAGTGAAGCTGCTGCAGTTTATCTGTTAGCACATCAAACATTAAGCTGTTCTGTGGATACCGACGTGTCTGAAACACTTTAGAACATCTTTACTAGGGCTGAAACCATTAGTATATTAATCGATTATAAGTCGATTGTCTGTTGACAGGAAATTAATTGGCAACTACAGTATTTTGATAATTAATTTATCATTATAAGTAATTTTCCTAAGCAAATATTACAAAAACTCACTGTCTATGACAATTTTGAGACCATTTTTCAGAGCAGATTGATCAATATCGAAAATAATTGGTAGCCTTAAATTGAGCCCCGGAGACAGTAGCATCCACTGAACATCTAGAGCAAGAACATATAATTGTTCATATTGTGTATTGACGAGGCTACATTTGTGTTTGACTCACAGACTGGATGGAGAAAAGACAAATAAATATAAAAAGTGTCAGACTGACCGGTCCAGTCTCGCCCTCTTTGTCTCTCCTGAGCCTTCATCAGGTCCTGGGTCTACTCTCTCTTCTTCTGTGGTGACGGAGCTGTGGGGATTGTTTCTGTCTACCTGCTGAAGGTGTCTTATGTGTACGGGGCCAACAGGAAAACGAACCCACGTCACACTGTTCCCTGCAGCAGGTACAAAACACCTGAGGGGAGAACATGAAGACAAATCAGTGAAACCAGTGAACACTGCTGATCACAAGAGAAGAAGCTGCATCTGAAAACACAAATGAACTTTCATTATCTGACAATTATTTTCTCAATTATGCAATTAATTGTTTTGTATATAAAAAGTCAGAGGTGGAAGAATTAGTACAGTGCAGTATTAATGCCACAGTGTGACTCAACGCTGCACCTTCTACTAGTGTGATTACAGCAGAAACCAGTAAGCAGCCAACCATTATAACCAATGGCCAGCCATTGCAAACAGTCCTACCTGTCTGTTCTCCGCTGCTGTTTGACCATGTTGAAGACCAGTTGACCTTTAACTTCTCTGCACCAACACTGACCTGCACTGATAGAAGAGTACTAAATAGCATAATTAACATTTCGTTTCGTTTACAAAGAACTACGTTGAAAAATAAAATGTAAAGGCAGATATCGTCATTGATCCACTGCCAAAATCCTAAAAATGTCTTAACTCTTAGCTACATAAACTAATACACAAAAGTATAATAAATAAGAAGTGACCGGTGCTTAGTATGTACGCCGAATATACAACTGGCTACTGTTAATTAGTAACATGTCTTAACTTAATTATTATAAGGGACTGTACTCGGTTGATAAGCAGACAAACTTTAAATTCGCCGATTTCTAAAAGAAATATCGCACCGTCCGTGGTTTGGTTAACGTCCACGTTAATAAAGCGGCTTCGACCAACAAACAGAGCCTGGCTTTAGTGTTTCATGTCCCTCTGTTGTTTGGCAGAGATTAAAGGTAGAGCTCTTATCAGAGTAAATACGTACATTTAATTTAATTACAGTTGAACTTAGTTAAACGTACCGCTCAGCAGAAGCTAAAGCCAGCTCGGCTACATGTAAACACAGACTTATTCACTGTTTGTCTCGGAGCTGCTCTGTCGCCCCCTGCTGGCCGGGAGGAAGACGGCGGCCACCTGAAGAACAGCAGCTTCTTAATTTCAACCAGATACAAATCTGCTGTTGGAAAAGCAATTATACACTTATACATAATTATAACGCGCGTACGTATATACACACGTGTTATATATTACTTTCTAGGCCTATTTGTATTTTACATGTTCCACAATATTTATTTTTATTGCACTGTTTTCACATTTTAATTATTTAAACCACACACACACACACACACACACACACACACACACACACACACACACACACACACACACACACACACACACACACACACACACACACACACACACACACACACACACACACACACACACACACACACACACCACTACCTCTATTAGTGTATACTCTATTATAGTGAGAGCTATTTGTAGTAGTGTTGCAGCTACACTATCACTTCACTGCTGTGTTTTTATGTTTCTATTCTTTATTTCTGTGTATATAATTTTCCATCCATCCATCCGTCCATGTGCAGTTTGTGTGCACAGATGTGTAAATAATGAAATAAATCTAGCTCTGACTTGTTTACTATTGAGTGGATGCTGATGATTGTGTGTTTTCAGGCTCCAGGGGAGAACTCCGATTGGCTGGTGAGGTCTGGAAGTTATTTAAGGTTGCAGTGAATCTGCTGGTATTTCCTGGATTCACTCAGCAGACAGAGAAGCTGCAGAATTGTTGGTGGAACAGGAACACACTAACATGCAGGACCGTATTTCAGCTGTTTTCTGCAAACATAATCCCCTGCAGACATTCACAGGGTCTGTGCATACATAAACAGAGTCATTAAAACAACATGGGCTCAACAGTACACTCCAGTGTTGTGAGCTACACATTCACATGCAGTGAGGAACAGTGGAACTCAGAACCAAACATGGTCTCAGGGCTCTCAAAAAAGCCTGGAATTAAAAGAATATAATTAAATTTGTACACGGCACTTATGCACGCAATATGTGAATGTGCCCTCCTACTGCACGTGCAAAAATAGACCAATACCATGCCAATACATTACAATTCATTGCAGAGAATATTTAGCCTGAGACAACAAAGAACAAACAAAAACATGAATCACCGTTGTATTCTAAGAGGTTTTCTTTCCGTTTTTTTAAATTGCCTTCCCCAGAAAAAAACAATAAAAACACCAACGCACAATGGAGAGGTTATGGCTCCACTGATATGTTTTCAGTCAGGATGTTAGCAAACACACACAGGTATGGTGGAGATAAACGGAGAAACAGCTTTTATACAGCAGTTATCTGATCGGCTTTCTCACTGCCTGTACCATATTATCCATCCATGGTCTGTAGAGCGCGCACACACACACACACACACACACACACACACACACACACACACACACACACACACACACACACACACACACACACACACACACACACACACACACACACACACACACACTTTCTATATAAACGGGGTGTCTGTTATTGATTTGACTCTTTTCACAGTAAAATGTGTTTTTCATCCTGGATGGAAAAAGTTTCATCCATAAAGACAAAGTTCTGCCGTTTGTATAGAAAATAACAAACATGCTGTATGGACAAAAGTTTGTGGACAGCTGAACATACAGCAAATGGTTGTGTTTGCTCCTATAAAAACCTGAGTGGAAAGAGCAGAAAAAGAAACATGTGTGAGCATGTGTAAAAGAGTTTCCTGTGAGGTGTAACAGTAGTCGGATAGAAGCAGAAACAGACGATGACATACATGCTAAGAAATTACATTATTGTTGCACAAATTTCTTTTTTCTTGTTAAACATTTTTCAGGCCCACAGCAGGGCCTGGGGAACTTATTATCAGTATGTATTATTGACATATGATGTGATGTGTGAACTGGATTTGAAGCAATTTAGGATGAAATGTAAAAGTCTGTCAATGAAACGCTGTGAGAAAGGATTTCAACTCTGGACGATGCCAGAGTGCAACAAAGGGTTGAGTGGTTGGAAAACAAAGTTTCTGCTGGTTAATAGATTCACCACATGTTGGTTCAGTTTCTCTCAGACATATTTCATCACTGCTGGCGCTCTCAGAAGAGGTTTAACTTCCTGTCGGGTTTCTAATCTGCATAATGTGATTTATTCCATGTATTTGATGGTCAGTGATGCAGCAGCAGAGAGGAAACACAAACACTAGTTTGTAAATTTTTTTTTTTTTTACATTTATTTATGGGATAAAGTTAGTTTCACAGTGACGGAGCCGACATGAGACTTGGGCTCGACCCTGCAGCATTAACAACACGTTCAACATGCTGAGTCTCCGTGTCACCACCCGCTGTGACATAGGAGTAATGTTGGGATACACTGAGATGATAATAATAATAATAATAATAATAATAATAATAATAATAATAATAATAGTATAATGATCCACATTTTAAAATGTTTAGTATATTGCTGGAAACAAACTGGCCTGAAGCAGAATCTACATCTGATCATCTGTCCTGTCAGAGCGTCTCATGTGTCCACCAGTGTGTGTGCAATGATGTGTTTACTGTCTTTGCTGAAGGGAAGCCAGATAGTTGCAGGAAGTGACATCACAACCTTGGTCAGTAAAAGTCCTGGTCGTAGTCTGTGGCGTCCATCAGCTGCTTCATCTCTGACACACTATTGGCCAGGTAGGACGACAGCTCCGCTGACAGAGAGACAGAGAGACAGAGAGACAGAGAGAGAGAGAGAGACAGAGACAGAGACAGAGAGAGACAGAGACAGAGAGAGACAGAGACAGAGACAGACAGAAACAGAGAGAGACAGAGAGAGACAAAGAGACAGAGAGACAGAGACAGAGACAGAGACAGAGAGAGAGAGAGACAGAGACAGAGAGAGACAGAGACAGACAAAGAGACAGAGAGAGAGAGAGACAGAGACAGAGAGAGAGACAGAGAGAGAGACAAAGAGACAGAGACAGAGTCAGAGACAGAGAGACAGAGAGAGAGACAAAGAGACAGAGACAGAGAGAGACAGAGACAGAGACAGACAGAAACAGAGAGAGACAGAGAGAGAGACAAAGAGACAGAGAGACAGAGACAGAGAGAGAGAGACAGAGACAGAGAGAGACAGAGACAGAGACAGACAAAGAGACAGAGAGAGAGAGAGACAGAGACAGAGAGAGAGACAGAGAGAGAGACAAAGAGACAGAGACAGAGTCAGAGACAGAGAGACAGAGAGAGAGAGAGAGAGAGAGAGAGACAGAGACAGAGAGAGACAGAGACAGACAAAGAGACAGAGAGACAGAGAGACAGAGACAGAGAGAGAGAGAGAGAGAGAGACAAAGAGACAGAGACAGAGTCAAGGACAGAGAGACAGAGAGACAGAGAGAGACAGAGACAGAGAGAGAGAGAGAGAGAGAGAGAGACAGAGAGAGACAAAGAGACAGAGTCAGAGTCAGAGAGACAGAGAGACAGAGAGACAGAGAGACAGAGCGACAGACAGGTGTTAATTCTCTTGACAAAAACTGTGAAAAAAAAGATACGTCTATGAGGCTACTCTCTGAAACACAGCTCCAGTCTGTCTCACCTGCTCCCAGTACTCCCAGTACAGCAGAGGCCGACACTGACCCCATGTTGTTACGAGCAACACAGCGATAGGTTCCTGAGTCCTCTGGCCCCGCCCCCTCAATCTGCAGCCAACTGGAGAGCTCGAATTTCAGAGGACCGCCGCGAGACTGAGGATGGTGAGACAGACAGACAGGCAGTCAGACTGAAGGTGGTGCTAAAGTGTTCTGATTGGCTGGTGTTTGTGCTGCTTACCTGGACTGAGATGTGGGGGTCGTCTCCGGGCAGGACGACGTCTTGGCCCTCCTTCCTCCACTCGACCAGAGCCATCGGGAACGCAAAGACCTCACATAGGAAGACCAGACTGCTGCCTGTCCCGTTCACCTGGCTGTGAGGGGGGACCTTAATGATGGGGACTGATGGACAGATAGACAAGAGAGAAACAGATTCAGGAAGGCGAAAACAACAGTATAACGATGAAATGTAACTTCACCCAAACTCAGACAGAAAAATTAAGAAAACGTCCCGACAGGATGTGGGCTCAACCAACAGGTGTTGTCTGTGTTTTCTTAATAGAACTCTGACCATTTCACTGTGTGTTCTCACTTCGTCAAAGTTAATTGTAAAATTTCGATCGCATGAAAATGTCTTGTTCAGAGTTCGGTTGTAACTTAGAAACACTCTGAGAAGTCATTTTGTTTCAAGCCTGCTTTTCGCTGGCCAAATATTAGCATCCCAATTACTATCACAGTTAACGTGAATTACAGGTGCACCTTGCACACAGCTGCTTCCCCAAACTCTACCATGGTAAACATCCCATAATAAGTGGTTGGTTTGTAAAAATGTTTTATGTTTAGTGCTGTTACTGTAAATTAAAATAAAAATCTTCCGCTTTGTATTCATTTAAGACAATATGGTAAACTCATTGTCTACAGGAAGTCACAGCAAAGGGTATGTGTACATTCTTTGGAAATATTTTTAATCCACAAAATACCAGAAAATAGTTTTGGGGGAACCAAAGTCAGAATGAGAGTCAGAAAACCTCCAGACTGACAGGAAACCAGGTTTATTCAGGATCTCAAGAGTCAGTGTGAACAGGAAGTGAAGAGGAAGGATAGCAGGGCGAGAGACATTGTAATCCTAATCCTATGAGAGAGAGAGAGAGAGAGAGAGAGAGAGAGAGAGAGAGAGAGCAAGAGAGAGAGAGAGAGAGAGAGAGAGGATACATTACAGAGTAAAACATTTTTCATTGAAGGTCAAACTGCTCATGGTTTATTTTTCTTCTCTCCATTAAAACGGAGGAATGTGCTGAAAGGAGCTTTTTATTTAAAGATCATCTGTGTGATAATATCTGTAGAAGTAAGACCAAACACACACAAATGTGAGAGGCTGTAAGGGAAAAGATCCCTGGTGTAAAGTCGTAATATTTAACACAGTTTGGACAGACAGGTTGTAGGCTACAGGTGAAGATCAGACAGAGTTTAATGATGAATCAAGAAAAGAGGAGGAGGAGGAGGAGGAGGAGGAGGAGGAGGAGGAAAGTAAAACAGTGTTGGAGTGTTTCTCTTCAGACACTGGCTGTTTGTTAGAACAGAGCACAGAGACGGGTGGAGCTTGGAGTCTGAACGGGGGTGTGTGTGGGGGGTGTGTGTGTGTGTGGGGGGGGGGGAGGGGGGTGTCACAGTCAGACCTGATCCCCTCCATCAGATCACAGATGCTATAACAGCTAACACTGACCTCTGAGCTAAGAGGCAGGTTTCCTTATTGAGATAAAGAACATTTTCCACCTCTTGATTACTTTTGTGATTTGAGAAGTTTGACAAACACAACTTTTCATGTTTCCTTTCCGGTGTTGTAGCCTATAGGCTACTTGGCTATTGACAAAGCCGATGTGAATGAACAGACGGAGTTACAGACCGTGAAGCTTGGCAGCAGGAGGAGCAGACAAAGTAGCCTACGGGAGTTGTCAAGCTGCCACAGCTGGAAACATGAAATGACATGACATCTGCCTTTTGTTTGGTTTCTCTACAATTTTCAGGTAGGCTAGGCCTACTTTTACTTAAGTCTAAGTAAGTTAACTAAGTTATATTTCGAATGCAGGACTTTTATTTGTTGTAGGCTAGGACAGACCTTTTCACAGATGTAAACATAAACATTCTAAATGGACCTAAATTGATTTCCTGTTGCAGTGTAGTGAATGGCATCAACTGACAGGAAGTTAACAAGGGGCCAGGCTGTTGCCTAGCAATGTAATTCCATTGAAAAGGTCTATATGCCTAACTGAAGTAGGATTTTTTAAAATGTGTAAATTGGATATACTAGTCAGCACCTCAGGGAGACAGACATACAGACAGGTGTCCTACCGGTTTTGCAGGGCCCCCTCCCTCTGGTCTTGAGCCCTGGTTTGGAGATAGCGGCCTCTCTGAACTGACACAGGTTCATGTATGTTACTCCATCAGTTCCACACACCGCCTCCTGCTCCTCACACACACACACCTCCTCCACTTCATCCTCCTCTCCTCCGCCTCGTCCTGCGGGCAGCGGGTCCGCCTGGCACCGCAGCCCGGTCCCGCAGAGCCCGTAGAAAATGCTACGGTCCCCCGGGTCGCAGGCTTGACCCTCCAGGTTTCCGCACTCCTTGCAGCAGCCACAGGAGTCCTGCACCAGGCCGGACCTGCAGCCCCGGGTCTCTGGGCACAGGTCCGGTTCACACGGCCCGCAGCCCTCCGCCCCGCCGGTCCCGTTCCGCCCCCCACCACCTCCCAGCTCCTCATCCAGCCGGTCGTAGTCCAGCAGCGGGTCGGTGAACTGGCCAGGCGTCTCGGTGCCGAGGTCTGGCAGCTTGTTGGGGAAGGCCCGGCATGTGTGGAGGTAGAGAATGAGAACTAGTCCTCTCATCCCCGGCATTTTAACCCGGTCTGTGGCTTCCGTTTGGCTCCAAACACCGTCACTGCACGGGTGATACCGGGTCGGCCCGGTACTTTCTCCGGTTCAACGCGACAGAACAATCCAGAACCAGAACCGTAGTTAAATCTGTCTGTCAACTCACATTCCTCGCCGACCCAAACACCGGGGAAAGCAGCACAACCCAGGGAAACTCGGAAGAACTCGGGAAAAGTTAAAGAAAAGTTAAACTTCTCTCTGAAACAACTTTTTTTTTTAAACAACAAATAAAACAGTTTTTATTTTAAAGTTAACAGTTTGAATCTGTCTGAAGTCATCGGAGGTTTAAACAGCTGGGCTGCTCGCGCTGCACAGCCGCACATAGATAGGCACGAGACACCACCGTCAAATGTGCAATAATAAAACTCCCAACGTCCGGTCACATCCTTCAAAATAAAAATCTGCCAAACGTGTTTTGGGCTTTAGGTAGAACATCAGTCTTAAAGGAGAGGATGCCATTGTAAAAGTCAGTTTTAAATCAATACTTATGTAGCCTAAATTTTCTTCACTCAAATTGTTTCTCCTGTCCTACTGAGGAAAAGATCCCAGCAATGTCAATATTGTGAAGGGGGACAAAATCCACAGTCATGTATTCAAAGTTTAGCAAAAACTAATATGAGTGTTTTTAGTAGGACATTCCCTCTTTGTGTTACTATCCTTTCACTGCAGCTCAATACAATAATGTTTGTTTTTAATTTTTTTAAATAGGAGGCTTTACCTGCAGTGGAAGAAGTAGCCTATACTAATTACACACAGTCTAAAAATACTCCATTGCAATAGGCTAAATTAACATTTTTACTTAGGCTAAGTAAAAGCACAAAATTGTTATCAGAAGTATTATCAGCAAAATTATACTCATTATAGACAGAATGGCACCTACTTTCACAATGTCATCTAGAATATTATGTAGGGTAATTATTTCTAAGAGCCTTTTAATGTTGTAGTTCATCAATGAGGAGCCAATTATACATAAACAAAAGCATTTAATGGCTCTTGATCAAGGAGAATAGTATTAAGCAATACAATTCAACCATGTGTGTAGTGTCTTGTATAGCCACCCCAACTGATGCTTCTGTATTTCTAAAGGGGCATTTAACTCATGCTGGAAGTATTAGAAATACCAAATATGGTCCTTCCTTACCCATCCATGTAATGATATTATTGGAGTATAAACACAAGTTATGCTTAGTCACGTGGCAGTTATCCCAGGACACATTCAGCACATTTTAATTCAGTAAGACAATCTATTTAGGCAGAGTTCATTTTGATAGTGTGTGCATAGTACTGTATGGGGTGTAATTATTACATTTTCCCGAGAGAAATAGGCAAAACAGTCTTTTGTATCAGGCAACTGTTGTCCTGCTGTCATCGAAGGAGACACAGTTGAACTACTCTGCTTGAAACAGGTTGTGACTTGTTGTTATGTCTGTAATGTTGTTCACTGACCTGAAAATAACCAGTAGGATATCTCAACTTAAACAGCATGAGTTTGTAAGCTGGAAAGCTTACCACAGTATACTGGGTAGATTAGTAGTAGGCCTGTATGTTTTATATGTAAAAAGTAACTCACAATAAGTGTTAACCTTAATGTAGTGAAGTAAAACGTATAACATTTCTCAAGATGTAGTAAAGTAGAAGTAGGCAAAATGTAAATACTAAAGTACAAGTATGTCAAAATTGTACTAGTACAGTACTTCAGTAAATGCATACAGTCCACCACTGTAGATCAAAAACACACAACAGGCACAAGGTTACATTAAATCAAACATTATATCTCAGCAAGAAAACACAAACAAAGAATTTGGTACAATAACTTTGAAGGATAGGCCAATTAAAATAAAAAAGTCAGACAGCTGAAGCTTCATATTTATTTTAGTCAAACTTTGGAATACATTTTTACACTGTAGGGGCACTATGGATGTAGTCATCTATAACTTAAAATTAAATTAGGAAGGATTGATTTGTGGTCAGTCGTTGAAGTATAAAGTTGGTGCAAAAAATTAAACCGGATGTAGCCTACCTGACACCCACAAGCAAATCCACTAATTGTGCAATTTCCATTGAAATTAATTAAATTTGCTTCAAAATGTCACAGTTTTAAATGCCAGCATGATCACGACATAAAATGTTTAGCCTAAATAATCATAGAGCTTAAAACCCCAATTATCTTAAACATTTTCACTGAATACAGGTAGGCTACAAGCTGCACCCTGAAATCCTGAAAACAAAGTTTTAATGACTGACTCAAGGTTGATTGAGAAATTATTTCATACGTTTTAGTCTTTGAAATGTGTGAACATTTAATGAAAAATAGCTTCTTCCCTAACCTTGACATACTCCACCTTTTATTTTGAAGGCCTTATTTCCGGTATTCTTAGGTCTTGCCTGATAGAGTTTTGAGGATCTTAGACGGTAGCCCACGGCAGTGTTTCTGATGTGCTCCCTTCAGCACGCGCAGCAGCAGCAGCAGCTGTGCGCTCGCGCTCCCTTCCCCCTGCCTGACGTGACAGCTGTTTAACTCATCATCAGGTTTTTGAAGTCTGGAAAGGTTCCCAGGGTCCTCCAGGAGGTTTCAGGTCTCTTACAGGGAACCCTTTGAGTTTTCCAGGAAGAGGTCATTGAAGAAGTTACGGGGGTCTGTGAAGGGGTTCTGGTCTCCAAAGAGATTCCAGGGTTCCTCAAGGACATCTTTCATGGTTCTTGAATAGGGAATAGGAATCATTGAGGATGCTGAGAATATCTTTAAGGGGATTCCCTGGGGTCTGTAGATTATTCCATGATGTTTAAGTTTTTTTCAGCAGAGCCTCAAGCAGCATATTCCAGAGGTTCTTGGAGGGGTTCTACAAGTTCTTGACAGGGCTTTGAGGAGCTTTTTAGGGCATATCTGTGCTTTGATGAGAAGGTCCATTACTTCCTTGAATGGGTTCTAAGGTTTTTTTTTAGAGGGTTCAACAATTCTGGATGCTCAAATGGTTCTTCAAAGGGTTCCTATGAGTCCTTAGGGTGCCTTGATGAGGTTCTATGCCAGATTATTTCATTGCAGTGGCTCTTGATGTAGCTTTTCTAGAGTTCATTGAAGACGTTCCAATGATTTGTGAATGGCTTCAAGGATTCTTTGAGAATTCTCCAGGAGTTCTTGAGGGGCCCTGCTGGTCTAACCCCTTGTGTTGTACGCTTGGGAAGGGAAGATTAAAGGCCAATTCATGCACCTGCGTTAAATTGACGCTGTGGGGTACTTAGGTACGTGGAGATATGGACCCTATGGCGGACCCTACGCCGGACTCTACATCATAGCCTGACGTGCACCTCTCAAAAAATGTAACTACGTCGCGGCGACACCAACCGCAACAACTGTGATTGGTCCACTTGGTCATGGCATGGTAGGATCACATTTCCCACTACTCATTTCTGGGTTCTCCTTCTCCATAAACAACATGAAATTAAGGAGAGGGTGGGGAGACACTTTGTTTCTCTGTCTGCACCGCTGGAGTCGGTACTAGCTCCGAAGCTAATCACCCATTCACTCACTCGCTCTATCACGCACTCCCCCGGCATACACACATGCTGGCCCTGCTATTCTCTTAAAGAGATATGCTAGAATGACGCCAGCGCTCAAGTATAAACCTCAGGCCACTAACGTGGGCTACGGCGAAAGCTCTGCGTAAAACCCCAGCAGAAGCATAAATCCGCCTTAAGGGCTAAAACAGGCTTGTTTGCCTGCTCTGGTGCATATGAACGCACGTTCAGTATGCTTGAACCACGTTTCAGTGAAAATGTTTTCCTCCTGTTTTCTGCTCCCCATAAACTCTAGGGACTCCTCCACATTCTCCTCAGACTCTTAACTTTAAACACTCACTGATTTACATTTGTTTTTCTGTAAATCTGCTGGTTTGTCACTTTTTATAGTTTCACCACTTCAGAGTGAAACATTGAAAATAAACCAGCGGTGGCAGAGTGACGATCAACTGTCAGACAGAAATAGAGCTGTAATGGAGGGTTTGTTATACTTCAGTCTGCTCACTGAGTTATTTGGTGCTCAGCGCTGTACTTTTCCCTGATGGATATAACAAGTTGTCTGCTGTCAGACATGCACTCAGCACTTTTTAGCTGTTATTGTTGTTGAGATTTTCAGTATTTTGTGTTAAAATGAGTCTGAACCTAGTATTTACCTCCATCTGAACATATATTACAGTCAAACGTGTACTTAACTTTGTACTTCAAGACGTTTATGAAGTGTAGCTACTACTTTAAATTTATTTCTACACATGGGACCTATGTGGTTATTATTATTATTATTAGCGTATTATAATTATGAACGGAGTCTGTATATTTATTAAAAGTTGAAGTTGTCAGTGTTAAGATAGGATGTTAGGATAGACTTGATAAATCACTGATAATATTTTATTTAGCTTTTTCTTCTCACATGTGCTTATCATCCTGCACTGGTTGTTTTACAGAAAGCTTGTGAATATTAGCTTGGTGTATGAGTAATTTAACATATAGTACACTTTGAAAACAAATTATGTTTTGTGACCATAAACACCTTTTATGCCCAAATATAACTTTTATTCAGAAAATATAAAATAAGGGAGCTTTTATTATGGCAAATCCTAACAATGTTAAAGGAGAATTGCACAATTTTTTACACTAGGCTCGTTCGAGACGAACTGCGCCTCGCTTGTAAAGTGGACGAGAGCAGGCAGCAGCAGCGGGGGGGTGCTGTGAAGTCGGACAGTTTCCAGCAGCCTGCAGGCTGAACAGGAAGTCACAGAAACACTGTGGTCCGATTCCGATTTAATAAAATGTTATCAGACCCATATATCAGCTTGTACACAGTCTCCAGTTGGTTTTATTATGACAGAGTAGGCCTAGCTGTCAAAATACTGTACATGCGATCTGTTGCTGATTTTAATTAACAACAGACTGTAGATGATCCTAATCTGAACAGATTTAGTCTCTCTGCCTTCTAAACATAACTGTCAGCCACACAACATGTGTTCTGTAAACAATGTGCCTTTAAATCAGACACATAGCAGTTACAATTCCTCAGATTCAAAATCAATAAAAAAAAGTTTATATAAAACGTCATCATGTTGTAGATTCTGAACCAATCATCTGTTGGATCAGCTGGTCTGCCTGGGTCTTGCAGTCGGTGGAACGCGTTCTCTTAATACATCCATGGTGGAAAGCAACTGCGCTGCCTGTGTCCAAAAACAGTATATAAAATGGACCCAGTGACTCCGCTGTTTTTGACAAGTGAAGTCTATTAGAAGCACTTTTCCGGTGATGGTTAAGCGTTACTGAGCGTTACTGCGTAGCTGCAAACTGAGCTTCCCACCGTAGATGTGACGTGAGCAACGTGCCTGCAAGTTGTAATTCTTCTGGTAGCTGTGCCAAGAGAAATCTCAATCATTCCCAATCTATCAGAGACGGAGAGCGTAGGTATATGTAAGGAGATAACATAGCCACAGGCTAATTATTGCTAACTAAAATGCTAGTTAACATTAGTAATTAAACTAAACAGCTAATGTACGTCGAAACTGCCTGCGAGCTTCTCCTGTACTATACGGTAATTCCTCTACTATGCGACAGTAAGTCGCGTGGTTATGACACAATCGTTAGCCTATTTTTATAAAAAGGTCTGCTACGGAGCCATAGCGTGAGGTACAAGGTAATGGAGCCTTTCATACATTGTTGTGTTTCTTTAGAAATAAACTATGGACAAATGAAGTCTTTAAACGCTTCAGATGTAAAGTTATTGGCTGTCAAAGTGGCAGTCAATGGGATGCTAACGGGGGGTGATGGATAGGGTTAGCATTAAATGGCGCCATCGCGGCTTCGCTCTGATGAGAGAAGCCTGCCCCCTTGCCTGTGTCTCAAACCTGCTACCGCCTTGCTCTCGTGAGATTATCGTTGCCTACGTATGCATGACGTCAGAGCAAGTCGATTCTGCGCAGATCTGGCTCATCTCGAATGAGCCTAATGATGTCATCAGTCTATGAGGCTCTGCTGAAAGATGCTGTCCAGGTGCATCATGGGAAATGTAGGATCCAGTTTTTTGCGCTAAAAGTCTTTATAATCTCTCAACAACTACTTTATAGAAGTGAAATACTAAAATTGCAGCAGTGAGCAGTCTTGAGAAGAATTGCATTTTTACGTGGCCATACAACCCAATTTTCACCTCTTTTAATCTTGAAATATCCTGTAGTTCTTGTTTACGGTGCCACTAAGAAATGTTTGTAGATGAAGCAAAATATTCTAAAATCTGAACTAACCCCCGGCCAAAACCATCTTTATCTGTGGTTTCTGCACGACTAGTTTCAGGAGGTGTGTGGTGCCACTGTCACCGCATAGGGGCCATGGCCTTCCCTCCCCCCTAAACCCCATCCTCCCCATAGATCTACATAGTCCTCCCCCTGTTGGGAGCAGATGTGGGAGATGAACAAACAGTGGTAATTCCACAGCAGAATGAGCAGCATCAGCAGCAGACTGCAGAGCAGCAGGACAACCAGCAGGGGGACCCGGCAAGACACCGGGGGAGAGTAGGGGACGCCCCAGGTGACAGGGAGAGGAAGAGGAGGGGGAGGAGGGGGTGAGGAGCAGCGGTGGAGCCACAAACAGAAACGTTTAAGTCCAGATGGTTTGTGTCCAGATCTGTTCTGAGATGAAGACATCCTCCTGAAGGTACTGAAGTTCCTAGGGGTGTTTGTTGTTCAGGTGGTCTCTGAAGATTAAAAAGAGAAACAAAGTTTCATAATTCACTGAATCGGTTGGTCTCAACCTAAAAAATACTTCAGTTTAAGTAAAAGTCCATTCAAATTCTACTTCAGTAAAAGAGAAAGTTATCAGCAAAATGTGCTTTTATTATCAAAGTAAAAATTGAGTCATTACAGTCCATTAAAATGTTCCCTAGCTGTGACTGTTATATGATTGGATTAATATTACTGATGCATTAATGTGTAACCCAAAGGGACATCTTCAGATGTTTGACTAACAGTCCTAAACCCCAAAATATTCAGTTTACTGATATATAACAGAAAAACGGCATATTCACATTTAATCTCTATAGCATTTCTGCTTCAAAAAACAACTAATCATGATCTTTAACAATGTTGTAGTAAAGCTGTTAAACAGAGTACAATAATTCCCTCTGAGTTATAGTGAAGCAGATGTATAAAGTAACATAAAATGAAAAGTATGAGTATTAAGTACAGCACAAGAACCCAAATGCAGCTGAAGGGTGAATGTAGTAAAATAATTTAATAGCTAAAGGTTTACTTTAGGTTTGAATCCAAAAAAAGGTAGGAAACAAACAAAACTCCAAACATCAACAAAGGCATGAAGTAGATCATTCAAAACTACAGGGAATACTCAGAATACACTCATAGGAAAGAGGGTAAACTTGACGAACTGACCCCAGGCAAAGGGACCATGCACACTAAATACACATGGCGATGGGGGTTGTAACGAGACACAGTTGACATGAGGGCTGATGAGCAGGTGAAACACATCAGGGTGTAGCAGACAATCACAAAGGCGCGAAAACACACATGGCAGGAAGTCGAGCAAGACATGACACATGAGAAGTGGCCCTACAAAATAAAACAAGACACTAAACACTAAACAAAACCAAAATGGGGCACTCCATCTGCTGATGAAGTTCATGTTTTGTGATTGAAAAAAACAAGTCCTTTAACGATATAGAGGTTGTTTATTCCTACCCTCTAATACGACCCACAGGAGTGTTTCATATATTAGCGCCCCTAATAAACGTAATGGTCTCGACTGTAAATGTGTTGTTAAAGTTGTGAAACGGTCTCAGTTTGGTTAGGTTTAGGCACCAAAACTAAGTTTAGAAAAAGATTGTGGTTTGGGTTAAAATCAGACGTTACTAATTTCAGGTTATGCACGTAACGGAAAACGTGAAAACGCAGAGCTTTCGCCGTAGCCTATGTAATGGCACTTACCCACTGCTAGTAATAGCTCTACTCGGCTCGGCTCAGCTTGAGCATATAAATTGTCTGAAGTTTATACTCGTGGGTTGGTGTGTGCATTGAGCTCTTTAAGAAAATAGCAGGGCCGGCATGTGTGTTTGTGGGGAGTATGTGGTAGAGCAAGTAAGAGAGTGACGGCGATTAGCTTCGGAGCGAGTACCGAATCTAGAGTCCTAGTGGGACAACCACAGTGGGAAATCTGTAGCAGGAAAAGTTAACCCTCTCCTTGATTTCATGTTGTTTATGGTGAAGGAGAAGCAGGAAATGAGTGGGGGGGGATACAACGCTACCAAGCCATGGCCGAGCGATGTGTAGTTAAAAAAAAATTCCGAGAGGTGCACGCCAGGCTATGGCGTAGGGTCCATTACTCCACGTACCTACGTACGTAGCCACGGCGTAGATTTTACGCAGAAGCATAAATCCCGCTTTACGCAGAATTTGGCACTCGTGTGTGTATATATATATATATATATATATATATATATATATATATATATATATATATATATATATATACAGACTCATTTTTACATTTATAGTGTGTGTGTATATATATATATATATACACACACACTATAAATGTAAAAATGAGTCTGCTTGAACAAACGATTTATGTGGGTGGACAGTCTTGATTAAAAGGCAAGCAAGGCATCTTTATTTGTATAGCACATTTCAGCAACAAGCAAACAATTCAAAGTGCTTTACATAAAACATTAAAAAGCAGTTAAAACATTTGTTAAGAGGATATAAAAAAACAGCTCAAATAGAATAAGACAAGCATGAAATTAATAAAAGTTACAGTGCAGTGTAAGAAGAGTTACTCAAAAAGGCGGCCTCAAACAGAAGAGTCTTCAGCTCGGATTTAAAAGAACTGAGAGTTGCAGCAGACTTCTGGGAGTTTGTTCCAGATATGTGTTGCCTAGAACAGAAACTGAACGCTGCTTATAAAGTATATGCATATTTTATTTAAAGGTTTCTGTAATCTTAGCCTTTTTTTTTGGTGAGTTTCTGGATAATTTCACCTTTCATAATAAATAAATAAAATAACTGTTTGGTTGAACTGTGGGACCTGCAGACATTAAGTCACATTATTTAACGTTAGAGGTCAGGTGTCAAAAAGGTTGAATGAAATGAAACATTTAGAGTTTGATCATTTCATTTGATGTAAACTAAGAATCCTGAGAGCAAGAATTTATACTGTGACTTCCTCTCACAGCTGCAGGCTGATTATTTAACAACTAAAAATGAAATAAAGAGTTTATCAGCTGCAGTACAACCACGTGTTTACAGTTAAATTATTTCAGGTCAGGTTTTCAGGAAGAAGTCATTAGAAAAACATGTTTCTGAGACCAGTGACAGTGTGAAGAGTGCGTTTCTCATACTAATAGAAGTGTAGAACCAGTCTGATGAGTGTGTTGTGTTTTTGACAGCTAAGAGAACAAACTGGTTTACTTCAGGAGGTGAAGAAGTATAACAGCAGGTCTGATCTCAGGGGATGAATCCTTTTCCGTGTCCTTTTAAAGATAAACTCTGCATCATGTTTAACAACTGAAGTTTCAGCTGAACCTCACACATACAGTATCTATATATACAGGTTTCTGTAAAGGTTTTCATGTGCTCTTTGTAACTAATAACTAAAAAATGTATATACAGGGTCCTAAAATACAGTAAAAATAAGTATGTTTAAAGTAAAATTAAATATAGAACAATAAAATAATAGTGCTGGAAGTAGGCTATTAAGATTTTTCACTCCAGTAGAAGTACTAATAAAATTACACACTGTAAAAATACATTACAGTAAAAGTCCTGCATTGAAATAGTCCTTCAGCAAAAGTAGCCTATAATCATGAAAATGTAGTTTAAGTTGGCCTATTAAAAGTAAAAAAAATTGTATAAAATTATATATTATATCATTAGATGTACTCATGCATTAATGTAAAAGCAGGATTGTACTGTTTATCTCTGTAGCTGATTGAGGTGGAGCTCATTTGGAACAAGAGGAAGAGGAGGAAGATGAGGTGGTATCCAGATATTGAACCACAGTCTGTGTTCACTCGTCTCCTCAGCTTTGCTCCGCTTCATTATCAGCTCTAAAAATACCATGTCGTTACCGCGGCAACAGAATGAAGGGCTTTAGTGTTACTGTGACGACCACCAAGAGGAAGGGAGAGGAGTAACTCCTCCTAAAACTACAAACAGTCTGTTATGTCTGCTCTGTTTTATAAATAAAGATTCAATTACTGATTCAATCTGATTTTTTTAAACAGTGACTATCAGTGTTTCAATTAGTTTCCACTTAGTATTTACAACTTTCCAGAAGGGTTTTAGTGTTGATCTGATATCTGAGTTTTATCACTCATGCAGAATAATATACTTTTAATAAATAATATGTTTTAATCATTTACTTTGAGAAGTGTTTCTCCAAAAAGAAAATAGCTTATTAAACTTAAGAAGGAGGATCATTTTCTGAATCCATGAAGTAACAATTAAAAATCACCAAAATATGGAGATACATGGTTTTCATTGGTCAGCGACTCATTAATCTTAAATGTCCTGAAGTAAATATTAATTTATTACTTGAAGCAGCTTCTTTTTGATTAATGCTAGAACGGATGATCCTGAGGGATCATCCTGCTCTGATTGGTTGATCGGTTGGTTAGATTTAGGCATGAGGAGTGTGATTGGTTAACGTTAGGGTAAGAATATCAGGTTAATAATAATAATAATAAATTGAATTTATATAGCGCTTTTCATAAACTCAAAGTCGCTTTACAGGTAAGCTAATCAGAGGCAGACTAGGGCGGGCCTAACCTCCATTCCGTTCATTCTAGCATCAACCCTTCTTTATCTTATCTGTGCATTGCATTGTGGGAGAATCGCTTCACTTTTCTACAGATTAAAAACCTGTTTAGACTCAAAGTGATGACTCACCTTTCAGTGCTCTCCTTTGCTGGTTCCTTCCTTTACCTTGTCTTCTTCTTCTGTGGTGGAAACACCTGTTGCTCCACGTGCCTCGACCAATCAAACCAGCTGATCAAAAGAAGTCAAATCCATTCAAAGGAAACAAAATGATCAATAATCAATCATCCATCAGAAACTCCTGTGTGGAAACATTTATTATCAAGGTAATCAGATACAGACGGTCACTTACCGGAGAGAGTGAAGGTGAGCTGGTTGGTCAGCGATGTGTTGAGCAGCAGTGGAGGTGGGTGAATGCATGGAGGCGTCCTGTCCTCTATCAGTCTTTTTTTTGGGGGCGGGGCGGGCGGAGCTGCAGCTGCCTGCTCCAACCTTCAGACTGAGAGTCAACAACAGACCTGCTGAACACAGAGCTGCAGCCAAATAAAGATTTTACCTTATACAAGTTGTGTTTAAACCTGCAACAACTGCAGAAACAGGAAGTGAACACAATGTCAACAAATGGTGAATTTGATTTCCACATCCAGCAGTTAAAGAGCAACATGATGATTCATTAGGAGTCTTTGTGTTTGTGTCCACTTGATCAATGTAAGTCCAATATTCTCTTTTTGCTCTGATTTTGGTCTCCACCAACTCCTGAGGCAGTTTCCTCAGCTGCTAAATACTCCACCACCAGCATTGTATTCTCATCTTACAAAAACGTATGCACAACAGTTCCTATGATATCTTACATAATATGACTGTTCTGTTTAAACCTGTGAATTGGAGACCGGTATGACATGGCCCTTACATGATTGTCAAATCATTTTAGGTACCAAAACTTAGTTAAGCTTAGAAAAAACATACTTAGTTTGGGTTAAAATAAGTACTTCCATACATGTAGTGTCGCTTAACATGACATAGTGATTTACGAATGTCCCTTTAAATGACAACGTTGACTTTTGGTTTCACACATGACATGTGTAGCGGTTTCGAGGTGATAGTCCTGTGTTTTTGGACCCACCCAACCACTCCAAACTGTGAATGAGGACAGTCTGTCAGCTGATCATTCTCTGAAGCTTCATCACTATGACATACACCTTTTTATTATCATGAAAACAGCAATTTTAGCTGCTTTAAATACAGAAGGAATTTTCACTGAAAATCAACTACTCAAACTAATTTAACTGTCTCAAATCTGTGTGTTTTTTTTCTCTCTTCTTTAAAAAAAATGAACCAGATTACAGGAAATTGACTGAAATTACAGACTGAAAAATGTTTAACTTTGGAGATGGTCTTCATTAATGTTAAATGTTCTGGACAAAACTGACAGAAAACGGTTTAAACTGAAGCAAATGTTAATTTATTACTGGAAACTTAAATATTATATACTCAATATATGTAGATTTCCATGATATGCTGTACACAAACTTTACATTTCTGCAGGTTTAGTTAAGTTACATTTATTTTATTATTTCTAATAATTAGTACCAAATTACTTTTTTCTTTCTTTCCAGGAACTTTACAGTCTTCACAGCTGCGTCTCAGATCCCTTAGAGACGCAGTGGGACCAGTGTTACTGGTTTCTCTGCAGTCTGCTCACAGTTCAACTGATCACTAATAAATACTGTTTAACTCTTTAATGTGGCATGACAAACAGTCGACCGGCTTCAAGAATAAAACAAACAGAAGATATTGCACTAACACAGTTCATGTCGACTCCTGATGAGGTCAAAGGTCGACTGTTCACATTCGTGGAAAAAGTGCTGCACACACGGGAAGGAGGGAAACTTCTTCTTCTACAGTTTCAGTGTTTATGAGACAGAAAGGTAAAGACATCACGTCACTTCCTCTCCTTCAACAGTTGTTCTATGTAACTGACTTCTGATCTTTACACAGGATTATAGATTTAAACAAACAGCAGTGAGACAACGCGATGACATCATCATCATCTTCTTCTTCTGTACAACAGCAGAAAAATCTCCTGAAACAGGAAGTTAAATCACTGCTTTACATCCAAAACAAATCATTAAAAAATAAATAAATAAATAAAACACTTCATGACATCACAGCATGTCACAATATGACATCATAATAAAAGCATAAGGGTGAGCTGCACGAACACGGATCAACTTTAACGCACTGATTATTAAAGTTTTAATATAAAGTTTAGAATTATACTGGTTTGATAAAATTCATCGTTATAATTCAAATCTTGAAATTATTTTTGAAAAGTTAGGAAAAAAATTATGACATGAAGAAATTAGTACTCTAACACTTTATACATATGTATACATTATTTAACGCTACATGTATATTTTTTATTTTACAACATTGACTCCTTCACGTCTCCTGCGGTTTATGGATCAGTTATTAGTTTGTGGTAACTTTAACCATAGGTTTGTTTATTAATATGCATGCATGTCAGCACATTATAAACTGAAAAGTCAAGCTGTTTTCCCGCACATTAGCATGTTAGCATTTGTTTGCCGTCTGGTAGCAGCTTTAGTGTTACAGAGGACCGAACAGGCTTTTAAAGAGTAAAAGTTTATATCTTTGTAAATCTTATTTATATTAAAACTAGTGCTGTCAGTTTAACGCGTTATTAACGGCATTGACGCAAACCCATTTTAACTGCGTCATTTTTTTAATCGCGAGATTAACGTTCTTTCGGATCTAGACTGGAAACAAAACAGACACGCCCGGGCACACCCATAGACAGTTAAATAAATTAAATAAAGTAAATAAAGTGTGTGCGGCTGCACACACTTGGTTGGGCTTGCGAGCCGCGTACCTAGTAGGCTCGTGACGGCGATTAGCTTCAGAGCGAGTAGTGACTCTACAGTCAGTGAGAGAAACAAAGTGTCTCCCCTGTTCTTTCTGACCACGGTGGGAAAGCTAGAAAAGTTAACCCTCTACTTGATTTTACGTTGTTTATGGAGAAGGACAACCAGGAAATGAGTCGGGGGAAACCATAGTCGCTATGACGACCAGCCAAGCTCGCCTCAGGCATACTATCTGCAATGGAAAATTGAGGTAAGTGTTACATTGGGTGAAAGATTATTAGCTCCAAGTGTGAATGTTAGTGTGAAATTGAACACTATGTATATGCCAATGTTGTTTTCAATAATTTGCACAAAGCAAGCCGATCCACTTTTCCATGTCGATAAGAGCATTAAAATGAGAACAAATAATGGGACAAAAAGAAATCAAGGGACATTTAGAATAGATAAAAATGTGCAATTAATTGCGATTAATCGCAATTAAATATTTTAATCGTTAGACAGCACTAATTAAAACCAAATAAGATCTATTGAGGAACTTTCTGTTTTTTTTGTGTTTGAGACATTTCCTAAAGCAGAGACTGACAGCATGAATAGTAACATAATGTGGTCTGCTGTATATCAAAACACACAAATCACTAAGACTAGATATTGTAAAAGACACACAGCAAACGGAATAGTTCAGCATGAAAAAGAAGAGTGCAGTCTGCAGCTAACTACTTCATTTTCCTGGGTGGAAGTCAGTTTAACAAAAGAAACTGATGGACATTTCTTCTACTCTCAAATTACACCTAAAATTAAACAGTGATGGTTCTTTTAAATTTGAGGAATATAATACATAATGACAATATGTATTAGCAGCCTGTAATTCTGTATTACACTGTAATAAAATAATTTTATTCATTGATTGATTCCAGGTCTAAAGTGAGTCCTGGCAGGTGCAGCTCCCCTTTAACACATCATCAGTATTAACAAGTGAAACGAGCCGAACGTCACTGAGAACAATGATATGTCTTCATGAATTTAGTATAAGTGTTCAATAATAATTCCGATAGCAGATCTTTAAACTCATGTGATAATTACAACCACAGACCGTCTGCTACTCTTAAACTAAAATCAATATTTGTTTTTCAGTAAACATTGATTGGCTCCGTCGGACCTTCACCTGTGAAAAACCTGCAGAGTTGACTTCAGGTCAGGGAGTCGCTTCAGTTCAGACAGAGCTAATAAAAGTGAGTCTTTGGAGAATCGGCCTGCACAGACGTGACGATGACCACAATGATGAGGATGCTCCAATAAACTAAAGGAACAAACTCCAGAGACTGCTGATCTCTGGAGAGTTTCACTGCAGCTGGAAAACTGCTGACCTGAGAGCAGCAAAGACGTATGCACAAAAATCTTAGCTTAAACATTACACTGAAAAAATAAATAAATACATTTTGAAATAAAAAGTTCAACTGTTAATTCAAAATAAACGTTTTCAGGTTTTTGGTTCATTTTCTACTGTATGACTGTTATATTAAGGTCTTACTGTAAAGTTTTTAGTTGGTTTAGACAGTTTCTATAGCTGCTCTTAATGTGAAGTTTACAGGAAGTAAGTCTAAACTGTGCCACTTTAAACACACACATATATATATATATATATATATATATATATATATATATATATATACACATATATATATATATATATATATATATATATATATACATATACATATATATATATACATATACATATATACATATATATATATAATGAAGAAAAGCAAATAGAATAATGAAAAGGAAAATTTAAATGAACTATAAAATATTGTTTTACACATTTTCTTTAGAAAGGAGATGAAATATTAGAAACCTATTCCTTCATTGGCCCTTATTAAGTATCATGCCGATTAAAGCTGAAACAATTAGTTAATAAATGATCAGTCAATTGACAATAACCTAGCTGAGAAACTATTTTTTGATAATTGACTAATTTGTAAGCAAAAGAACATTTATGGATTTTCTTGGACATGGAACAGATAGCTACAGCCAGCCATATGAGCTGAATTGGCATTAAAACTAGCATTAGTTGTGTAGGTCTTAAAAATAACCTTATTACTATATTTTGGTGATGGGAAACATTTAGCCTATAACTGGTACATTAGCATTAGCAACAGCATTAAATGTGTAGCCTGTTAGGCTAATCTGGAACTTTAGCATTAGATGTCTTGTTCTTATCAAAAACCTTGTTATCATTGGATACAGTAGCTTGTTAGACTCATCTCGTACACAGGATTAGCATTAGCCGTGCTGATCTTGGTCAGGTTTAGAAACGCTGTTATGTCTGTAGTTTAGCTGTAGGAAAAGGATGACTACAGTTAGCCTCAACTGGTACAATAGTACTAGCATTAGCTGTGTTGGTCTTCATCATATTCAGCAATCAAACTGTCATTTAGAGATTCATTAAATCACATTCAGAAATGATGTTATCTTCATTGTTCAGAGATGGCAAACAAACAACTAGCTTGTTAGCATTAGCTGCTATCTTGATCTTCAGTTGGTCTTTTTTCCAATAAAAAACAAGTTATTTGGGATATTTCTTTAAGTTATTTCCTGTTTTTCTATCACTTTTAAATGTTACTGTCTCTAAACAAACTGCCAAACACCCCATGATGATAATACACCTTTGACTAAAACATAATAAACTGTGTGATGTTTCAAGCCTGTGCAGGCTGATTTTCACAAAAATGTAAGGGTGAAGGTTGACGTTCTTTAAAATTACGTTAAAGTTCCTGAAGAAGTTTTCGTGTTCTCAGTGAGGTTTGTTGTGTTTTTTTTAATAGAAATGTTTATTTATATTTAACTTTAAAGAGACGGCAGCTATATGTTTCTGCAGCGTGAAAACCTCCTAACTCCAGCGGGCCTGTGTGGACAGGCCTGGGAAGAGTTAAGAGGTTTTCACAGGACATCAGTTTCTGTTATTGGCAGGTTGTTGTTACAGCATTGTGGAGGTAGACAGAGACTGACATCATCAGCAGAGACACATTGGAGGTGGAGCAGTGACTACATGTCCCATCATGCCCTGGGGTTGTCAGGGGGACGGTGGGGGGAGCCTCTGGTTCAGAAAGTATTTTCTAACTGAATAAAAAAAAATTGTGATCAATATTAATCTATTTTACAAAATATTTCAGTTAAATACAAATTAAATTAAATATTTCTGGCAGTGTGAATCAGTTAAAATACAATGTAAAAAATAAAAACAACATAAATTATTACACCAAATGCATTTCCAAATCAATAAAAAATTGCTATCACAAAATAATCTAGTTTCCTGTTCAAAATAAATTATTTTATTAATTAATAAATTATATTTCAGAAATTCAAAATCTAAGTTTTTGTTAAAATAAGTAAAACTGAAGTGAATATTGAAACCTTTTCTACACCTGTGATGACATTAAACATCTGGGATTGACTACAATGTCTGGTTCTGTGTAGTTTAATGTCAAATGTGTTGTCATCATGCAAAACAGAGATTTATAACACTTTTATAACAGTAGGATAAACTCTACAGTCTCCGAAGTCCTGAAAGAGTTTTTTTTTAAATTAGTTTAAGTTTAATTCAGTTTTTGATCTCTTTTAACACAAATTATGAACAAGTTCTTGTTTTGTGTGGACAAGATCTATTAGGACTTTTATGTAAAATCATATACACATAAATGTAGATTTTTAAATTTCTTTTTAAATCTGCCGCTTTTGAACATAATTAAATAAAACTTTTCTTTAAATATTTAAGATAATATAAAATATATAAATTAGATGATTTCCTTTATAATAATGTTTATGTTGTTCGTATTAAGTTAGTGCACTTTACTTAAACCCCTCTATTCAGTAATTTTAAGCAGTATAACACTTAATAAATGATTTATAACACAACAGATATAAGGACTTTATAACAGCGTATTAATGTACTGTATTTGACAACATTTATAACTTCTGTAGCATCTGTGACTCAAAGTCAACTTTTTCTACCAGAGCTTTAAGCTGCATCTCATGTCCTTCATCAGAGGACCGAGTTTGCTCATTTGAAGTCAGAGTGAAGAAGAAATATCCATGCATACATACTTTGTCCATGAATATACCAAATAAGTAAAATTACCAATACAAATGTCCTCATATCGGCTTAAATCATACAGTGTTATAAACGATTTATTAATTCTTTATATACTTCTTATAACCGCTAAATAGAGGTTTAAAAAGAAGTTCCTGAATCATTGAACCAAGCTGTCAGATCACATTTTCCCCTCAGTTTGGTGGAGTGGCTCTAGAGACTACAGTACCCATGAGCCTCATCGGTGAGAAGCCATTACAGATCCCTGCAGTCAGGGGGATGTTCAGCCCCGACAAAGCATAGCAAACCGTTTATTTAACTGAAACAGATGCGTGCTGAACACCCTGCTGCGTGCGCAGGTACACTGCCTTTTTATTACTACAATTTTACGTACACGTCTCTGCTGATTCGGTAACACCTCTGACACATCCACCAACCGAGAGAAAACACCTCAAAGCTCGTTGCACACCGTTTTACACCTTTCCAAGGAAACATGTCGTTCAACCAGGAAACCGTAGCAAAACGGTGCACATTGTTTTGACACTGAAGGTGTACCAGGTTCAGTGATGCAGGAGACGTTGTGGTTAGAAAATACTTCCTGTCCCAGAGGCTCAGCCCACCTACCACTCTCTGATCAGTGATTAGGTCCCCGAACGACCGACGGGTTCCCGATCGATCAACAAGTTCCTGATCGATCAATAGGTTCCCGATCGATCGGCAGGTGTGTGTGTGTTTCCGTTCGGAGGAAACGTCTGCGTTGGATTTTCGGAGCTCAAGTTTCTGGTGAGATGAAGCAAAAACTGATCGGGAGGATCGATGAGTCAGTACGATCAATAAGTGTGACAGACGTCAGGAAACTGTGCAACATCAAAGACACCAACCCAAATAAAAGCTATTTTAAACAGTTCTTTTAAAATAAAAGACCCTCTGTTTGGAGGAGGCTGACGGCTACAAGCAGAGCAAGGCGAGGCGATGTGTGTGTGTGTGTGTGTGTGTGTGTGTGTTTGTGTGTTTAGGATGACAGATGGTGTGTGTTGGCGCAGTGTGATGCCGTCCAAAAGTCCTGATCCCATCATATTCTACTTCCTGTTTCAGAGGACGCTCAGTTTGTCCATCTGTGTTTATATGATGTGTGTGTTTGTGTGTTTGTGTGTGTGGCTCAGCAGCAGCAGTGTAGCTCTCTTTCCCTCTTAGACCACGGTGCTGACGGAGGGATCTGATAAGTTGAGCTGGCCAGTGATGTCAGTTGGGTACGGCTACAGACAGAGAGAGAGAGAGAGAGAGAGAGAGAGAGAGAGAGAGAGAGAGAGAGAGAGCAAAGGAGACACACATTAATTTAACACAGATACACACCATTTTTTCACACCTCGACATACAGTAAAGCCAACCTCAGATACTGGACGTCTGATTTCACAGTTTCATTGAACATGTTTTAGATTTATTACTTTTAAATTACAGTTTTCTCTGTTGAATAATGAGCATTTATTTATCAATTACGCCCGATTACATACAAAGTTAATGCAAAGACGCAAATAGATGCACTTTAGCGCTGGGCAACACCAATGTCACGAATACACCATATTTGGGTCATTTGCGTGAAGCTGTGTTGCGAAAGCCTATCATTGTTGAGATTCTACTGACGTCACTGATGTTTTTGAATCAGAAATGGAGGAAAAAAATATTGTAGCCGTCTGTGGCCAGTGAAATTCACTGAGCTGTGTGCACCTCCAGATGATGTTATGAACCCAGGCCATAATTGGTGATGGAAAGAAATGTTGTTGGTATCTACAAGAAGCCCCTCCTCCTCCCTGGCACGTCTCGCACCAATCAAATTCTTAGTACAGTACCAACACTGTCAATTGGTAGAAAAAAAATGCCCACTGGTGAACACAACTGTAGGGGGCGCTGTCACTGTGGAACAATTTATAAAATAATTAAAAATGTATATTTATTAATTTCTTAGCAAAAAAATCTTTTAATGTTGCGTGAAAATAGATATAAATGTTCAATAATCTAGACGTTTGTTGTTGTTCATTCTGAGCAAGGAAAGGTCTATCAAACTTTTTTTCTGGTGTCTACTGGTGTTTACCTGGTCACCGGCACTATAACCGGAGACACTGCACTAGTCATGGGCATGTTGTTCATAAGGAAATAGTTTCAGCACCGCTAAAAATGTCTGTCTGTGTCGGGATTAACTATTTATTTTATATTGCTATAAGCTGTAAAAATGACATCTGAAACCATTAGTCCATTTTGGGTAACACTTTATTTGAAGGGGTGTTCATAAGACTGACATGACACTGTCATTATTATGACATGATAGGACGACTACAAAGCGCAGTCTCTCTTGGCTTTTGGCAAATTCAACCACACTGCCAAATTTCTGTTGCCTACAGTAGATACGGTAACACTTAATTTGAAGGGGTGTGCATTAGGCTGGCTGAGCGTACTGCGCAGCCTCCAACTGAGCTTGATGACGTAGATGTAACGTGAGCAACCTGTCTGAAAGTTGTAAGTCTTCTGGTAGCTGTGCCAACAGAAATATATAAGGATATATAAGGAGATAACATAGGCACAGGCTAATTATTGCTAACTAAAATGCTAGTTAACATTAGTAATTAAACTTAAACAGCTAATGTAAGTCGAAACTGCCTGCGACCTTCTCCTGACTATATGGTAATTTCTCTACTGTGCGACATAAAGTTGTGTGGTTATGACACAATCGTTAGCCTATTTTTACAAAAACATCTGCTATGGAGCCATAACGTGAGGTACAAGTTAATGGAGCCTTTTATACATTGTCATGTTTCTTTAGAAATAAACAATGGACAAATAGAGTCTTTAAATGCTTCAGATGTAAAGTTATTCGCTGTCAAAGTGACGCCAAAATGAATGGGAGTCAATGGAATGCTAATGGCAGGTAATGGCTTGTTAGCCTAAGGGCGTTTTCACACATACCTCATTTGGTCCGGACTTTCGGACTTTTCAGTTTGATCTGAACCAAACTTACAAGTGTGAAACCTCCACTGGACCACGGTCCGGATCAAACTGGACCATGGTTCGATTCGTTTATAGTGTGAAAGCATTTTTTGGATGGTTCGGAGTTTCGGACCAAATACAAGAAGCTCTGGCAGGCTCTCCTTGTGTTACAAGACAGGGGAAGCTCCTTTAAGAAATAGCTCTGTGCTTAGCCTGTACGTGAGAGTGTGTGTGTCGGCTGTAAGAGCAGAGAATACATCAGCAGTTTACTTGTTAAGTGGTAGAAAATGTACAGTGTAGGTTTTCCGTTTGTCTCTGAATAAATGCTGCAGAAAGAAAGTCCCTATGTCTTGCTACTCAACATCACAACACAACAAAAAGAGCTGCTGCAGTAGGGGAGAAAAACTCCGACACGGAGAGAGGAGACGAGAGGACGGGGAAGCCTGTCTATAAACCAATCAATTATAAGTATCTGGAGACGCAGCTCACATATGTGATGACGACAGGACGTCATTTTGTCACGTAAAGATCTTTAGTGCGCTTGCATAACTGCAGTGTGAAACCAAAACTTACCGGATCAAATGTATACAATGTAACAAAAACATTAACCTTGGTCTGGACCTTGGTTCGGACTTTCATGTGTGAAAACGCCCTAAGAGTCTCCACATGGGGTAGCCTACGCTTTCGCTTACCCCCTTGCATACACCGATCGCACTCAGCTTGAGCGAAGCGCTGCCAGCATAAATGAGGTAAAAAAAAAACAGGAGTGAGTCGGTTCATTGACGTATGGCACTCGATTCTCCCGGTTCAGTGACACAACTCGGGTTAATTAACCAGCTCTTTGGTCAGTTTGTCAACACTAGATTCAATTCATTCCGCAATACTAGCGCTTTAGCTGAGTTGGTGTCGCCAGACTGGGACTAAAAACAGCCTCCGAGACTTATGGAGGAGGCCAGTTTACGGCAGGGAATGCACTAACGTTACCAAGATGGTTTTCTTTCCGGGTTTAGCTCTTTGCCTTGCAGCCCAGGGCTGAGTCAGCTAGCTAATTGGACAACCGAGCAAATGGCAGCTAACTACAGTTAGCAACAAGTCCAAAACTCAATAAATCACCTCGGTACTGCATTCATTGTCGCCAAACTGGTCTTATATCTTTTAAGACATCTTAATGTCAAGTTGTCATGAGAAAGACATCGACAGGTTATATTGTCTTGTTTAATGTCAAGTTGTCATGACAAAGACATCTCAAACAATGCAAACTTTGAATTAAAAGTGTCATAATTTACCGAATGACACTTAATGACAACAGTCATGAACACAAAATGACTCCTTAGTGTTCATGATAGATGTCATGTCAGTCTTATGCACACCCCTTCAAATAAAGTGTTACCATTATTTTGGTTTGATCAGAAACTGTCTTTTATATCTCAGTAAACTGAATGTTTTGGGGTTTTGAGCTTTTGTTATAGATTCAATAATTCTTTGAAAAAATAATGAACAGATGAATTGATAACTAGTCATCAGCCTGATGGACTGATGATTAATTATATGCTTAAGTTGAACAGGAAGTGTGTTTTTCAGTCTAAAGGTCAGTCGTGCTTGCAGAGGAGGACAGAGGCAGTGTGTGTGTAGTACAGCATGTAATCTGGACATTCAAATCCACTGAGAGAGAAAAACATTCATATAGAAAATAGAGATGATCACAAAGAGAAATGATTCCAACTACCCTCCCTCCCCCATCACCCCCTGAGTAATCAATACTGTACAGCAGACTGTCTGCTATTGAACATTCAAACAACTTAATGAGCTGCAACAATCTGTTTTCATATTAAGTAACAATTGGATCCCTGCTCCTCGGGCTTCCTGCTCCATTTTGACTCCCTTCACATTAAATAAACAGGATATCATGAGGGAGAAGGGATGCAAAATGGCCGACTGCTGTGGATTTCAAAGACACAAACGCAGGAGATTTGGCACATTTCAGATCTCTAAGCTGCTTCCCCCTAGCCTGGTTGACACCAGACCCTTCTCAGTTGTAACTGAGAGTGGGTCTGGGCCAGGTTCATTCACAGCCCATTTCCAAAGGGGCGTCACCAACGGACGCCGCTCAAATGCCTTTGGGCATTGGGGATAGTCCTTCAACCAATCAGACCAACGATCCAGGTGACGTAGCAGCGACAGCGGCATCAATGGGTTGCTGCGCTTCGGTGGCTGTCATGTTGAATGTAAACAAAAAGCTGCTTGCCATCGCTACGCTATCGTCATTGTGTAAAGCCTGCCTCAACGGTTGTGATTGGTGGTTTTGAAAAATTGGAAATGGGCTTGAATGGGCTCTGGGCCAGACTGACTCAAATCTCAAATTTGCACGGAAGTTTGTCAAGGTTTTCTCAGGCTAGCTTCTCCCCTGAAAAATATGTCACAGTTGGTAAAACAAAATGCTCTCTATCCTCTACAGGGGTGGACCAACCTTTTTTAACAGTGCAAAGAAAAGGAACCCTTTGATTTTGAACAGACACATTTCTTCTAAACTGAGGCTGAAAAGAAGTGGAGCAGGCAGTGACCACAGATGGGTCAAAACCATAAACACTGACGACACAAGTGAACTCAGAATTTAGAATAGAGCAGCAGAGTTCTACTTCTGCAGAGACTTAAGAGCTGAAACAAAAGACATTTATTAGCCGCCATTAATACCCAGAGACAGCTTCTCTGTCTCTTTAATTCACCAGCTCCTAAAACTGTCAGCCTCAATGGGACGCTGAAAACGAGATGAGTTAGAGGAGAGAAATAAGTCTCTGCTGACTGACCTGTGAGGAAGAGAGAGATGGTCGTTAGTGGGATGTTTCATCAACAACGATGGTGGTATGAAGGGACAGAGAGATGACAGGAAAGGAAGGAGGGAAAAAAACATGGAGGACGAGAGAACTAAGACAAACAACAAGACATGGAGGATGAGCGGACAGACAGGACAGAGACAAACAACAGGACAGATAGGACAAAAACACACAAAAGGACATGGAGGACGGAGACAAACAACAGGACAAGAACAGAGAGGAGAGACCACACAGTCTGACCCTCTTCACTTCTCCTTTGCAAGAGGATGACTCGGAGTGAAAAATAAAACCCTGATGGTCAACAACCCTAACCTGATCCGAACGCTGTCTGTCTGTCTGTCTGTCTGTCTGTCTCCGAACGGAGGCAAGAAAATAAAGAGTGCTGACTGACAGACGGGCGGCCATGATGAGTCAGCAAGGAGATGATGGAGCTGGGGATGAGATGACAGGAGAGGAGATGAGAAGAGGGGTGGAGAGGAGGTAGGGAGGAGAGGAAAAGAGAAGAGAGGAGAGGAAAAGAGAGGAGAGGAGAGAAGAGGAGAGGGAAAGAGAGAAGAGGAGAGAAAAAGAGAGGAGAGGAGAAGAAAAACAAATGACACGGAAAAATAGTTTTGATGGAAGGAGGAGGAGGAGGAGGTAGTCTTCATCTCCTTACCGTGGCGTCCCCGGAGGCCTTACGGCATTTGAGGTCGGAGGTCGAAGTGATGGACCTAAAAGAGGTTTTGGACTCGGGCTCTGCTCTACTTTTCCTATCCTAAAATAAATGATACGATAGGTGCACACAAACATTAACACACACACACACACACACACACACACACACACACATTAACACACACACTTCACTGCCATACTAATACCTGTGAGTGGTGTATAATGTAGTATGATGTAGCAAGTAACAGTGTATAGTATAGTACAGTAGAATGTAATATTGCATTGCATAGTGTAACATAGTATAGTACAGTATTAGTACATAACATTGCATACAGTAGTATTGTGCGGTATAATATAGTAAAGTAACTGTACACAGTGTAGTGTAGCATAAGATAATATAATAAAGTATATAGTAGCACAGTGTAGAAACAGTATATAGTAAGTGTAGTATCCTATAGAATAAGTAAGGGTTAACGCCTGACGAGTAATAATTACCCGATAATGAACACCTTGAAGGGCATTAACCTGCTTATACCATTTATATATATATATATATATATATATATATATATATATATATATATATATATATATATATATATATATATATATATATATATATATATACACAGTATATAGTTGTTTTTTATCGTTTTTTTCCATCAAAGTCTTAAGTTTTTAAAAAAATAAGTCTATTTCCGTGATAACACCTGGGGGTTTGACTAATGCCTGGAACAATCATTCCCATCCCATAAGGTTCTTATGCAATTCGATATGTTGTTCACTGCGCCACTAAATAGGATGGACCTTAGATACGACCTAGCAACGAAAGATATTTATATTGTCCCCTCAGCTCATAGAACCCTTTGGCTCAGCTACGGGACGTGAGCCAGCTAATGTAATGATAGCAAGATTCAAAGTCAACAATATAATATAAATAAATATAATTTGACAGGATGTTTAACAACAAGGCAAGCTAGCTATCCAGCTATGCCATTGTCCCCAAATCAATATCAAGACTTTCACAAACAAATTATATGCCATGTCGGCCGCATCCTGAAGTAGCGATCTGAACAGTGAAAGGGATGAGAGATGATCGCTGTGAAACAAATTCAGTTCAGAGGGGCAGTGTATCTTACTTCTTGCAGCTTGTGTTTAGCGCCATCCTGTGGTGTTAAGAGGACGAGACACTGAAGGACTACACAGTGTTGGAAAAAACATATTCCCATTTTCTTTTTCACTTAGCGCATTCATTTAGAACGGTAAACAGTCAGTTTCACCTGAACTTCTTAATAGGTGTCCCATATCACTTTTTAGTGGACACTCTGCAGCCAATCAGAATTTCACCCAGACCATGGTATAATATAAAACAGGCTCAGCATAGATTACAGTATACTATATTAAGGTATAGTTATGTATAATATAATATTGCATAGCTTAATGTAACATACTAGTAGCACACAGTGTAGTAGATACTATAATATAGTATTGAGTTGCATAGTATGTTATATATTAACGGTAGAACCCATAGAATAGCATAGAAATGGCATAGTTTAGAATAGTCTGTATGTTGATGTGTGTATATAGTTATACAAGTAGGCTACAGTAGGTGTGTGTGTGTGTGTGTGTGTGTGTGTGTGTGTGTGTGTGTGTGTGTGTGTGTGTGTGTGTGTGTGTGTGTGTGTTTGTTTGTGTCCCACAGACTCTGTATTGTTTCAGATGAAATGATGTTTCAGTAAAAAGAGCATCAGTCTGTTTTACTGCCAACAGCCACAAACACACATCAGCATACAACATGAGGCACAAACACACAACACAACAGGAAGTACATCACAGGAAGCGGTGGTGACGGGGGAATGAGGACTGAATGAAGCAGTGATGATGATGTTTGTTCATCCTAAACACATCGGATCATTATACCAACGCTCTGCTGCTATAATGCCATCTCACCTTGCGCGTGTGTGTGTAACATGAAAAAACGGGGAGGGGGGGAGGGAGGGAGGGGGGGAGGGAGGGAGGGGGGGGACAGCAGCACATGGATGATGGTGTTTCATCATCATCATATACAGACATCATCAGTTTGACCTCAGATCAGGGCTGGGTATCAACCTGAAATATTTTTATGAATATCTTTATTAGTGGTGTTATTATTATTATTATTATTAATAAGAATAACTCTGGTATTATTTCTATATTTTCCTCACTGTCATCAAATCCCATGAAAAGACAAAAAACAGGTGTCAGATTTTTGAAAATATTTGTACTGATGTATAATTATTATAATTAGACATTTACTAATACAATTCTTTGCAAGGAAAAATAACATTAGGCTAACAATAGTTCAATATCAGCAGTGGTGGAAAGTAACTAAAGTAACTACAATTAGTACATTTACTCAAGTACTGTACTTGTAGTAAGCAAGGTTAGAAAGGTTAAGTTTAAGGTACTTTACTTGAGTAGGCCATTTTCTGCTACTTTATACTTTTACTCCACTACATCTATATTGTACTTTTTACTGCACTAGATTTATCTGGCAGCTTTAGCTACTTTACAGATTCAGGTTAATACAACACAATATAATTAATTAATGATGATGTATTTTTATAGATTAATCTCCCCATCAGTATAAAGTCATTGAATTGAGCTGAGGTGTTTAATCCCAGGATCTTTGTGACGAGCCTGGAGGGAACTATGGTGTTAAATGCTGAACTGTCTAGTCAATCAACAGCAATCTCACATAGCTTCCTTTCTTTTCCAGGTGAGATAGAGCGGTGTGGAGGATGTGTGCTACAGTATGCCATCTCACGTTTGTCGGTTGGGACGGTAGGCAGACTGTAATGGGTCCACTGTGCTGGGTAGTGAGGGGCAGATGTAATCCTTGACCGGTCGTTCAATGCATTTCATCACTATAGAGGTGAGTGCTTTAAAGTCCTGTGCCACTATTTACATTCAACAGGAAAAATAAAAAATAATATAATATGAATAATATAATTTTTTTGTATTATATATACACTGTACACATTTTCTTTTTTGTTGTTTTTGGTTTTTATGTGCTGTTTCTTCTGTAAAGCACTTTGTAACCTTGTTAAGAAAAGTGCTATATAATTATTATCATTCACTGTTGGTTTGAGGCTACACGTGGGACTTGATGATAAGAAGACAAATACAGAATACTTTATATTAAAAATAGAAAAACATATTTAACATCAACTTATTGTATTTTAAATGTCTAGTATGGTGGTAATAATAATAATAATAATAATAATAATAATAATAATAATAATAATACCCATAACCAGCCCCGGTTTGGAATCCTGAAACACATTCAGTTCGAAACAAAAATAAAAATCAATAACACACATTGATCATGAATTCAAAGCCAAACTGGGCGTCAGACTGGTAGAATCTGACAAAAGTTCATGAGTTCCCACAGAATAAAACATATTTCTGGATCAAACATTAAAGTCCGCAGTGACAGAGCATTGGAAGACTTTCAGTCAGTAACAGACAATCACATGAAAAAGAAAAATAACACCATGAACGCTACAGAAACCCTGTCCTCTTCCTCACTTTGAACTAAACATTAACGTGTCCTGAATGATTAAGATCCGAACTGCAGGTCTGCTCACAAGGTCTGCTGCTGGCTGCAGCTTGTCTAAAATACCACCTTAACCCTTCAAAACACCACCTTAACCACCCAACACCTTCACTTACAGTTAATGATGCTTGAAATTTGCTGCTGGGAAACTAGCATTCATATTAAATAATGAAGAAATTGCTACAGAACAAGGTCAAACTGAAGCTGCGCAAAATATTTAAAGAAAGTGATGCTAACAAGTCTGAGAGCAACGCAATTATCCACACAAGGGGACAAGTAATGCTAACAGTTGCTAGCGAGCTAACAGATGATGTACATGTTGTACTCTGGTGGTTCAAAACGCTTAAATCCCAGCTCAGTATTTGTATTGTTTACATGGAGCTGTAGTCAGACAACCAATATCACTCCTCTTACCTAAACCTAACCAATCTAACCAAAGAAGGCAATGTGTACAATCCAATCAGAGGTAGCACAGGGCCCGGTCATGCCTTCGCCATCCAAAAAGCAAATGTGGCTTCCGCCGTCGCTATCTTGGCAGTGCCTGACGTCGACTAGATCCCAACTAATCCAAAAATGGGCAAAGAGGTGGAGCGTCAGTGGAGCTGAAGTGGGCCGAATGAAGCCTAATATGACGGCTGCCACCTGTCACTCAAAGCATGAACGCCCTTAATGATGCATAACTTAAAGCCTGAATATAATTTAAACGGGTGAGTTATGTAAAAATGCACCCCCCTCCGCCCCAACATTTGTCATGAAGGGGAATATTAGCTACAGAGTAAAGGCTGTAAAGATATATAATTCTGCTGTAAAGTTGGGCATTTTAACACAGGGATCTATGGGTAATGACTGCCTTTTGGAGTCAGTCCCAAGTGGCCAGCACCGGAGGTTTGAAATACTTACGTTCCTGTTTATTATAGATCATAATATCCTGTCGTGTCGCCATGATTACAATGTCCTGAATGATGAGTTAAATTAAAGAGGAGCTCAGTGAAGGTTTCACCTCCTCCTGTCTGAATAAGGCTTTTAACACCAGAAAATAATGTATTTCTGATATTATTCTTACTGGTTGTGGACTGCACTCACATAAACAATCCTCTTCTTTTAAGGCCTCCTCATGTATCCTCATCAGTGTTTCCTCTCCCAGAGCTGCTTTGTTTTATGTGCTAATCCTGCTCTGCTAACTCCTCGCCTCGAGACACAGCTGTTTGAAGTGCTAATCATCCTCTGCTAGCTGCTAGCCTTTAGCCGCTAGTGTTTGAAGTGATAATCCAGGCGGAGAAGTGATGATTATTAATGTGTTTCTGTCAGACAGCCGAGTCCAGCTGCTGACAAGGCTGCACAACATCTGGAAACAGAGAGCAGGTTTCTTCGTCTGGGTGTGTGAATGTATTAGTGTTGTTTCTCTGAAGAAGCTGTTCAGTTTCCAAACATCAGCAGAATCAGACTTTAAATTATAATGTGTGTGTTCATGTGTGAATGAGCCATCTTTAAACAGAGAGAACAGTTTCCTCTCTTTCGTGCAGCAGTTGTCCAATGTTCCATATTTAGATCAATGAAGACGATATTTTTAAAGTGACCATTTCACCCGTTAGCTACAAATCACCAGGGAAAAAGGAAATTTGAATTTTATAATTATGAGATCCTTATCTTAAAATTACGCTCAAATTTGCTCTCGCTATGATGAAAGCCCCATTTGTTCTGAATATCGCCTGCTCTGGGGTCTCATCTATAGCCGTTGCAGTGCACAAAACGGGGCCTGATAGAGGTGTACGCCACCTCCCATGCAAAAGTTATGATCTATAAAAACAAACTTGAAGGGAGAATGTACGCACCTGTAACTAAACTCTGACCCATGCGTACAAACACCTTGGAGACGCAGATTGTGAGGTGGTGAATTGATGCCAGATTGTATAATAAATCCTCTCACATATTTGATTGAAAGCAGCAGTGTTATGGAGTCGTTTTGGAGGTAAGACAGTCTCTACATTTCAGTCAGTCTGGTTCATACTTGTGAAAGTTCAGAAGCTGCAGGTTGATGTGAAAAAAAAACTGTGAAAACGTTCTATAATGAATAAGTTATTGATGCCTTTGTATGTCTTGTACATGATATTATTTGATGCGTCTACTACATTGTGTCAAACTGTTTGCATTAACTTTATGGTGTTTACATGCTGGTGCAGTTCAGTTTTTTATTTATTTTCTCTGCTGTTGTTCAGTTATTGTTCCCCCACAGAGTACAATAAAGTTTCATTCAATCTTTTATGAGCTCTAAAGCTGCAGCAGTCACTTTAATGATGCAGTAATTTTTCAGGGACAGACACGGTCTCTGCTTCTTTACAAATTATGAGTGTGATGGAGACACTGAGGTGACGTCTCCAACAATGAGACAATGTCTCCGCGGCGCCACAGACAGCCGTTTGTTTCTGTCAGTGACATCATGCAGGTGAAGCAGCTCTTTGTATTTAGTTTCACACTGCAGACGAAGAGAAGCTCTCTGACTCTCATCTGCACAGAAATTAAATACTACAGTGCGCTGTTATATCATAATATTATAGGAAACCATCAAATGAAGAGATGCCACTTCAGCTGGTCTGCTGTCAAACTGATTTGAATAATACTGAGGTGACTGCAGCCTCAGTTTGCTGTACAGCTGTAGCATGCAGGAAACTATAAACTAAATATCGGATTGGATTTGTTTGGCAGAGACTCAAAATTAAAAGACTGATCAGAATCATATTTATATAATTTTAAACATGATTCAATTGGTCATCATTATAGCTGCTGCTGATCATTTTTCTGTTGATTAATTGTGTCGGCTCTAATAGACAATAACTAATTTCATCATCATTTGTAATTCTCTAATGACATAAACATATATAAATAAAAGCAAGAGCATTCACATTGATTTTTCTTTAAAGACCTTTGACTTTGTGAAGTTCTGCTCACTTGTGAATCCAAAGGCCTTTGTACTTTACTGCATTGTGCTTGCATTGTACTGTGTTATGTAGTGTGTTGTACGTGTGTTGTGTACTACAGTCGTGTACAGGAGCCCTGTTTGTGTCCTCTGGGGGTTTTCCACTGGTCTCAGACCAGCCAACAAGAGGAACACATTAAAGTTTTATATGAAACACAGGAATGACTTTCTGAGCTGATTCCTGTCTGTTTGTTCTTCTGTTAGCAGATCTGAGATCAGCGTGACTCACAGCTGTCACATCAATATAGATGAGCCACATATGTAATGTATATTTATACTTACATTATATGTCTGACTGTTTATGATTCACAGGAGAGCAGAACACAGAGCTGAAAGCCTGTTTTATATATTCAGATAGTCCCATGACAACATGCTGTATCATTTGATTATTCTCCTAAAACATATTAGAGTGAACTTAAAGCAGGAAAAGACCGTTTATCCTGTTTCATGCTTTAGTTTCATGAGTAAAAACATGTTATTTGTTGTTTGTTTTATTATTTTTAGTATTCTTTTGTCTTTATGTTTCCATGTTGGATTGTTTGTGTTATGTGTTTCTTTCCTCTTTTTCAAGACAAAATCAAAACTGGTTCAGTTTTTACATTTTTAGATGATGTTTTTTTTTATGTGCTATAAATTCAGCCTTAAATCTGTGGTTATTATGAACGTATGCAAAAGTGTGAAGCCATTTTCAGTATAAGTCAGACTCAGAGAAACTCTTTTGTTTGTTTTTTGTTAGATTTATGGCATAAATACCAATTTCATCTTATGTATATTTTTTTGTGTATGTTTTTTTCTGAAACAAAATCTCATTTCAGCTCCATCAGTATAGACAGAATAACAAAAACAACTGACTTAATTATGTTTTTCTGCTGCTGAATCCAAGCCTGCAGTTGGTACATATTCATGTATGTTAACAGCTAAAATAATGAATGTATTAATAATGAAAATAACTTGGTAGTATTTGCAGCATCTCGTCAGTGAATCAACTGTCGGGCTTCAGAGCAGAAAATAGACTTTATAAACGTGTTGTCGTGACGACCGTGAAGCAGCTGGCGGAGTGAGCAGGAGGTTTGTGGACAGAAAGAGGAACCCCTGTGGACACCAACAGTCCTGTAACTCAACAGGAGGTCTGGAAAAATGCCTCATGTTGGTTTTCCCATGATGCTTCAGTGAAGATCTGAACCACAATCTAAATACAAACATGGCTGCTGCGTCTCTGAGATGTTACAGACAGCATCATGAGCATCATTTCCAGGGGAGAGATACTGATCCGGGTTTCATCGGACACTTTGTCATATATCAACGCCTGATATTTCCAAGTGTTGTTGATACGTTTATTATTTCTGATTAACACATTCAAATCTTTATATTTCAGAATTAAAATTGGTTTGGTTTGAATTTGTGTTATTAGAGCTGCTAAGTGTTCACCCAGTTTATTTGCCATTAAATCAAATAGTACTTTTATCTGAATTAAATCTTTAATTATTGTCCTTGTTTAAAATGAACAGTTACTAATCTTCATACATTTTATCTCCCAACTTTTGTAAAATATTATTTATTTGACATTTCTAAAGATGCAACATCTGTTTCTTTTTCTCTGGTTTGTGAATCTAATTTGAGGGAAATTATTAAATTATACTATAAAGACAGGACACAGTTATATGTATTGATTAGAAGATGCACAGCAGACACAGAAGTTCGTAACAATTATTCTGCAAACTCAGCCATGTGACCCCTGTACTGATTTTATTCTATATTTTATATTTAGCACATTTTGCATTCTTTTTTAAAGATTATTTTTTTGGGGCTTTTCCCTTTATTGGACAGTGGATAGACATGAAAGGGGGAGAGAGATGGGGGAAGACACGCAGCAAAGGGCAGCAGGTCAGATTCGACCTATTCGCCAACATGGGGCGAACACTCTTACTGGGTGAGCTAGAGGCTGCCCCTACATTTTGCATTCTAATGTGTAAATTCATTAGCCTGGAAATCCAGACCCCAATCTGAAAGATTAAGGGTCTGGCATTGAGTAATGAAAATGGCCCAACTCGAGGGGCGGCACCAAGCATGCATTTGAAAATCTCACTGCACGCAATTGGATAACACTACGACCAATCACAACAATACACGGGGTGACGTATCCAGAGCCCCATACGGTTAGCTACCAGCGGAGCTGACTGGTAGATTAAACTGTCGTCATCTGTGTAGCTCGCCTCTGGCCCACCTATATCAGATACACCGATGTGATTGGTGCAGCTCGGCTACAAGGGCATAGTTAATGAGCATCATCACTCAATGCCAGAGTGACTCACTGAGCAAATTCAAATTGTGCTCTCGCAAGAACTCTGGATTTCCAGGGTATAAGTTCATTAGAGCTGAAAGGAAACCAATAAAATAATTCATCAATAACACCAAACATTCCTTTGTTTCTCTGCTTTTCACTGTGTTATATGATACTAAACTGAATATCACCTGTTGGTCAGACAACACAAACTATATGAAGACGTCACCTTTGTCTTTAGGCATTACTGTCTGTTTCTCAGATTCTACAGAGCAAACGATTAATCGAGAAAAGAGTCTGCAGATAAATTAAAAATGAATTGTTAGTTGTAGCCCAGAACATCAGAGCAGTGATCCTCATTTCCTTTAACTCACACTACAAAGATAAAATGTCAACAGACTCCAGACAGATCAACTGATCAGCATGTTGGTATGTTGGAATGTTAGTTCATCTTATTTTCTGTTCTCTTTCCAAAAAAAGACGGAAACAAAATTCTCGTCCCGTCCCTGATCGATCTGAACTCAAGCATTACCGTAACTTGAACTGTCTCAGTTCCCCCTCACTCAGCATTCATAATTTAGCCTTTAGCCTTTAGCTTTTAGCTCGGCCCTGTCATCTCATAGTAAATATGAGCAGTAACAACAGGTTCATGGTGATAAACTCCCGAAATGTAATCTAATGACATCAAACACAATGTTATTACTTTCACATACAGAAGGAGCTTCTTCCATCGATAAATACAAATAGAATAGTAATAAATTCAAATATTTTGTTCCTGGGATATAAAATAAAATAAAGTTCAATAAAATAATGTGAACAGCAGCACAGAAGAATATAAGAGCAGAAAAAAGAGCCGAGTAGGTTAAAATATATGTACACAATAGAGTACAGTACAGTAGACTATAATACAGTTAGAGTAGAGTAGAGAACAGTTAGAGTACAGCAGTGTAAAGTAGAGTAGAGTAAAAAACAGTAAAATAGTCTGGTACCTGCAGGTTTTTCCTCCAGACGTTCACAGCAGCGAAGGCGAGCTGCATCTGTTTCCTTCGAGCGTCTTTGTGTCGTTTGTAAGCGATCTCGATGAAGATGAGGAAGATCCCGGCGACGATGCCCCCGGCAACCAGCATGAACACACCTAAGGAGGATAGCCACCATCTTAAACATTCATCAAGAGCAACAGGTTTCAGTCTCACGCCTGTCTGTAGGTCTGTTTTTCCTACCTGCCATGTTCTCGAACGTAAGGGTAGCGGGGGCGTTGCTCCTGGAGTCACACTCCTGGTATCGAACCCACGTCTTGTCCAGGTCCTCCATGAAGCCATTCTCATGAGAGCTGAGGAGAGACAACGAAATGTACCGTGACTTCAACACACGCAGAGTACAACCAAATTTATACGAGTCATTTATATGAGTTATACAAGTATCAAATGTAGGTTATTATACCAGCAAGGTATCAGTGCGGCACTATAAGTTTCAAGTTACATTATGTATCAATTAAATATACAACAATTACAGAAGTTAGTACGTACGTAAAAGTATATATAAATATATATATATATAAGTACATATGCGTCGTATGCGCATGCGTCATATGCGCATGCTCATATGGCGGTCCTCCCAATGTCCTGTAGCTGTAATAATGGATATAGCTAATGGTTGTGATTCACCATGTACATCCATGGTATTATCTTATGATACATCCGAGGGATGTATGCTGTAAAGCCTGTAACGTGGATGAGAGATGAAGCCATGGATGTATTAAAAGAAGCTCTGTTCACGAAACTGCAGGCTAACCTTAGTAGCTAGCGCTAGCTACTATCTAGCTAGTAGCACGACATAACGATTACATCTCCTTGGTTGTCTAAATACATCCATTGTTTATTTAGATAAGCATGTAAATGATCAGGAGCAACAAAAACAAAATGTTTAACTAGTGAATATTTTAGACAATGAAACGGCGAGTTCATGAGTTCGCCACGTATACCATGGATGTATTAAAGGTCCAATATGTAATACTGACAGCTAGTGTTTATAATAGTTACTGCAGTACAAATTCAAAATACTGAAGAGAGTCGTCTCCCCCGCCCCTCCTCCCCAGACTCAAAGTTCACAGAGGTTGCCAGGTTGAGACCGCAGCACCCAACAATGTTGCTAGACGCTTGTCTCACATAACCAGACGTTACTCCACAGCACAGCGGAGTAGCTAACGTTAGATGCTGGCTATATTGACAGTCATAAAAGCCCGTGCTCACACGGAGCTCTGTACCCAACTGACACACACACTTTTTCGGCTTAGAATTAGCTACAGTAGGAACCGCTAAAAATACAACGAAATTCGCCGTCCTCTTCACACGCCAAACAGACACACTTCCTCGGCTTAGAATTATGATAGGAACCGCTAAAAACACCACTGCCTTGCACTCCTTTTCCACCCGACTGAAATACACACTTTACTAGCCTTAGAATTACACAATCGCTAAACACACTGCAAACTCAAGTTCCTCTCTTTCCGACTTAGCTACAGCCCCCCCTCTTGGCTCCAAATAACTCACCGTTGTCGGCTAGCTACGGGCGCTGAACAGGCTAAACGGTATAAACAGCAGTGGCCCGCCTTCCTGGTCCTCCGGTAGCGTTAGCAATTAGCAGGGTTAGCATGGTGGCGTTAGCCAGGACGAGTCGGAATCACTTTACTGGCTGTCTCAGTTGTTTTTGCGAGTAACCAACGTGGCTACTCTAGCTATACAATTCAATGGAAGTAGCTACACAAATGTTGAAATGACACAAAGTGCTCGTCCCTAGTAGCTGTGATAAATTAGCCTGAAGCTAATGCTTACCTGTACAGGAGGAAATTTGCCAACTCAGCGTCCTTTTGGGCTGTAAGCTGTCTCCATCTTTCAAATACATCTCCGATATTAACCCGGGGTTTGTTACGTCTCTGGTCAAGCAACTGTTAGAAACATGCTGTTTTGATCCCGTTTGTTCGTTTGCTGCTTTCATGGCTGTACTAACGTTATAGCTGCAGCGCGCTGGTTTACGTGTTTACAGTTATATCTGGCAACCCGGCCTGGCTGTCAAACTGGGCAGTTGATAACAACACACAAACCAAAACATAAACATAAATTCCGTCACGGATTGTAAATTTCAAAAAGAAAAAATGCTGACTTTAGCATTATTGTCAGAAAAGATAGTATTTCAGCTTAACATGTTTCCTTAATATCTGATGAGGCATTGGTGTCATTTTTGGATTTATTACAGTACAAATATTACATATTGGACCTTTAAGAGAACAAACTATACTTGTAAGAGACACGGGAGAGAAGCTCACGAACGTGCATGTTGCTACCGGTTGCTACGACAACACAAATAAATGAAAAGCATGTTCAAATCATTAAATCATCTTTCCTCTTGCTGTATCAAAATCTCACCTAGCTTTCCTCAGAGATGGTCCCAATAATGTGCTTAAAGTCAAGTCAAATTCAGTTTGTGCATGATTACATGATATAACTATTTTTTAATACTGTATCCTACATTGTGGATAATTAAGCTAGATATCATATGCTGAAGTATATTTCTGGAGTGTTAAAGATTAAAAGAAAAAACAACAACAAGAACCGTACAGAACCGAAAACCGTGATCCTAAAACTGGGATATGAACCGAACCGTGGGTTTTGTGAACCGTGCCACCCCTAGGTGTTAGTATCATCATTCGGGTAGCAGCATATCAAAAGGGTATCAGAAGGGTGTGGATAAGCTATTAGAAAGGCATCATCATATCAGTAGGGTGTCAGTAAGGTATCCATAGGGAATTAGAAAGATATGGGGTATCGGTAGGGTTTCAGTAGAGTATATGTCAGGTACCATACAGGTCATATGAGTGTGATTTTTACCTGAGAATAGCCAAAGAAACGTTCTGTTTCCACGGACTGTCTTTCCTCATTCCAATCCCAAATCCGGAGCGAAAGAAAAGCTCTCCTGTCGTCACCAGATCGCACTTCTGTGATGCCTCGAACTCCAACACAGCGCTGTCCCAGATGAAGGCATGAAGCTTACTGCATGAGGGGGAGGGGGCATTAGGTATGAGTTAGGACGACACCAGTCTACAGTACATTATACTGCTGATATACAGAGACTAACTAACTGTATAAAGTGCCTACTTGTCTCTGACGGCTTGGATGGCCTCAGCAGCGCTCTCGTAGTTGTGTTTCTCCATGTGCCGGTACATGGTGCTTAGCTCCACCTGCCGTCTGAAGTAGATATCCACCGAACTCTGCTTCACTGTGGCGTAGATGAACTTATCTGATGGGTTACGCAGCTGAAAACAACCAAGAGTACACCACAGAACACATGGTCAGGAAGCATGTCACCGTCAGAGATTAATGTCTCCTGTGGGCCACTGTAGGTGTCTTACTGGGTGATTGCTCCTGGTGCATCTTTTTCATCCAGAAAAGCCTTAAGTGCTTTTCTTTGTTTCTTTTAATGAAGAAATACTCTCCAGTTCTGATATAACTGATGCTATTGCAGCATCAATGCTAACCTCTTTATGAGCCGCCATTGTTGTTTGTCACACACACACACACACACCTATACCACGCCGTAGCTATCAGTAGCTCCTCACAGGATGCTGATTGGCTAGACGGTAGCTTAAGATCATCATCAATATTCATAGATCGCATAGCCTGTATCCAAGGTGATTGTATGCCTATACAAATCAGCTAGCTATCACCTGGTAGCGTGATTCCTAAGCCCCATAACCCTCCTCCTCTCTTGTTTTGTTTTTTTCTCCGGATCTACACTGATCTTATTCATGGCCTCTCTCAAATCAAATAGATCAGGGGTCTTCAACGTTTTTAAGCCAAGGACCCCTTAACTGAAAGAGAGACAGAGCAGGGACCCCCTACTACATATATTGTATAAAGTTAAGTTGCATATTAAACTGGGCTTACAATAATGTGTAGGGCAGCCTAAAGCCTTTATACCTTTTTGCATAGAATACTAAGCTATTAAAATAGCATACTTATTGTTGGCATGATTTTATAAATCATGTTTTCATGTCAAACATTGTTAAACAATTGAATTAAACATAATTCCATCAGTTACAGCTATTAAAAAATAAATAAATTAATAAAAAAAAAAAAAAAAAAAAAAAAATATATATATATATATATATATATATATATATATATATATATATATATATATATATATATATAGACACATACCGGTAAATTAAATATAATACTGTATTTTATAATTTTCTTGTACAGCACTTTGGTCAACAGCTGTTGATGTTAAAAGTGCTCTGTGAACCACTTTTACTCAATAAGAAAGGTAGAACCCAAAAAAAGAATCAGATTTGGGGGCAAAAATAATCAGTCAGAAAATAATAGTTACAGAATAGATGACTGATGGTGTCTCACCCTGGGGTCATTGATGCCAGTGATGCGCTCCTCAGGCCGGTCCAACACAAGGAAGGCTGCCAGGTTGGCAGTATATGATGCTACAATGATCATAGCGAAACCTGCCCACACCATACCCAGAATCCTCGCTGAGAAACTCCTGGGAGCTCCTGCGCGCGCGCACACACACACACACACACACACACACACACACACACACACACACACACACACACACACACACAGTAGTCTAGTTATGAGTGTGGTAGGAAGGACTATAGGACAGGAAGTGTGAGATCAGTGGAACACCAACCTTCTCCTATCCCAGAGTTCAACAGTACTCCCCATGAGAACCACATGGCAGAGGACAGGGTGAGGGCGTCTTCTTCTTCTTCTTCACTGTTTACTTTAAACCTTCCAAACGGGCTGCAGAGGCACACATTATACATAACTGTTATTGTAATTTATTGTATTCAAGGCCAGGTTCACATTTTTAAAGTGTCTTCAAACATAACTGACAATACAGTTGTTTTTTGCTGGAATTGTTCCTCCTGCTCATACTTGTTGTGCTGCTACTATTTTAAAGTAGCAGCACAATTATGGCCAACATGATAATCATGATTGTTTTGATAAATATTGAGATCACGATTATTTATTGCGATTATTCATAGATTTTAGGGACAAAATAATGTACACATCTTAGCATCAAAATAAGACTGGTCCTTATTAACAGTGCATCTCCTAGAAGCAACCCATAAATGACATGACAGTGACAAGCTCTTCGTCTTCTGTTCCACACATTTGATTCTCTGTTGTATATAGCTCTTCTACTCTGGACTGCAGCTGCAACATTCAGGAGAGTTTTTCACAGGCTTCCACTGCAAGGTGCGTGCACGTGCAGCTTCATAACAGCTCCCCAAAAAGTAAAGCCAAGACATCTGAAGTGCCCCTGGTGGCTGGCTGTTAGTTTAGGAAGTGCTTGATTTGATGCAGAGGAGTTTTTTTTTTTAACAGAGCATGAATCTTAAACGGCAATATGACAGTCGATCATGTTCATTTAATTGTGATTGAGATTAATATTCGATTAATTGTGCAGCCCTATTCTAAAGTTGATAGGTCTGCTATACACATTAAGTGCGTATCTTTGAAATGTATCGTGTCCTTTGTGCTTAATTGTATCACATTGTTGCGTGTCATATTGCACTTTATTGTGTCGTATCGCATCATACTGTAATCCATATTGTAATATTGTGTCATACCTTGTTGTATTTTATTGTATTGTACAGTGTGATTACTTGAACCTGTCTAACAGGTAACAATTGCCTTTGTTGGACTGGAAGATCAAAGCCACACACCCTTGTACAACAGAGAGTCTCTGTGGCGTAATTGGTTAGCGCGTTCGGCTGTTAACCGAAAGGTTGGTGGTTCAAGCCCACCCAGGGACTTTCTTTGTTTAACTAATCTGTAAATGCCGCCACGTGGATCGACTGACTGACTGTGTCAAACCATACTGTGTGTGCTGTACTGCACTGTGTTGTAGTATTGTGATGTGTTATATTACATTAAACCATGCGGTTACCTGAACCGGTCTAATAGGTAAAGCATCACTGCCACCACATGGACCGACAGACCGACTAACAGCCACAGTGTGCTCTGGAACGGCTGCATGAATGAATCCAGAGTGCTGCGAGGGATTTCCTAAACACACAAACACAGTTTTAATCATCAGGTATAATAATAATGAGCCTTAAAACACAAGTTAATTAGTTGATTCTGCTCCAAGTCTGTAGTGTTTCTGACATTTGGTTTTTGCGCCTTACTGATAATCTTTATTGTATTATTTGCCTACAGTTGCCTACAGTTTTATCTCATCAGCAGTTCTTTGTTTTTTTCAGAATTAACCCAGTAACACCAAACCAATGAAATTGGTTCAATAAACACACATTTGACGTGTGACATTTTCTTGGTACCTCACATCCACAAACTACAAGTCAAAAACTGGTCTGAGATTTCTCAATTAAAGCCATTAAAACATTTGACAACACTTGACTTGTATGTTGAAAGGAATCATCCTGACGTTGCCCTTGAGCAATACACTGATGTAGAACAGAGTTAGCATCTGTAGCTGAACACCATGTAACACCTGACGGCTCCACATCTGAACCTGGCCTCAGACGAGTTGAGGGTCGATGGAAACTATCGACCGGACTGCTGCGGAGCCGATTGCTGGCTGTGAACTGGGTCAGTGTGACCTAAAACATCCCAAAATATCCTTCAGAGCAGCGGGAGAGAGACTGAAGCTGTGAGGAGGTGCAGGCATCAGCTCAGTTTGACTCCATCACACTGAGAATAACAGACGCTTTCTCTTCTGCTGTTTGTATCAACTCTTTTTCCACTGCAGGAAGTTTAAAACCTGGAACCTGGTTCTGAACTTTGAAGATGTTGTGGGTCACTTCATTCTACCCGGGCTGATCTGATACTGAACTGAATGGTTTCCCTCAGAGAAATAATCCTTTTTTAATTGTTCTATAATTTAGTTTAATCTTTTTCATGTGTGTTTGTGTCTGACACTCTGACTGTACTGTGTGCTTCACAAACGCTGATGAAGCCTGAGGTCTCCGCTCCGTCTTTAAAGGACAAGTTGTCCTGCTCCACTGATAGCAGCGAAATTATGCTTAATGATGTTGTGTTGGTTTTCACATCTACTCGACAAATCGCAAAATCTAGAATTGGATTTTGGGCATTTTCAAACCTGCATTGTTCAGTCCAGTTGAATCGGACTTTGGTCGTTTGTCCTCACTACGATTTGTTTGCACCGATCTCACCGTTGTCGTACTCGGGTGAGGACTACAACAACTGGACAGAGACCCTTCAGATAAATTGGTCTCGGCCCAGTCCCAAACCAATTCTGGAGCGTTTGTCTGTAGTAGAAACGTGATCCGATCTCAATCTGACCTGACTACTCGCCGTACTCTGCAGGTGCGCGTTGCATTCTGATGGATGAGAAAAACAGTTGTTGGTAGCTGACTGTTGCCACTGTGCAAAATTTGAGGACGTAGCCACTGTGACCTTGCCCATTGGTTTGGGGACTATTGTTTTGAAGCTTTAAGTTTGGCATTTTGGCTGTCGCCATCTTGTTGTTTTTTTTGGAGCCAGAAGAGCCAGAAGTGACCATATTTGAACGAGAGGGTGGAGCTGGGGAAGAGCGAGGGGTGGATCTGACTGAGGACACTGTGCACGGCATGGTGGCAGCGACTTGTCAATAGTCAAGGTAGCCATCTATTTGAAAATAAATGGGTCCATAATTTGACATAATTTACATCTTTCTGTACCGAAGAAGACTTGAAACTAGTGATTGAGTCATACATCAAGTGAGAAGTAGGGTCATTTTATTATAGACTTTTATACAGTCAGACTTCTTATTGGAGCCAGTGGAGTCGCCCCCTGCTGGCAATTAGAAAGAAGGCAGGTTTGCTGCTTTGCTGTTGCGCCACGTTGAGGCCATGTTCCATTCACGCTCTGAACAAATTGCGTTGCCTTCTTAATAATTGGACAGGTGCACGTTCCTGTGTTTATGTTCTCACTCCCACCTCCCGACACATCTGACCAATGAGAGGAAAGAACATTTTCACCTTATTGAAAGTAGAGCATTTTGGTCCGTTTGGATTTGGTGAAAAGGAGCCAAACCAACTAGGTAAACACGTTAACCAACTCATCCAGTGATTCAGACCAGATGAAACTCTGAGCTGAGCCCAAAGAGACGAGAACAGTGAAGCAGAGATACTGAACACAAGTTATAAAATAAGAGTGGGCTGACCTTCTTGACGAGGATGGTTAGCCCCTGGTATTTAAAGGGTTTGGAGAACTCAATGTACTGAGCACGCTCGTTGTTGATGGTGAGGGGAGCGACGATCATGTCAGCCAGACCTCCCAACAGCTCCCCCATCATCCCGTTCCACTCCTTCTTGTTACTGTTGTTCACCTGCAGGAGGACGGAGGACAGTCCAGGTCAGAGCATCCTGCACAACTTCAGGGACATGAATGTGTTGAATGCATCTCATTAAAAATAGTAGGGCAGGGCGATATGACGATAAATTTCATCAAAACGATATAAAAATGTCTATTGTACTTCTAATTGTATATTGTTTCTATCGCAATGTTGAAAAACCAGCAGCCAGACTGCATTAAGGCAATTTTTACTGCTTAACGTTCTGATCCTTGTACGTGATATTCATTTTGCGGTAAAATTCATAACAAAGTGAGAAAATAATCAACTTTTTAGTTGTCAAATATTCACACAGAAGTACACAAAATAGGCTTTACCATGTGGTTATTTTCATATAGACTAATTATTGATTGAATTACCAGAAAACATGCTATATCGTAATGTATCTCATTATTGAGATTTGAAATGAGCTATATCAGAATAGAGGATTTTGGCCATATTGTCCAGCTCAAAATAGAAAAAAATTAAGTAAAACATACCATAAGATAACGTAGTGTAGTAGACAGTTGTTGGCCTCCAAATGAGGAATGACAGTCAAAGAATCATTGTAATAAACTAAACAACTAAAACTCTGACAGCTGAAAAATTCAAATAATCGTATTATAATAAAGTCCAGAATCAGCATCAGCTGTGGTAAACATATACCTTTTCATCTACCACAGCGTTCTACTTTATGTACAATGTTATTTATACAAATGTATTCTATTTTAAATATTTGATATTGTATCCCCATATTTAACTTATTTAGTATCTTATGTGTTCTCATTTATACTTGTGTGATTTTCTTTTTATACATATTTAATGTAAATGAGCATTGCTGGAGGAGCCTGAGAACAACGTCTGCTTCTCTGTAATTGTTGTGCACATGACAATAAACAATAAAGACCTTGAAACTTGAGGAGTTAGTGCTGAACTGATCTTTTGTCTGTGATGTTTTATCTTTCAGGAAAATTAAGCAGATTTACAAATAAATCTGTAAAGAGAAATGGGAGGAAGAGGAGGAGGCCCTGGGCACAGAGAGCAGACAGACTGGAGAGGAGGAGAGGAGAGATTGTGTCATTTGGAGCAGCTAAGAGAGCAGCAGAGAAAGAGAGAGAGAGAGAGAGAGTAATGACATAATGCCTCAACAAGGTCAGAGTCAGGGACGGAGCTGTGGTCGCCATGGCAACAAGCCTCAGTGATGTGCTTGTGGTGAATCAGTAAACAGGTCAGAGAGAGAGAGAGAGAGAGAGAGAGAGAGAGAGAGAGAGAGAGAGTCACAGCGACACCCTCGCAGGCCCAGTTTCACCCAGATGTAAAGTCATGTGAATGAATGCTCATTGAATATATATATATATATATATATATATATATATATATATATATATATATATATATATATATTTAAACAGCTGGTGGAGCTGATCCTTCAGGCGCTGTCATTAAACAATTTCAGAAGAAGAAGAGGACAGAACAAGATACCAGCAGTACTCAAGTGCTGAGAGTACATCAGGAGTACTTAAGTCAGTAATGTGCAAACAGTGTTACAGCATTAACAGCAAATAAATATTTTTGTTAAACATTATTGATGAAATTGTTGCTTTCCATCATTGCTGCATTATTAATGCACTAACTATGTAATCATGTTCAGGAGCAAGCAGAGTTTTAGTCACCAAATTTAGTCACTAGGTATTTCAAAACGCCTTCTAAGGTGCAGATTTTTCAAAACTCCAATTACTGCGTCTGAAATCCAATACTCTGCACTACATACTCAATATGTGTACTATCATTTAACACACTTTTGTGTAAATAAACAGTAGTATGTGTTTTTTCGGACGCACTGGTAACCCGTGCCGACCTCATCTTTACTGGAATCGCCAGAAAATGCTTAAATTACTGGAAAAAGTAAGCATTTATGCTGCGTTCCAGGCAACCCGTAACTCGTGTTTTCACAACCTTCTACCCGTGAAAGTGACCTGGAACGCCAGTCCAACCCGTAACTTACTACCCGTGAACTCGTACCAGCAGCCACGCCCGGCGGCGGCCAGCACCATACACACACACCAGCAGGACAGAGGCTCAGCAGGAGAATGGCAGAGAGGAAGAGGAGAGCTGTGTGGCTATATTTTCAGGCCAAAAATGAAACAACGGCAAGCTGTATAATTTGTAAAAAGGCTGTAAGATACTGTGGTAACACAACAAATTTATACAAGCTAGGGATGCACGATGACAATGGCACAACATTGGTATCGGCCGATAAAAGCTTAAAATGACCATCATCGGCATCGGCAGATATGAATACTTCTGCCGATGAGCCTTGCCGATAGGGTGGCGTGTTTACTATGCGCACATGACGATCGTGAACGTAGCATGAGCACCAGCAACTTAAACTTCCAACATGTCGACTGTGGAAGTATTTCAAGATCTGTAAAACGGATAAAACACTTGCTATTTGTAGTAGGCCTACTTGTAAAGCACAAATGATGCGAGGAGGCGTAAAACAACACTCGTTCAACACTACAAATATGATGAAGAGCCGTCATCCTGAGCAGCACCAAGACTTTTTGAAAAGAAGGAAAAAACACCAGCAAAAACCCATCAGCAGCCTCTACTTCAGTCCTTTGACAAAGCTAGAAAATACAGCAGAGACCACCCAAAGGTAAAAGAGCTTAACGACAAAATCATTGAATTTATTGCTCTTGATAACCAGCCGTTCAGCGTGGTGGAAGACGTTGGCTTCAGCAGGCTAATGACGTACACAGAGCCGCGGTATGCTATGCCTAGCCGGCGCTACTTTTCTGATGTGGCCTTACCTGAACTCCAGAGTGTTGTCGCCCGTCACATTGAAAGGCTCCTCACCGGCGCTAGTCACATTAGCTTTACCATGGACATTTGGACATCAAGCGTGAGTCCTGTTAGCATGTTAAGCCTCAGTGCTGATCACTGATAGACGAAGACTTCACCCTTAAAAAAGCTGTCCTACACTCACAGGAATGCTCCGGTTCTCACACAGCAGCTGCAATTGCATCCGCATTTGATAATATGTTTGGGAAATGGAAAATAGAAAGAGAACGAGTGCATGTCGTGCTACGTGACAATGCCCGTAACATGGCTAAAGCTATGGTGGAGTTTGGTGTGGCAAGTCTACCGTGCATGGCACACACGCTTTTTCAGGGGTGAATGTAGAATCAAATGTTGCTTGTCTGTGTATTGCCTTATCTACAAAACATGAGTAAAAGGTAAAGGTAGTACAGGAGAGAGACTTGGATTTCTCCAGTAAAATTAAAGTGTATATACATCAGGGGAAAAATGTATATATCGGTATCGGCCAAAAGGAGTTTGAAAATATCGGCATATCGAATATCGGCCAAAATCCAATATCGTGCATCCCTAATACAAGCATATGAAAATTCTGTCCTGGGTTTTAACTTATTAATAATCCAAAGGTAAAATCACAAAAAACACAGGCTAAAGGTCATGAAAATTTGTTCAGATTTAGCAATTTGATGATGCATCCACCTTAGCTATTAAAAAGTATCGGTATCTTATCGGTATCGGCGATACTGGCACTGTATTTACTTGGTATCGGATCCATACCAAACTTTGCAGTACAGCACACCACTACTGCAAAGCAAAATAAGCTCACCGAGCATGCTCAGAATCTTCTTTTCTGGTATTGATCGTTGTCATAGCCTTTATCGCCACCTACTGGCCCGACAAGCGTTTGGTGTCCGTTTTTTGATTTTAGTGTGGACAAAGATATTTTGTGAAATGAAAGATGTGTGGACAGATTTTTTTTTTTTACATGGAGGTTAAAAGGTCTGTTTACGCGTAGACAGGCCCTGAGTTTCCTCAACAGAAAAAGCTAAAACTTTACGATCAGTAATGTTTGTTTCACTAAAGGCAGTTCTGTGCTTTACTGATGTTCAATTCTAGTGTCTAGAGTCTTCCTCTCAACACGCACGCACGCACACACACACACACACACACACACACAAAGAAAGACTTACGCGCTCCTGCGTGCCAAATTTCCCATCAGCGACCAGGTGAACTTCGTAGGTGAAGTTCATGCTCATCGCCAGCTTGATGAGCAGGTCAATGCAGAAACCATAGCAACACTGAGGGACGATGGGCTGACCTGGACACACACACACACACACACAAAGTGAAGTTGTGTGCACATTTGTGTGCACATATCAGTGTGCTCTTCTATCTTTGTGAGGTCCAATTTCAGCTCCTCAAATCTTCAAAAAAAGTTGAGCTTTTCCTGTATTAAAATAAATGTGTGTGGTGTGTGTGTGTGTGTGTGTGTGTGTGTGTGTGTGTGTGTGTGTGTGTGTGTGTGTGTGTGTGTGTGTGTGTGTGTGTATACCTGGTGTGGTCCCATTGGGTCCGGTACAGATCACCTTCTTGATTAAGACTCCGTTGACGGTGTACTCCTCTTTACATGTCCCATCAGTCTTTGTTGGCTTCACGTAAACAAATGGCTCCTGATGGATCGTTACAATCTAAACAAACACACACACACACACACACACACACACACACACACACACACACACACACACACACACACACACACACACACACACACACACACACACACACACACACACACACACACACACACAGTAAAAGTCCTGCATTAAAAAGGTTCCTTCAGTAAAGGCATGTAAGTATAATCATTAAAATGTAGTTAAAGTATTTAAAAAATGTTGCCTGTGGCTGTGTCTATTACTGATGAATTAATGTAAAAGCAGGATTTTACTGTTATTTTGAACTATTACCTTATGATTATTTTCATTATTGCTTCAGCTGTACTTGTAGAAACTGTTAGGGAGTTTAACTTATAACAAAACATCAGATTTTTTTAAACTCTCCATATGTTTTGTTTGGAATTTAGAAAGTAACTAAAGCTGTCAGATAAACGTGTCTTGACCACAACAATAATACAATTATTGTATGAACTGCAATTATAAAAGCCAGTTTTGTCAGTCAAATAACAAATGTCTGACTTGTGTGTGAATGTGCTTCCATTTACATCTTTGCACTAACTTTATATGCAATTGTACTGATTATAAAATTCACTAATTCACCTTTACAGCAGTACCAGTAGTTTTAGTTATAACAGTAGCATCTGCAGTACCTTCAGTTTAGTCGACATCTGGTATCCAACTGGTTTCTCTGTCTCTCCTCCAGGCCAGATGATCTTCCTCTGAGGGTTCATCACAACCTAAACACACACACACACACACACACACACACACACACACACACACACACACACACACACACACACACACACACACACACACACACACACACACACACACACACACACACACACACACACAGGTTGTCATGTTGTTCCAGGTCTAACTGTGACAAGCTGACTAAATGACAGCATCAATACTGCATCTGTACATCAATAGTTAAAGAGGCAGGAGACTAACACACACATGCACACGCCAGCAAACACACACACACACACACACACACACACACACACACACACACACACACTAGATATGTGGTGCTGACATTAACTTAACAAACCCTGTTAAACCCATAATGTTAGCTGCTGAGTCATCAGAGTATTCTTGAATCACTCGTCAGCGCTTTAGTGAGTCACGAACATAAAGTAGGTGATACTGTTAGAAACAAATTAAAAACAGAATCTGAGCAACAGGGGTGGAAATACAGTATCTCGACGTTCAAAAACACTGAATCCTACATTTCCCATAATGCACCTGGATAGGGTCTTTGATCAGAGGCTCCCTGTCTGGTAAACAGCCATATCATTTTGTCTTATACTGTTATATTACTATTATTACCACCAGGAAACTGATATTTATGAGGAGGACTAGTGGAATTAGCCTTTAAACCTGATGTATAACCAGCTTAACCCAGGTGTAACCAGATGTATAACCAGCTGAAACCAGGTGTGTAACCAGGTGAACCCAGGTGTATAAGACCTTAGATATGACTTCCCACGCTTAGCAACGAGAGATATCTATAGTCCGCTTAGCTCACAGAACCCTTCAGCCTAGACAGCCAGGTATAACCAGGTGTGAACAGGTATACTGTACCTGTGATCCGTTGAAGACTCCAACCTGGACGAGGCGACTTGGCTTCTGTTGCCAGTTCAGAATGCTGTAGGTTGCGAAGCGTCGGTCGCCGTCATCGTTAAACTCGATCCGTCCAGTCAGACCGTCAGGGTACTTGGAGGACATCAGCACTCTGGGGAGCCAATCAGAGAGCAGGGGCATCAGGGTGGAAACCATAAGAAATCTGGTTTAATTTTGGTTCATAGTGGTTTTAGTTTTAATTTAAAGACAAGGACTTAAAGTATGAACAGACTGCCTGTGAAACTGGACAACATAAACAACAATGATCTAACTGGACTTGATGGTCTATATAGGTCACACAGAGAGGAAAGGAGGAGTGACAGGGATGTTAATTATCATAGTTGTGTCCATCTAACTTGCAGCTGAACCCAGATCAGATTAGTGAAGCGTCTCAGTTTTTATCTCCAGCTGAAGCTGGGGGAGAGGATTCCATCCTGATCTCACTGGACAGCAATGAGAGTCTTTTCTACAGACCCGGTCCTGTGAGACCGGAGACTGATGATAGTACAACACTATCACTGACTAAGACTGCATGGATCCTCTATTCTGAATGTATCTATTTAAAGGAACACGCCGACTTATTGGGACATTAGCTTATTCACCGTAACCCCGACAGTTAGACAAGTCGATACATACCCTTCTTATCTCCATGCGTGTCGTAACTGTCTGACGGCTCCACCGTTAGCTTAGCCTAGCAAAGATCCTGGAGGTAACTGGCTCCAACTAGCCTACTGCTCCGAGTAAGTGACAAAATAACGGCAACATGTTCCTATTTACATGTTGTGATTTGTATAGTCACAACGTGTACAAATAACAACGTCACTTGAGACACAGCCATCTTCTAACTGTATATAAACTGGGAACTATATTCTCAGAAAGGGAAGCAGTGCTACTTGGGCGGAGTGATACGCTTGCAGCTCTGAGCAGAGCTGCAAGCATATCACTGCCCAAGTAGCGCTCAGCAGGGCTACAAGCATATCACTCCGCCCAAATATCACTCAGCAGAGCTGCAAGCGTATTACTTCGCCCAAGTAGCAGTGCTTTACTTTCTGAGAATATAGTTCCCAGTTTATATACAGTTAGAAGATGGCTGTGTCTCAAGTGACGTTGTTATTTGTACACGCTGTGACTATACGAATCACAACATGTAAATAGGAACATGTTGCCATTATTTTGTCACTTACTCAGAGCAGTAGGCTAGTTGGAGCCAGTTACCTCCAGGATCTTTGCTAGGCTAAGCTAATGGTGGAGCCGTCAGACAGAGTTACGACATGCATGGAGATAAGAAGGGTATGTATCGACTTGTCTAACTGTCGGGGGGGGGGGGGGGGGGGGGGGGCAAGGTGGGGGTGTGGCCTTGACCAACTGCCACTTTGCTCGTTTGAAAGCCATGATGTCTCTCTCTCATGGGTTGGCCAAATTCTCTGGGTGGGCAAAGCAGAGAAAGGGGAGGTAACCTTGCTCCTTATGACCTCATAACAAGCAAGATTCCAGAACGGCTCATCTGAGCTTTCATTTTCTCAAAGGCAGAGCAGGAAACCCAGGGCTCGGTTTTCACTTATCACCATTTCAAGCCAATTGGGGACCATAGGCAGACTGGGGCAACTCATATTAATGTTACAAAACCTCATAAAGTAAAATTTTCATGCCATAGGACCAAAGATCCAGTAAAATCATAATGATACTGTATATTTATCTGTCAAATATGACAAAAAAATAATCTTTGAGAATTTGAGTATTGAGTATATATCAGAATTTTCTCTTTTCTCTTCCGTAATCTGGGTTGATACAGAAATGTATGCCATCTGACCACCTAACCCATCATGTAAAACTGCACTTGACTTCACTATCTTGTCGGTTGAAGTGGCCAGCAGAGTGATATTACCGTATGACTGGATTAACCGGAGCTGCTGACTTCTGAAATTTGCATTGACTACATTTTTAATAATACTAATAATATATTTAATATATATGGATATTTAATTTAATAATAATAGCAGTTGTAAAGCGTTCTGCATTTGGCGTCTGCGTGTGATGTGCACTTACCTTCCCCCCAAACGCGCCCCCAAACACGGACACACATATACAGATACGTCTCGCTGCCACTTGTTGTCTGTGGCTGGATGTGCTTTGCATGTGTGGCATTCTGAAACATCCTTAAATTCGGGAATTGTTGTTTAGTAGTGCAACTTTTTGTAGGTCTGAGGTGTATGTCACATTTTAGCTGCCAAAGCTCTGGTGCTCTCTGTCTCTGGTCCTCAGTATGAGAGGGAGAGTGGCCAGTGCCTAGAGCGGCAAAAGCCAATGTGTGCTTCTTTTACCTATATATTTAAAAATATATTTTGCATTTCTAATCCAAACAACGTCAAACTTCTTAAGTTTGAAATTCATAGGACTAACGGTTCGAGAGATATGCGCATAACACCCACACAGACAGACAGACAGACAGACAGACGTTCCTGCAATTTATAGATAGATGTACCATGTCAGAATAATATCAATTGAAATATGAAGGAATTCAAGACAGATTTAGACCTTCTTCAAGGAAGGACGTCAAACCTCACCTTGAGCCCATTATCATGTCAGTTAATATTGTTCTTCAATAACCAATATCTCTATATTCCTTAGCCCAGTTATAATAAAATGAATTACAACAAACCTTTTGCCATATAGTAAACCTGGGGTTTTAGAGACAGTTTTGTAATCTGTGTTTGGATGTCAGTTGCCAAAAGAAATGCCAGTTCTCTACTGTCTGTATTGAATAAAGACAAAACTGCCCCCCCCCCCCAATAAAACAAAGTGCAGTGCAGATCAAACAGCTCGCTTATCCACAGTCACTTTAAAGCAATCAAATCAAATCCGTCTCCAGATTATAGAGATTATACTCTGCATACTTTTTCCATTTAATTTAGAAATACATGACATTACAGAAACTTGAGATGCTCCAACTGTTGTTTCACTCACGCAACTGCTGCTCAAATATTTTAGAACTTTGCCATGTCTTAATTATACTGGTATATTATATATATTCTCTCAGTAGAATTAAGACATATTTTTTCACTCATTTTTACAACATAACAATTTACAAAAATGACCCAATGTTAAGATGCAATATAGAAGGAAAAACCGACTGAAACAGAGGACTGAAATCAACAGATGAAGATACTGAGTTTAAATTTGATGAGCTTATCAATGCTGACTGAGGTTGACCTCTGACCTCAGTCGGCGGCGGTACTGACCGTTTGAAAAGTGGTCCTGTCCTCCAGATGTTGGTGTTTCCCACGCAGCCCCGCGGAGGCTCCGTGATGTTCTCCTTTTCAAACAGCTCCTGCAGAGACTGAGCTACCACCGCCACAGCGTCTGCGATGTGAGCCGACTCGTTTTTACCGTTAATCAGCTGGAGGCCCAGCAGGCCTGCACCACACGCACCACGCATAAACATAACACACACACACACACACACACACACACACACACACACACACACACACACACACACACACACACACACACACACACACACACACACACACACACACACACACACACACACACACACACAAGAAAGAGGTTACACACGCACACAGCTGGAAGCTAAGTAGACTGCAGACTGAAAACTGTCCTCATTCATACAGTTAATTAAAAACTCACACATACTTTAATTTATTTTACTACTGTAACCAAAGGAGTGCTTCAGTGTAATTCAAACAAGGGTTACGGGCGTCAGGTCAGTGTTCAGTACCACCAAACTGCATGCTGGGATTTCACTCTGAGAATCACAGCCATTTGTCTCAGAACAGAAAAAAAGCCTCACTGAGACATTATAAACTGTGTCTGGTATTTTCCTTCAGCAGAAAATCATCACACTACGACAAAAGGTGTCTACATCTGCCCTCCAGCTGACCGACAACAGCTGGCTAACATTTTTAGCATTCCCCAAAGAAACTACTGGGAACAGCTAACATTTACTAATAAAAACACTGAAAACAGCTGGCTAACACTGTTAGCATTTCCCAAAGAAAGTACTTTGAACCTCCATGCAGGAAACAGCTAGCTAACGTTTAGTACTGAAAACACTGAGAACTGTAGCGGGCTTACACTGTTAGCATTTCCCACAGAGACAACTGGAAACAACTAGCTAACATGTACTACTGAAACCACAGCTTGCTAACATTCCTCCAATGAACAAACCAGCTACCTCCAACTGAAACTATAGCCTACTGGGAATGGCTAACTAGCACTGCTAACATCCTGCATTAAAACCACTGGGTAAAGAACAACTAGATAACATTTACTATCGATATCAATAGGTACAGCCAGAGTACAGCTACCAAACGTTCCTCCCTGAAACTACTGGGAAAGGACTAGCAAACAGTTCCTTTCGCAATTTTTGGGAACAGCTTGTTATGACTGGTAAGAAGACAAAATCACTGGGAGCAGCTTGCAGACAATGTTAAAAAATTTTACCAAACCGAACTCGCTAACATTTTTTCCTGCAGTAAGTTACAGCTACCTTCCTCCTTGAAACTACTGGAAACACAACAGATAGCTAATGTTTTCTACTGAAACTACTAGGTAGGGCTCTTAGCACTGTAGCTAGCTAGTACTCATAAAGTAAAGTTAGCTAATATTTATCCCTGAAACCAGTTTTAACAAGCTAAGCTTCTTTCCTGGACCTACTAAGCCGATAATATTCAGCCATTGAGTACAGAACAACTAATATGAGTAGCTAACTATTCTAAGTGAAGTTTTTTTTTATAAAGCTCTATTGGATGGAGATGAATCTCTAACTTTACCTCTAACTCACACCAAATTTATAATCTCCAATCTTAATGTAAACATAACCATTATGAACATTAAGCAAACATGTAGGCTAACCATCTCCAGACTAATGGTTACAGAGATTTTACATGAACGCTTGGTGTGCCAGTCATACCTCTTTAGGCGGTGCTAAGCTCCCTAAAACTAAAGGGTACAACAAGCTACCGTTTCTCCTTTTGGTGAGTTAACTTCCTTCCCTGAAACTGTTCTTAACCTTAAGCAAATGAGCGCTAACAAATAATTCCAGATCACAATAAACAACAAACAATACATTTACAACTTAGCCTACTCCCTTAATCAGAAAAACACAATCAGCTAACTTTACTAAATAATACTAAGTAGAGCTGGTTATTCCAAAAAAACACAGATGGTACAGCCCACTGGTTTATCAAATTAAACTTAATGTGTAACACTAGAGCAAAGCGTATTATTTATGAGGAATGCTAACAGTGTTAACTGACTGTTGTTCAGTTAGCTGAAGCACCAAATGCAGAAACTTTTTCCTTATAATGTGAAAAGTGTCTGGTGAAGAAAAACAACATCAAAATCCATAATGTCACAGTAATGCTTATAGGTTTCTTTTTGGGGAATCGTTTCAGGAACAACCTCAGCACAATCCTAACTTTACAGATACAGGAGTGGACCCCATCACAGGAACACTTGTGTAATCCAACATAACAATCCTGCAGCACAAACTACCTCTGAGAAGATTCAGTTTTTGTTAGTGGTGTGACGCTGTAGAGTTGTTGCTGTAGTATTGGCTTAGACTTCAGCTAAAGGTGTTCACATTATTCTGTACATCAACTGTATAAAATCCAACCTAGGAAAGCAAAGAAGTTTAGGAAGGTTAAAGGTTGAGTCTAACCATTCTCGCCTTACTATCTTAAATCTACCGGAGCCTCCACCAGGTTTTTGCATGAGTTCGAGGTAGGCTTATAATGTTTATCTGTTTACACCAACAATAAAGGGCCTGATGAACTGTTTAACTGGCTGGATGTGCGCTCCTACATGTCCCCACATTAATGTACACACAGTACATACAGTGTGCACCTATAGTCTGTCAGGGACATGTGAATATGACGATAATTAAGTAAAGTGGACTTTGCAAAGTTATGTCTAGTAGTCAGAAAATGATAATTTAATTTAATTTTAAACAACATCCTGAGAGAATGAATGAATATTTCAATTCAACCTAGTGATGATTTGTCTATGTAGAGCCTAAATGAGCTGTAGCCCTGAAACTGAAAATTCTCATTTGTTGTTGTCATCTCTCTGGATAATAAATGAAATATTATTGTTAAAACTCAAAACCGGTAGGCTAATGTCACAATAAAAAGGCTTTTATCTGAAACAGTTTCCCTAAAAAGAAACCTCAAACTTCTCCATCAAAGACAAAACAGCTGAGGATTATTTTCAGAGTGCAGTCTTGCTACACTTTTAAGAATATGATGTATAATTTTTTGACACATCTGGAGTTCGGGAGAGAAAGGGATGTGTGGAAAAATGACACATCATTTTTAAGAGTGCAGCAGCTGGCTGGTGAGGATGTTTTCTAAAACAAAAAGCCACGGCAACAGAGCGGGGAGCCAATTACCCTGCAGCCAGAGAGACGGGCAAAATGTTCAACTTGTACAGGACGAGGTTGAAATCTCATATTAGTTTACAGGAAGTCTTCAGACCAGAGGCAGATTAAAATTTAGGATCACGGAGGATCTTATGGTGGCCAAAAGTATGTGGACGGCTGACCATATGTGACAGTGTAACATGTTTACTAATGTGCTGCTCCAACAGCCTCCACTTTGCTGGTTTCAGTCTCTCCACCAGATGTTGAACCTGCTGCATTCAGACAGCAGAGCATCTGTGAGGTCCAACACTGATGTTGGTGATCAGGTGTGGCTCACAGTCGGTGGTTCAGTTCATCCAAATGGGGGTGGAGGCAGTTGAGGTCAGGACTCCAGCCAAGTTTTTTTACACCAAAACCAGTTCTATATGGAGCTGCTTTGAGTAAAGGTGGACCCTGACCAAAAGTAGAGGGGTGTACACATACTTTTGGCCATATAGTGTAGCTCTGTTTACATCACATACTCATCTGGCTGACTGAGTAATCAGCTGACTCATTAAAACCCCGCCCCCTCCCTGGCAGAGCCGGCTCCATGTTGCAGTGGGTGGAGCCTCTATCGGCCAATGGCAAAGGGCAAAGCATCAAGCAGGAAACAGGAAGCAGCGGCGGCATCTTACCAGTTTGTTCAGACACACGTCATGGTAACCGTAGCGACACTAGCTGTTTATCAAACACCCCCCCCCCCCCCCCCCCCCATTGAACCTGAATAAAGCTCACCCAACCCCCCCTCCCCTCCCCTTCCCTCCCGTTCCCATAGCAGCACATGTTATAGTCTACTGTGAGAACGGGCAGACGGGCGGGCGGACGACACACACTATAGAAAATGAAACAAACAAAAAGATGTTAGACACATTTAAAGCCATACAATTACAATGAGCCAGAAAAGAAAACAGTGGTTAGGAACCTTTAAACATGTTTTTTCTTCTTCTTTTTGTATGTTTAAACGTTCAACCAGCAGTTAGAAGAAACCAGAGAGAGAAACACACCAGGATGCTGAGAAACTAACTGACTGTGATGAGGACGAGCTTCCTTCATCAGAGACCTACAGCACTATCAGACAGAGAGAGAGGCAGAGAGAGAGCAGCCATATTTCCATCCAACTGCTTTGTAATCATGCCGAAAATGATTGATTAGTGTATCAGTAGTCTCTCACCTTAGGTTGTTTTTTGAGTAAACAGCTAATGCTCGCAACCAGATTAATTCGATCAGCAGTGATGGAATAAGATATATAGTTTGTATCCATTACCCATTAATCACACATTAATCCATCACTCTCAGAAATAAAATACAAAATAATAACTCTTCTTATTCCTTTCTTTCAATTGATCTCTACCTTGACTATGACTTCTGTAAACACATTCTAACATTAAGTAAACAACTGTACAGACTCACCATAAAACACTGCTCATACACCCTCGCAATTACCCAGCTATTCCCTACCAACCATTTCAAATACCCCAACAATCACCTAGCGACCACCTATTAACACCCTACGCCATCAAATCATATGCACTCATATTTATTTCCAGCTTTTTAAAACTGTTAAATCAGAATGTGTATTTTGTAATTAACAAACAAAAAACTAAATTAAAACATGAAAAAACTGCTGAAAATCAGATTTTCTTTTAAAGAAATTAATAATATCAGTAATATCGGATTTAAAAAAGACATTTGCAGTTGTGTTGTGTAGTCTCCTCTTGTAGTTTTATAGTTTTTTTGAATTACTGTGAGTGTCTGCAGCTAATTTTCCTCTTTACTTTCCCAAACTGGAATTGTTTTCTAGCTATGCTCATTGCAAAGGGAGCTTGTTTACTGTGAACTGTGTCAGCATGAATCAAATCTTTTTGTGCAGCGACATGTCATCCTGATATGTCTGAAGTCAGTTCAGTTTCAAAACATTAAAGCTGCCGGTACAAATATAGAAACAATACGTAGCCAACAAAAGTCTAACAACTGCGCCTGAGGACTTTGATCTTGAGCAGGTGACAGGTTTATTTTTTTATGAGCTGCTGCGTCTTGTGATTCAATGTGTGATGCCCAATATCACAGCTTTATTACGGTGAACTGCCTGGTGAAGCCTGTTTTATTCACTTCAGCGGCACTAATAGAAAACGCCTCCTTTTACTTTAATTTTACTTTTTTCAGTTAAGAATGATCTTGACAGTTGGATGGAAGCAATGCTGATAGATAGAGACAGAGAGAAACGCCCAGAGGAGTGAGTAGAGAGGGGAGGAAGAGGAGGCAGAGGTTGATGTACCATCTGGAGCTTCATTCAGAGCTTTGCCAGTCATCTCTCTCTCTCCGACCAGCCAGACGTAACCAGAGCCGGTCATGTTGAGCTGACGGGCTGCTTTATACACTGCTGCAGCTTCGTCCTCACTGCAAGCACACAAAAGACAACAGATTTGTTGCTATTGTGGATGTCATTCACAGTACAACAGTACACAATTATATAGTACCTCTAGTAACAATTACGTACATCCTAACAGTCTCCTGAATTAGCATGACAAACACCTAATAGCCTACACTGAGCAACCATCTAGCAACACCCTGAAAACCGCTACAAATACCCAACCCTCCACCAGGTTACACCCTAACAACCCCCAAAAGCATCATAGCAACCACATAACAACACTACTGCCAACACTCTCATCCACATAGCAACACCCTGACAATCACCCAATAGAAACTACCCAGCCACCTTGCAGCACAGAAGCAATTACTACTAACACCAAAGCAACACCCCTCCCCCTGACACACACACTAAATACCTCGTAAGCACCCAGTAAGGCCATGGTAACAATTTAGCGACAACATAGGAACCACCTACTTATGTCCTTGGAAACACACAATAACATTTTAAAAGACTCAAACAAATTAAACCGAATGAATAATAGTAAATCTTTTTATTTTTGGTTAGTCTATAGTGACTGAACTGCTACAGCTACTGTCTTTGTTTTGAATTTGTTTAGTTGCATGTCTATCTGTATCTTAAAAGTTAGTGACAACCTTCCTTCTATGTGTCAACATACCATCAACCACTGACTTGCAGGGATGCACCGATTTGACTTGTTCTCCCCCATTACCTATACCCAAACTCAGAGTATCACTATGCTGAGCACCAATCCAATACCAGTGCTATTTTCCCCACATCTAAACCTCTCTGTGAGGAACTGATTAAAGTCATTCTTCATCTGGTCGATACCAAATCTGCTTAATTAGGTCAGTATGAGCACTGATATCGATCCAGCAGATCAACACTCAATGTCACAATTGTGACTGTCTGTGGTCTTTTCTCCCTGGTCATGTCTTGTTTTACTTCCTGTCTCTTAGTTTTCCTGCCCTGGTGATTGTCTTATGTGTTTCACCTGTTTCCCTTGTCTTGTGTCAGATCATTGTCTTCTGATGCTGAGTGTTTCTGTTAGTGTGTTCATGTGTGGAGTCTACCTTTCTGTCTCAATGTTCCAGTTTTAATATCCTGTTCTTTCGTTCTGAAATTAGTTTTGCCTGTTGCATTCTGGACTCTTTTTGGTATGTACCAGATCTCTTAGCAACCACCTAAGAGCATCACAACAGGACAATAGCAATCAGCCCAAATACTTGACCTGGTAACAACCTAGTAATGCTATAGAAAAACCACCTAGCAACCACCCAAAACACTCTTCTTATTATACAAACCTGGCAGAGAGGATGATGACTCGGGCCTCCAGGTCTTTGGCCTCCAGCAGCAGAGCCGTCAGGTTGGTTTCTGGGCTGAAGAGCAGCACCTTCTCTGCCTGAAGGACCACCACGCAGGGCGACAGGTGGCAGCGCAGGGCGACAGGTCACATCGAAGGACATTGAGAAACACGGCAGAACAAAACACCACAGAACACATCATAGGACACATATTATTAGCTGTGAACCATCAAATTCCCCTCCCTGTCCCACTCCTGCTTCCATGACCCCAGCCTCGACCATGCTCCCTCTCACCCACGCTACCATGGGGGGAGGGGGGCAGGGCCAAGAAAATGGAGACAAAGTGTTCAAGATCTGCTGAACTGAAAGAAAACTCAAAGTAGAAGCTTGATTACAACGAAGGAGGGGCAAAAAGTTGTGCGTGGTGTGGTGGCACATGCAAACTGAGGCACTTTCAAGACTCCAACCAACCAACCAATCAGGGACGTGCATGTTAGAGAGTGCTGATGCAACCGCAAATTAAAAAAAAGAGTTTGAGTGGAGAGAAAGGAATAGGAAAAGGGGGAGGAGGGAGGCACGGAGCACAGGAGCAGGAGAAGGGGGAGGAGGATAGTTCATTTCCCAAAAGAAAAAGAAAAGGAGGTTTGATGTTGCAGAGGAGTGAGAGGATCCTGGTGGGCGGTGTTCCTTAGATCAGCAGACCGAGCCAAGCCTCAGCCTGGCTGCATGCAACCCTTCACATGGAAAAATAACTCAGGGGGGAGCAAGAGGAGGGGGGAGTGGAGGAAGAGGAAGGGTGTCTCTCCTGCAAGTGTGAACCCATTCCCGTGTGCAGTAATCATGAAAAATCAAAAGAACGTAAAGAGATGGTGGACAAAAGACGAGCCACCAGGATAAGAGTCTATCTCTGGATTGGATTCTGGGGGGGGGCGGGGCGGACTGGTGTTTGGCTACTACCGGGCGATCTCAGAGATTGGTTGGGCGGCGTGCATCATTTGACCATGCAAGTTTATACCTTGGGTGTTCTCCTGAAGTCAAAGTTCTGTTGGTCGAGGTTTTCATAGTTCCTGTTTTTAGTCTGATGAGTAATGTGCACAGAGAAAATATGCAGACACAGAAGAAGATTATAGACAGTCAGAAGAAATGAGGGCCATTAAAGCATCCAACAAATGATTCAAGTCTGACGTGATGCTGGAGTACGCAAACACATCACAGGCTGTCCACCTGCTTGTCCACCCATCTGTCCACCTGCCTGTCCACCTGCCTGTAAACCTGCCTGTCAACTAGCCTGTCAACCCGTCTGTCCACCTGCCTGTCCACCTGCCTGTCAACCAGCCTGTCAACCCGTCTGTCCACCTGCCTGTCCACCTGCCTGTCAACCTGTCTGTCCACCTGCCTGTCCACCTGCCTGTCAACCAGTCTGTCCACCTGCCTGTCCACCTGCCTGTCCACCTGCCTGTCAACCCGTCTGTCCACCTGCCTGTCCACCTGCCTGTCAACCAGCCTGTCAACCCGTCTGTCCACCTGCCTGTCCACCTGCCTGTCAACCTGTCTGTCCACCTGCCTGTCCACCTGCCTGTCAACCAGTCTGTCCACCTGCCTGTCCACCTGCCTGTCCACCTGCCTGTCAACCCGTCTGTCCACTTGCCTGTCCACCTGCCTGTCCACCTGCCTGTCAATCCGTCCGTCCACCTGCCTGTCAACCCGTCCGTCTACCTGCCTGTCCACCTGCCTGTCAATCTGTCCGTCCACCTGCCTGTCCACCTGCCTGTCAACCAGCCTGTCAACCCGTCCGTCTACCTGCCTGTCCACCTGCCTGTCAATCTGTCCGTCCACCTGCCTGTCAACCAGCCTGTCAACCCGTCTGTCCACCTGCCTGTCAATCTGTCCGTCCACCTGCCTGTCCACCTGCCTGTCAACCCGTCTGTCCACCTGCCTGGCAACCCGTCTGTCCACCTGCCTGTCCAACTGCCTGGCAACCCGTCTGTCCACCTGCCTGTCCAACTGCCTGGCAACCCGTCTGTCCACCTGCCTGTCAACCCGTCTGTCCACCTGCCTGTCCACCTGCCTGTCAACCCGTCTGTCCACCTGCCTGGCAACCCGTCTGTCTACCTGCCTGTCCACCTGCCTGTCAACCCGTCTGTCCACCTGCCTGTCCACCTGCCTGTCAACCCGTCTGTCCACCTGCCTGTCAACCCGTCTGTCCACCTGCCTGTCAACCCGTCTGTCCACCTGCCTGTCAACCCGTCTGTCCACCTGCCTGTCAACCCGTCTGTCCACCAAGGTGCAGATGAAATTATCATTCGCATATTAAACAATAAGCCTTATCTCCAAAATAGATTAAATTCAAATAATTAAATGGCAGGAAGACTCATTTTATTTACAAGTTACACAATGTTTTACTACCTAAAAATGTAAATGCAAAACTAAACTTCCAGTAGCATGAATAAAGAGAGATTATGATGGGATGAGGTAAATGAAAAAGTTTAGGTTTAGTTAAAAGATGAATAAAATTCCTGCATATACAATTTTATTTTAGGGAAAAAGAACTCCAACACTGTAACGAGGTGGCCTTATAATGTATTCAGTTATGTTTAGTTATGGAGATAAAGATACACCTGAAACCTGCTGTGAACAGATCTGTTTTATTTTTAAGCAGACGGAGAACAAAGAACCAAAATATCTGTTTGAAGAAGGAATCAGGAAGCTGTCGAACTCTGTTCTCACAAACACTTCACAGCTGATTCATAAACAGCAGAGCTTGAAAACCACATTTATTTTAGCTTCAACATGTATATCAGACAGACTGAAATCCCTCATCCACCGACAACAGCTAAATGATCAGCAGCTAATCGACAATCTGCTTTAACTTTCTGACATGAAGGAAGTGTTGTTTCAAAATGTGCAATTAACAGCAAATCTGCAGTTTTACCATTGTAAACTGAAAATTGAGCAGGGGCGGAGATTATCTATAAGTATCAGTTATTTCCACTGCATGGTACGGCTCCACTTGCTCTTTTTTGGTTTTCCATTAGCAAAAGTTGTAGATAGTACCTGTTACTTTTTTGGTATCACCTCAGCTAGGTTCCAAGTGAGATGAGTTCAGCTAAGAACCCAGCCTACATTGAGGGGGATACTATCTGCAGTGGAAATTGAAATGTAGAAAACCCCAAAAATACCAAAAGCAAGTCGAGCCGAGCCGGACCATGCAGTGAAAAGCATACTGTAAGTAGCCAAGTCTATATCCTCGACGCTCCACCCCCGGGATTGCTCCGGTGCCACAGGAAATTCCGTTGGATGCATGTCTTTTCGCCAATGTCCGTTTCCTTCCACTTTCTCTGTGTTGGAATTCTAAACTCCGGTGGATTTATGAGAACTATGGTTAACTGCCCCTCAGATCTCTGCAGGGTAAATCCAGACAGCTAGCTAGACTATCTGTCCAATCGGAGTTTTCTATCACACGACTAAAACAACTTTGAACGTATACGTTCCACCAAAACAAGTTCCTTCCCGAGGCTATTTAGCAGCAGCTCCGTGCGGAGCTTAGCGTCGCCCATGATGATCATGATTGGTTAAAGAAATGGCAATAAACCAGAGCACGTTATTCTCCCATTCCAGGATGCTGTGTGGACTAGCCAGACCCTCCTCCGCAGCGTGTGGAGGATGGTTTGGCAAAGGGAGACTATAAGTAGCCTAACATTGATGTCATTTGTTTCTCCTTCTGTTGTTTTAGAACCGCACACACGTATTATAGTATATCAATAATAGTGCCTTTGCATCTGTATCTATATTTTAGTTTACAATAAAACCACCCAAAAATAAGAGATATCCCTGAGCTCCATTACTGGACTGATCGAGACAAATACATGAAATGCAAAAACACATTATGTCCAAAAACAACAGGCTGTAGTAGAAGATGTGTTGAGGTGTAAGTCAGTAGAGTATCAGTTAGTGAACAGCTGCTGCCTGAGTCTCAGTAAAGTTTGTTTCATCGAACTTTACTCTGAAAAGTCCTTTGATGTTAAGTTGGTGTGGCGGCACAGCGTCCCATTAGTCCTCGACTCAATCCGCTCCAAATGTTAATCTCATTAAATTTACATCCTGACGCAAAGTCCCTGAACCACGCACGCACGCACGCACACGCACACGCACACACACACACACACACACACACACACACACACACAACCTTTATACAGCTTTTTAATTCCTGTCTGTTTCAGGCTGAACCTGTTAATGTGTGAAGGTTTTGAAGGTCACACAGTTAACACGTCTTTCTGAAAGCCGAGCTGTTGCTGCTGCCATGTAGTGATGTTATTTTTTCCATCATTGTTCCTGATTTTACCTTTATACTACTTATACTACCTAAGTAAACTGCACTATACTGAAGTCATCATGTATTCAACGAATACTTAATAAAATATGATGTAACATAGGCCTACTTATAAAACAGACGGGGATTAAAAATTAAGATAATATATAAGGTCTGATTAATGGTAATTTCCCTTTTTTAATCACCGTTAATGATAATCAACACTTCCTGCATATGTTTAAAACTAAAAGCCTACCATGAAAAAGGGAAGTATTATGTCGTTAAAGTAATAATAAATAAATAAATAAATTTAAATAAATTTGGGATGGACATTAAAAGTATATCAATATTTTTTTCAAACCAGATATGAGATGGGACAATGCCATTTACATTGATATAGTTTGTTGTTGTTGTTACGTGCCTGTTGATGCCGCCACAGCAAAAAACACAGGAGAACAGTAGTTACTGGATGTAAAGCTTACTTCAGTTCTATGAGTTAGGGCTCGATTATACTCCAGTACAGATGTGTACATGGACAGCTGCGGACCCCAGGACGCATAGTTTCTAATATCTCCAGGACTGCTTTTTTATCATTTATCACCCTGTCTTTGCATTTTATTTTGATTAGCCTGTTTTAACAAAAGTGCTTGTGACATCTCACATGTAGCTTTAACTTACAACTGAACATTAAGCCCACTTTGTAGAAAATACCAAGATATATATCATGTTCATGCCATTCAGCCGAAAAATATCAAGATATGATTTTTCGGTCCATACCACCCAGCCCTAAAATAAATGTGTGTTAAGTCACTATCTGTTGCCGAATGAGGTAACACAATAGTGATTGTGCCAATGGCCCACTGATGAAGGTGTCTGCAACTAGATGTTGCCGCCTAACAATCGTTATAAGCTGCTTGTACAATCGACCTATACGGACGTTTTTTGATGAGGACAGTCTGTTATCGCTATAGGCGCTCTGCCAAAGAGAATGAAGCGGAGAGCTTCGACATTGTAACTTCAAGCAACATGAAGTCTTTTAATGTGAAACATCTGTGCAGGAAGTGTTGAGTTTCATTATTAGTCGCTTAACACAAAAAGTGCTGTGGAAATGAACATGATGCAGATACATAATTTAGATACATAATTTAGATAGATAGATAGATAGATAGATAGATAGATAGATAGATAGATAGATAGATAGATAGATAGATAGATAGATAGATAGATAGATAGATATATAGATAGATAGATAGATAGATATACATTATGTTAGTTACCTGCCTACATGTGTTCCTGCTGACCTTTACTTTGAAAGTGTCTTTCATCTGAGAGTTTACATATTATGGTGCACAGTGAGTTTGCAGAGACACAGTGAATCTTTGATTCTCCATACAGCGTGTAACTGTACAGCCGCCTTTGTGATATTCATCATTATTACATTATGATGTTTAATTCAGAAACGTTGCAGTTCAGTTCACCTACTTTAACTAATGTGCTGTAATATTCATGATTCTCCTCCAACATGCACGAGTCTCACTAAAACTCCTCAGTGAGACAGGAAGTCACATTTTTAACTAATCTGGACTCTTTTTAATGTTTTATTGTGCTTCAAAGTCCCTGTGGAATCAAACTTTAAACTGTTTCCCTGCATAGATTTCAAACATCTTTCATTCAGTTTCAACACAAATATTTACATTTATAAAACTGTCCACAGCATGGTGCTCTAAAATGTGTCATTTGTGTTTACAAAGTTAAATTAATTACATCACGTTGGAGTGATTCAAAGATATAACAATAACACGCAACATGCATAATTCATAATATTTCCACGTGTCTCTGTCCAAAATACAATTTTAAAATATTCATAATTCATTTGTTGTACTGCAATTTATTTTCTCCTGTTTTATCTTGTTTTTATCTTCTATTTTATTTCACTCTTTTCTGAAATGGACCATTCTGCATAATGAGTATTTTTTTAATTTTGGTACTTTAAGTATATTTTGATAGTGATACTTACTTGAAAGGGGCTGTACTGGACATTCAGAACATTCATATAGCAGCAAACAAATATTTGCCATGTAAAGATAGGAGTAACGGCGTCCTGAGCAGAGAGGAAGTGAAACTCCTCTCTCTCTCTCTGTGTGTGTGTGTGTGTGTGTGTGTGTGTGTGTGTGTGTGTGTGTGTGTGTGTGTGTGTGTGTGTGTGTGTGTGTGTGTGTGTGTGTGTGTGTGTGTGCGTGTGTGTGTGTTGTAATCTGAGCTTCACTGTTTTTCAGTCCGGCCGCACGTTAGTGCATATGTCCATGAAAAAACGTAGGTATTTCACGTATTGGGAAACGGTCTGGGAGAGCCTTGTGGAGGCAATCCCAGCTTGCTGTTTTCTTCAGTATTTCGTGTAGAGCCCCTTTAAGCAATATTTTGAATGCAGGACTTTTACTTGTAACAGAATATTTCTACAATGTGGTTTTACTGCTTTTACTAAAGTTATCTTCAGATCAAGGTCTGAGTACCTCTTCCACCACTGAGTATAAATACTGTCATGCATACATTTTCTCTGCTGATGGACTTATTGATTAAATTATCATATTTGACTACTGACCACTTTGTTCTGTGTTTTACTGAGACTTCAGACTCCTGATACATCACAGAGGGAATAAAAGTGATCTGTCCGTCTGTCTGTCTGTCTCTGTCTGACTTGAGGACAGACAGACAGACAGACAGTTGGGTTAACAGTGAGGCAGGTCGACAGCTGTGACAGAAGCAGCTGAGATGTGTTTGCCCGACTCCGTCAGTGTCGAGGAGATGAGAAACCAGACAACAGACAGAGGTGAAGAACTGAAAAATGACGTGGACGGACAGACAGATACATGGAAAGAGAGACACATAGAGAGAGACAGAACTGAAGAAAAAAAATATTTTTAACATAAAATGATAAGGAAATCAACTAAAACTCCACCAAGACGGCGCAAAAAATATTTAAATAACAGAAAAGGTTTTTAGAAATTAAATTATTTCCAAAATACGATAATAAAATAAAAAAAAATGTTCAGAAATTCTGAAAGAGGCCTCTATTGAACATCTACATGCACATTGGTGTATTCAGGAGGTTCAGGTGTATATATATATATATATATATATATATATATATATATATATATATATATATATATATATATTTCAGTTGGGTTTTAGGTGCGTTTGATTTTATGTGGACATCTCAGCTTCTGTCACTTGCCAGTTTCTGACTAAAAAACATTCTTGGTGGAGATATATATTTAAAAAAAGAATAAGGAAAAGAGTGCTGAAAGAGAAGCTGCTTTGGAGCATCGAGCAAAAAGAATATAAAAGCAGGACGATAATGGAGGAATGAAGGAGGGATAAAGGAGGGATGAAGGAGGGATGATGAGAGATGATGAGGGATGATGAAGGGATGATGGAGGGATGATGAAGGGATGATGGAGGGATGAAGGAGGGGTGATGGAGGGATGATGGAGGGATATACAGAGGGCAGTTTCAGTTCTATAAACGTGTTGATCAGATAATCTAACAAACCCCAGAGCCAAAAAAACAATATCTTTTCAGTCATCAGGCCTAATACTTTTGTAATGTCTTTAAAGTCCTTCCCCAGACACATTTGAAAGTATGTAAAAAATACTCTGCTATGGTTAATATTTTGTTTAACATGGTTATTCCACATATAAAGTCTCTAAAAAGGGACTGGATGCACATCTACTCTTTCTCCCTTATTGAGAAATTCTGGATCTGGCCTCGAGCCCCGCCCACCACCAATGCTCGTGCTATGTTGACCGGTGAAAGAGCAGTGAGCATCAAGATGGCTAGAAACATTGGAGAGATTTAGCCATACTTGTTTGAGCCTAACGGTAGGTTCAGACAGGAGGCGGAAAAATCATGAAGCGCCGCAAAACTTTGCCCACTTCCTTTCGGGCTGTTCAGAATGGATGTTCCGCGGCCGAGAACTCCATGGCCAGCTCACCATCTGTAGCGATAGTTTTCGATGTCCTGTCTTAAAGGGGCGCTATTCAGTTTTGGCAATTTCTTCACTGTTTGCTCGCAGGTTTCTCTATAGAGCTCCCCCTACAGCTTCGGAATAGATATTTGGCAACACTGTGTAAAAACTCGCTCGGTCAGTCTGCCGTTTCCTTTATCTCTGTTTCTCCGACAATGCTTTCCTAGCTTTCTGCTTCTTTTTTGCCGGCTCAGCCAGGACGATTCCTGGATGCGAATGGGGGCGTGTATGTGTGGCTCGCCGGCCAAAAGTTGCAAGGGTGTTTTTTCCTCTCACAGGTGCTAGGGGGAAGCGAGACGACCACCATTCAACCAAAAAAAAAGTCATATAACCATTCCAATGACTCCGAAGCTGTTCAGTTAAGGTAAATTAAGCTAAAAAACTGCATAGTTCCCCTTTACCCCGGCGTCAGTCAGACGCAAAATCAGATGACCAGTCTGTGCACCAAAATCGGTGTGTAGTCAGAATCTTTTATTTTTTTTATGTTGTTATGTAGCTTATTAACTTGTAATTAGCAGTTGTTAGTTAGGGTTAGTTGTTGTGAAACATACAATAATATTGGCTATGTTCCGATTGTCACATTGTTGTTACATACAAATCTCTGCCATCATTTTAAGAAAACGTGAAACCTAACTTGCAAAATACCGATATGTAGCTACACCTGGCTTCTCCTCTGTCAGCCCTTGTTTCGCTGTAGCGTTATGCTAATGATATGCTAATAGACGGGGTTGGTTCTTTAGGTATGTGACGTATGAAACCCTGGCTGTCTGAATCCGTGTTTTTTTGAATGTCTGGTTTACTGCAGATCCAATGCGTACATTTGAAAAACATCATATGGACTTGGTAACAAGGTTAACAAAGTTTTGGAGTCTTTAAAAAAACTTCCGTCCGATGCTGGTATTGTTTTCACTTTGTGAGTGAGTGAGTGAGTGAGTGAGTGAGTGAGTGAGTGAGTGAGTGAGTGAGTGAGTGAGTGAGTGAGTGAGTGAGTGAGTGAGTGTGTGTGTGTGTGTGTGTGCGTGCGTGTGTGCGTGTGTGCGTGTGCAGTTTTTAGTACTTTGCCAGGTGTTTATATGTCTACGGACTGATTTTGGCACCGCGATTGCATCACAACTGTGTAAAATGCATTGACGAAACTTTACAGGTGTCTTGTGGTCATTTTCGGCAGAGTTCCTAATGAGACTGTCTCTCATTTATCCTAGAAGTTCCTATCACTTTCATCAATATTGATATATTTGTCTGGTTTCTCTGATCACAGTAGAAATAATAAAGCAAATCCCACTTGATGAAAATGTATGGTACATTTTATCATACATGTTCTGACAATAAATATTATTTCCTGCTCTGGTTAATTAAATTAATAATAACCTCATACATATGCATATATTATATTGCACATTATGTAAACGTGTACCTGTATGTGTGCTTTATTCATTCTTTGGTTGAATCTAATTTTACATTGTTTGTTGCATGTTTGTGTAACTTTGCTGACATGTCATGGTCTTGACTTTATAAAATATATGTTTATTTTGTAATTTTTGTAAGTAAAGTTTTTTTATTCAGCTAAAGCGTCTCCTGGAGGAAACCCTGTTGAGGTAACAGCAGGTGTTTCCATCTGCTGCTGCTGACGGATTATAATCTGTCCTGCAGTTCGCAGTCACTTCTCAATAAAATCATGTCAGTCAGTCAGTCGACACCTGAACTTTAAATCAGCTGCTAAACTGAACAGACATGTTTCAGTTATATAGAGACATCTTTATGCCTAGTGCTTTCCAGAGTTTTTCTTTTGAAGTCTTCCTCAGACATTCACTCATATTCTACAAGACACTCTCGGGACTTTGTCTTCCGTATTGACGGACTTCCTTTATAGGGATAGTTTGGATCATTTGACGAGGGGTTTTATGCTAATGTATAAGCTACAGTAGATGGCGGTCGGCACGGAGGCTAAGCAATGTACTGCTGGACTGGGGGGAAAGCAGCTAAACGGTATTGTAGCCACCTACAAAAATCAATATCAGTTAAGTGTACGCCATGTGTAACATTTTTTACCGCTTTACCATGCTGTCAGACAGCCCTTGCCGACGGGGAACTGAAGCCGTTATCTATGCCACTAGACTCATTTGACAAAAACTGTCATTTTTCTTTACACATCATGGGAGTTGCTGGTCTACTTCTGTCAGTTAGTTAGTTAGTGTTATTGTGTGACTTTGGTGTTTAAACAATATGAATTTACTTTATCAAACAAAAACAACAAACACATCAAAGGTTTTCCATCTCGACTGGTTTTATAACCGAACATAAATTGTACATAACTTTTTAAAATTGGTGAATGTTTCATAATAAAGCTCTGTGTCGTGTTGTTTCATGGCTCCACGTGTTAAAAGAGATGAAACAGTTTAAAGAAGTGAAACTGCAGTCTGACGATGAAGGGGTGAACTGATGAGACCACGCACACGCACACACACACACACACACACACACACACACACACACACACACACACACACACACACAGCAGCTCATTGTCATGCAGCGACCAACACCCACACGTACACACACACACACACACACACAACAAATTACAACGAAGCACATACACATTGTTACATACACAAACATGAAGGTCATCACACGCGTGTCCTCACACTGATTGAGTGTGCTGTGTATATACAGTATGTGTGTATATAGCTAACCTTGGTCTCTCGCTCCTCCAGCAGCGTCTCCAGTCTCTTCTGAGCGGCTCGTCCTTCGTGGTCGTCGCTGACGATGAGGATGATGTGGTTCCACCTGAACTCTCTCATAAGGTCGAACCAGACATGAGCCTGGTGGGAGTACGGAGGCACTGTCCTCAGGAACGACAAGTGGATGCTCTGAGGAAGAGGAGGAAGAGAGTTTTAGTTGATATCAAAGCACTTAACTGTAAACCGTGAACTGTGACAAATGATGGGTGGAAGCTCAGTGTTCAGCTCAGAAACCAGCCCATTGTTGAAAGGAAACTGGTGTTAAACAGACAGACGTGTCGACTGTATGTTGGACAGACTGAAAGGCTATATAAAAACTATCTGCATGTACATAATCGCACGAGGGAAGACAGGGAATGTTAGGAATGTTTGTAACTTGACTGAACTGACTTTAACCATCTCTATGGGAAATCTCAGTAGAGCGAACAGCTGCTACTGCTGCTGGTGTTAAAATAAAACACACCCTCGCGTCACCTGACTGATAAACATGTAAATATTTCATTACTATTCTAAATCCTATGGAACAAACTGAAGAGTAAATGGAGCGTTGTTCATATTCTGGGATATTCTGATGACACTTATTTCATCAATATTGTAAAAAGTGAGAGAGACTCTGAGTGGTTTCCAGTTCAGTCACATATCTGAGAGAGTCTCTGAACTGGTACAAACTGGACTAAATATTCTACAACCTGCACTTAATGGAGCCTGAAGGCAACACAGGAGAGTCTTGCCACATACTGTACGTACAACTGAATTCAAACACTAACTACAAACACCATATAATACTTAGTATTCTTTATTCTATCTATTAAACGATATAAACAAAATCAAATGTTCATTTTGTTACAAAATACTAAAACAGAAATAAGTGAGATCTGATTCACATGATCAGTATATTCTATAAAATGAGTCCAGACTGTAAATATATTGAAGAAGAAGCTGTTTCATGAGGAAATGTTCGAATGGACGACAGCCTTAAAGGATAATTCTGCTGTTATTCTATATTTCTGTTATTGTCATTAAATCTCATGTTCAGACTCAATCCATCAACATGTTAGTCCGTCTCTCAATACTGCCTTCCTGTCTGTGGCTCTAAGCTCCAAGCGCATTGGTTCCTACTAAAGAAGTAAATCTTTAAAATCACAAATATATGCTTTCATCAGTAATTTCCTACAGCAGCTAGTCACTGCAGTTTTTATCAAACAAACAGGAGGAAATAGGGACTTTCTTTACGCTAATTAGTTCAGAGACTTGTATTTATGTTGACAAGCTGTTGTGTTACAAGACTATTTCACATTCACACACATTACATTTTTTGGTCAAGGCTCACATTGATTTACATTTAAAATTGTATTCAGGGCTACATTCAAAACGTCCTGGGTTAAGCACTGAAAGATTACGCCTGTTACTATAGTAACTCCTATCTGCAAGCCTAAGGCGAACGAGGAGAGGGAGGGAGAGTTGCTGTGCTGCTGCCAGAGGAGCCGCTGACTGAGTTTACTCTGAGCAGCAAGTCGCTGAAAGGGTCTGAAAATTCCCAAAGTTGGCAACTGTTAGTGTGTGTGTGCGTGTGCGTGTGCGTGTGCGTGTGCGTGTGCGCATGCGTGCATGCGTATATGTGTATGTGTGTGTGCTTGTTTGTGCCTGAGCGTGTGTGGATAGCTACGTTTGCCACAATATTCAGTGGTTGTACAAGCTCATAATTCATATTGATATTAAATATTTTGGCAGTAAAAAAAAAAGACCTGAGGCTATAGCCCAACAGCCAGGCCCTAAACACCCCTGTTGTGTCTGCCCCGTGCCCTCCTCTCTGCTACTTTTGTGGCAAAAGTGGACTATGGTGGGTGCCATCCCGCCGGATCTTATCTGTTTCGCTGACGGAAGAGTCTACTCTGGTGCATCTGTGTTTGCCATGATGGACAATAAAGACTCAACTGAACTGATTAACTAGATGGATGTCATCATAAGAAAATACAGAGGAAATATGACAGGACCCAAGAGAAAGCCCTGATGAACACCACCCTGAAGAAACATTTGCAACTAAACAGATTATAGTTTTAAAACTATGAACATTGTCCTGTGAGACTCAGGAAGCTACAGATGTAAGAACAGTAAATCAGGTTACCTTGTCAGAGTAGATGGACATGCGTGTCGTCAGGCCGACCACTGGGATTCGGTAGAAACCAGCGGTGTAGGAGACGGGTGTCGGGGTGAGGTGGTCATTGGACTGAGAAGGGTGACTAACCAGGATCGCATACACCTGCAGAAGGAGAAGAAGAAAAAGAAGAATACATGAGGGTTTGTTTCCAAACTGTCTTATCGTCCGAAACTAGATTTCTTTTCAGTTACAGTATATTATATATTAAATAAGAATATGTAGTAGTGAAATGTAACTAAGTACATTTACTTTACCACTGTATTTAAGTACACGTGAGGTACTTGTACTTTAATTGAGTCTTTACACTTCTACTGCATGTATGCGACAGCTTTAGTTACTTTTCAAATTTAGATTTTACATACAAAACATATGAAGTTTATACAATCTGATGTTTAGTTGCCAATTAAACTCCCCAACAGTTTATACAAGTACAGCTAAAACTGTTAGTCCATTAATCAATTAGTCGATTGAAATGAAGTAAATGTTTAACTATTTTGAACATGTAAAACATTGTCTGGTTATCATTTTATTGATATTAATAACTGTGTAAATGTAATAATAGTAAAAATGTTGAGGTTTGTTGGTTGGACAAAACAAACATTGTAAAGGTGTCACTTTGGGATCTGGGTAATTGTGACATAATATCTCAGTATTTCTTTTCTTTTTTACAAACCAAACAATCAATTATGGAGGAAATAATCAGGAGATTACAGTTATCCATAATAAAAATAATCATCAGTTAATACATCAAAATGAGATCCACCTCAACCAACTGCAACACTAAAATCCTGCTTTCACATTAATGCACGAGTAATAATAATAGTATAATAATAATATATATTATAACACCTCTTTAATACTTTACCATCATTTTATTATTCATTTAGCTGAAGAAACCTTTTAATAATATTTGATTAAAGAAACTAAAATCAGTCAAGTTCTAATCACCATCAATTATTTCAAGTTTCAAGTTCTTTGTCATCTACACAACAATTACAGAGAAGCAGTCTGTGATCTCAGGCTCCACCAACAATGCTCATTAAATATGTTAACAAAGAAAAAAACACAAGTAAAAATGAGAATCTGAAACATAAAATTGTGCAGAATATAGGGATAAGATACATATATAAAATATCAAAAAATATAATATACAGTAGGCTACCAGTCAAAAGTTTGTGGTAGATAGTAATTGCAAACTGAATAAACTGCAATGTTGCATATTTTGGATTTTGGATTCATTAATGTACCAGACTGAAATATGAAATACTTTCTACATCAGACATGTAGAGAAGCAGCCTGCAGTGTGTGTGTGTGTGTGTGTGTGTGTGTGTGTGTGTGTGTGTGTGTGTGTGTGTGTGTGTGTGTGTGTGTGTGTGTGTGTGTGTGTGTGTGTGTGTTTTGCTGTCTTTATAATCCGTCCATCTCTCCTCTGGGAGGGTGGATGGATTATATCTCCGTTTCTGCAGAGAGAGAGGATGTTAATCTCTCTCCACGTCCATCTCTCTCTCTCTCTCTCTCTCTCTCTCTCTCTCTCTCCAAGAAAGCATCTGTCCGGCACGTCGACGCCATGTTGGCCTCATTTCTTCTTCAAACGAAACACGGTGCTAAAGGATGTTGAATGTGAAAACATCTTTTCTCAGCTCAGCTTTCTGTTTCTGCGTTCGTTTGTATTAAGGATTCATACTTTTCCCGAGAATTAGAATGATTTCTATCCCGGAACAAAAGCTATTCTGGGAATCCAGTGAAATGTCCTTGTTTTTAAAATGTAACTTCAGCTACAGTCAAAAGGCATTGGTCATATTTCAGATAACACTAAATGCAACAAGGAGAAATATGCATAAACCTATGGATTTCCAAACCTGACAGCTTTATTGTATTATTTGGTAGTATTAATTATTATTAAAGCAAAGAACACCATTCATCGAGTGCAGAACACACACACACACACACACACTTGCATCTTAATTGTTCAATCTTCTGAAGTATTTTGACGCAAAGCTGGAGTCAAACATTGTGTTTTGTTAGCTATATTAAGATGGTCAAACCTAGATGAATCTGGTTGGCCAAAAGGAAGTTACCGTTGTGCTGCTGAGTTTTGCATCCATGCCCACTCCGAGAATTGCCTCCACACAGGAGGACGACTTGCGTATTTAGTGATACATATATTTTACAAATACAGTATACATATATTTGTACTTATCAGCAGTACTTATCATTTGTTTTTTCCTGTTTTTCTCGTTATTATATTTCACGGGAAACAGGAAATAGTTTGGATGTATTCCCAGGAAGCCCACATTAATACACATCCTGGATTAAACCCTAGTTTGTACCTAAAATATGAATATTTCTGTTGTAATGTCCCGACTTTGTCTTTAGTTTATCGTTAAATTCCTCAAAAAACAACAAAACCTGAGAAACACAACCTGATAAATGAATTATATTTTTTGTGTAAAATGACTTTTACCTCAATTATTAATTCCAATTCCAGGGGTTACTTAGTTGTTCTTGTTATTGCTGTTAAGCTCCTGTCAATGAAACTCAACACTTCCTACAAAAATAAAAGTCTCCCAGTGGCTGAAGGAGCATAAATCCTTTCTTTACTGACAGGCTTTTAATGTGAAATATCTACATCTGCCAGGTGAGACATTATGGTAACTGCACTTCCCTTATTATGTTTCAGGCCTTGGTGACCAGAGGGCTATTTCACAAAACCAAGATAAGGGATTAAGCCGGGATTTCCCAGTTATCCTGGATCAATTTAGCCTTGACTCGGTTTCACAAAAGCAGAGGCACCTAAGTTACCATGGAGATTTATTCTGTGCAGCTAGCCTGCTCCTGACCAGGCTAACAGCCAGGATTTATTAATCCTGGAGCCTTTTCTGTTCACTCAGCAGTGGTTTTACCTTATTATTATCAGCCTGCATTAAAATACAACAGGTGCATATTGCTGTTCATTTAAGTACTGTTATTATTTAAAGTTGTGACCATTATTTTTTTATAATTATTCATGTGACAGTCATTGTTACTGTTATATTGCTGTATGAAGACTGCTGTTCATATTGGTGTTAGAAGTTTGATGAATATATTACAGCAGTTATTGAGATAATTAGAAAAGGCTGATACAGTTGCCAAATGTGTTTTAAATGAAGTCAGATACTAAGGGCAATACATAAAGTGCTGTACATGTGTGTTTCTATAGTGAACCAATGCACCTTCAATTATTTTAGTTGATTCATTTTTTTGTATTCTTTAACAATAAAGGATTCAATAAATTGACATTCTTAGCACACAATTTGTGTTGTCCAGTAAACTGGGACTATAATTTGGGAGAATTGTACAATTATAAAAACCTATCCTAATTGTACAATCCTCCTTAATTATAGTCTTAGTTCATTGGACCAGTAACTATATATAGTGGTGTAGGCTACTGTACATTCATGTAACAACAGGGAGCAGACACCCCAATGTTTTTGACCTCATATTTTGCTAGGGGGCAATAATTGATGAATATACTCTGTTACATTCATGTTTACAGTGTGCACGGAATTTATCACTTCATTATCTTTATAGTTTCTAGATTTTAGAGTCCAATTTCTTCAGCGTCTTTCTTTTCTATCTCAATATATACGAGGGAGCAAAGCATATAATATGTAAAGAAGGAAACTCGGCCTCTATAAACAATGAAAAAGTAAACCTAAAAAATAGCGTGTCAGATAATAGCGGACCGATAGTCTAAACATATACATTTACGAACTACTGCTCTTAACCATTCAATGAGTTACTTGTCATTTGCAAAAACGAACTGTTGTACACTTTGCATTAAAAGCAAGCAGTGGAAGTTAATATGACTTAGCCCATGAGAGAGAGGGAGAAACAGAGTGAAAGAGATATTTACGCATCATATTCTAGCGTTGTAGAAAATGGATCTTCATGGTAAATTTCCTGAGTAACATTATCTTCTGCTTACTTTTAAGACAAAAAGTTAATTTGTGCAAAGTATTAGTAGCCTAATCCTTGAATGGTATGATTATGACAGTCTTAACTCAGAGCAGTGGTCATTTAATGGATATATTTAGGCTGCTTACGCATTCAGTCGGTCCGCGATCGTCTACCAGGCTGTCTCTCGCTGTTTCATTACAGCGGCCGTGTTTCTTTTTTACAAATAATGTTTCATGTTATCATACTTCTACAAGAAGATGCTGCTCACTCTGTATAAAGTATCAACAAAGCATATTCTCCATTGTAGCATCAGTAAATTGGTGATCGACCTCACGGTCTGTTAAGGAAATCCGTGAACGCGCATCTATCCGAATTACTTCAGCTCGGCTCGACCTAGTCGCTCCTCCTCAGCCTGGCTTGGCCGTCGTGAAACGCAGCAAGCCAGGCTGCACAGATTAGACTAGGTCAAGTCTCGCTTTATCGGTTATCCTGGATTTATAAATTCTACTTTTGTGAAACAGCCCCCTGGTTGCTATTCAAGACTAATAATCACAATAATAATAATAATAATAATAATAATAATAATAATAATAATAATCACCACAATAAAAACAATTATTCGTTTTTATCGTCACATCAGTCAGACTGGTACTCATGTCTCATCATTTTCTGGTTTATTGTTAATTGATTTCAAAAAGAATATTAGTTTAGTATTACAGAACACTAAGAAAACTCCAAGTCCTAAAATATTCAATTAAAAAATGTTGGGGTATTTTTGCCTAAAAATGGCTTTACCGGTTAATTGATTTTGAAATTTGTTAATGAGTAATTGTCTGTTGATCGATTGTCTCAGCTTAAAGGGTGACTACTGATTTTTTTCAACCTGGGCCCTAATTCCCCATGCATTTATGTGTAATAGACCAGTATTGAGCGAGATCGCAATGACGAGCCGGCGCGAACTGAGCTACAATGTAACCTAATAGGGCAATTGTGGAGCCTTGCTTTTTGTCCAATAAAAAAAGTGTTTTTTTTTGTTGTTGTTGTTGCTACTGATAGGCTCAGATTGTTACTAAAAGTGTCTGACAATATTATCGATCTCAGGACGTGACTTGTTGCCCGAAGACAGCGGTGTGGAAAGTGAAACGCAAGACGAGAAAAAGGCGTTCAGGTAGTCTGTTGTTTCGGAGTACGCTACAGAAATTATAGGCTCCTGTTATCTAAAATACTTTAAATGTAATGGCTCAATATTTAAATGATTTCAACAGTGTAGATGAGGTTGTTATATTTGGATGGCCGCTCGTTCCCATTTGAGCCAGAGTAGGCTATAGTCTATGGATGATGTATACGGATAAAGAGCGGGCGAGGGGAGAGAGAGAGAGAGAGAGAGAGGTTGCAGCTGTTCAGTGTTTCATGCGGCCAATAAGCTATAATACATTCATGGTTTTGTGTTATCTAAAAGAGTTTCAATAAAAACAATGATTCCTATTTGTTCATGTCTCCCAGCCCTGTCGATTAGAGGGGGGAATCCTGACGTGGTAACACAGTGTTGTGTCCGAGGTATATCACTGGACACATCCAGACCACAGATATCTGGCAGCAACAGGTCCCACTCCTGACAACGTATTCTTTGGGCATATAGGGGCACAGCACCCACGGGAGCACTACCAATATCCCGAGCCTCGCAGCTCTACAGCCGTTGCTTCACCCTCCTCTGCCCACTGCCTCTCACTCTCTCTTCATCCGTAACGCTGGAGCCTACTCTGGCTCAAATGAATAGCCTACATGTGGTCATCGAACTATAACGACCTCATCCACATTGTCGAAATCATTTAACTATTGAGTCATTACATTGAAAATCTGTTAGATAACCGGAGCCTATGATTTCTGTAACCTACTGCGAAACAACAGACTACCTGAACGCCTTTTTCTCGTCTTGCATTTCAAAACAAAGTCACGTCCTGAGCTTGATAATGTTGTCAGACAATTTCAGTAACAATCTGAGCCTGTCAGTAGCAAAAAGAAAAAAATAAACTTTTATTGGACAAAAAGCAAGGCTCCACAATTGCCCCATTAGGTTACATTGTAGCTCGGTTCGCGCCGGCTCGTCATTGCGATCTCGCTCAATACTGGACCAAATTCAAAGACTTTTGGTCAAATCAGTCTATTAGACATACATGCATGGGGGCCCAGGTTGAAAACAGTAGTCACCCTTTAACTACATTACCCACATTCCTCCTGTAATGACTCCTTTGTTCTCCAACACATTTAATTTCTCCGTTCATCCCTCCTTCACTCAGTATCTCCTTACTTTCTTCTTCCATTCATCTTCCAATAACACTCACTCGTAATGATGAAAGTGATGTCTTCAGGTCTATAAAAAGAAACTCACATTCAACCTGTGTTGAGACATTGTCTCCGGTAGCAGCTCAAATGATCTGATCACTAATTATTGTTAATTCAGTAAGAAACTTGATGAAACAAATGAAACTTGTCAGTTTGTGTCTGTAACTTGACCAAAGATCATCTGTGAGGAAAGAAGCTCCACTTTGTGACACCACCAACTGTTTCTGTAGTTTAACAACTGCCACCGAGTAAGACGACTTCTCTCTAGATGAGCTAACGTTTCAGGACACACGTCATCCTCCAGCAGGTAGATGTGAGTCATATCAGATCAATTAAACTGATTACATCAATAGTTTTGAATCAGTTCAACATTTATTTGAGAGTAAGATGAGATGATTGATAACTCTCTCAAGCTTCTACGATTCTATGCCAAGAGGCTTTCACTGAATATTAAATTGTTCCTTCAAGTGACGTTAACAAAAATGAATATTCCCTTTTAATGTTTCCCTTTAACTTTAAACTCAATATAAACATGAGACCAGATTAAAGATGAGATGAGTAGTCAGGTGACAGGATGAGCAGAGCGCCCTCACCTGGTTGGAGATGAGGTCCTCGCAGACGGACAGAGCCATCTGGATGGCGTTGGGTTTGTGTGTGACGGAGATGGCGTTCATCTTGAACTTCTCTTTGCCGTAGAGAGTGTTGGCCTGGCTCACCGCCTCCTTAAACACCTGCTCGTAGCGTTTATGGCTCAGCACTGCACCGATGTTTACCAGCCGGGGCTCGCAACCACCGCGAGCAACCGAACAGCACTGCAGCACGGTGAGGAGGAGGATGCCACGCAGCTCCACTGAGGAGGAGAATGAGGAGAAGAAGGTTAGAACTAGAGTCTTCTTCTATAATACCATTCAAATTTAATTTTTTTTTTTAAATATTCAAACAATATTTGAATATTTATTGCTCATATGCAGCCTGTTATTAGCATGTACTACACTACTCAGGCTTATGTATGGTCAATGCCAGTATTTGCATGTGGTTGTTGTTACACATTCTGTCCACTAGAGGGACTTCCAACATTAGCCTGGCCTTGAACGGGACGCGAAATTACGAATCCCACTATGGCAACGCCAAGACCCGCCCTTCAATCACTACTATTGGCCAGGCGTCCAAGGTAACCCCATTTGTTCAGGTCCTATCCCCTGACCAATCCGCTATCCTAACCTTAACCACTCGAGGTGAAATGCCTAACCCCAACCAATCGAGCTGCTTCGGAGGGCGGGTCTTGGCGTTGCCATAGTGGGATTCGTAATTTTGCTTACGGGCGCAGCCATCCGGGTTGCAGATGTGACGATTTTAGACGAGAGGGAAGAGTGAGGGAGGAGCCCTTACACTCTACGTTACGTTACCCACTTTCACTGGCAATCACATCATAGCCACGTCCTTTATCGCCGATTTTAAAATCAACGAGACCATAATTCAAAAAATCAACCTCATTCTGTGTTGCAGAAGACTTGATACTACCGATTGAGACCATAAACTCATGAAAATGTTTGGTGAGGTAATAAATCAAGTGAGAAGTGGGTCACTTTCTCATAGACTTTACCAGAAACCGACTTCCTTTTGCAACCGCACATGTCGCCGCCTGCTGGAATTCAGATTCAGTTTATGCAGGTTTAAGGCACTTCCGCATTTGCAGCACTTCGCTGAACCGGATGCGTTGTCCATTAGTATTAAAAGTCTATGGCTTAAAGTGAAGGTTAGCCACGGAGCTAATATGGCAACTTCAGCACAGGCTCACTAATTTAAAGTGCCCATATTATGAACAAATCACTTTTTCTGGGATTTGGGGAGTTATTTTGTGTCTCTTGTGCTTCCACACGCATACAAACGTAGAAAAAAAAAACATCCATGCTGTTTTGAGTGAGATACGGGTTTCTGAATGAGTCCTGCCTTCAGTCTCCGGGTGAGCTGCTCAAAATCTGCAGGGCTTTTTACATCAGTAGCCGACACGAGGTGCCTAACCGTAAGCATGCTAGCTCGTTCTCATTGGCAAAACACTGCTACAACACACATTATGGTGCGTTCTTTTTGCCTCGGAAGTCGGAGGTCGCAACTGGGAATGACGTCACACATGAGTTGAATGCGTTCTTTTTGCAAGTCGGATTTTCATTGTTTTCATTAGCTCTAGCCAGGTTAGCCATTGTTAGCGGCGCCAGTTTAAACAATGTATACGCTGTTTTTTTGTGCATACAAACCGCGTGACAACACAGATAGAAGACAGCGCTGCGTGTACGACTGATTTAGTGTGACACAAATAACACAGAAGTGCTTATAACTATGTTACTACAGCTTTTACAACTGTCGATACAGGGGGCAGCCATGTTGGATTTTCAGCTCGCGTACCTCGGTGGATGTACGAGTTCCGAACTCGTAAATACGAGGTCAGGGGGCGTGTTTACGACTTTGACCTCGTAAAATACGAGTTGCGAGGCAAAAAGAACACACCATTAGTTCACCATTGCATGGTCCCCATGGCATCATGTGGAGGTTGTAATTCCACTGCTTGGCCGCTATGTCAAATGGGCTTCAAAACCCGGCACACTTCCTGGGGGCCTGATGGTGACACATAATAATATACCTTCTTCCATTTTGGACTGTCTGTCCAATATGAGGTCAGCAAACCACTAAAGTTGAACTTGACATGAAATATTCACCTGCAAGTGAATCCTTGTAAATGTCAATGTTTTAAAAACTAACACACCTGTCCATCATTTTGAGAGTGACAGCAAAGTAAGGCCACAACCACCAACAACACACTTTTACTTGTGGATCACTGATTGGTTCTTTAACAAACTTTATTCCCTCAGTATTCTGACTTTAATCTTAGTATATGAGGAAATCCAAACTCTTATGTAACTTCTCAGAGTTATGTTTACATTTTTATTTCTCACTTAAACAATTGATGTCAGAACTCAGTTTTCCATTTCCTTTATGTATCTTGCTGAAGATTATATAACTATTATTTATATCTCTAATTTAAAGAGAATGTAATCTACAAAGAGCAGAGGAAGAATAGAATCGTTGACGAGATGTTCAAGAGGATGAATTCACATAAAATGGTCAAATTCTGAACGTTTGACGAGGAAAAGTATATAGTCATGCAGAAGATTTCATGCATGCATTTCATTTTTTACACAAAAACGTGTCGAGTTTTATTGAAAAGGAGAGGTGATGTCGAGGGACTGAATATTAATGAATGAATGAATTCATTAATTAGGCTATGTTAAATTAATGACAGAAAAACTGATCAGATATAGGCTAAATAAATGTAATAAATTGTGACTTACTGTTTACAGCCGATTCTGTCTTCTCCTGCAGGATTTTCAAATTAACAACCGATAATTGTACCGCCGCACGGGTTAGAATTCCGTTACAAAGCTGCGTCGTTCAGTCGGTCTCCTGTTGATTTCACCGTCTGTGATTTATTTAAATCACGGTGTCCCTCCCAGCGTTCCCAATATCAGCCCGGTACCGTCAGCTTTTCCTCCTCCGGGTCTGTCCGGTGACTCGGGTCTTTCAGGTTAAAGGTGTTAGTTTTTAATTATAGGCTAATAAATCAAATGTTGAACCGTTGAAAATCTCCGGTGACGTTTTGTTTTCGTTCCGTCCCCTCACCGTTTCACACCAAAGGTGAAGGTGAAAATCCTCATTTCTTCTTTGATGGATTAAATGATTTTCATTCACAGTTTAAACACAAACCCGGTTGACATTGTTGATACCGTCTCGCGCCTCGTCCTGTTGATTCACCGTGTCGTTTCATTCAACAAGAAAAACAAACATTTACATATTTGTCTTTTCTTTTCTAATGAATTAATCAGTTCATATTTTAAATGTTGTCTCCGGTAGTCTGTGTCTGTTGATGCTCGCGGACTTCTGGATGACCTGAAGCTCGCGAGCCGCGGTCCGTCCTTGGATCCTGACACTCGCTCCCGCGCGCTCACAGACCGTCACAGACGGAGGGGAGAGAGGAGAGACGCGCGGCCGCCGTGTACGAGCTTCTGTTGGTTGAATTAATGAAGCAAGAAGTGCTCGTTCCCGCGCGCTCACATATAGTATTTACTAAATCAGAACCAGAATAGGATTGATCTCCTCAGGAAAATTATTTAGTTGCAGTTGCTCACAGTCAAATTCAAGGTAAAATTAGACTAAGAAAAGAGTCATTAAGGCTTGGACCAAAAAATGCAGAGTAGAGGAATTGTATTAAACAAAAGGTGTCCTGAGCAAGGCAGGCAGGCACAAATGAAGATAAACCAAAATCCAAAAACCACTAGAAAAACCCAGAAGACATGAAAGTGAAAAAACTACCAGGAAGAATGGGGATGACAGGGAGGGAAGATGATGTAGCCTACCAATAAGATACAAAGACAGCACAGAAACTAAATACACAAGGTAATGAGGGTGAAACAAGGGACAGGTGACATGAGGGCTCAGGAACAGGTGAAACACATCAGGGCGGGGCAGACAATCAAAAAGGTGGGAAAACACAAGGTAGGAAGTAAAACAAGACAAGGGAGAAACAGAGACTATAAAATAAAACAGGAAACTGAAGCATAAACATACACAAGGTTGAAAACAAGGTAACACAAAACAGACAAGAGACAGTAAACAACAAGGAACCAGGGAATAAATTAACACAATAAACAGGAAAAACTATAACAGACAACCACAACCATAACATAGCTCAGGAACTGGGAATTGAGGGCATTGGTGAAGGCAGAACCCCTCTAGCGGCCGAGCAGGATCGACCCCTGTCTCCAGTGTTCTGTCGGCGGCCCGGCCGACTCCTGCTCCTGTTGCTTTGCTGCCAGACCCTGTTCCTGTTGCCTTGCTGCCAGACCCTGGCTCAGCTGACCCGTCTCCTGACTGCAGTCCGGCTGACTCGCCTCCGGCCCCCGTCCCAGGTGTCCAGTCGGCATCCCGGCAGACTCCTGCTCTTGTTGCCTGTCCCTGTTCCAATTAGAAGAAGCTTTCCGGCGAGCCACACATAAGGCTGCCTCGTTAAGCTCTCTACAGGAGACTCTTCTGAAGTCCCCATGAAAACTAAATCATAAAGTTCATCCTCAAAAACGTCTGCTGATGGGTCCATTTCAGGTCACTTCATTCTGTCAGGAATGCGAGGCTTGGACCCAAAAATGCAGAGTAGAGGAGTAAACAAAAGACTTACAACATAAGGTGTCCTGAGGAAGGAAGGCAGGCACAAATGAAGATAAACCAAAATCCAAAAACCACTAGAATAACCAGAAGACACAAAAGGGAAAAAACTACCAGGAAGAAGCGATGCAGGGGATGACAGGGAGAGAAGACGATGTACCGACAAGAGACAAAGACAGCACAGAAACTAAATACACAAGGTAACGAGGGTGAAACAAGGGACAGGTGACACGAGGGCTCAGGAACAGGTGAAACACATCAGGGCGGGGCAGACAATCAAAAAGGTGGGAAAACACAAGGCAGGAAGTAAAACAAGACAAGGTAGAAACTCAAAATAAAACAGGAAATGGAAGCGTAAACATACACAAGGATGAAAACAAGGTAACACGCAAAAGAGAACACAAGAGACAGTAAACAAGGAACCGGGAAATAAATTAACACAATAAACAGGAAAACCTATAACAGACAACCACAACCATAACAACATACAGTAATAAATAAATAAAAACGTTAAGTAGAAGTAAGTGAGATTAGGTTACAAGTAAGATTAGGTCAAACAGATTGTTTCAAATGAATTGTACAAAGTATATTGTAGTGCAGTGTCAACATAAAGTACAGTGTCAACATAATAAATAATAAATACATTATATCAGTTGTGGAGTTTTCAATCATTTGGTCTTCACCAGCAGATGGAGTTTGTCCAGGGACTTCTTGTTTATAAGATATGATAGAACTGTATCTACTCCAATGGAAATCGTTGTGCAGCAGTTGCCGTACAAATTAGGAAATAAAACAAATTATATACAATGAAGATTATCGGTAAGGTGTATAAACCAAATGTACACAGTGTCAGAAAGTACAGTTGATTTAAAAGATTAAAAGTCCATTCTTGATCTTTGATACAACAGAAACAATCTCACAATCAAATGTGTCAATTTAGTATATTTAGTCATTCCCAATGCGTTCCCAGGCCAGTGTGGAAATACAATCTCTCCACCTAGTCCTGGGTCTTCGACAAGGCCTCCTCCCAGCTGGACGTGCCTGGAACACCTCCCTAGGGAGACACCCAGGGGGCACCCTACCAGATGCCCAAACTACCTCAGCTGGCTCCTTTCAATGCAAAGAAACAGCAGATGACTGAGATGCTCATCCTATCTCTAAGGCAGATGCCAGGCACCCTCCTGAGAAAACCCATTTTGGCTGTTTGTACCCACAATCTACTTTTATTGGTCATGGTAAGTATATTCAGTCAAGTCAAATGAATATAATTTGTGTTAGAAATCGCTTGAAACTTTATTACGTGTGAAATGTGTTTTACATCTTACATATAAAATTGTTGTTTTCACATGTAAAATAGCCTGTAAATGTAAAATGTCTTTACTGTCAGTAAGGGCAGACGCTGAAATGGTCAGATAAAAACAAGAAAGGCAAGAGACTCGGTTGTTAATGACCAATTTATGAACAGCTCTGTGACCGATGTAGCCTAATGCTACTTCTTTGCGTCATGTCCTTTCTGCTGCACCCTCAAACCAGGAGCTACCCCTCGTCTTAACGAAATGGAGTAATTCCAGTAAATGAGAATGCATCTGATACGGACAATCTCCTGTTGAGTGCTACATGTGTGAAAGAGAAACTTCGGACTATGTCAGGACCTGATTCCTCGGCCATTGTCCGGAGTATATTTCACATGGACTTTTGTTGAAGGGATATACATACTGTAACTATGTGTAATTAACTCCTGCACATTTAGGATATTTCTCTGTGTTTATGTGTATATGTTTTGAATTGTTTCTTGATCAGTGTATTGATTTGTTTACAGGATGTCAGAGGAAAACACTCTGTAGACAAAATGTATTAATGTAACGTAACGGCATACTGTTACATTTATTGTTATTCAAGACATGTAACCTAGTGTGTGTGCGTGCGTGCGTGCGTGCATGCATGCTTGCATGAGTGTGTGTGTGTGTGCGTAACAGAATTTCTACATTACTTTGTCTTCCGTCAGATTTTCTACGAATAAAATCTGCTTTTTAAAATCAGAAAAATTCATCAGGAATGAGGAACATTTTGCTAAAGTCCTTAAATCATCATATAACGAACTGACATGAAATGGACTTTATCCTCAGTCTCACCTGAATCACATGAAGTATTTTCTTTTTATGGAAACAGTAAACACCGGAATCTACACTCTTGTTTTTTTTCATCAGACACATGTTTATAATTCAGGTTTGAATGTGTGCTGAGCATCGTGAATATATCACACTGTAATCAATAATCAATGAAGAAATCCACCATTCAGACTGTCTTCTTCTTCTTCTTCTTCTTCTTCTGTGGTTGTTTCTGTTTTTAATCATATTCATCACCCCGTCCACTGCCAGCATGCAGTTGCCAAGGGAACGGGGATGCAGCCCCACATCCCCATTGTGGTTGCCACGGAAACAAGCATTTTCAGCCCTCATTCCCATCCCCATCCCCTCTGCTCACCAGATATACCTTATAATTAACACATACACAGTAATGTCATATCTGAGGTCTATTCCAGACATAGAATGAAAGTAGAAAAGACGTTCCCACTCAAATGTACATAGCAGGATGGTCACAGCGGTGGCCATTTTAATGTGTCCCGTTGCAAAGACCTGTGACTGCTGCAGGGTCTAACTCATTCAATTACTGTGGCCAATGCACAATGCTGAGCGCCCTTTTCTTTTCAACTAGTCAAATGGCCACGGCAACCAGTTTAATGTCCGTTCTACTCTCATTCTATTGCTTTTTTATGCTTCTGCATCAACTCCACGCCGTAGCTACGCCTTTCGGAGTTCTGCGTGGGGGTTGCTTTGCATCGCGGTGCATTTCACCGCCATAACGCTAGGGGGTGATAAGTCTGAGGTTATTTGCTAGGTGCCTGCCAGCCAGTTTATGTTATGTTAGCAAGCAAACTTTAGCACAACTGCCCACAAAGTACTGCTTGCTGGCGAAGTGATAATTTCAAAATGTTACTGACATATAGACACTTTACAAACGGATAACCCCGTCATTGTAACCAAAATATGTCTGAGTTTATTTGCAAAGCTTATGTCAGTGAACTAGCATGTTGCTACTCGCCACAGTAGCCTGACTATCAACACACAGGACGAGTTGACCAATCACAGTCCTTGAGGTCTGCGTCACCTCAAATGTACAAATTTTTGGAAGAGCACGTCGAGCTACGGCAGAGGGCTTGGAGGGGGGTTCGCGGCGACGCAGAGGGGTCTGCGGGGGGTACGCCATTGATTCAACGCAGAAGCATAAGTCAGCCTTTAATCAGGTTGTCAAAAGATAATCCAATCAGAGAGCTTTGGACTCTGTTGCCATGCAGCTAGTCTATATCCATGACATTCCACTTCCGTGATTGCGCCAGTGCCGCCGGAAATTCCGCCGGATGTCCCTCTTTTCGTCCGGATGTCCATTAACTTCTGCTTTCTTTGTGTTGGAATTTTAAACTCTGGTCAATTCATGAGGACTATGGTTAACCTTTTCTCAGATCTCTGCAGGGTAAATCCAGACAGCTAGCTAGACTATCTGTCTAATCAGAGTTTTCTCTTGCAGACTAAAACAACTTTTGAACGTACATGTTCCACCAAAACAAGTTCCTTCCCGAGGCTATTTTGCAGAGGCACCGTGACTCCGTCCGGTGCTTAGCCGCCCATTACGACTGTGATTGGTTTAAAACCATAGCACATTTCTCTCCCCTCCTGGAATGCTGTGTGGACTAGCCAGACCGTCCTCCGCAGCGCTGTGGAGGAAGGTCTGGCAATGCGAGACATACCGTGCAGCTGATGTACTCTTTGGATCCTTTCAGAGATTTGAATCAGTTTAAATTTAAACTGATGTCACAGCTCTGGATGGAGTCATCTCTATGTATTTCTTTTAGAGACATTCATCAGATAGAAGTGAGAAGAAAAATAAAGGTGAAACATTTCTACATGCTGACCAGAACTGAACCTTTCAGTCTGGTTCAGTGATCCAGGAGAGTCAGGGTGTCAGTTCAAGAGCTTCTGTCTGTTAGGCCGGCTGCACACTGGCTGCATGGCGTGAGCGTGTCAGCTGAGTGGCGTGTCCGTTTTTATTTTGGTTCCCATGTTAACAGGTTTGAGCTTGCACACTGCCTGCGTGACGCGCACGTCTCAGGCGCTGCTCGAGCCACGCCGAAAACACGTGCCTGCTAGAAATAGAACCAACGCCTATTTTTCACGTGACACGCAAGCGTGTTGGAAGTGTTTCCAGGCAAAATAGAATAGGAAAAGATGTTTATATGTCATTTAGACACAAATACATTTAACAAATGGCATTTTGATGTTCGAAAGTCTCTAGGTTTTGACATAAATGCAGATATAAATGTAATTAAAAAAAAGATTGATATTCAAATATTGCACCTGTCAATACAGAACGAAATATTCTGTAGCCTATTTTGCCGTCAATACTGCCGATGTTGTCTTTGCTGTAATCAAATCAGTATATATTTATGTTTAACATGGAATTTCATTTTATCAATGGGAAACATACATGTGTACAGACAAGGCTAACAGCAGCAGTGCCGCGTCAGACACGTTTCTGGTGTGCAAAGACATAGAAAACGCCACTCAGCCACCATGCAACTGACACGCAACAGAAACGCCATGCTCACGCCACGCAGCCAGTGTGCAGCCGGCCTTAGGCCTTGTTCAGACTGCCAGTCCAAATCCCTCTTTTGGCATATCTACATTGTATCCAGATTGATTTTAGAAAGTCTGGACAGCAAAAAAAAAAAGGAAAAAAGTGACCACACAAGTCGTTTTTTTAAGCAGCAATTACAACCCATATTTACATGTTGTAGCCAGCCAACTGTAGTCATTTGGCAAAATGTTTTGAGACCAGAGCAGGAAACAGCAAGACGTACAGGTTAAAATTTACAGACAAATAATTTACAATTTTTGTGACTGTGTAACCTGCCGCGTCCGCCAGGTATTTTTTTTTCCACATTGCTGGCGGTGGCGTTGTGTCCCATTAGGTGTTCTGACCCATCTGACATTTGCCAGAATTGCCAGATTGCGAGTCCGAGCCTGGCTTCTGTCCATTAGTTTCTGTCTGTTAGCTTCTTTCTGTTGGGCTTTGTCCGTTAGCTTCTGTTCTCTTAGCTTAGCCTCTCAGTGGAAGTCTCTTGATGACATCACTGTCTCATGCTCTGATCTCAGCTGTGAACATGAATTAGGGCACGTATGACACGTTTTATCTCTGGTGTTCAGTATCATGAGGAGAGGGTTTCCTTCAGCTTCCAGGCCAGTGAATCCACACACACACACACACACACACACACACACACATACACACACACACACACACTTACTCACTCACCCACTCACTCACTCAATGATGCTCTTTTTGTTCCAGCAGTGTGTTTTTGGTGGACAGAGAGATGCACGCTGGGACTCCTTTGTAGCCTGCTAAGTCCCTGGGGGCTTGGGCTCTCTCTGTGTCTGTGTGTGTGTGTGTGTGTGTGTGTGTGTGTGTGTGTGTGTGTGTGTGTGTGTGTGTGTGTGTGTGTGTGTGTGTGTGTGTGTCTAGCTGGTTGCACAGTCAGAAGTGTCGGACAGCATCACAGTCATACAGATGCCTGCAGCGCAGTGACCAAAGACCACACTGTACCAGTTTACTGCAGATTCACCAGGGAACCGAGAGGGGTGGAAGTAACATTTGTACAAATAGAGTGATAAATAAGCAATTCATTTGATAGACTTTTTTTTTTTTAAACAGTGTTGTTCTGATAATCAACTGGGCTGTGTTACTGTCTGCCATTCATCACTCACAACACCCAACTGACAGTTTACAGCAGAGATCTCAGGGGTCCTCAGAGTTACTGCAGGGGGGGGGACCAAACTACTATTTGTTTTCTTTTATGTCTGAAAATATACATTAATACGAATCCAGTTTAATATCAACAAAGATAAATTGGCTGATTAATGAAAAACAACAACAAAACATTTAATTTACATATTAGCTGGTATAGTGATCGGAAATTCTACACTGATACTTTATTCTAAAACATCGACCATACAATGCCAGGTCTCCACGGCACTATATTTACTTATCATACATGAGCAGTAAAACATAGCATAACCTGCACCATCTTGTTAGTGAAGTCTCTCTTGATGTGTGTCGAGGAGAGAAATCTGCAGCCGCACGTCTTCAACGTTCTCTTAATACATCCATGGTCTTCACTCTAGTACATCACCATAGTAACAAAGGAAGGCACCATCGGTATCGGTATGTCTTTAGAACGAGGGCTAACAGGTGTGTTAGGCTAACGTAACGCTACCTCAGATAACGTTGAAATGTTAGCATAAACTCTGATAGCATTGAGGACCGCCTCCCACACAGCTGATGCTCAGTCCTTTTTAAAACTTCACCTAACATCACAAAATCCGGGTCAGGTTACTGATGTATGTAAGCTAGTTAGCCAGACACGCAGCAACATTAGCAGCTTACAATAACAGACAGGTTTACATTTGTTTATGTCTTATATTGGCACTTGCTGTAGCCTAATAATTCCTCATGCCGGTGGTGCTGTGTTAAACACACCCTGTTATTTGTGCAAGCGCACTGCCTTTTCAATACCATGAGTTTCACTACTGATTGATTGGGTAACAATTCTGACACAACCACCAAAGGAGAAAAAAGTTACCTCAAAACCCATTGCACATTGTTGCACACCGTTTAAAGAAAACATCTCCCGAAAACTGTAGAAAAACATCGCGTTTTGAGATTGAACATGCCCCTGACATTAGGTGAGATATCCCTCCCCTTCTACTAGACATATAAGATATAAGTCCCGCCCACACCGGAGGGGAAACAATTCATCACTCTTGATTGGCTTAGTGCCTCCTTGTCAATTCCTTATGCTAGCAAACAAGAAAAATGCCTAAAAGCTGCTGTGTGGTGGGATGCACTAACAGGGTAAATAACCCATATTTAAAGTGGATACAGGCAGTAAGACGTGAGGTATCAGCAGAAAGAATGGAAAACTGTAAGATCCTGATGGTTGGATGTTACAAAAAATATTGACCTGTTTACACACTGCAGTCTGCATAATATGAATGTGCGATAGCTTTCCTTGAAATAAGGCAATTCTGGAGTATTTGTACGATAAATTGGTTTTCGGCATCTAGAAAACATTGAGCAGGATGGTTTCATATTTACTGAGATATATCTCTCTAGAGCTAATGTATGCAAGAAAGTCATTAAGTTACCAACACTGCAGCTTCTCGGAACAGAATAGACGAATATTCCATGTGCATGGCTGTGTGTCTAAAGCTTTTGTGACTCTGTGCTGAATTATTGATCACTTTGGATTAAAAGTTAAATGAAGCAACAGATAAATAATACATTATAAATCAGGATTTATTTCAGATTTACAGGCTCCACACAGCTGTTAACTCACAAGACATCTGTACACTGCCTCAGAGAGGAAAGCATGTTAAGGATTTGTTTCTTAATTTCAAACTGAAAACTAACAAAATGAATTCAGTCTGATGATTATTAAAATCAGGTTTCTGATAATAATATTCAGATGATATATATGGTCTCTCCTGATTGGCTGATTATCAACAATAATAAACAGCTGTTGTGAGCTCTGCTGCCATCTGTTGGAAGAAGCTGCTGATTGCAGATCTGAGGTCAAATCCATGAAATAATATCAAGAACTAATATGTTCACAAAAAATATTTTCTTCCAAAATCACTTCTCTTAATAAAAATTAAAGAGAAAAATCAAATAAATCTCATGAAAAACTTTGACACCTCTTGTTAAACGTATGAATTAATGTACCGATGCTGAGCTGAGACCATTTTCAACACTGTCCATGCTGGTACGTTTAAAGATGCTCCGACATCTGTCATAATATATTTCAAAAAGGAGCTCAAAAAGTCAAACAAGTAAACCATAAAAGTTCAAGCTGATCTAGGCTACTGCTGCATTCATGCATCAGATGTCTGAGCCTCTTTGAACGCACCAGCAGGGAGAGTTTTCCCCACCAGCCTCTGCTTTCAGGTGCATCACCACATGATGATAATGGAACAAAAAAACGTTTTGCACATGGTAGCAAAAGCTCACAGTAATACACGGGAAGCAAATTTCAAGCTGCACGTTTAAAAAGTGACACACACACACACCTGCAGCACCAGAAGTGTCGGACAAATGTGCAGCAGCCCAGATGAGTCTTTAAGGGAGAGAACGTGATAAAGTGCTGCTTTGGAGAGATGACACACACACACGTGCTGTGAAACACACACACACACACACACACGCGCACACGCGCACACACACATACACAGACAGAAGTACTGGGAGGTTTCTTTGCACATTTTAGGTCACAGAGTGCAGGACACACTAACATGTTGTGTATGTCTCTCAAATCTATCAGGTCTACCAAATTATAAAAATGTAGGCGACATACTGTAAAGCTGATAACAACTAATGAAATCAGGGTATTTTTACTGCGATAGTTGAGTTGACGTTTGTATTATTTATACAGTAAATAAACACAAATTTACCGCCTTGTTTGTTGTATCATGACAGCTACAGAAATCTGCCCCCAAGCTCTCAGTTGGTCTCTTTGGTATTCTTCAGCAAGTCTGTACGAGACCCAGTACAAATCAAACTAAAGTATAAATAGAAAAGATTTGTTTGTCCATTTTTGTCCGGCGCTACAGCTCAATGCAGAGGCCCAAGGTGGCGTGGGTCTCTGTTTTCAACAGCCATCAAACATTCTCTGGTGTCAGTTCCTCCAGTGTCTTAGATTGTCTGCTTCACATGCAAAGTCAGCTGATTCTCTTTGGTGTTTGGGACTGTTGGTCGGACAAAACAAGACATTGGAAGATGCCTTAAACTTTCATAGTTTCATAGATTAAATGATTTAATGATAATGAAAATAATAGGTTTCAAAGGGCACTAGTCAACAGGGGGAAAAAATGAGCTGGGCAGAAAAAATTTAACTGTGAATTATTAAACACTAAATTTGAACACAGAAGAAGGCACTGCTCGTCCTCCAGAGAAATGGATGAGTACGCCGGTGCAAAGCGATATTATACAAAGAGAGTAAAGATGGCGGATCAGCCAGAGAGTCACGACTTCACAAACCAGAGTCTCAGTGATCAACTCAGTCTGCCAGCTGGATTAAGTAATAAACCTAAATATTTATATCTGAATCATGTTAATGCTCACAGCTGCTTCCTGTCTCTTCTACGCCATCTTCACCATGATGTTTTTGTACGGTGAATCCTTGCTCAGTTCGTCCTCCTCCTGTGGCTCCTCCTCCCCGTCTTCTTCTTCTTCTTTTTCTTCTTCGTCTTCTTCTTCTTCTTCCTCCTCTGTGCTTTGTTTAACAGGAAGCACCCTCTGGGCTCGTTTGGGCACAGCGTAGTCATCCACCCGGGCGTTGTACGGGTATTCGTGACCTTTAGGGTCAGCAGGTATACCCATAATCCTCCAGGCATCTCCTCTCATTTCTTCAGGATCGTCGTACACGGAGGCGGGAGATTTCTGCGTAGCGACGGCAGTGGCACAGCCTTCGGGCTCGTCATAGATGTGTTCCACCTTCCTGTACTGCAGCTCGGCGGCAGCAGGGGTTCCGCTTGTGAAGATGTTTCTGATCTTCATCTCGTCGATGCTGTCGTAGAGCGGGTCTGCGCCAGACTCAACTCTTTGAGCCTGATGGGAGTTCAGGATATCTGACATGACGTTCATGGCGATGGTGTCAAAGGGGAGGGAGTAGTCCGAATCATTGTGGATGGCAGGGGGGGTGCAAGAGGGAGCCACGCTGCCGCCTCTCTTGTCCCTCTTGGTGCCTCGCTCTGGGGCGGCCGGCAGGTTGATCTGGGAGTATGTCTGGTTTGGGTCGGGGTTGGAGCTCGTTTTGGGGCTGAGGCGAGGACTGGGGTTGTGGGTGGAGCCGGGGCCCAGGGCCAGGTTGGGGCCGGGCTCGGGGCCGGCGTGAGGCAGAGGGCAGCTGGAGATCATCTTGACCTGGTTCTTACGAGGGATGGGGATGCCGCGAGTGTCCAGAGTCAAACTCTTCACACCCGTCAGCGTTTTGTCAACTGGAGGCTCCAGACGAGACTGAAGAACAGAACAGATGTCATCAGTGATCAATTATTTATACTTTATATTCATATACAGTCATCACCAGGGGGGAAACACCAACATTGACGTCATCACACTCACTCCGACCAATGGTGGAACTTTATCACTCGGTGACAGAGGGACAGAGTTTTCCCATTGTAGGGTTGGTCCTACGGTCCAGCCAAAAACTATAGTGACCAGCAGTTTCAGACAATAACTGATGAAACTATATATTTGTTTTTGTAAAGATGTATGTCTTCAGTAGGAACCAATGGGCTTAGAGCTGAGAGCCACAGATAGGAAGTCAGACAGTATTGAGAGACGCACTAACATGTTGATAGTTCTGTGTTTTGCAGTTTATGTTTCTTACCAGCTGGGGGCGGTGTTGCTGTTGTGAAGAAGTGGAGCTCTCTTTATCTTTCTGAAGAATCATATGAAGATTTGGAGTTTCAGTCACCATGCTGTACACACCGTCATCAGTCTGCACACAGAAAAAACATCCAGACAATCAGACAGTTCAGAGATTCTAAATCTACAACATCTGGTTTCCCATAACAGCACATTACAGTGTGATGAAAGAGCACACAGGTTTTGCACTCAGCTAAAAGGGGTAATAATTAACTGAGAAAAAAATATTAAAGTCTTTGACTGCAAAGTCAGACATGTATAATAAAAAACTTGGAATTTATGTGAAACTAGAAGGGCCCTCATAGAGCACAGACCTCGACCAAGGCATGCCCTATCGCACAATGTTAAGCAGTGTGAATTTTTCCAGTCGGGAACTGATTTGTCTGATTATTCAAACATCACATGAATGCAGCACAAATGCCCTATCTCGCAATGTTAACAAAAGTGAAAAATGGTTTGTTTATCCGCTCTGAATTTCAGATCAGCACCAACATGTAATGGGTTCTTCCTTGGCCCATGCTACCTCCAAATTTCATGAAAATCGGGCCAAAATCTGTAATCCTGCTAGCAGACAACGGCAAGGCAGGAAACAAACAAACAAACAAACAAACAGTTTGCAATCCTTGGCAGAGGTAATTAATCTCTGAAATTCTGCCTGTGCATTTGTACTCTCTTGCGAGTGTGCAGATTATAGATTAAAATGTATAAATGCATGATTTTTTGTTCAGGGAGAAGTCAAATATAATTTTGTCTGAGGTGTGGTAAGGAACATTAAATCAGCAGAATTATGAACAGAGTTTGGTTTCTAAAGGTTTGAGCCTAGGTTTTCTGACAATCATGACTTTATTTTGAAATAAATCCTGAAATTATTTTAAAATGCTGTAATTATTCTGACAGTCCTTACTTTATTTTGAAAATTCTGCCTTCAATCCTCTCTATTTTAAAAGTCGTGACTTTACTTTGACAAATGACCTTTAATGTGAACTGACCTGGGCAGCAGGGGGTTGTGGGACATGGCCGCGGGGCTGAGGCAGCGGTGCCATCCTGCACTGGACCAGGGGTGGGTTGAGGGGCTGGGGGGGCAGGTTCCCTTCCTGGGGGGTCTCTGGACTCAGCCGGCCCCCCCCGGAGGTCTGCCTCTGGGGGAAGGAGATCCGCTGAAGGTTGATGGCAGCTTCCACGGCATGAAACAGGATGTTCCCCTGTTTGGTGTCGAACTCAAAACCGCCCTCACCCGAGTCGCACCTCCGCCCAGCCTCGAAGGAGAAGGTGGACTGAAGGACAGGAAACACATCAGAGTCTAAACCAGACATCTGACTTCCTGACTTTACTCGTTATTTATCCTGACTTTTTTTGTCTTGTGATTTCACTGAGACAACACTAAAACTAACATTAAACCAGGTGTGTGTGTGTGTGTGTGTGTGTGTGTGTGTGTGTGTGTGTGTGTGTGTGTGTGTGTCTGTGTGTGTGTGTCACCTTGTCTCGTCCGAAGCGGCGCAGGTATCTGTATGGCCAGGTGTAAACAATGTCTCCAGTCTTATCCAGCAGGTGAAGAGCGTCACTATCCGCTCGCAGGAATCCGTCTCCTTTCAGTCTGCAGCGATCAGACGCCTCTGTCCTACGAACGCACACTCTGAAGTCACGCACTGACACACACACACACACACACACACACACACACACACACACACACACACACACACACACACACACACACACACACACACACACACACACACTGTCAGTCATAGTCTGTTTGTCCACACCCATTTATCAACATGTCAGGGTGATATCATCTAGATCTGAAACGATGAATAAACCCGGGGAAGAACTTTTAAGTTTTAAATATTTTTTTAGTCAATACATTTCCATCTTTTTGTGTTTAGTGAGAAAAAAAACTGAATATTGTCAGGTTTCAATTGATAACATCACTTTGAGTTCCGGTATGTTTTTCTGCTTTCTGACATTTTAATGATCAAACGATTAATCAGTTAATCAAGAAAATAATCAGCTGATTAATCAATGATGAAAATAATCATTAGCTGCAACTTGAGTATGAAGTGCTTACTGTTTGAGGACAGGTGAACAATAAGGACACCTGATAATAAAGTACTCATGTAAAGGCACGGTTCAGTTGGTAAAGGATGAAAGATGGAGGGACTCAATAGAGATGAATGGTATTCAAAGAGTTTTATATGATCAATGTGTACGGCTTTGTTGAATACTTGATTCTGATTGGTCAATTATGGCATTCTATGGTCTGTTATTTCTGTATATAACAAAACATTTGCTATGGACGCAGTTCTGCTGATAGACCCTGGAGGACCATTGTAAAATCAATAAAATTATTTTGAAATCAATATTTTGTGTCAAATTATTGATTTCTTTAGTAAGTAGCCGTGTGATAAGCGGGATTATGTTCCCTGAGTCTTGCTTCACACTGTCAGGGTTTAATTCACAATAATGACCCGCTGAGATGTGAAGATACTGAGGATTAGCTTGTTGGTTTATATTTGGGGTATATGTGTTGTTGTTTGTTTTGTTTTGGTTCATTAAAAAAAAAAAATATATATATATTTTTAATATATTATTTATTTTGTTTATTTTGTCTTTCTGTGTTGTTTTCTTTGTGGTTAAGATTGTGGCTCTTTATCTTGTTGATAACTTTATTGATACAGCAGACGTCATATAAATGTGTCACATCACACGTATGGCTTTTACTCTGAAAGAGTAGAACTATGTGATGTGATATTACAGTTTTTTCTGAATGCTTAAGCGCTAATCGTGATTCTTGTAGCACAATTTCTAAAACTATTAATACGTATAGCAAAACCACTCACTGAGTTTGCAAAACTAAAAGCACAAACACTGCTTTGCACTCAGTTTGCAATTTTGTAACACACACTTTGCAAAACTGTAGGCACAATTCACTGCACAACACTCTTTTTGCAGAACTTTAAACACAACTCACTGCTTACACTCAATTACCAAATTTCCAACACACTCCTAGCAAAATTATACATATGTATGGCTATCATTAACACTATTTTGCCAACTGTCTGGCACACTTTCACATGTGAAAACTGTTTTAGATAATTAGTTCACTTTGCAATCAGCCTAAGCACCAGACATGGGGGACTCGAGTCACATGACTTGACTCGAGTTAGACTCGAGTCGCAAATTTTAGGACTTGAGACTTGCTTGATAAACATTCATAAAAGACTCGACTTGACTTTGACTTGACATTCATGACTTGAGACTTGACTTAGACTTGAGTCAAATGACTTGAAATGACTTGACTTTCTGTTTAATAAATATATATTTTTTCCTCTCTGATATTGAGGAGGAGTTAACGTTACGATTTTAGTGCTGTTGCATGCGCGGGAACCCGTTGATATGATGACGCGCCACACTGCGGTAAACGAGACTGGCTACGGCTGTTATTTAACGTCATGGATTCATCTGCACCGAAAATAATAAAGTTTGGCTATAAGGATTACACATCTGACCAGGGAAAAGAAGAAACGAACGGCAGTTTGCAAGGTCTGCAGTACAAAATATTCCAACGTCAACCACCACCACGGCGAATTTCATCAGACACTTCAAATCGGGAGAGATTCAGGTTCCAGTCCCCATATTCAGCTGAACCACTATTGGGACGCTTGTGATGAACAGAACTCCCTTCAGTTTTGGGCCATGAATAAGCACCCCCCCCTCTTTGTTCAAGGTGGCGGTAAGAACGAATACAACTAGGCACACTGTATACATACACACAACAAACTGCTCTCTCTCTCTCTCTCTCTCTCTCTCTCTCTCTCTCTCTCTCTCTCTCTCTCTCTCTCTCTCTCTCTCTCTCTCTCTCTCTCTCTCTCTCTCACACACACACACACACGCAGTTGTGCAGATGAAGTATGTGAATGAAGCTAGGCACACATACACACACAACACACTGCACTCACACACCACATGCACACATTCACTCACCAATATTAATAACTTTTCATTCACTCTCTCTCTCTCTCAAATACCACACATTCACTCACAAATACACTGACAAATATTAACATATAGCCTACTATTCAATCTCTCTAAATTATGCAAAGGTGGTGGGATTCAGCTACTCATAAAGAATATGTTGTTTTTCTTTACAGTTTTTTACGATTGTTTACACACTAAAATAAAAATTTCCACACAATTTGCAAAATTCTACTCCAATGACCAAAACACCTCCACAGATTTGCACAACATTACACACAATGTCTGCTTCACCCTTTTTGCAAAACATTACACACAGTGATTTGTAAAACTCTACACACATGTTCACACCTTAGACACAGATAAGGATTGTGAGGTTACTTTCTTGTCATTACAAAGCCCCGGATTGCCAATGACCACACCAATGAACGAATTGGATAAGCACATCCACCAGGTGTGGAAACACACATGTGCTAATTTGAAAACGCAGCACTCAGGTGTGTTATAAAAGGCAGCAGTTACAGTATTCAAAGTCAGAGTCAAAGTGTATGTACTTCATGTAGTAATTTTTATTTGTCTACAGATTTTATTTGTTTCATTGATTTCATTGTTGGTTGATTACTGTAACTGATTATGGTAAGAAATACTGTAAGTATTGAAATAAATACTTGAAATATTCAGTCTGCAGCATCAGTGTTGTGCAGTGCTTGGTAAGTTTATAGTAGGCCTATTTGTGTACATTCTCCCTATATCTCAAACTAATCATGAAGAATGTTGTGGGTTTGTCACTATTTTTTTGTCATCTAAATTATCCTTTACATAACAATGTCTGGCCAAAAATCTAGCACATGCTATTTCCTAAAATTACTTTTTTAACAAATGTGTTTTTCATTTATCACAGCAGTGTGAAACTGGCTGCAATAGTGTCTGATCATTGAGGACTGTGTTGGTTAAATGAAAACAAATAGCATTTTCACAAATATGTGTATATGTTTTGACTGAAGTGTGTATGTTTTGACTGAAGTGTGTCATTTTGCAAACAATCTAGGAATTATGCAAATTGAGTGTGGTGTTTGGATAATTGTGATTATATTTTGAAAAAAAGAACCCGGTGTTCAAAATTGCGTGTAAACAATTGAAAAAAACTGTAAGAGAAGGAAAGGTTAAATGTGTTTCTGTCCCATAAAAGTGAGGCATGTTTGAAGAATATTATTTGACTTAGAAACCATTATACGTACTTGAATTGTTTGAATGAATTTCATGATTTGATGTCATGTTTGAGGCATATTGAACAAATATGTATGTTGATTTTTTTTTTGTTGGCCTAATATCAGTTTTAGGGTGTGCTTTTTTTAAATCTTTATACATTTAAACTGTGTAGATATATGTGGCTTGGACGCAATGTCTTTTGAATATTGAGTAGGAAAAAATGAAAATAAAACTCCAGCAGTTCATAACCATTGTCTTTAGCTTGTTTAAAAATGGAAACTTTTGTATGACTTGACTTGTGACTTGCTTGACCCAAGCTATGACTTGACTTGACTTGCTTGACCAAAGCTATGACTTGACTTGACTTGCTTGACCAAAGCTATGACTTGACTTGACTTGCTTGATTGTCACACAAAATGACTTAGACTTGCTTGAGACTTGAAGGTTAAGACTTGAGTCTTGCTTGTGACTTGCCCATGTGTGACTTACTCCCATCTCTGCTAAGCACTATAAATAAGCCACAAGTAATACAGTCTGTGTGGAGTACAATGGAAGGAGCAGTAAGAGTGAGAAGAGTGAGAATCAGAGGAGGCCGAAGAGGCCGAGGGAGAGGACGTGGAGGTGAAGAAGTTGGAGGAAGAGGACGTGGAGTTGAAAAAGCGAGAGGGTTAGAGGAAGTTAGAGGAAGAGGACAAGGAGGAGCAAGAAGAGGACGAGGAGGGGAAAGAGGAAGGGTAAGAAGAGTAAGAAATAGAATAACTGATGACATCAGAGCTACAATAGTGGACCATGTCATCAACCATGGGATGACCCTGAGGGAAGCTGGCCAACGGGTTCAGCCTAATTTGAGCCGCTACACTGTGGCAAGCATCATTAGGACATTTCGAAATGAGAATCGGTAAGTACTTTGTAGCACTGCCATACTCTAATGAGAAACACTACAGTACCATACATGCAAAAATACTGAAATTGTTACTTTACAGAATTGCTAGACGTCCAGATGTTGGAAGAGGAAGAATGTTCACTCCAGAGCAAGAGACCCATATAGTGAACATGGTGATTGCCAATAATGGAAAGACTGCGCGAAATACAGCAGCGCATTAATTGATAATGACACCATCTTTCAAAATATACACAGTGTAAGCATTTCTGCACTAAGTCGTGTACTTGCGCGCCACAGAATAAGAATGAAGCAAATTTACAGAGTTCCTTTCGAGAGAAACAGAACGTGTAAAGCAACTGCGATATGACTATGTGCAGGTAAGCTATAGTGTCATTGGTTCTGAATTTGGAAGTGCATACTGTAGTGCTGTGCATGGGCCTGATGTGTTGCATTTGTTTTGTCTTGTCCAGAGAGTGATGGAACTAGAAGCAGATGCCATGGGACATGAGCTACTTTTTGTAGATGAGGCCGGTTTTAACCTCAGTAAAACCAGGAGACGTGGCAGGAACATTATTGGACACCGTGCCATCATCAATGTCCCAGGACAACGTGGTGGTAACATAACCATGTGTGCAGCTATAAGCCTAAATGATGTTGTTCACCATCATGCAACCATAGGCCCATACAACACTGCACACATTATTGCATTCCTGGACACCTTACATGACATGCTCACTGTTCAGAGACCAGAGCATACCCGATATGTCATCATATGGGACAATGTTAGTTTCCATAGGGCTGCTTTGGTCCGCAACTGGTTTACAGACCACCCATTCTTCATGGCACTCAACCTCCCTCCATACTCTCCATTCTTAAATCCCATCGAGGAGTTCTTCTCTGCCTGGCGCTGGAAAGTATACGACCATCATCCTCATCAACAGGTAGCCCTTTTACAGGCAATGGCGGAGGCATGTGGAGATATTGACCAGGCATCATGTCAGGCTTGGATATGGCATTCAAGGAGATATTTTCCCCGGTGCCTTGGACTGGAGGATATCGCATGCGATGTGGACGAAATTTTGTGGCCGGACCCAGAAAGACGACATGATGTAGGCTGATTGTCTTTTACTTTTTTTTTTTCTGTGAAATTACTATTTTGTGTTCTGACTTTATCTTGGTTTTGATGAGTGTGAATAAACACCAATACTTGAAGTTTGGATCCTTGTATGTTTACATGACACTATGACAAAAGTATGACCTCAAATTGACATCTGTACACAGAGAAAGCAAAAGCCAGATGTGTTTTGTATTCATACCATCAGTGTGTAGTTGGCACTTTGTGTGCTTAGTAGATGATGGCTTGTGTTTACTGTTTGATACGAAAACACCATTTTTACGAAGGTGTGAAGAGTTAATCTAGTTGTGTTCGCTTTTGCAAAAGAACTACAATGTTTTGATAATTGGGTGAAAGGTTTTCTTATTTGTGTGTAGAGTTTAGCAAAAATAGCCAATAGTTACAAAAAATGTGCTTAAGCAATCAGAAAAAACTGTAAACTGAGAGCATGAATCAGTCAGGCACTTCCTTGGCTTCTTCTTCTTTTATGTGTGACGCTGAGGAAACCACACATACACACACACTCAGTTAGCCAGGTGTGTGTGTATGTGTGTGCAGGTGTGTGACGATGTGGGGAACAGTAGCTTCAGGAGCTGCAGATCATGACCTCAATTATACACCGAATGTTACAACTGTGGTACTGCAACTGTCGAGAGTCTATTTATATCTACTCGGTGTCTTTATATACTGTTAACTGCTCTGACTTTATCTCTTTTTTGTCTCTTTGCATCTCTTCTTCTACATCTTCACTGATGTTAAACAGTTTGAATGTTTCTGTTTGAAAGGAGCTTTCAAAAAAAAACAATAACATCCCAAAATGCACCAATGCATATCTGTATTCTATCTTTACATTAATAAAATGAAACTGAACTGAATTTTAAAATGATGAAAAGAGTTTTTAATGACAGATGATGGATTTTGACATCTATATTGATATTCAGCTAACAATCAGAAAAGACATACAGTATGTGCCTTTGTGGTGTTGGATATTGCTGCTATTAATCATTGTGTATGTCTAACACATCTGTCATATTTGTATTTTTAGATATGTTTACATGTAAATGAATTGTCTGCGTGTATTTGTGTTTGCACACTCGCTTGCCTTCAATTGCCTCTTGAGGGACAAATAAAGTATTTTGAATTGAGTTAACGAAAAAAAAAAAATAACAGAAACATTTTGAAATGTAAAGAACAGAAACTAAGATCTGCGTTTGGGATATTTTTGTGTGTAAAAATAAACTGTAAACCTAATGTAATCACTTACAGTTTCAGCCAATACCTCTGTCTGCAGTCGGTTTGGTCTCAGTTATATTGAGTTATTCATTACTGATGAGCATAAAAAGAAAACCACACAGTCATAGTTCTATTGACCTCGTTACTTCACAGCCACCAACCACCTACATATAAAGACTTAATCAGAGCTGCAGCTCAGGTACAAACCAATGAAACCAGTCAAGGATTAGTGGAAATGTCTCAGAGTCTCGACTGACCTCAGAACACTTCAAACCACATAACTGACACTATGGCGTTCAGCTTCCTGTTGAGAAACAGGAAGTTTGTCCTGTGAAGATAAAAGCTGAAGTAGCTGTCGATCACTTTTCACACACTCGCCCTTAAAGAAGTTTCCACTACGTAGCAACACACACTGACAACTGGCCCCGAGAGAGTGTGTGTGTGTGTGTGTGTGTGTGTGTGTGTGTGTGTGTGTGTGTGTGTGTGTGTGTGTGTGTGTGTGTGTGTGTGTGTGTGTGTGTGTGTGTGTGTGTGTGCGTGTGTGTGGACATGGGTGTGCGTGTGTTTTCCATATACATGTATAAGTACTACTGCAGTATAACAGTTTGATATTTGCTATTTCATGGTTCTACAGAAACCTTATGAAACCCCTTCAAACAGGTTTAAGTTTGAAGAGCTGATAAATAAATAAATAAATGAATTAATTAATTGACTGTAATAAGTTACATGATACTCCTGTCTCAAACAGTGAACTGCATTTGGATGATTATCATTGTAATTCAGCACAATTCACCTCTGTCCTTATGCAGCCAGTGGCCCCTACATTATAAATATACAACAACAACAACAACAACAATAATCATGTAGCAGGAACTTGTATAAACATATTCAGAAATTTAGTTGTTCATCAAAATGATCTCAGAGACTTTGTGTTTGAGTTTTTCATAAATCTCTGAATCAAAGGTTCAAGTATTTGAGGTCAAGGAGGGTCAGGATCTAAATACTCTGTAGATGCACAACTAAAACTGTGTGTTCACACAAAGACAAATTGTTTTCAGCAGATTTATAAAGCTGACTGTCATAATGGTGTTTGTTTTTGTGTTTGGTGGTTTGTCTTCTTTTGTTTCTTTTTCCCCTCTTCCCTTTTTGTCTCTCTCCTTGGCAGTGTTGGTGCAGCTGAGGGCGTGGCTGGCTGAGCTCGTCTCTCTAACCATCTTGTTTACCACTCCACACATGAAAGCCTGGTCAAGACTCCACTCCGGTGTCAGATTATCCTTTTGCAAGTGGGAGAGTAAAGTGGCTCCTTATCTCTAGTGATCTAGTTTACCTACAGTGTTTGAAAGTCCTATATAGTTCCCGCACTTTTTGACCACTGGACTAACCTTGGTTTTTTCTACTTAGCCTCCAGTGTGCCAGTGTTCACCGGCTCCAGTAATCCTACAGACAACCTCCATCTACCACCTGTGTCCTGCCAATCCTTCAGTGACTTTTTGTTTCTTAATAAACACCCTTGAAACCATCTCAGTCTCTGCACTTCGGGGTCCAAACGCAAAAACACAACCTCACACTGTGTCTGTGTTTATCATTGTGGAACTTTGCACACGTGCATGAGCCTCATTTCCTCTCATCCACAGCTTTGAACATATACATGACTAATCAGCAGTTTGCTTATCGACACTTGTGTAAAGCAACTTTACTGATTGTGTCACACTGTTAAGACTCTACAGCATCAACAGCAGCTTCTGTTGACGTGTCACTGTGAGGATGTTTATGAAATCAACACATTCAGTCGTCATCGTTAAACATCAGAAAGATAATAAATGACTTTGTTCACAGTGCTCATATCGAAACAGATCATGAACACAGGTAATAACTAACTGATACCCCAAAGTCAATAATCAACATGAAAGGGATAGTTTGGATCTTTTGAAGTAAGGTTGTATGAGGTACTTATCCACAGTCAGTCAGCACGCCCTCAGTTTGGAGAAGCAGGCAGAAGAACTGACACGGAAGCTATAAGCAATGTACTGCTGTGGATAGGGGAAGCAGCTAAATGTATTACAGCCACCTAAAAAAAAGTAACACCTAAAATAATCAATATAAATTTAAGTGTACGCTATATTTAGAATATTGTTACCGTTTTACCACGCCATCAGAAAGCCCTTTACGAACAGGAACTAAAGTCATTATCTCTGCTCTCTTCAAAGCCACCAGACCCCTCTGACAAAAACAGTCATTTTATCTCACAGAACACGGGTGTTGCTGGTCTCAATCAGTTAGCTCTTTTGTTTAGTTTTGTTAGTTTCTAACCTATTCCTAACTAATAACACAAGACCAGCAACTCCCATGTTCTGCAAGGTAAAATTACTGTTTTTCAAAGGAGTCTGGTGGCTTTGAAGAGAGCATAGATGGATATAACAACTTCAGTTCTTTGTCGTAAAGGGCTGTCTGATGGCAAGGTAAAGCGGTGAAAATATTCTAAACATAACTTATACATTTAGCTGCTGCCCCCATCTTTTACAGTACATTGCGTAGCTTCCGTTGCGTAACTTCTGCCTGCCTATTACAGATCTGTGTGTACACTGCAACCAATCACGTTTTAGTCTTGCATTCTTCCTCTTTATATTTCAGTTTCCACTTTATCATATCAGCCTGTCTGTGTGTGTGTGTGTGTGTGTGTGTGTGTGTGTGTGTGTGTGTGTGTGTGTGTGTGTGTGTGTGTGGGTGAGTGTGTGTGTGACTGGATTTCATTGATGCATCACCTCTTCCTGTTACTCTGAAAATGCAAGCAATAAAAGACATAGCCCCCCTCAACACTTGGAGTCAGTAGCTCACATCATTAACAGTTGTCCATCATTTAAAGGACTATATACTGACAGACTTGTGGACCTCATTGCTGCTCAGATTCCCTGCGTGGCTAATGAGCAGATCTTTAAAGGAACACGCCGACTTATTGGGACATTAGCTTATTTACCGTAACCCCGACAGTTAGACAAGTCGATACATACCCTTCTCATCTCCGGCTGTGTCTCAAGTGACGGTGTTATTTGTGCACGCTGTGACTATACAAATCACAACATGTAAATAGGAACATGTTGCCGTTATTTTGTCACTTATTTGGAGCAGTAGGCTAGTTGGAGCCGGTTACCTCCAGGATCTGTGCTAGGCTAAGCTAACGGTGGAGCCGTCAGACAGAGTTACAACACGCACGGAGATGAGAAGGGTATGTATCGACTTGTCTAACTGTCGGGGTTACGGTGAATAAGATAATGTCCCAATAAGTCAGCGTATTCCTTTAAGCACACTACTGTACAGTGTGAATGGTTTAACTCACCTGCAAACACTTTTTTAGGAATTGTTAATACAACCCCAAATCAGAAAAAGTTGGGACAGTATGGAAAACACAAATAAAAAAAGAAAGTAGTGATTTCTAAATGTACTTTGACTTGTATTTCATTGCAGACAATACAACAGCACATAATTTAATGTGTTCCTCATGATTTTTATTTTTTTCAAAAATGTGTTGCAATGGTTCTTGCAACACATTTCAAAAAAAGTAAAGCATTTAACACTTCGTAATGTTGCCATTCCTTTTCACAACACTTAAAAGACGTTTAGGGACTGAAGACACCAAGTGATGAACTGTTTCAGGTGTAATTTTGTCCCATTCTTGCTGCAAACAAGTCTTAAGGTGGGCAACAGTACGGGGTCTTCGTTGTTGCATTTTGCACTTCAAATGCGCCACACATTCTCTATTGGAGACAGGTCGGGACTGCAGGCAGGCCAGTCAAGTACCCGTATCATCTTCCTCCGCAGCCAGGACTTTGTAATGTGTGCAGAATGTGGTTTTGCATTATCTTATTGAAATATGCATGGGCGTCCCTGGAAAAGATGTCTTCTTGAAGGCAGCATATTGTGCTGCAAAATCTCTATGTACTTTTCAGCATTAATGGTGCCATCACAGAAGTGCAAGTTACCTTTGCCAAGGGCACTGACACAACCCCATACTATGACGGACCCTGGCTTTTGGACTTGTTGCTGGTAACAGTCTGGATGATCCTTTTCTTCTTTGGTCCGGAGCACAAGGTGTTATGGTTTTGGTGTTTTGTCTTATTTTGGTAGTCTGTTTTGTATTTGTTCTGTTTCCTGTTTTATTTTGAATTCTGTTTCCTCCATGGTCTTGTCTAGTTTTACTTCCTGTCTTGTGTTTTCCCGCCTGTCTGATTGTTCTGCCCCGCCCTGATGTGTCTCACCTGTTGTATCACCTGTTGTATCACCTGTCCCTTGTTTGCTCGTTACCTCTTGTATTTAGTCTATGTGTTCCCCTTGTTCTGCGTCAGATCATTGTATTTTCTCCTCGTGTCAGTCACGTCAAGTTCTGTACTCCCTGGATGTCTTTTTGTCTCTGTTTCCTGGTTTTTGATCTACTTATGTTTTTTTTTTTGGATTCCCTGTTCTTGTTTTTTTCTGAAGTTTTGTAAAATAAATCCTCAAGATCAAACGATACCTCGTCTGCTCTCTGCATTTGGGTCCACCATTCCCTGCCTCACATAACACACAGCGTCCATTTCTCCCAAAAAATACCACCACCACAGTACATGTTTCCACTGTGTGATGGTCCATCCCAGATGCCTCCGAGCCCAGAGAAGTCGACGGCGCTTCTGGACACTGTTAATATAGGGCTTCCTTTTGGCACAGTACAGTTTTAACTGGCATTTGTGGCTGTAACTACGTATTGTGGTACTTGACAAAGGTTTGCCAAAGTAGTCCTGAGCCCATGTGGTGATATCGCTTATAGATGAATGACGATTCTTGATGCAGTGCCGCCTGAGGGATCGGAGATCACGGTTGTTCAGCTTAGGCTTCCGCCCTTGTCCTTTACGCACTGAAATTCCTTCACATTGTTTTTAAACATTTCAATAATTTTCTCACATATTTGTTGGCAAACTGGCGATCCTCGGCCCATATTTGCTCCTAAAGGACTAGACCTTTCTTGGATGCTGCTTTTGTACCAAATCATAATTACAATAACCTGTTGACATCACCTGTTTTAAATCACATCATTATTTAACCAATTTACCTGATTACTAGCCCTAAATTGCTCCTGTCCCAACCTTTTTTGGAATGTGTTGCAGGTCTGAATGACAGGCAAGGATATATATTTACAAATGAAATTAAGTTGACCAGACAAAACATCAAATATTTTGTGTTCACATTGTCTGCAATGAAATACAAGTCAAAGTACATTTAGAAATCATTACTTTCTTTTTTTATTTGTGTTTTTCATACTGTCCCAACTTTTTCTGATTTGGGGTTGTACACTGGAATGGCAAACAGTTAAACTCTTTGAGATGGCATGTGCATTTTATTTGTTTGTGGAGGACTCTTAGTGTTCTAAGACTCTAAAATATCAGTCATTGTTATCTACCATTGAGAAACTTGGGTACAAATACAAGATCATTGTGCTAGTGTTTGGAAGTGTAGGTCATGTACATTGACTGGCGATCCATGGACTTTGCATTGGGGGGGCTATCTAAAACAGGGGCCAAACAGTTGGCAAAGTACTGTTCAATTTCAGCAACTATAGGAAGCATGTTAATTTGGAAAAGGCTATGTTTTCTGTACCGTTAGAATTGTATAATTCATAACAATGTGCTAATCTCTTTGAATCTGTTGGATCATTCAGGAAATTTGATTCCAAATGAAATTTGACTTGTAATGTGGAATCAAATAAAGTATATAAAATGTGTGTGTGTGTGTGTGTGTGTGTGTGTGTGTGTGTGTGTGTGTGTGTGTGTGTGTGTGTGTGTGTGTGTGTGTGTGTGTGTGTGTGTGTGTGTGTGCGTGCATGCGTGTGTGTGTGTGTGTGTGTGTGTGTGTGTGTGTGTGTGTGTGTGTGTGTGTGTGTGTGTGTTTGTGTTGCAGCAACAGAGTGATGCACCATTTCGGCCACAGGCTGCTAAATTTAGCTTTGATGGGGAAAATAAAGCAAGAGAGAAAGAGGAAGTGAGGTGTGGTTGAAGGGGTGACAGGAAGTCGTGACTGAAGGTCGCACTGAAAACGTCTGCACGAACACGATGACACGAGGAGAAGTAAAGTTTTCACCACAAGAGCTTTTGAAGAGGTTGATCGGCTGCTTATTAAGTCTGCAGACTACAGATAGAAATATTAAATTCATCAATAAAGAGTATTCAAATATGAAATGTCCATATATACGTTCTGCAGTTCACGTGTCTCTAAACAATGGAGTAAAATCGAGTCAACAGACTACGTGATCAAATACTTTGTATTTCTTCTAAAACCAGGAGTTTCTTTTGATCGAATGAATCAGTTGTTTGTCAAGCACATTTACTCAAGTACTGTTAAGTACAAGTAATTGTACTTTACTTAAGTATTTCCATGTTATGACGACTTTAGCTTTCAGATTAATAAAACATAATATAGCTAATTATGAGATACAACTTTATAATCTACCCAGCAGCATTTTAATAAAATGAGCTCCACCTTTACCAACAAAATTAAAGGGATGAACACATTAAGCATCAATAATTATATATTTGTGTTCTAGTGTAAGATGAGATTTATTGAAATGGGGACATTTTACCTGAAGAAAGGGAAGAATGTAAGATGAGATTTATTTTGTGACTATTTAGTTAACAGATGCCCTTTTTTTAGGGTTGCTGAAATAAGTCACATATTTCCATTAATTGTAGCTTCATAGTGTATTCTGTTTCTTGAGTTAACAAGGGAGCTATCTAACATGTTGTACCCTGCCTGTAATTCAGTAACAGTTAGGTTGCCGGAGGGATATGATGATGAGATGATGAAGCACATTTTGTTATGAGTCTTGAGTTGTCCTACGCTGGTGGAGTGTCATTAAAAGTGGACCAAGTTTCACAGTCAAAGCTGTCTCCGTGCTCTTACTCTATCCATGTCCCGAAAGTACTTGTATGTAATAATGCGAGTTAATAGTTAACGCTAACAATAACTAGCGTTACACTAGTTTCAATCATGATTTCTGGTCATATCTATAAAATATCCTGACATAGGACATGACTAATGAGTCTTCTGCAGATATGACAGCTGTCTACTTCTGACAAGATATGTTCCAAATATGAGACGGTTTTATTGCACATCACTAGCTACAGTATCTGGGATGCCATGAGCTCCAGATTCTAGCATTAAAAAGTTGTCCCATTCTGGATATGCCCCGAACATGAAATCTGTGACTCGCATTATTAGAGACTATCCACTACATATGTATTGTCATATTTGGATCATATGTTGGAAAATTTAGGCAATGATATCTCTGGATTCTTGGGGGTTTTGCGCAGTGGAAAGGTAGACAGACAGGCAGGTGTACCTGTTTCTCTGCCGCTGTACAGTGAGTTGTCCTCCATTCCTGCATCTTCATCCACTCTGGTTCCTCTCTGCAGGCTTCCTCTCCTCACTCCGTGTTCTGTCCAATTAATCTACACACAGATATTTTGGATTATTAACAATAAGGTCACTCAGTTTGATTACTTTTCTCCAATGTATTCACAGAGAGATTTCTGGGTGTTTAGGTGTTGTTCACAATAATCTGTTTAACACACTGAAACTGGCTTTTCTTGTACACATTCTGTTCATACTGGACATTAAACACATCTTTGGTAATGGAGGATGAAACCCACAGTCCTCTTTCTGTGGAATCATCAGCCAGAATTAAACACCTTTCACTGCAGCTTAAAGGTGCAATATGTAATATACGTGGGCTGGGTGGTGATAGTACAGTGGATATGACAAATGCCTTTGGTGTGGGAGATCTGGGTTTAATTCCCGCTGCGATACATCAACCAACGTGTCCCTGAGCAAGACACTTAAGCCCTAGTTGCTCCAGTGGCGTGCAACCTCTGATATGTAGCAATTGTAAGTCACTTTGGATAAAAGCGTCAGCTAAATGACATGTAATGTAACATGAATATGTACTGTATTAAATCCCAAAAAATGACCCCAATATGTCATCAGATATAAAGGTAACATGCTAAGCTGAAATACTATATTTACTAACAACAATGATAAAGCCAGTATTTTCTCCTTTAAAGTTTCCGTTCCGTGACAGAATGTCTGTTTGTGTTTTGGCCTGTGTGTTGGTATCAACTGCCCATTCTGACAGCCGGGCCAGGTTGCTAGACGGTCTGTAAAAAACGCAAACCCGGGGGCGCACGGGAGACGACTCTGTGCAGTATTTTTGAATTTGGACTGCAGTTACTATTTTAAATGCTAGGTGTCAGTATTACATATTGGGCCTTTAACAGGGAAACGTAAGAGGACATTTCAAATCAAACATTATTTAACTTTGGACGATACTCACTGACGCACATATGTGTTACCGTAGTTACCAAGAATGGCTGCAACTAATTTTTATTAGCAATTAATCTGTGATTAATAACTTGATCTTTGATCAACATCAGCCAACTGTAATACGAAAATGATCCATCACAATGTGCTGTTTAAAATACATATTTGATTTCATACTTTACCTTTTTAATTTATCCTGAAATGATCTGCTAGTTTCAAATCCTGCAGTGGGTCTTAGTGCAGCTTAGTGCAGCTGTCTATGTCCTTTCCATCCATCCATCCATCCATCCATCCATCCATCCATCCATCCATCCATCCATCCATCCATCCATCCATCCATCCATCCATCCATCCATCCATCCATCCATCCATCCATCAGAGCCTTTGTCTTTCTCCATCCCCTGACTGCCCCTCCCATCTACTCATCACCTGTTCCCTCTTCTCTCATCAGCAGCTCTGCAGTTTATAGCCTTTCCCTCTCACTCCTCACCTTTGTCAAACTTGCCTTCTTGTTTTTGCTTTCTGTTACCTGATACCTGAGACTGGAAACATGTTACCTTCCTGTATTGAACCGCTGCATGATGCTTTGTTTGGACTGTCTCCTGGTTTTGACCTTTGTCTGCAATTTCTTTGAGCTGAACACAACATTCAGACTCGGCTGAGGAAGTGGTCTCAGTCCGCGGCGCTAAAAAACAACAACATCCTGGAGCCGTTTGTGGTTTGACCGTGACCTGACCAGACTGCAGGTTTGAGCTAAACAGGCTCCTGTAGCCGCCTGTGCTTTGTATTCTGGGATGTGGATGAGACAAAATCAACAGCAGGAGACTCATCATCGAATCATCACGGATATATTAAAAGATGTGATTTCTGCTGTCTCATTGGCTGTCTGTGTACGAAGTGTGTACTTTTGTCACACAGAGACAGAAAGAAGAAAGTCAGCTGTCTGTTATTGTGCTGCTATTTAAACCACCAACACAATATTCCACTTTAAAACTGTTTTAAATTCTAGTTATATTTCAGTTAGTTTTAAATGTGAGCTTTTATTTTGTAAAGATTTTGATTAAAACACGATCAATAACCAAAGTTATTGGACTCTTATTGGTACTGATAGACACCAGCAGCAGGAGCAACGCCATTTTAATATTTAACCACCGAGGAGATGAAGAAATGACACAACAGTCAGCTGTCGGCGAATAAGGCGTTAACGTGACTGTCTGATCAGTGGACTGGTGCATTGTGGGAGGTGATGTCAGAGGTTTCCATGAACAGCTCACTTGGACATGACCGTGAGCTCTCAGGCACCCAGCAGGGCCGTCCACATTAACTTCCTAAACTCTTCATTTATACCTTAAATCGGTTTGTTTCGTCCTGAAACAGTCTGCTGCTTTTTACTAATAAGGACAATATATAACTTATATAACTCGCACAGCCTGCACACCCAAAACAAACAGGCAAATAACAAGAAAATATTAATCAACAAACAATTTAAAATATTTTGAACTTTTTCTATTTGTTCTCATAATAATAATTTAGCTGCCTGCCGCCTAAAATAAAACGGCAAGACACAAAAGTCAAACTTTGTCTTCACATTGAAAAGCTGTTTGTTTTAGTTCAACAGCAGTGAGGGCCAGAAAGCACCAAGTATTATTGTTTGTCAGAAACAAACAAGAGAAAGAAACAGAAATTGCTCAGCGCGATACGCCGTTCAGCGATGGAGAGTTTTGCTTGGTGAAAGTGGTCGACGTCACATGTCCTGAACCTCGACCCTTAGGTTAATGCTGACTCCCTAAATCTGCACTCTGAACTGATCAAAGTCTTTCGCAATGTTTTTATTGCGCAAGTTGCTATCGCGATGATGATAAAAACGATTTATTGAGCTGCCCTACTCACTTTACACCTCCATAACAAAATTGTTATATCTACACTGAACACCAGACTCCGACCGAGGTCAGCCTGTGATGCACCTGTTACTGTTGCGTTTGACACTTTGACATCACAACACAGTGTTTATTACAATAGCTGCTTTTGTGTGTGTGTGTGTGTGTGTGTGTGTGTGTGTGTGTGTGTGTGTGTGTGTGTGTGTGTGTGTGTGTGTGTGTGTGTGTGTGTGTGTGTGTGTGTTCTTCTTTAACTATATTTGTGGAGTCCAAAAACCAGGAATACAGTATACTTGTGGGGTCCGGACAGCTTTGTGGGGCCAAAAATGCTGGACCCCACAAGTTTAAAGGGCTGTTTGAGGGTTAAGACTTGGTTTTAGGATTAGGGTTAGAATTAGGTTATGGTTAGGTTTGGGTTAAAACGCAGCGCCCAGGATGTGTGTGTGTGTGTGTGTGTGTGTGTGTGTGTGTGTGTGTGTGTGTGTGTGTGTGTGTGTGTGTGTGTGTGTGTGTGTGTGTGTGTGTGTGTGTGTACCTACAGGGAAGGCTATCTCACACAGTTTGTGTGTCCAGTCGTCCAGCTGTAGTCGGTCTGCAGCGAACACGTAGATCTTCTCGGTGGTCTCAATCAGGAAGGGTCCCGTGTCTCTAGGACATCCGTCCATGTCCACTTCCGACACACGTATACAGTCCGCCAGACGGATCACCTGGGAGACACACACACACACACACACACACACACACACACACACACACACACACACACACACACACGCGCACACATTTTTATTACCTAAGTAACAGGGTGAGTCCAGTAGAGATCAGTAGAAAGACCAGAAGCGTTGCAGATTTGCATTTCCTAGCATAGGCGTAGATTTCGGCTGGGATCTCACCCCCACCCCCCCCCAAAACTTTGAAGAGGTAGATTTGTCTCCCTCAAAAAAATATGAATTACAACCCACTCCGCAAAAGGTAAAAATAACGGGGCTGCCTCTGACTGGCTTACCCTATTATTCTTACCCTAACCCTATCTCCACAGCGCTGCAGAGTAAGGTCCGGCTCCTCCACACATTCACAGCGACGGTGGCTCTGCAAAATGTTCTCAGGAACTTGTTTTGGTGAAACATTTGCACACACTCTTACCAGTGTATCAGCGTGTGTATTTAGTAAATCCCCACCAATCGGTCCCAAAATGTCCCAGTTAAATAGTTAATCCCTTGAACATATTCTTTGTAAATCTTTACAATCATTCCACGAAAGAACCAAGCAGGCCTGCTTTGTTGCACAATCCAAATTTTCTGCAAAACTTTCCATTTATAGCATGTAGCAACTTTGCTGTGGTTTCCTGAATCAAACCGAGTTTTGCAAGGGGAGGGACATCCGGCGGAAGGTGTTTCCAGCGATTATCCAGTAAATGAACTGTCCTCGATCCAGACTACCCTAACCAATCTCACTCCTCACGCCTAAACCTAATATAACCAATCCAACCAACAAAGCCAATGAGCCAATCAGAGGCAGAGAATGGTGGGTCATGCCTTTTCCATCCTAGGAAATGCAAATTTGCGTCCAGTAGAGTCCGGTAGAGTTTAGTAGAGTCCAGAAGAGTTTAGTAGAGTTCAATACAGTTTAGAAGAGTCCACACTACCTTCTTGTGCTCCTGTTGTTTGCGAAGATTTTTGTCGCTCTTCTCTGCATTTCCTCCATCTTTACATTCAAAGAACTCCAGTCTGGAAATCGAACAGGAACTGTCTCTGAACAGGACGCACCACACACGCTTCCATTTCTACACGCATGAACGCACACACACACACACACACACACACACACACACACACACACACACACACACACACACACACACACACACACACACACACAGTTACTGTTATTGCTGCGCATACAGTTACGTTACACAGACATATTGTGTTAGCATTAGCTCTGTGTTAATGTGTTAATTGTTTGTACCTTTCCAAACCTCTGCTGCTGCAGGTAGAGCATCCCCTGTTTCCTGATGTCCCCCTCCATGCTGACACTGCTGCTCATCTTCTTCTCCTCCTATTCCTCCTCCGGTGTCTCCTCTTTCCCTCCCTTGTCCTGCCTCTTCACTTCCTCCCCTCACCCTCCTCTCTGACTTTCTGCTTCCTCTTCTGCTTAAAGTCTCACTCTTCTCACCTCCTACTGTTATTCTTCTTGTCCACTTTCTTCTTCTTTACTCCTATTCTTCTTTCCCTCCTCCTCCTCCTCTCTTCTTGCTTTGGCTTCGGTCCTCTTCACCTCCTTTCTTTTTCCTCTGCGTGGTTTCTGACTCTTTTCATTGCTCTTCTTTTTGTGAGCTTCTCCTTTATCTTCTCCTATCACCTCCTTTTGTTTTCTCTCCTTTTCTCTTGGTTTACTCGCTCGTCTCATGGAGAGCTTCCCCCTCTCCTCTCCACCTTCTATGGTTCACCTCCTCTCTTCTCTATCTCTCTCTCTCTCTGTGGTACTAGCGTGATGCATAAACGTTGAGTGTGTCATCTCTGTTTCCTGCCTTCACTCTGTTGCAACAAGTAATGCAGAACTAACTGTGTGAACGCGAACCTCCCCTTTTCACTGTCCCTAGTCCCTTCCTCCTTCATGTCACACTTTAAAGGTTTTTATTTAAAATGATATTCCATCTGCTCTGTGGTTACTTTACCTTCTACTTGTATTGTTCTGCTTAGTTTCTACTCACTGTACCTTTATGATCTGATATACGTCCTTATGAAAATATCATTTGGTGTCCTGCCCACCCCCTGGTGGCCATGTTGGAGGTACCTAGCCTATTAGTTTTTAGAATGCTTCTAGAAATGAAAGTCTGTAGTGTGGAAGAATAAAGCAGTTTGCTGCACTAAAATCATGAAAAATTGAGGAAGTTAATTTGCATTCAAAACAGGTCAGAATAGTCAGAATACGTATTTACAGTATGGTTAAAGTTACTACATGTAACTTTTTAAATGTTCCTGAAACTGTGTAATGTTTCATCTGATGATCATACATGACCTGTAACAGCAAATGAGACTAACAGTGAAAAGAACACTATTTTTATATAGTTTTTATTAACACCTTTTCCCAGTTAGATTTTTCTAAAGTCAAAGTCATAAAATGATTTACGGCAGGCAGACCGGCTCTACAGGGCACACATTCTTTCTGATGGGTCACAGAATTTCTTTTTGTCAACCTCGACTGGTGTAAAGTATCCTTGGGTTTAATGAAATGCGCTTTATAAATCGGACTTATTATTATGTTGGGCGTTACAACAAACTCTTATTGCTTTGGCTCATGACACAGTGACAGTGATACCCGGCACAGCATTTTTTGTGCTTAACTAATTTTACTGAGGACTGCTTTGTGAATTGGGCTAAGTGATTTTTCCCAGCGTTTGCTCCTGAAAGACGGGTCAGTTCCCACTTTGTTTGGACAACTCAGAGCGTCAGAATCACAACGTGTCAGTATGCTTTATTAGTTGTGGATTTGTTATGTTTAAAACAAAGAATGTAGCTACTGTACTACCAACTGTTGATGGTTGTGGCTAAGCTGGTTTGTTGCATAGTGCTCAGCTATAATGTTAGGCCCTGGCTACGTTGCTAACGTTAACTTGTGCTAAATGGTTTTGCTTTCCAGGTGTAAGGCCAATGTTGTGCTAAAAATCTCCCCACTGGCACATCGCTAATCACTATCACTATTAATCTAAAATCCTGTAACGTTAAAAATGGCAATTGTTTTCGGTTGCAAGATGAAGAGTGAAGTGTGGAGGTGGATTTACAAGCCGTTAGGGTTAGCGTGCTAGTGAGCTAACTTTCCAGCTAACGCTATTGTGATGATTATCCTCCAAAATAGAAGAAAAATAATAAGAGTTACAAAATCCATGGACATTAACTCTTTTCATGTCATATTGTGTTATGTTATATTGTTTTATATTTATATTCCTGGGACACTGACACTCTCTTCTATAGAGCTCAACAGTCCCGCCCACAGCGGGTTCCGGAAGTAAAAATACAATGCAATTTCTCCATTGACAATTGGAGTATAAGCCATAACATCGTAACCGTCGACATGACTAAACTATTGTATATGCTCATATAGACGCCAAAAGTTCATGGGGCACCAACCTTGTTTTAAGATAAATGTCTTTTATTCGCGATGTCTTGGATAAGTACTTCATTACCCACAATCCTGAACAATCCCACAATCCCACACTGATGCCTCTGATTGGTGGAACTCATGTCATGTGACTGTTTGGTTAAACCCCGCGAAAGTCCGTGATAAATAATCTTTGCTGCTGTACTGTGTTGGCTACTGTAATGTTACTGTCTACTGCACGATCTTTAATAAAAAGAAAAAAAGAAAACCTGTGTTGCGTTTCTGCGCGGTAGACTTATCAGTGCAATAATTTAAATTGGGTCACGTTATTGAATGTAGTGTGTCCGAGGGTCAGCTTGTGGGTTTTGTAAGGGCCAGCACGATGGACAAACAAGACCTACAAAGTTGTGGTGAGTTTTGCAGGGAGGTTGGTAACGTTAGTTAACATTGTCCGTTCACTTTAGCTAGGCTACTGTAGCTTTCATACTGTATGAGTCATATCAATCCTTACATGATTACTACTGAAATAACTGCTATTAACTGTACATTCACTAGGCTATATAAAAATCAGTATGTTTGGAGGAAAAAGTGCGCAAGGCTGTCGTCGGATTGGAAGTTGTTCAAGAGGCTCTTTCACGGTTGTGTCTCCGACTATATTATTCAGTGGTGCGCGGTGGTTTATGGGATGAGTAGTTCCTTTGCTCGGAAATTAAAATATGTATTGTCTTGTACCTTTAACTTTTTGGGGATTTTTTTCCATTTTTTCACTCGAAATGATATGTTGTATGCTTATGAGTCACGTTGTAGCTGGTTAGCCTAAGGCATGGTCTAAAACTCTTTATATACAGATTTTTCCAGAGGTCAATGGGAGAAATGAATGGGAACCCAAGGTCTTTTGGAGGAGGGGCGGGACTGTTGAGCTCTATTCATATACACATAAACACCATGTGTTTGAAGAAATTTAGAAACAGATTCTTCATTACAGAGTTTGTCCACCAGAGAGCGCTGCCACTGTAAAACATCTGGCTCACCATTAGTGGTGTGCGATACTGCAATATTTGGTATTGATCCGATACCAAGTAAATACAGGGCCAGTATCGTCGATACCAATACCGATAGCCTATACTTTATAATAATTACATGGATGCATCATCAAATTGCTAAATCTGATGGAATTTTCATAACCTTTAAGTGTTTTTGTGATTTTTTCCCACTGGATTAGTAATAGGTTAAAACCCAGGAAATATAGCTGCTGGTGCTGGCCACTTCCGGGCCTGGTTGCTTGCTTGTTTGTTGAAAACAAGCAAGCAAGCAGTTGAAAGTAAAACTGTGCTGAAGTACTAGAGTAAATATATTTTCCACCTCAGCTGGAGACTGATAATTCATTGATCCATTGATTGTTTTTGGCCTGGAGATGATGGACTTTTTTCAGATCTCCAGTGGAGAAATAAAAGCCCCAGAGTGCAGGGTTCAGCTTCATTTATTACACAAGAGAAGAAGGGTAAACAGCACACTTACTGGAGGACAAACAGTTGCATTTGTTTTCCTCAGATTGATGCTACTTCGTCAATTATCCTGTTTACATCTTCACTTCCTGTCATTTGAAATTATCAGGGTTTAAAATTCCCACTGAGCAAGAAAAAACAGCAGCAGAGTCAGATTTGTTTACTCAGACTTTGTCTTCATTCCTCCGTCATTTTCTTCTTTTTCCCTCCTGACTGACGGCAGGATGCTGTAGGTTTTGGTCCAGTAGGACACGTAGTCTGATCTCAGGTCATAACTGAAAAGACAAAACAGACACATTACTATCAAAATGTAAACTCTCTGTCCTCTAACAGTAAACCATCATCTTCTTCAACTCTCAAAGCTTTATTGTTTCCATTTCAATAAATACAGTAGAATAGAAAGTGTAGGAGTGTAGTCAGCCAGTAGAGTAAAATAAAGTTCAGTATGCTAATAATATAAGGTAACATTGACAAATATACAACAAAGAATACAATTTTGCAGTAGTGTTGAATAAAGAGTAAATAAATAATAGAACAGAGTAAAAACGTGAGTAATAGAATAGACTCAAAGACAGTAAAGCAGAAGTACTATAAAGACAGTGATTTGAGAGCTGAGTAAAATATCAGTCGAGTAGACAGTGTAGTACCTCACAGAGGACTTGGCCATCTTGTGGTTGATGATCAGGTAGGGATGGTGGTGTTTGGTGTAGAGGGGCCAGGGAACTGGAACTCTACTGCTGCCATTACTGGGATCACTGGATAGATGAGAGTGAGAGTTTACACCAGTATAAGAAAGGACAGGCCTGTTCACACCATTCCATATCTGTTTTCTGTGTCCAGATCAGTCCAGGCCACTGTAAACCAGTTCTGAACAATGCTAAACAGTTTAAACTAATAATCATATTAGTTAGTTGAGACCAGTTTGAGTCAGTTTATACACAGCTGGCACAAGGTTTAAACCAGTTCATACCAGTTCAAACACTTCAGTTTCATTCAGACCAGTTTACACCCGTTTCAGACTTCTTCAAACCAGTTTCACGCTTACTTCAGACCAGATCAAACTACTCCAAACCAGTTCAAACTGCTTCAGGCCAGTTCAAACTACTTCAGATCCAGTCAGACCATTTTACACATTTTTTTTTTTTCAAAACCAAACTGACCAGTAGTCTTGTTGGCAGACCTCAGATGTGTTGACCTATGAGTTTGTAGTGCGTGCTGGGAGTTTACCCGGTCCTGGCGAAGTTGGTCCAGTACGCGATCATGTACCTAGACAGGTCCCGATGTCTGGGGAAGTAGATCAGCGGGATGGCAAAGGGTTTACCAAACAGGTACTGCAGGTCCTCTGCGTGCTCTGCCTCCACCCAGCGAGGGAATCCTGGGATACGAGTCTTCATGTTGAACAGGTAGGAGAAGGTATGGGCTCCACTAAGGGACATACAACAGAAAATAGAAGGTACATCCTGGTCAAACCAGCAGCTGCAGCGGTCCCTGATGCTAACATCTGCACTTGAAATGTTTGACCTCGCAAACTAAGTGCAATAATTGCACATGTGAACATGTCCCTGTACGAAGACACCCATTGTAGTTATACAGATCCATATTATATATCAGGGACATCAAATATATCTGTAACTTTAAACACGGAGCAAACAGAGCTGACCTGGAGTTGTTGGCGTGGAGCTGGAGGGCGATCTGAGTTGGAACCAGGAACAGGAAGTCAGTCTCTATGTCGGCCACTGTCTTCTTTACCACTGCCGGATCCGGAACAGAACCCCAGTGAGACGAGTAAACTCTGAAGGCCGAGTCGACAGCGGTGTTCCCCTTCTCTTTAGTCAGACCAGCCAGCAGACCCCTAACGTTTTCTCTGAGGACAAACATGACCGGTATACACAACCATTTCTGTCAGCATTTTCTGTCAGCATTTTAACCCTTTATCTAGAAAGATTACAACTTCATTATGTCATTTTTTTAAGAGAGCACATTGCAAATTCACAGGGTGAATCCAGCTGCCTGGTTAGTGGATAGTACTTGTGATGAATAACGACAAATTAAGTTTTTACAAAAATTGTAAATTATTATTGTGAACATCTCTGTCTGAGAATGTTTAGGTGTGACCTTTACTGTAAATGAGTCTGGTATCTGGTCCTGATACTGGTTTTGCATATCCAGCCGGTCAACTTTCTTTTTCAAAAGTCTCTAAAACAAGCTCATGTTTCGGTACTCACACAGTGGTGTTGCCATTTTTCTTGTTAATAGAAGGAACGTCGACTCCAGCAAAGATGTGTCCGTCCATGCTGTTGACCCCGGCCATGTAATCAAACTGAGCCGCGTTGTGAAACAGCTGACTGGGCTCATTGGGAATAAAGTCGCCGTCGATCACTGGAGCGAGTTCAAGTAGATCCATGACCGTACCTGCAGAAAGAGAGATGGAGATTTCCAATATTGACTTATTTCTGATGAGTTCATCAGGGTTCAGGTCGGTGAAGAGCTTGAGAGTTCTTTAGCTCCCTCTGCACACTCTCCATTTGTCTGCTATTCTGCAGACTTTCTTGGGGACTCAGTTTATAGTGTTGTAATGTTACAAATAATGTCAGGGGATATGCAATATTATAAGAACATATAAAAGGAAAGAGTTGCCAACTACAAGTCAACATGTAGGCTACCGGCCACAAAACTGTCCAGGTAACGTGATTTCTAATGTTGTATTATTGCACCCACTTTCATTGAACCACTTACACTGATCATGGATGTGGCATGATTAAACGTATGTGAGAGTTCACTGCTGATGGTTTATGAAAATAATGACTCATTCTTAAACATTTTTATGTGAAAACAACTTGCGTCCACATTAGTGTTTGCAGGTGGTTTTGTCCACAGTGAAACATCTGAACAGCATGAAAACAGTTCCATCATGTTGCTCTGTTTCTGCTGGAAGTGAAAGTAACATCAGACTAGTGTTTCTTAATATAAGAGGGACCAGAGATTAACATTTCCAAACAACTCGACATGTGGTTAGTCAATACTGGATAAAAAAGGTTTGTGTTTGTTTGTTAGGTCTCAAACAAAGTTAATTTTCTCCTGATGTGTCCGTCTGAAAAATGCCATTTTAGTGTCAGAATGTTCTGGAGATATGTGGCTTATGAGAAATTGGTCCAATATCTACTTTGGTGACTATGGGGCGAAAGGATCGCTCATAATCTGTGTTAACGTTCACTTCTCCCATTGGAATCAATACACTCAGACCTGCCTCCGAGTTGGGGTGTCTCGGTTCTAAACCGGTGTCACTCTCACTACCAAATGCGAGTCGAGTGCAGATGTGAGTTGCGCACACGTCACTTTGCGACAGCCCCAAACAGGTAGGCTAGACCAGATTTCACGCAGATGTTTTGCTGTTAGCCACAGAATAATGAGATAGGTACATTACATAGCAGTAATTTATTATTTAGCGTAAGGCATCATATTTTCCAACATGAACCCTGATGTCAGTTCTAGATTAGAGGCTGAAGTAGCCTACAAGAACCTGCTAATGAGAGACTTCTGTAATGTCAATACAATAAAAATGGACCTACATAATGAAGTTTGTTCACTGCTGGCTACAAGTAAACAATGAAACACAACAAAGGCTGTCACTTGAATGGCGTTTTGAGCTTACGTTAGCAATCAAACAATCATAGATAGCTAATTTCTCTTTTTTTTTATTTTTTTTAGATAGCTAATTGCTTGTAGCCGGATCCGGATCCCTTGGCATTATGCCTTAACCGTTTAAATCTGAGCATGCACAACTCACATCTGCACTCAACTCACATCGGGCAGTGACACCGTCTCTGATAAAACCAAGCAACCTGTGTATAAAGGTTTAGAAATAAACAGCGACCTTTGTGCACCTGCAGTGACGGGACTTCACAGCTAGACCTACGAGCTAATATTAGTCCACTTGCAAGTTAATGTTAACATAATTTGTCTGGTAACATATTTTAAGTCAGGTTTTATTTTGAGACTTTACAACAAAAGGTCCTTATCGGGTAAATATAGGATCTAAACTCTGGTTGATAATCTGCCTGAGGTTTTGACCACTGACCTGGAAGCTGGCGCTGACGGCTCCGGCTGATTGGCCAAAGATGGTGATGTTGTCGGGGTGTCCTCCAAACGCTGCGATGTTCCTGCGGACCCAGGAGATGGCAGCATGCTGATCCCACAGACCGTAGTTACCTGACAGGCAAAATAATTCACTGTTTACTGTTTCCTGTTTCTGACTGAGTTCAACTGGACATCAGAGAGCAGGCTCATATCAAACTGTTGCTCAGATCATAAACTCTTACATTTCTCAGAGTTCTTCAGCAAACCCACCTACACCTCTGCCCAGGACTGAGCACTGCATCTGGGGTGACTTCACCATTGCTACCCTCTCTCTCTGGAACTCCCCAAACACATCACTGCTACAAACAATTTCTACACGGACACCGTGCTTGCATTTTAGTTTTGATCCTTTTACCATATAGAGCATCTTTGAGGATCTAAGAACTAAAATGTGTGTGACAGTTAGTTGGGGGGCCTTTGGACACTAGGCCTTCCCTCAGGAAATGTCCCTGAGTACCTAGAACGCTTCCTGGTTTCCTTGAAATGGTCTATACGTGTAACTGACTCATACTGAGACAACAGCAGCTTGTAGCCAAGAAACTCTTCACACTGAAGATAGACGACTTGGACAAACATGATGAAGGTTACATGATCAGTGACGATATCACACCTGAACCGCCTCCCATCTGCTCCCAGAACTACACCTGTAATCACTTTTCAGAATGTGTGCGCTCTGCAGAAGCTGAAAAACAGAACTTATCTAGACAAGCTGACATCTGAGCATGGCAGCTGACCTAACAGCCAGTGTATTTGCCGACACACTGATAACACAACAAACACACAACAGCTCTGATCACATGCATGCTGGGAAATTACCAGCAGGCACCCAAACACAGCCGATCAGTCTCAAAATACTTCCCTGTGTGCTATAGCATGGATGGTTTCACCTGGTAGAACTTTACATTTAACTCTGCAAGAGAATCTTCAACATCTGCAGCAGGTGGAAATGTGTTGGATAATCCAGATAATCAATTATAATTTTAGTCATTGATCAGTCAGAATATTTGTTGTGTTTTAGCCCCAAACAGTTAACTGAGAAACAATCAACAGCAGATCAATGACAGTGTTGGTGTTCTGATCACACCTGGCAGTCGGGCGTCTCCGGTGCTGAGGAAACCCATCGTACCAACTCTGTAGTTCACCGTGACGACAATGACGTCGCCCCTGTCGGCCATCTCCTTCCCGTCGTACAGAGAGTCCCCGAGGATCTCCAGGTCGTTGGATGCCCCCAACAGGAACGCTCCGCCGAACAGGTACACCATCACCGGGAGGTTCTTCGACACTGATGGAGAGACAGAGGGTCGATGAAGAGCTTGTTATATCATCATCATCACTGCCAGGATATAGTTACTTCAAAGTGCTCATATTATGCTCATTGTCAGGTTCATAATTGTATTTAGAGGTTGTACCAGAATAGGTTTATGTGGTTTAATTTTCAAAATGCACCATATATTTGTTGTACTGTACATTGCTGCAGCTCCCCTTTTCACCCTGTGTGTTGAGCTCTCTATTTTAGCTACAGAGTGAGGCATCTCACTTCTGTACTATCTTTGTTGGGAGTCGCACATGCGCAGTACCTAGGTAAGGACTACTTCCCAGTCAGAAGCAGAGTATGAGGGCGTGCTACGCTAGCAGCTAGCCGAGCATTATAACGTGTGTTACAAAGTGACGCACGTTCGTCACGGAAATAAAGGCTGGACTACAACAGAGCTGTTTGGAGCAGTTGGTGAACAGTGTTTTTGAGATGGTAAGTCTCTTTGGGGTGGACTTTGGATTATTTCACTTTGTAAACCTATTACATGCACAAAAAAATATATAACACAATAAAGGAAAGGGGAAAAGCCAAAAAGCATAATATGAACACTTTAATGTAAAACAGCTCCAAAAGATGAGTGAAGTTGTTTGTGAAGTTTAACAGGAAGCAGCTTTAAAACGCCACAGACATCCGACTCCTCATGTGTTGCATCATTGCATCAGAAAATACTGAAGTATGGTTCATAACTAACTGTAACTGTTGAAACACCAGTAGTGGTAACAACATTTACTCAAGTACTTTTTTATGGTATTTGTACTTTACTTGAGTTTATTGCACGTGCATGTGGCTCGGGGAAGGGAAAGGGAGGTTTGGGGTCCCCCTGCCGACCAAGGATAAGCGGACGACGATGGATGGATGGATGGACTTGAGTATTTCTCTGCTATTTAATACTTCAATTCCACCACATCTGGGAAATGTTGTACCTTTTACTGCACTACATTTATCTGACCGCTTTAGTTACAGAGTAGTAGTAGTAGTTTACAGATTCTGAGTATTAAAACAAAATATAATCAACTAATAAACAATTATGTATTATTATAGATTAAACTACCCAGCTGCACACAAAGTTCCATCTTTACCAGCTGCATCATTAAAGTGATAAACGCATTAATGCATCCATTATGATAATCCAGTAATCCTGGTAAACACTGTGGCGAATACACACTGTGTGAGTGTGTGTGTGTGTGTGTGTGTGTGTGTGTGTGTGTGTGTGTGTGTGTGTGTGTGTGTGTGTGTGTGTGTGTGTGTGTGTGTGTGTGTGTGTGTGTGTGTGTGTGTGTGTGTGTGTGTGTTACATACATGTTAGTCCCTGTGGAACGAAGATATTAAGGTAGAGACAGTCTTCACTGCCCCGGGTTTCTTTCTGCAGCAGGTTCACCTGGAGGCAGCGGTCCCGATATTTATTTGCCTTCAGAATTCCTAGAAACAACAAACCTTTGTATTTATTTCCATTCTCTGTTTTATTCTCATTGTTCAGTTGATTGACATTTTAAACACAGTGACCTGGGAGGATTAACTAAAATGCCATTATGGTGTGTATTCTTAAGTAGCCTACAGAGTTAAGTCAGGACTAATCAACATGTTACATTGATCTTTATAGGTGTTTGTTGGTTGGTGTTTCTAAATATGAACAGAGCCAGGCTAGCTGGTTCCCCCTGTTTCCAGTCTTTATGCTAAGCTAAGCTAACCACGTCTTTCTGGGTCGCTGTAAAATCATGGCCTCAAGCACTTTTAATAAATTGCTTCTTGCCAAAATTCAAAAGTGGCATACTGCCATCAGATGAGACTGAAGCTCTGTGATTGGATGTTTGGTATAATGCCAAGTTCACATTCACTAAACGACTTACCACTGTCTTGTGAATTTGATAGGCTGTTACATTATGTCCCTTGTCACTTCTTGCATGCGTGTGATTTGTGACAAAACGTAAACCAGACAGACTCATCTGGGATTCCTCCTGGTGAAAGATCTTGTAGTGTGTGACCACCTCACCTGGGCATCACAGCAGCCAGGTGAGAAGTTAAAGGTCCCATGACATGCTGCTTTTTGGATGCTTTTATATATGCCTTAGTCAAGGCCGGATTTACCACCGGGCCGATTGGGCCGGTGCCCAGGGGCCCACGACCTCTAGGGGGCCTCCAAGACCCCACAAACTGTGTGGGCTTCTTTTTTTTTTTTTGCTTATTAAATTAAAATAAAATTAATTAATGAGTGTTTGTTTGTGTGTATGTGTGTTAGCAATAATTTATTTACACACAAAAAAAGTATCATGATCAGTTTTTGTCTGTCAGCTGTGTCTGATGATGAGTCAGGTTACCGCGGAAACTGTTGATAGCGGCAAGAGTCAAGACAGACGGTAAAAGATAGTGTGGGAAAAAAAGACAGTTGAGGACATCGAAAAAACAAACATGGATAAAAAACGGTGGAGCAGTGGAGCCACAAAACGAAAAAAGAGAGAATGATAGCAGAGAGGATGTAATGAGAAGAAATATGCCAACCATCTCCACTTTTTTAAAAGTCGGCTTGACACAAATAAAGCGCCTGGCGCCGCCTGCTGTGGTGCTAGCGAAGAGGAGTTCAGCATCACAGCCTTGCTAATATTTCAGATGAACCTGTCTTACCTGAGCATCAGCACCAGCACGAGTCGCACGACAATTCAGAAAACCACAGCCCGGCTGGAGTGACAGACACCTGTCCAAGTGCCCCCCCACCACCACCACAGTCCCCGACTCCCCTTGAGACCGAAACCGCTGAAGGCGGCAGAGACCCGGCGGTGACGGCTAGGTTAACGTAGGCTACATTACCAGTTTGACAGCCTCAAAACGTAGGCGAATCTGTTAGCCTACTTTTCCCCTCATTAAAAACCTTGATAGGCTAATTATAGATGCCTGGATCGGCGCCGAAGCCTTCCGAATCTGCGTCCACCAACCCACCTAAATAAATATCTTTTTCTGATTTAGCTAGAGCCCAGCTACTCTGACCTGTCCCGTATGATATGTTGCCTTTTAAATCATGTAACGTTGTTGTATTAATGTTGACTGTTCATTTTTATTATCAGATACGCGGTCTAGGCTTATCAATACCTAATAGACATGTGTGGGACTCATTCTCTAATTGAGTGTACTTTCACGTAATAGGCCTATTTCACATAATAATTTAAAAGTTCGTCTTTTGCCGTCAGTTCACTGCAGAGAAGTAGCAGCCTGTCGCCGGTTGCGGTTTTTGGCTCGGGCGAAGCGGACACACGGGGTTCGGCACGAGGGTGTGTGTGTGTGTGTGTGTGTGTGTGTGTGTGTGTGTGTGTGTGTGTGTGTGTGTGTGTGTGTGTGTGTGTGTGTGTGTGTGCCCGTCCTACCAAAGCAGAGAATTAGCTACACACATTAGTTCATTATAGGTTAAGTCTTAAATATATTTGGAATATGCATTGAAATATTCCCATTTTACATGAAAAAAGTTACTCTCAGTTTGCTACATTGCATAGCATTACTGTATGTGTTGGGGTACATTTTGATATCATTCATATACAATTGGACACCTGAGTATTACCCCCATATTGATATAAATACACCCAAAACAAGCTTTTAGGGATATTGTAGTCAAATATAGTGATTGTAATGTCATAATGCAGCAACAAAGTAATCTGTATTTTCTGTCTATAAAAACTACTAATCAATTAAAGGTTAAGGCTGGTGATAGTCTGTATTCTTTTATTTTTTTTATTTTAATGTTATGTTGTCATTACATTTCAGGAAATTATGACATAGAATAAAATAGTTGCCACAAGGACAGCTTTCCTGTAAGTCAGGGGTGTCGAACTCAAATACACAGTGGGCCGAGATTAAAGTCAGGGGCCAGACTGGTTCAACGTTTATTGAAAACTTATTGCACATATTGAACCTGAAACTAACAAGGCCTATAGATTATTGCCTATAAAACATACATTAGGAAATAAAAGAAATATAAATAAATGTGTTCATAGTAAGTCAGATGTTTATTAATGTGCATTATTATTTGCTTATATTTCAGAACCACATCCATCTTCATGTTTGAGTTGTAAATACATCTCAAAGTCAGACAGGTTCAAGTTCTTACTGGACACCCTACAGCCGGCCAGTGTTATAGCCAGTTTTCAATAGTAAATTAAAACTGTGATCATTTTGGTCACTATAACCGTGAGGTCATACTGTTACATCCCCATGACTCTAGTTATTGTTAGTTATGTTATTAGGCTGTATCTTCATAGATTTTAATCTGCTTTATTGCAATACATTCTGTTAATTTTGTTCTGTGATAATTCCCATTTTGTCTTTTGTTTTATAGATATTTATAGATCTCCTTTGCTGTTACAGTTAACATCACAAGAAATGGAGTTGGAGAAAGTGGTTTTGTTTTAAACTAAAGAAAAACCCACAGCTTCCTTTTACTGTTTCTAAAATGTAAGATACTGTGTGAGTTTGGGCCACGAGTTCTGGGAGGGGGGCCTCTAAGATTTTGTGCCCAGGGGCCTCTGCTTTCTAAATCCGTGCCTGGCCTTAGTGGTCCCCTAATACTGTATCTGAAGTGTTTTTCCCGAAATTCAGCCTTGGTGCAGAATTACAGCCACTAGAGCCAGTCCCACAATGAGCTTTACTCAGGACGTGCCATTTCTGTGTCATCTTCTTCTGCCACTTTGCTCGTTTGAAAGCCATGATGTCTCTCTCTCATGGGTTGGCCAAATTCTCTGGGGGGGCAAAGCAGAGAAAGGAGAGGTAACCTTGCTTGTTATGACCTCATAAGGAGCAAGATTCCAGATTGGCCCATCTGAGCTTTCGTTTTCTCAAAGGCAGAGCAGGATACCCAGGGCTCGGTTTACACCTATCACCATTTCTAGCCACTGGGGGACCACAGGCAGGCTGGGGGAACTCATATTAATGTTAAAAAAATCTCATAAAGTGACATTTTCATGCCATGGGACCTTTAAATCACTGGAGGCCAACTGGGGCTCCTGGTTGTCATGGAAAGAGTCTGAATGAATGAAATGTGAGTCGAGTTACATACCGCTCCATCCAGGATGAGGTTTTGGTTTCTCCCACTTTCCAGGGACATCAGCGAAGGGAACTCCCTTAAAGACGTCAACGCTCCTAAACAGCCCCATCCCGTGACTCTTTCCCTCTACCTTCCCACCCTCCGTCCGCACCACACCCAGCTACACACACACACACACACACACACACACACACACACACACACACACACACACACACACACACACACACACACACACACACACACACACACACAGACATATATATCACAGGTCTGTGGTCACTATGTGATCTTGTGTGATGATGACCTTCTAAAACCAAAGGCTCCTCAGAGTTTGTAATGAACCAGAAGTGGAATTATCACTCTGCTGATATTCTATATTTCTTCTTCATGTTCAAACTCAAACCAGCAGTGAATGTATCTTCTAACAAGTATTCTGTGTGGATCACAGCCTGATCTTCTTCCTCTGTATCATTAAATCACATCAATGAGCCACACTGTTGCACTGGGTGACATCATTACCATGAAAACACACACACACATACACACACACACACACACACACACACAGTGATTTATTTTGAATCAATCCCACATACACTATCCTGCTGCCCCACATACTCACTAGAGAACTATTTCCTCCTGTTTGTTTGATAAATACTACAGTGAGCAGCTATTTTAGGAAATTACTGCTAAAACTATATACAACTATATTTATATATATATATATATATATATATATATATATAAAACTCTATAAAACTATATATATACTATATTGTGTTTTTATAGATTTACGTCTTCACTAGTAACCAATGGGTTTGGAGCTTAGAGCAACACACAGGAAGTGCAGTAGTATTGAGAGAATGAATGTCATGACGTTTGAGTCTGAACATGAGATTTACTGTAATGACAATAACTCTCACCACGTGCATACTTAATATTAATTGAATTGTATAAATCTGTGATGAAGTCACACTCACCTTTGCAGCTGAGGCTGAGTTCAGACAGACGCCGAACAGAATCACCAATAACAGCATCATCACCTGTCTGTCTACAGTCACACAAACTGACCTGCTGCTGCTATTTATACTGATATTAACTGAGGGAAACCTGTTATCTCCAACAGCTCTGCTGAAGGCAAACTCAGCTTTACAGCAAAATATTGCAATATTTTCCGTGGCAATACTGTATCGATCCATAGACACCAACAATCTACAAGTCTACATCAACTGGGGTATTAGTTACATTTTTTACCCTATTGACTTTTATTAATTTATTTATTATTACATTTATATAGCGCTTTATCATAGACACTCAAAGCGCTTCGGGGGGACAACTACTCTTGGTGATGTTAGAGAGTACCCCCCCCGAAGTGCTTTGAGTGGCTATGATTAAGTGTTATATAAATGTAATAATAAATAAATTTAAAAAAGTCAATAGGGTTAAAAATGTAACTAATACCCCAGTTCATTACTTACATTACTGCAAATGAGGCATTAAAGTACTAACTTTTGGTGAATTTAGGAGAAGTCTACTGACAAAAATAGACAAAGTGTATTATAAAATAAATATTTTTTTTCCACTAGGCGGAAGGCACCTGGGAACAAAATAGCCCCAAATCTCAAAATTTAAAAATTATGATTTTTTTCTGTAGTGTCTCCCGTAATTTTTTTCAGGAGTTTTTTAGTATTCTGTTGTTTTGTTTCTGTGTAGTGAACATAGTAAACCGTGGTGAACTGTAGATGACTCCAACTTTAAAGTAAAAGTTACTCACCAAGCAATAAGTCATCGGACTGAGAACACACACAGCTGCTGGTCACACACACACACACACACACACACACACACACACACACACACACACAAATATAACTATGCTGGCTTGTATTGTAAAGTGCTTTGAGTGGTGTTAAAAAGGAAAAACATGTACACACTGTTAGCCTACTGTAGCCCTATTACATAACTCAAGTACTGTGCATAAGTTAGCCATTCCTGATAACCAAGTTCACTTTGACTGGTGTACAGGATTTATCAGAAGCTGCTTCAGATCCATAAAACTGTTATTATTGCATTTTATTTTGGCGCAAAGACTTTCCACTGGAGAACTGTAAAATGTCTCTCTGTTACAGTGACGGTGAATGTTACTATATATACTATACACTATACTATACATACTATACAGTAGGCCTATATATACACCCCAGTGTCTACTTTAGACAGACAAACTAGTCACCATGTTTTCTTTTCTGGTCATTTCATTTCATCTGATTTCAGACTTTCTGTGATGTCACAGATTGGCCACTGGCATCTCCCAATCTGAACTCCCAGCATAGGATGAACTAGTAAAGATAATACAGAATGTAAACAGTCCTTTTATCGGTATATAGCCTACGTATTCACAGTCTATGGTGCCAACAGCTGAAGTTGTCATGTTTCCAGAGGGGTGGGGGGTAAGTCTGGAAGGCAAATTTAATTTCCAGAAACAAAATGTCTTATAAATTAATACATATCAAGCACAAGATAGTACTCATTCACCAGACAGTAACGCTGCAGTATTCATGATACTTTGCTACATTTCGTTGTACTTCTGCACGAACGATAAAAAAAAATCTCCTCTGTTGGCGGTTTACATCAAACACGTTCTCGGTTGAAGCTCGTATTTCACATATTCTGCTCCCGCCGTGAACGCCTCCTGGCGTTGATTGACAGGCAAAGGGTGGGCGGGGTTTCGTGTTGCTCAACATGGCTGCGCCCTGCTCGGATCAACAGGTCTAAAGGTAACCGAGTTAAACTTTATTTCTAACGTTTGTTTTTTACTTTTACAAACTGACTCTGTTTGTCTCTGGGCACCGGAAGTTACCGAACAGCTGCATGCGGGAAAATAACGCCGTCAGCTCCATTAGCTAATATGCTGAACTCCAAAACACACAGCAGACTGACAGCTCAGCTGTTTGCATGTTAGCTTAGCATCCTGCTGTTAACTGTGAGCTAATATAAAGTCTGTATCACGATAGGAAGTGGTGATAATGCCAACTAAACTTCAATCTGAACTACAGATGTCTGCAGGTGTGACGTCACATTAAGCTTATTAGATAACAGCCGCGACGTCACAGAGAGACAGATTACATAACACTCAAAACACACTACTAGACAGTAGCTACTGCAACTGTCCGCAGAGTACACTTACAGAGTATTTTACTACTGAAGTACATATAGTTATACCCAGTGGTGGAAGAAGTACTAAGATATTTCACTGCAGTAAACAAGTAAACGTCCTGCGTTCAACATTTTACTGAAGTACAAAGGTATCAGCATCAAAATACACATAAAGTACCAAAGGTATATGTGCACATTATGCAGAATATTATATATTATATTATTGTATTATAATTGTTGATGCTTTAATGTGTTCATCACTTTAATGTTGCAGCTGGTAAATGTAGAGCTCATTTAATTATTTGATATACTGCTGGGTAGTTTAATCTATTCTTACTCCACAGCGCTGTGGAGATAGGTCTGGCAATGCAAGACTATTTATCCTATAATAATATTTTGTTTTGATAATCAAAATCTGTAAATGTAAGCAAAGTAACCAAAGTTATGAAATAGTTGTAGTGGAGTAAAAAGTACAATATTTCCCTAGAAGAAGTATAAAATAGCAGAAAATGGGAATACTCAAGTAAAATAAAAATACAGCACTTGGGTAAATGTACTCCGATAATAAGAAACTTCCAAACAAGATTAAAATAAAAACGAAGACCCCAGGAACTGAAACCCAGGTGATCAACAACCTGTGTCAGGAAATGAAAGATTCTCCTCCGCCCTCTAAAGCCTAGGCTACATAGACAAAGACACACCTGCATTTCATATTTTCAATTCTGAGCTTCTTCTTTCATTCACTAAGTGTTATACATCATATGATTCAGGGGAACCTACCATTTCTTTCTGGTTCAGTGTCAAGTCACCATCATGTATTACCCTCATCGAAATCCCCTCTGAGAGTAAATATCACAGTGTTATATATCATTGGAAAATAGACAAACAATCTGTCAATATATGGAAGACAGCAGTCGTTTATTTTTCTCTCTTTAAGGTACACAGACATGTGTGTTGTTGGAGAAATATCTCTCTCTCTCTCTCTCTCCAGGTGTTCATGATGTCCAGTCAGCAGGTCAGTATCATTGAGCTCCTGCTCTCATTGGACAGTTCAGAGCTGCAGGAGGCGGAGCAAGTCAGAGCAACAGTCAATCAGCAGCTGAGTACAGGTAAGTCTCCCTGTGTCCACCTGTTTATTTTATACTGTTACATTTAACATATATATTCATTAATAGTTTAATCTTTTTCTTGTACACCATTTTTCAGTATTATTTGTTGTCCCTACATGACACCAGTATTTATTATACATTTATGTTCTTCTTGTGTCAGTGATTAAAGCAATTAAAGCGTTACATCTACATTGCAATGAATTGTTGGTAATTGAATCAGTGAAGTGTCTTTCCCAAGAGGACCCTCTTAAGGCCAAATCATACTTTTAGCATCCGGCGTGGTGTTGGGCCGATGTCTGCGAGTGTCCATGTGGCCCCCTATTTGGACGTCTGGGTGCAGCCCGAAATGAGTGACCGAGCGGAGTGTACGCATAGCAAGTGCGCTGACTTTGATGCTTCTCCTCGTCGATGCTTCTTATCTCATCCCAGTCTCTGGTCCTATTCTCGTTAAGCTGTTACACATTATATTTTATTTTTTTGCTTTTTTTTCTTGTTCAGCCAAAAACAACAAACAAAGGAGCTCTACGCCATTTCTTTCTTAATGCACATGCTTCTTGTAATCTTTTTCTTTTATTTATTATGGTGGTTGGCAAACAACATTATTGTGCGTTAGCGCTACCAACTGTAATGGAGTGTGGATCGGGAAATACACTTGCATGAAACGCAAGACCGCCGCGGACCCCTTAATTGTAGTATAAACGGAACTGCGTGCACGTCCGGACACCAGTACAAGTCTGTCTGCGAACGCCAAAAGTATGTCCGAGCCTTCACAGTCTGCAGACAGACCACAAGCCACCTTGGGGGCCTGGGGCTGGGTATCGTTCAAAAATACTCGATACCGGTACCAATACCGGTTCCTAAACGGTACTTCTTTTTTTTTTTATACCAATTTTATAAAACAAAAAGATATTACAACTTTACACATTACAGCACAAATCTGTTTATTTATTTTTCAGCTCCTACTATGTGAGCCCAGTCTCTCTGCGTAACATACTGTAGAGTTTTTCCTGCGTGTCTCTACGACGTGTAACAGCCAATCACCAGCATGATTAGATCTTGGTAGAAGCATGCTGTGTGCTTATTGGCTCACTGATCTGATACAGATTTACTCCTTAGGCATTGAAAATGGGTTATGAATGACGAGGCATTTTACGCTACTCAACACTTTAGAGGCAATTCGGTCGATGCCTAAAAAGGATTGACTTCGGTACCCAGCCCTATAGGGCCCTTTGTACTTGGACAGACCTCAGTCCTGCTCCTGTCAGTCTGATGTGTAGTTTCTCCTCTCAGACAGAGGAGGTGCTGTTCTCTCCTCTCTGGTGGAGTATTACCTGGACTCGTCCTCCTCTCAGGTGGTGCTCCTGCTCTCCTCCATCAGAGAGCCTCATCACAAGGTGAACGGACTCTCACTACTTCATATTTCTGGTATTTATCAGTGTTACTGATGATTACATGTAACTTATATAACATATGTTGTAACGTCCGTCCAGCCCCTGCTGGAGAAGCTGAATGAGTCTCTGAACAGACCTGGATCCAGATTGGCTGGTCTGACCCTGCTGGGTGACCTGATCAGGAAACAGCCTCCCTGGGTTCATCACATCAGCCGCTCGGCTCTGCTGCTCTCCCTGCTGCGCTGCCTCAAGGTACTAATGCTCATACATATACTAGATACTGTAATACTGATACTAATACAAAGCCGCAAGCAGGATTACAGCCCTTTATTCCAACTTACTTTGGTGGTTCTGTGCCTCGTCTTAGTGGACATTTCCATACTTTTAATACTTTAATGACATTTTCATAATTATACTTACATACTTTTATTGACGGAACATTCCATCAATGCATGACTTTTATTGTAAAAGCTTCAGCTACGTAGCAAAGATGGCAATCGTTGAGGGCGAGTAGTGTCCCGCATTCCACACGCATTCAACTTTTTGAGCCAGATCTCGTTAATGTGAACGCACTATGCACTCAAAATAGCAAAGTGTAAGTACAGAAGTGTGCAAATTGAGACACAGCAAGAGTATTTTTTTTACAGTGTGTACTAGGGGTGTGAATCTTCACTGGTCTTACGATTCAATTACGATTATCCTGTCAACGATTCGATGCATCACCTCCGCAATTTTATTATTTATTGCTACATCAACAAATTTAAGCAGTCAGATATATACGAACTCCCCTTTTTATTGTATCTGGTCTTAATAAAGACACTTCCTGAATATAGCGGAGTTTGAACACAGCAGACAGCAGACAAAAGGCAAAAACAGAAAAAGAAGCGACTGGAAAATCAACAAGTAATATCAGTAGGCAATGATCAATTATGGTCTGTCACTGCATCGATGCAGAATCGTCTAGGTCCGCATTGCGAAGCATCGTATAGAGTATTTTTGATGTTGTGTATGAGGTTATGATGTCTCAGTATTGTTATATTGCATCGTGTATTCTGTCACATTCCTTCAGACACACAGAGAAGTTTTCACGTTACGAACCTACGTATATATCAAACCTGTGTTCAGCTCTGCCTTTGAGCAAGGCATTAAACAGTCTGCTGGTGTCCTCAGACAGAGACCGACGTGGTGGTCCTGATCACCGGCGTCCTGGTCCTCATCACCCTATTACCCATGATCCCTCAGGCCGGGAAACAACACATCTACGACTTCTTCGACGTGTTCGGACGCCTCGCTTCCTGGAGCTACAAGAACCCTGGTATGAAACGCACACGCACACACGCAGACACACACACATGCACGCACACACGCACACACACACACACACACACACACACACACACACACACACACACACACACACACACACACACACACACACTAATTGTGTATTTATTTGCAGCTCTGAGGTGATATGAATCCAGGTTCTGTGCTCTGAATTGTCGTTGGGGCGTTTCTAATTGGCTGGTTGTTGTCCCCTGCAGGTCATGTACCTGTGGTCCACCTGGTCCACCTCCATGCAGGTGTGTACTCTCTGTTCCACCGTCTGTACGGGATGTTCCCCTGTAACTTCATTTCCTACCTGAGGCTGCACTACAGCATGAAGGAGAACCTGGACACCTTCCAAGAAGTCGTCAAGGTCAGTACAGACCACCCGAGACCAGCAGTGAGCAATTCACTTTATGTAAAAAAAAAAATAAAGGCAAACAACTGGTAACATAATACTTCCTGTTTACATCGTCCATATTATCAGAACTGTAGTTGGAATACATAAATTGAAGGAAGACCAGGAACTATAGTCAGAGAAACAAACTCTAATAATATCAACTCAACATGAACATTGTGTTGTTGTTTTTTTTTATATATATTTTGAATGTAGATAATGACTTATTAATCAGTGATACACTGATTAGCAGCATCACCGTTGACAGAAAAGTCTGCAACATTAGACCAGTTCACAGCTGCTGTGATGCAGCAGCTGCTCCGTTTCTCAGATAACATACGAACGAACAATTTCGTTCAACACGCAGCCGGTCGTCTACGCGAGTGCATGGTTAAAAAGCAAGTATATCTCTGCCCTGATATTCCTGTTTACATGCAGTTAACAAAATAGGGGGGTGGGATGGCAACCAACAGCTGTTGGCTAGTTGGTTTGTTGGCAAACGCGCAGAGCTGACCGTAAACAGGCAAGATGCCAAGTGCGCTAAAAAACAACAACAATTGAGATGCATATTCTGAATGTGCTGTATACATGTCGAACGAATGCTCCTAAACATGTCTTAATCGTTAAATGCTACTTTCGGAACTGAAAGTTCGGAAGTGATGAAGGAGACCGCAACAGATGAAGAAGTCAGATGATCTTGGATTCAAGTGCAGCTTTATTCAAACTATGAACAAACTCATCGTGACATGAGACAACACATTTGAACCCACTTCATGCTACAGTTCACTAAACCTAATCAGGAATAACATATACATAACCCGTATCAAATTCGGAATATTGTCATATTCGGAATAATAGTGCAATATTAGTGTGCATGTAAACATAGTTACTGAAAGGAGAGGAAATGTTGGTCACAGTGAAGGAAATAAAAGTCTGTCTGTTTGTCTGCCTGTCAGCCGATGTTGGAACATGTCAGGGTTCACCCAGAGTTGGTCACAGGGACCCAGGACTATGAACTGGACCCGTCTAGGTGAGTACTGGTAACATACACAGGAACCAAACCTGAAAAAAAAATGAATTTTCAAGATAAAATACATACACACGCAAAATGCCTGACGTCACCTTTTTCAGCTGACTTCCTGTGTGTCTCAGGTGGAGGTGTTATGAGGTCCACGACATTGTGATCGAGTGCTCCAGAGTGTCTCTGGATCCTCTGGAGTCGTCCTGTGAGGAAGACATTTACTCCTCCCTCAGAGACCCTCCTCCCTCTCCCTCCCCCTCCCCCTCCCCCCTGAACCGCATCTCCAGTCCTTACAACACAGAGACTGCCAGCAGCTCAGGTAACACACACACACACACACACACACACACACACACACACACACCTTGCATCCTCATGACGCACTTATGAATTTAAAGGTATACATTAATGGATGTGCTGATTGACAGGAAGCACAGTTTGTCCTCTGCTGCTGTCTGGACCTCCCACTCTTCCTCAGTTGACACTCAACAACTCCTACATACAGGTATTGTAATACTCTCCTTCCTCCCCCCCCCCCCCCTCCCTCGCTCTGCTCACCACATACTTTGTGTTCAGGCTGATGATGTCACATGGAGTCCCTCCTCGCAGTGTGGTTTGTCAACACCCCCTCCTGAAACTGCTGCTACAGGCTCCGTCCACCCGCTGAGCAGGACCGCCTCCATCTCAGGTGAGACACTGTGAGACACTGTGAGACGCTGTGCGACACTGATATGTGCTGAAATGCTTGCTCTTGGGGGAATAACTAGAATTGTTGGGTCCTAGTATATTATAGAGTGTGGTCTAGACCTACTCTATCTGTAAAGTGTCTTGAGATAACTCTTGTTATAATGTATACTCTTTATTGATCCCCAATGGGGAAAGTCTTGATACTGTAAATAAAATGTAGTTGAATTGATACAGATGAGACACTGTGGGACAGGTGAGACACTGTAAAGGGGAGACATTGTGAGACAGAGGAGACAGGTGAGACACTGTGAGACAGAGGAGACAGGTGGGACACTGTGAAACACTTAAGGCAGGTAGAAACTGTGAGAAAGAGGAGACAGGTGAGACACGTGAGGCAGGTGGGACACTGTGAGACAGAGGAGACGGGTGATGGTGTGTAAAAATAACTCTGAAGCCCGTCTGTCTGTCTGTTGGTAAACTCCAGGTGTAAAATGTACCTCATCAGTCATCGTCCCAGTGACACCGCTGACTAAAGACAACCAAAATTGTCTGATTCCTGAGAAAAACCAGGTGAGATCCGAGACCTGTATTACGAAGCAGAATTTGGGATTAGCGAGGTAACTTCAGGGTTAACCCTGGGTTTTCCGTTTTACGTCACATTTTACCGGGATAAATCACAATTCACAGAAAATTATGAAGAAAAAAAAAAAAAAACTCATATTGCGATCATTTGTGTATAATTGCGTTACTCGCGTTAGCAGAATAACACGCCGGTGTAGAGCTGTAGGCACCAACAATGTTTCTGTCTGTCATCAATATGGCCGAAATAACCACTATTGCTTTGTACTTGCTTGCTTCCTCACAGGTGAAGCTGGTCACAGAGCTACAGGGGTCATCCATTCAGCCAATTACAGAGAAGGAGGGAAGAGGCCAGAGTGATGTCATCAATAACATCTGTGAAGGTCAGTTCATCAACTGATTTATCAACTATGCAGAGGGCTATTTCACAGTATTTTCTAGCTATCCTGGCTGAATTTACTCTGTTTCATGAAGGCAGTGGCACATTAGTTACCGCACACACGCACACACGCACGCACACACACACACACACTTTCTGATCAGAGTTTTAAGGTTGTACGGCTGGTCCTAAGGTCCAACTAAAAATAAACATTTACTTACCACTGGTCCACTGGTCTTAACCGAAACTTGTCATTTGCACAAATTAACAGTTATACACTTGGCCTTAAAAGTGGGCAAAGGAAGTGAACATGTTACTCAGGAAATTTATATTATAGCCCATATGAGAGAGATGTTTCTGAATAATGCTTTTGTGAAATAGCCCTCTGGTTTATGTGGTAATCCACACTGAGCCACCACACTGACTGTGTCCCATAATAAGATCAACAACAAAATACTTTATTCATACATTGCTAAAGTTACAAAGTGTTTTACATGGATTAAAACATTTCACTGAAATGAGGCAAAGAAAATAATACGAAAGGTAATATTAAAGGTCCACTTACAGCTGTTTCTGGAGCTTTCAGTCTCATCTCATGGTTCTCATCAGCAGCTGGACAATAGTTAAGCCTATTTCTGTCAAACTACAATTTAAGACGGAAGCAAACGTATTATGTTCATGTTCCTCTCTTTTTCTCTGCAGACACCAGATCCCAGCAGCCTTCCTCCTCTTCTTCCTCCTCCTCCTCCTCTCAGCCCGTCCTCCTCACCTCCACCCCCGGCCGTGATGAGCCCTCATCAGGTTCAGCCCACCCCTTTTCTCCGTGCTCCATCTCACTCTGCTTCACCCCCCCGCACCCCTCCAACACCACACCCAGGTCAGAGGAGGGAGGCTCCACCCTGTTTGGCTTCTCGGGTCAGAGCCCCGCCCTTTCGTATGAACCCCTGTTTGAGCTCGCTCTACCCCGAGCCGCCACGCTGTACATTGGGAGGATGACACAGGTAAAGTGAACCAGACCAGGTGAGACAGAGACACTGTGAGCAAAAAGGGACAGGTACGGTGGCCCTGAGATACAGAAAACACACAAGTAACACAAAGGAAACTGTTTCCAGGGGACACTAAAAAGTGATGCACACATCTGAAATTACCAAGGCTGCATCTCATGCCCCTTATTTGATAGCTCCTCAACTCCTCGGTCCTCGGCTGAACCGGAAGTTGTTCTGTCCCTTCTCGGTGAAGGCCGTCTCAAAGCGTCTCGAGGAGGGATCATTGAGGAGCTATAGGGGAGGACACACGAGAGCAGCCTTCCCGGAAGCCGTACAGCTGGAGGAGTTGCTAACTCCGCCCAAACAGCTGATATATTCATGTGACGCTTCAGAGGAAAGGACGTCTCATCCCTCTAAAACACATTTGCTCGTTGCCTCTCTCCTCCCATGAGTCGAGGAGGCAATTTAAGCAACATGAGATGCAGCGCTATTCGCTATTCGCGGGTTTTGAATCAAATTAAACATAGTGGCCAAACGGTGGCATTACAACGTCCGTGTCCGTCACGTGATGCCCTCTGGCCCAAAAATACTTTCCCCCATAGACTTACATGGGTAAAGAGATGTCTGTAAATCAATGGATACATTTTTTTTTTTTAGCATCACAACCCCGTGAAATGACTCGTTTCACTATAAAACTTTGATCCAAAAGGCCCGATGACGTTTGGAAAGTCTAGAAGAGCCGCACAATTAAATCATTTAATCCCCATTCAAGTGAGCACAGCGCAGAAGCGGAAGTAGCTGTCTTGGCCAACAGAAGTGTCTTTGCGCGCCTGCTCAATGGGCCGTACAGTGCGGGACGCACCATATTTTTTTCTCCTGATAATGCTACATTGTGAACATCAATCGTGTTAAAGTCATAGAAAATAACAAAAGAAACCTCCCATATTTTCGATGCGCAGATGAGATCCCGTGTTCATAGTTTGATTCATTCAGGAGAGACTAAATGCCCTCGCTGCAACAAATTTCATTTATACAATCAAGGCTACACACTTATTAGTATTGTTAAATAACCTCACGTGGCCACTGATCGATGCTGTAGAGTATATGGTGGCCATATAACATCAAACATGAGTTTAACAACACAATTTATAAAAACAGCTTTTTATTGGGGACAAACTCAATTGACCAACGCTGGGACTCACTACATTGAAAACCTGTCAACATCACTGTTATTTGAATAGTGAGGCTAATAATAAGCTAATGGCTTAACGCTAGGTTAACAGGAGATACCTGCACTAATATCTAATCATCATAATGTTAAAATAAACCAAATAAGCAAAACTACATTTTTTTAAACCATTTTCCAGCACCACCGACATTTAGCTGACTTCATAACTTCAAAGGTCAAAAAGCCATGACAACAACAAATGTGTCCAGCCGAGTGCATCACTCCTTTCCTTAGAAACCGTCTCTGTTGTGTGGTGTTACTTGCAGTGTTATCTGTATTTGGTTGTGTTTTCTGTACTTGATGCGTTGAGCTCTCTGGGCCACCATAGACAGGTCTTGTAAAAACAACAGGAAGTTAGTTATTGTAGTTTGTCAGCAAAAACGCAGTGATTATGGAGATTAAGATTCTTCTTCTCTTTTTCATAACTCAGTGAAATGTGAGCACACAGACATTAAAGACATATTGATCTCATTCAATGCGACTTCTCAGGGATATATTTATCTCTGAAAAAAGCAAGATAAATGAAATAGTTGATAGATTACATTTAAGTAAACTATCAAACAAAACAAAAGTCCCAGTAGATTAAAGAGAATTCAAGGTGATCAATCTTTTCTTTTTATTGATGAATCCGTCTCGGTGCTGTTGTACTGTAGGAGGCGCTGGAGAGAGCAGCGGGGTGGCAGGAGGAGAAGGGAGGAGGAGGACGCGGACAGGGGGAGCACAAAGAGGAGGAGCAGACCTCCGTCTCTCCTCTAAAGGTTTTGGATCAGCTGATCGTCCACGGACACGATGCCCATGAACACCTCAGCAGGAGGTGAGACAGTTACCATAGAGATCATCAACATAGACACTAATGGAGCCCTGTGGTGCTAACTACAGGTACTGAGTCCAAATAACCACACAATAAACCCTTTCAGGATGTGGGTAACAACATGACACAAGGTCAGGCTTTTCTGCCCCACTAGTGGTAAAACTCAGTCATTTTGGTACCTGGATGAAGTCAACATTTTGTTCTCTATACATCACCCTACCGAATCCGCTTCTGTACAAACTTCCTTAAAGGTGCAGTAGGTAAGACTTACAAAACTAATTTTCTGTCATATTTGCTGAAACTGACCCTATGTTCCAGTAGAACTACATGAAGCAGGTAATTAAAAAAAAAATCTGGCTTCTCTGGTACCACCTACAGCCTGTAGTGAGATTTGCGAAAATCCATCACTCCCTGTTCAGATGCACCAATCAGGGGTGGGGGAGGGGGCATCTAACTGCGTGTCAATCACTGCTCAGTCCTAAGTCCTGGATCTTTACAATCCTACCTATGTCACCTTTAAATAATCATAAAGTTGGAATATTTTCCACGACAGAGTTAATGGCAGTTCAGAGGGCGAAAGTGTCAATGTAGACCAAACATGTCAGATGTCTGTAGTTCAACATGAAGGATCTAATCTGTGTGTGTGTGTGTGTGTGTGTGTGTGTGTGTGTGTGTGTGTGTGTGTGTGTGTGTGTGTGTGTGTGTGTGTGTGTGTGTGTGTGTGTGTGTGTGTGTGTGTGTGTGTGTGTGTGTGTGTGTGTGTGTGTGTCAGGTTGTCAGCAGCGAATAACTCGGTGGATCGGAGTCATTTTGGAGGTAAACAGCAGAGCATGAAAACCAAAGGTACCACAAACTAACAGTGATGACACTCAGACTCATTAACATGATTCACTGATATTGATTGATTGATTGATTGGCTTATTGATGAAAATGATTTGAATCATTTATTTATCAATGATTGAAACTAGCTTCTGTTTGTTTGTTTTTACAAAAAAATCAGTGTAAAATCATTATTTGTAACCTGATTGTTAGAAATCAGTTCTCACCACGTGTTCTCTCTTTTCAGCTACATGATCTTTGATGTTCGACTGAATTATCTCACTGTTAACTCTTTAAATTACGCCCAGTTTGTGTTTATCTACCTGACAGGTCCAGAGCCAACATGCTTCTTGGTATCTCAGGATTGTGTTGTTTAAATATCACCATATTTTATAAACATATCCAGTGTTGTTGTACACAATATGGTGCAAATCTGACAATGGACTAGGCTGACACACATATTTTAGTTCCAGGTAACTCATGCAATCTCCATCAGATCTGCCATTATAACACATTGAGCTCTGAAGTCACATGTTCATTGTTAGAGTTGACACATTTACTGTGTACATGCACTATGTTCTCCGGTGGTCTCCAAATTTATATATGCATGTTGAGTTTTTTTTAATTAGATGTTCAGACCATGTCTTGATCTGACTGAATTGTTTAATCAGCATGTAAATAGAAGTGAGCTCGTCCTAACTGGTAAACCAGCACTAACCAGTTTAACCAGACTAATCTGGCCTGCTTGTTTATCGTCATGTTTTGTTTTTTGTTAGTTATGACAGAGTGGATCTGTCGGTTCAGACTGAAATATACTTTGGATAGATTGTGATGAAATGGTTTTTAAAGTGAGGTTACAGCTCAGAGTTTCATCTAATACAGAGTAATTCCTGATTTCAAACATGATTACTTCAGACTCTAAACTCCAGACTTTCTTCAGGGCTTTAAACGCATCGCCTTCAGATTTGAGGTGAGCGTAAATAAATGATCACCACAGGTGTTACAGGTACTGTGTGTGTGTGTGTGTGTGTGTGTGTGTGTGTGTGTGTGTGTGTGTGTGTGTGTGTGTGTGTGTGTGTGTGTGTGTGTGTGTGTGTGTGTGACAGGCCCCGCCCAGAGTGAGGAGCTTCAGTCTCTGAGAAGTCAGCTGTTATTGGTCCACAGCCAGCTGCAGTATGAACGATTCAAACGGCAGCAGCACGCCATCAGAAACCGCCGTCTGCTGCGAAGAGTTATTAACGCCACCTCGCTGGAGGAGCACAGCGTTGCCATGGTAACGCATGCATGTAAACACATGCATGTAAACACACAGTCTCCTCCCTTTTTATTTGTTCTCTTTCATTTATTTCTTTTCTTCTGTCCTTCCTTTTTTTCTCCTTTGTTTACGTTTCTCTTCTCTGTTCTCCTCCCTCCTTTCACTCCTTCCATTCTTTATATTTCATTCCATCTGTGTGTGTGTGTGTGTGTTGCAGAAGGGTCAGCTGAGCGTTCAGGATGAAGAGATTCGCTCGCTGAAGTCTAGTCTGCAGGAAGAACAGAGGCGATACACACAACTGCAGCAGGACACACACACACACACCAACCAGCTGAACACACACATCCAACAGCTGCTGCTGCAACAACAAGAGGAGCAGAGAGACAAGCAGAGGTTGAAGGTACAAGTACACACTAACACAAACATTATATACACATACACATTATTAGGATCCTAGTGGGCTGAGGGTAGAAGCTCCTACTGAGCCTCTCAGTGCTGGTCTGGTGTATCCGGTACCTTCCACCTGACCTCAACAGGGAGAAAAGGCTGTTACCCAAGTGGTTTGGATCTTTAATTCTCTTTTCTTGCAGTGCCTGGTGTAAATATCTTTTAGGCCAAGTAGGGCATCGCCTATTGTATGTTCAGCCGAACTAACCCTTCTCTACAGGGCCTTGCGGTCTGTTTTGGTGCTGTTTCCATACCATGCAGTAATGTTCCCCGTCTGGACGCTCTCAATGATGCAGGAGTAGAAATTTTAGTATTTGAGGGGAGACCCGGAATTTCCCCAGGCCGAAACGGTCTCTGCTCTGCCTTTCTCACCACTGAGTCAGTATGCAGCGCAAAGGTCAGACCCTCAGTGATGTGGACACCAGGGTACTTGAAGCTGTCCACCATCTCCACTGAGGACATGTTGAAATTAAGGGGGGTGTAGTTGCTTCCCTGCTTTCTCCCAAAGTCCACTAGTAGGCTGTTGTCCTGACGCCAGCGGTTCAGGTCCTCTACTTCTTTTCAGGTCAGCCTTTTCATTGTTGTCTGTGATCAGGCCCACCACAGCTGTGTTGTCAGCAAATGTGATGATGGTGTTGGGGTCAAAAGTGGCTACACAGTTGAGTATGCGCAGGGAGTTCAGCAGGGGACTCGATACACAGCCCTGGAGTGCTCCGTTATAAAGGACGGTGGAAGAGGTGTGGCTGCCCACCCTCACCCTGCCTGTCAGGAAGTCCACATGCACAGTGAGGTGTTTAAACGCAGGTCCTTGAGCTTAGTGATGAGCCTGGAGGGATGTATGGTGTTAAATGCTGAACTGTAGTCAATAAACAGTAGTCTCACACAGCTTCCTTTCTTTTCCAAGTGAGATAGTGTGGTGAACAGGATGTGTGCTATAGTGTCTTCCATTGATTGGTTGGGACGGTAGGCAAACTGTAATGGGTCCACTGTGCTGGGTAGTAGGCAGCAGATGTAATACTTGACCAGTCGTAATATATTATATAATATATAGTATTTTATCACTACAGAAGTGAGTGCCACTGGGCGATAGTCATGTTTCCAGCCTGCTGTCCTAAATTGTAGGCTGCAGTGTGTGTGTTTATGGCGTCCCGGACTGTTATGGTAATCCCTTGTTTCTGGTTGTGGAATGATTTTAACTGTAGTGTTGGGTAGTTGCTTCTGTTGTTTTATAAATCAAATCTACCACGGACTCAGTGAATCCATTGATGTCATCAGTGATGAGTACGATGACCACACATTATAATAACATAATTGAGTAGACACAAAATAGAAGAAGAAAAAAATACAAATAAATAAACCACATGAAATTACAGTATAGTTAAAAGCATTTACAATCAATTAAAACAAGGTCTGAAATGGGGCCCATGAGGCCTTGTGTAGTGATTGGCTGTTTTAGAACCCCCCCTGTGCTGTGATTGGCTGTTGCAGAGCGAGCTTCACGAGTGCCAGAGCAGGTTGAGGGATCTGGAGGTGGAGCTTCAGAAAGCCAATAACAAGGCTTACAATGCAGAACACCAGCTGACTCAGCTGTCACTCAAGGTGAGAAGAGCTTCTGTTGGCTGATTGTTGATTATTCATTTTCTTTGTTGATACAATACATAAATAAATGGGTTTCTAAATCATATGAATGAAAAACATGGATAAAAAATAAGGAAGCAGATGTGATTATAATAAACCCCAACAACTACAGAAACATCTGTCAACAGCTGCACTGTATTAGTATGCCTATTTCTGGATTAATGTGTGTGTGTGTGTGTGTGTGTGTGGTGTGTGTGTGTGTGTGTGTGTGTGTGTGTGTGTGTGTGTGTGTGTGTGTGTGTGTGTGTGTGTGTGTGTGTGTGTGTGTGTGTGTGTGTGTGTGTGTGTGTGTGTGTAGCTGTGCAGCAGTGAGCAGCTGCAGCAGCAGATCTTCCTTTTGAACCAGCAGCTCATCCTGCTGAGAGAAACTAACAGAGCTCTGAGTCACCAGCTGGATGGAGGAGAGACACACCACCGCACTGTGAGGACACACACGCACATACATACATACATGAATTGTTCTACAGCTGCTTCTCCTTCTTTAAAATGAGCGTTGGGCATTGCTCTTGAATGAGAAATGAAAGATGTTTGGAGTCTAAATGAGATTCAGGATTATATTATAATCTAAGTGACAGGTTTCTCTGAGTTGTCAGTGTGTTTCAGTGACTGAAGCTGTGTGTGTGTGTGTGTGTGTGTGTGTGTGTGTGTGTGTGTGTGTGTGTGTGTGTGTGTGTGTGTGTGTGTGTGTGTGTGTGTGTGTGTGTGTGTGTGTGTGTGTGTGTGTGTGTGTGTGTGTGTGTGTCGGTTTAGGAGGCGTTCATGCTGCAGTGCAGTGTGGGTAAAGAGCACCAGCGGCTAAAGGACAGTGACGTCCAGCAGAGACAGAAGCTGGAAGCAGCCAATTACAGGATAGCAGAGCTGGAGAACCAGCTGGCCAAGAAAGAGCAGCTGATTCTGGATCAGAAGAAACTTCTGGAGGACACAAAGGCCCAGAGCAGGTCAGAGTCCTGGAGAGAAATGTATATCATCTACAGACAGTCGGTGTGCTTTCTCGTTATACGTACATGGAGACTAAGATGGTGTTACAGAATAACCAAACCTAAACTGAGCCTCAAGAAAACCAGGTGTCATGTGAGCACTGGATTTCAAGAGTTTCAGACGTCACTAACTGACTGTTTTCCTTAGAAAGCTTCAGGTAACAACTTAGAATAAAAGAGTCTGTTTGTGTTTTACCGAGTGTGTTTTAATTCCTGGTTATGAGAGCATGAAATAGATCATATCTGGGTTTTGAGAAACCTGAATAAGTTACCTGGGGTACTTTGATAAAACCAGGACACTGTGGCCTGTAAACATCTGATCAGGTTTCAGTTCATATAGAAATGAGTGTCTGAGGTGTTCAGGGATAAAGGCACACAACCTGACACCTGAGGACTGTTAACGATCCTACACAGGGAGATAAATCACCAGGTTTTTTGTGCTCCACGTAAATGTTATAAGACTCAAAACCAGAATACTAGTGAACACACTCGCACACTCACTGGCCTGGTATTGTGTTTATGTGTCAGAGCCGAGCTGTCGGCCTGTGAGAATCGCTGTGTCGCTCTGAGGAGAGTCACCCAGACGCTTCAGACGGAGACTCTTCACCTGTACAGCCAGATCCACCTGGACACACACAGCGGCACACACACACACAGCTGGCCTCAGGACATCAGGTAAACCAGTCTGATCCCTATATTCCACCAGGTGCATCTGCGCTTCGTTCCGGCGGTGCGGTAACAGACCTTACAGTGCTGTGATTGACCAATCAGAATCGAGTATTCAACAACGCCGTGTAATAAAAAGAAATAGTGCAGAAAGCGTAAGTGCAAGTTGTGCTTAGAGTAAATATTATATACAGAATGACAGCTGGAGGTATGATATGAATACGTGTATACGCTATAGATCCGGTATTTGATAATAATTTGTAATGTAGACAGTGGTATAAATATAAATACTCTAAAGGTTGGAAGAGCTGTAGTATAAATGTATGGGTATGTGAGTGTGTATAGTGTAGTAAGTGAATGAATGTGCATTTGGCAGTGAGTGAGAGCTAGCAACCAGTGAGGCAGTGAGCCAGTGAAAGTCCTGGTTTGTCTGTCAACCGTTGTTGGCAGTGCCACTGATACCCATGTTTCAAGACGGTCCAGGAGGATATCATGGTCAATGGTATTGAATGCTGCACGTAGATCCAGGAGAACAAGAATAGATTCCTGGCTGACAGCAATAAGTCTTTTAGGCCTGAAAAAGACCAGTTACAGTACAAATATATTGCATGAATAAAAGCTGGCAGTTGATCTGCTACAACCTTTTCTAAAACCTTAGCTAAAAAAGAAAGCTTAGAAAGGTCTGCAATTGTAAAGAGACAGGCTTTTTAAAAGTTCATGTGATCTTTCTCGCCCTCAGGCCAAATGGCGGCAGCGTCGCCCTACCAGCTCCTCAGGGCAGCCACAAGCCCTACCCCTCTACTTCTTCTTCTTGTGTTAGTATAATAAACGGAGGTGTGGAGACCCTCTCCACCTCCCCATTGCACCTCCCCTCTTGCTCCTCCTCCCCCCTTTCCCACTCCCCTATCGAATCTCCTCTGGCCGTTGGCTCCTTCCTGGAGCAGCATGCACGGCAGCTGTTCAGACCGGCCAATCACAGCCAGGAGGAGGATGAGCAACAGAAGGGGGAGGAAGAGGAAGAGGAGAAGGAGGAGGAAGAGGAAGAGGAGGATGAGGAAGCCCAGCCAGAGAGCCCTCCTCTGGGTCAGGAGGCAGAGGAGGCCGCTGACCTTGCAGGGAGACATCAGACAGAGCCTCCGAGCAGGGCTTCAGCTCACAGCCTGCCTTCCCCTGGACCTCCAGCACCCCCTGCAGACCTGACGCTCGCTGTGCGACAGAGGAGGCACGAACTGAGCATCATGGACTACGATGAGACAGTGCCAGAGGACTGACTGAGGGCTGACAGAGGGCTGGAGAGATGGATGGAAGGAGGGAGCGATAAAGGGAGGCTGAGTCAGATGGAAGTGGAGATTAGATCAGTGGCTCCAGGTGTTAGCAGGCTACTGCTAACAGTCCACAATCATTATCTGATCTTTCCCACATCAGGACCTTCAGTCGCCCTTAATAGGAAAAATAATAAACTATACTAATATACAGCAGCACTTATCTAAAAAAACAGTCAACAGAATATGTTTGAAAAAAATAAATAAAAGACAAAATGTTTAGCTGTATTATACTTCTAGAAGCTTGAGCTAACTGCTAACATGCTAGGCTTCATGCTTTATTTGAGAGATCCAATAGCAGTTTGTACATTTTGTACTTCAGCAGAGCAGGTTTGTATCAAATGATTCAACGCAACTAAGATTCCTTTCTCCATTTTAAATATAACAAGCTTTCAAAAGTGATAATCAACAGCTGTGGCAAGTTGTGCTAAAAGTAGCTTATAAGCTAGCTAAGAGTTTCTTAAACTGTTTTAGTTCATTCCTATTGCTAGTGCCACAAAAAGAAACTAAGTGGACTTGTTAATGATATGTTTGCCGTTTCAGCGGTTAATAATGAACTTTATTCGCTAACATTTGATTTATGGATCTAGAGAACGCATTAAATTCAACACATAACGTGAAGGTGAAAACTCTTCTTTCTAAAAGAACAACATCAGCACAAACTGAACCGAAAATGTCACAGCAGCTAAATACGACAAAACTAATTCTAAGTGCATTGATACATTACATGAATAAACCTGGATTTTCACACTAAATGTTTTGTTTGCAACATGATATTTAAAGACACAATATAGCTACTTTACAGCTTTAACATTAACAAAGCTAACATTAGCTTGTTAGCTAACAAACAAGAAGCATTAGGGATGATGGGAATAATATTTTACCACCCGAAAAATACACTTCACATATAAATAAATTACGAATTAACATTATTTAATTTTATTATTTAAATCATCTATTTGCTCTGCTGTGCTGTGACTGAAGGTCCTGAGTTTACACGAGTCAGATAGTTGGGTTTATGGCTGGTGGGACTTGTAGTCGCCATTAGGAAACAACTTATTAAAGCCAAAAATAAGGGAAGAAAAACAGAGAATTCTGTGTTTTAGTGTTGAATGAATTTACAAGGAAGCTAACAGCAGCTATGTTTATCATGCAATGTCAGCTGTAACATGAAACTGCCACACTGTCGCCCAAAAATGACGCATGCTACAGCAGCATCAAAACACTAAATTAGAATCTGACTTAGTTTAATCGATTAATGAGTAACCCTACTTTTGTGATTATTCCCACTATTTTATTTGCCCACTAAGGGCAGCAAAACAAGATGTACATCAACACAATAGAGTGCTGCAGGATGAGTCCTATACCCTGAAATTAGTTAGTTGCATGTTTGCACTCTGGTTCCCTCATCTCAAAGTATATGGGTTTTTGTTAATGTTTTTTTTTTGTTTATTTTCTGCATTTAGCCAACATCCAATGGAAAAAAAGAAATCGCATGGCTTTTTGTACAGGGAACCATGGTGATGCTAACTTCATTGTTGGCCAAAACAAATACTCCAGCACTCTATATCTGACATATTAGCCCCTTCTAAAGTATTTGTGGCTAACCACTGCCCACTTCAGACACAGATCAACATGATCAACCCACATTAACAATGGTGATGATTAGTTGTTGGGTTCCTCAGGGTTCAGTTTTTGGTCCTTAATATTTTCAATTTACATGCTGACATGCCAATTTATTCGTCCATCAACCATCATGGCTCTTCTCCCAAGACTGTCAGCAATTTATGGATCTTAAATCTGAAATTCAGCCATTTAGATCCCACAAATCTTTCTTATATACTTTCAAATGATTGGTAAAGACACCCAGTTTTGTGTGATCATAGAAAAGCCTTAATAATCCAGTAAAAACATTTTTCTCCTGTCTTGTCTGGGGTGACACGTCAGGGTGACAGCTGCAGTTTTCAGCCTTAATCTTGTTATGATTGAATAATTAGCAGGTAAACTAGCATAAATGTTCCTTAATTTTGGGAAGAACATCTCCTCAGGTTAACAGCTCAGGATGCCAGAGTCAGATGTCTACTACAGACACAGCTCCAGGACAGGTTTAGTCTATATTAGCAGGATAACATTTTGGGAAATACTGTTAAACTGCTGCTTCCAGTCTTTATTAAGCTAGGCTAACCGTGTCCTGACTCCAGCTATTTTTTTACAGAGATATGATATTGATATATATCTAAACACTTCACTCTCAGAAAGAAAGAGAATAAACTATTATATATTATTATAATAACTATTTCCAAAAATGCTAAACCGTACCTTTTAAACCAAAAACTGAGGATCAGTTTCAGTTCAGGTTGTAACGTCAGTTTACAGACCGACCAAAGACTTCCTCTTGTCCTCTGCAGGACTCAATCCAGCTGATTAAACCTGAATTGATCAGTCTCTAATGATCTCATTTGGGTGATTTCTTCTCTTTCTTAGCAACTCAACATGGCAATTGTCCCCAGCAGTGTTGCTCTGTGTACTTCAGAGATCTGCTGTCAGGAAACCGCTATGCTTGTGTATTTGGAGACAAATGTTAAACTGTGAACACTAGAAATAAAGACTTCTAAAATCTCTGCAGGTCTGTCTGTCCTGATTAGTGATTAGAGATTGAACGTTTCTCTGCTTTGGACCAAAATGTCTGTAGACAAGTGGATCTAAAACTGGCATTAAATGTTGTGTCACAGTATACAACTATCATCAGATTCATGTAGTTAAAGTATCAGTAGTAAACGTATGCAAGTACTCAGCTTCATGTAAACAAAGTTATAGCTTCAAAATTGAAGTATTATCAGCTTCATGTAGTTAAAGTACAGAATTATTCTCAGCTTCATGCAGTAACAGTAAATGTAGTGCAGTAAAATGTCTTTCAGTCTGTGACTGCTATCTGATTCTATGTGACATTAATACTGAGGCATCAATGTTAGAGCAGCATGTTACTGTTGTAGCTGCTCCATGTGAAGCTACTTTTAACTACTACAGTTTTCTAGTTTAGTCCAGTGGTTCCCAACCTAGGGGTTAGGCCCCTCCAAGGGGTCACCAGATAAATCTGAGGGGTCATCAGATGATTAATGGGAGAGAAGAAGAAACTAAGTTCTGATACTGTGATACACATCTGTTTTCACTTTCTGGACTTTAGCTCATTTTTGCTATTATAACTTACAACAATTGCTATTATAACTTACAACAATTGCAATATTGATAATTTGAAGTTATGGAATTGAAACATAAAGTTTAGAGGAGAAATTATATTTGTGGAGCTGCTATACATATCTACTAGATTGGGAAAACCAGTAGTTTAATTTCTAACAATTTTATAACCTTATATGTTCTTTATGGAAAGTAGGCCTACAAGTACCTCACATTTGTACTTAAGTACATGGAGAAAATGTACTTGTTACATTCCCCACTGGATATTTAAAAAAGTATTGTTTTGTTATCAGTAGCCTACTGAAACTCATGTAGATCTTGTTTTTTCTGTGTGTGTGTGTGTGTGTGTGTGTGTGTGTGTGTGTGTGTGTGTGTGTGTGTGTGTGTGTGTGTGTGTGTGTGTGTGTGTGTGTGTGTGTGAAATTATTTTAAACCTTGCCATTTAACCCAGAAATATATCTCTTCTATGACAAGTTTCAATAGCATATTGTTTAAGGTCTACATCCATGGCTGCAGTCAGATGTCTCCATATGGATGTCTCTTATTGTGAAGGTTGCTTTATATCTATGGTTCCGCCCCGCACGCGCGCTGATGACGTTCTTCCCTAACAACAAGCAAACGCTTCTTAGCAACCGACTCACTAAACAGCAGGTAAGAAGGTTTTTAGCTAGCTAGCTACATGTGTTCTACAACTAGCTAGAGGAGTTTTCCACCGATATAATAATATTTGTAACATTTAATTTTTGTTGCTACAGTTGTCTCTGTGTCCATAATCAACAGACACGGTAATGTTACGCTAGCTGACACATCCGTTTCTCTCTCTTTCTGTCTCACAGTGTAGCTAGCTAGAAATCATATATATAAAATGTCAGCACTTCTGTTTCATATCTATGGTAGAAATACTCTGTTACAGGTAGAAGTATCTTCATCTAAATGTACTTAAAGTACCAAAAGTAAAAATACTCATTATGCAGAATACTATAAATATATAAGTATAATTGCATTGATGTGTTGATCACTTTATTGTTGCAGCTGGTGAAGGTGGAGCTCATTTTAATGATTGGATGTACCGTTAATGTTAATGTGTAGTTAGAGAATGATGATATGTTACGTTAGTGGAGTAGAAGTATTTGTAGCAGAGAAATACTCAAGTTAAGTACACCTATCTCAAAACAGTACATTTTAAATCCAGTTTCAGGAACATAGGGAAAGTTCAACTTTAGTTTGGTGTTTGCAGTTTGGCGCTGTGCTGCAGTTGTTTCTAAATGTATTGTGTTCATGGTCCTCAGGAAATAAAAGCATCAGTGTCTGCCATCCTCATCCATCCATCCTCCTCCTTCTCATCCTGATGGATGAGACTGTGAAACCCCTGAGGATTCCTCCTCAGATGTCCGTCTACGCTGACAAACACAACATCTTCCACCTGGAGCAGGTATGAAAGGACCGTTCTGCAGGTTTTAGCTTGTTAAATGCATCAGACTACACTGAGGCTCTGTGTGTGTGTGTGTGTGTGTGTGTGTGTGTGTGTGTGTGTGTGTGTGTGCGTGTGCGTGTGTGTGCGTGTGCGTGTGTGCGTATGTGTTTTAGAGCATGCTGTCCAGTCTGGTAATTGATCAGCCTGAAGATCCGATCAGTTACCTGATCGGTCTGCTGCGGAGAAGCAGCGTGGACAGTAAGTCAACACGCCTGGCATCCAGCTGTTGGAGAGAGACAGTAGTTCTTATCTGGGGGGGCATTATTAGTATTAAGGGCTCACACTCCTGCCTGATGCTGTTTGGTCTCTATGCGATGAGTTCAAATGTCCCTTTAAATGATAAAAGCTCTGTCCATGTCCACATAAAAAACGGATAAGAGACAAATCAAATATTTCTGCGGCCACTAGATGGAGCTGTGACTCTTCTCCCTGTCTGTCCTGAGTTGAGTTTACTGTTCTCAAGATTGTCTGTCATATGTCTGTCTCTCTTTTTGCCTGTCTGTCAGTTCCCAGGGTCCTGCTGCTCGGTCCTCCTGCTGTTGGGAAGCACACAGTGGTGAGTTTTATCAGTCACTATTCTCTGCTGGGATGATCGTGTGCGTTTAACATTATATCTCTCAGTGTAAGCTGGACCAACACGGAAGAATCCAAACTAACATCAGACTAATGAAAAGAGTTAGTTCAGTCTGACAATGTGCAAACTGAGCTCAGAGCTCACCCAGTGAGAGTTTACCATCCGGCTTCTTTGTCCTCCAATGTCAGAAGTAAAGCTTTGCATCAGGAAGAGTTAAGAGGAAACTACTGAGGGAAGCAGTGAATGAGTGAACAACAAACTTAGGACACAGTTCATGTCATCACTTCTTCTTCTGTGGTTGTTGTCGTCCTTTAGGCCAAAAAGCTGAGTGCTGAGCTGAGAGCTGTCCATGTGACCATAGACAATTTACTAGAGGGCCAATCAGAGCTGAGTGTACAGGCACGCCAATACACACTCAAAGAGCAGGTACACACACACACACACACACACACACACACACACACACACACACACACACACACACACACACACACACACACAGAACACATCAGAGCGGAGTATGATGAGCTCACCTCTGAGCTCCAGCCAACACACACTGCTGTCAGGCTGTGATGTCACGTAGACACCTAAAACAGCTGATCATAGGCAGATCATAGAGAGTTTCACTCTCCCTCTGTGGACCTCCAGACCTTCTCATGCTTACATTACATTCCATTTATATACAGTGTACATACAGGAGCCTCGGCCAACCAGCAGGAGTCACTAGTGCGAATCTGTGCTTCCCACCAGGATGAACTAAGAACAGTGGCGGAATGTAACAAAGTGCATTTACTCAAGTACTGTACTTAAAGGATAATTCCGGCGCAAAATGAACCTAGGGGTTAATAACATGTGTACCGAGTCGACCTGGGATATGTTTTCATGCTAATCGAATGCGTCTTAGACTGCTCATGACTGTTTTCCAAGATGGCGCCCTCATGTAAACATGAACGCTACTGTCTTTATAATGTATCTTTTTAATAAACTGTCTGTACACTTACAAAGTTGTCAGTGCTTCGGTTTACATGTAGGGACCCTCATGATGCTACCGTGGAAGTGTGGTGCTATTTTGAGCCTTGTTAGTGGTATAGAAATAGCGATTTACCCTCTGCCCCGAAAGCTAGCGTTAGCAGCTAATCACCGGTTTGCATTAGCTTGTTTAAAGCTAGAGACGCATTCGATTAGCATGAAAACATATCCCAGAGAACGGTCGACTCGGTACACATAAGTTATTAACCCGTAGGTTCATGTTGCATCGGAATTGTCCTTTAAGTACAAATTTGAGGTACTTGTACTGTACTTGAGTATTTTAGTATGACAGTTTTTCAACCCCCTTCTGTCCAGTGGAAACCATGTATCTCCATATGTGTTGATTTTGAATGTTTGTGATAAACTGAAGGATGAAGTGTTCCTTATGTGTTGAGGAAATTCTCCTAACTTTAAGCTAAATAAACTCTTTAAAAAAGCCTCTTGGATCAGCTGGAAAATGTATCGTCACAAAGCTGTTTTTTAGAGATACGTGGTTCTCACAGGATGGCGCTACAAACATATGATGATCTAAGACATGATAGTAAAACACTGACAGGGAACATTTTACTGCACAATCAATACTTTTACTTTAACTACGTTTGGCAGATACATACTTTTACTTAAGGTTTTGAATACTTGTAGAAGAGTATTTTCACAGTACTTTTACTGCAGTAAAGGAACTGAATACTTCTTTCACAGAGAAAGCAAAATGTCATCCCAATTAAACCTTTACTCTTCAGCCTCGGACATTTTTAGACCCACAGTCTTTTTTTCTGTCTGAACCACTGACATGCATTTACTAACACTGTGTGTGTGTGTGTGTGTGTGTGTGTGTGTGTGTGTGTGTGTGTGTGTGTGTGTGTGTGTGTGTGTGTGTGTGTGTGTGTGTGTGTGTGTGTGTGTGTGTGTGTGTGTGTGTGTGTGTGTTCAGGAGCTTCCTGCTGAGCTCCTGGTCAGACTGACCCAACAGAGACTGAATGAGATCGACTGCTTCAACAGGGTAAGATTGTGTTCAGACCTCCATCAGCACCGCTTCAACGATCACAGCCTCCTCCTTAATAATAATAATAATAATAATACATCTCAATCAGACTTCTGTGTTGGTCCTGACTCAGAGGCTGCTGGGAAACACTCATGCTTGGAATAAGATGTTGACCCTGTCATCTATTACTATCTAACAGGCTTTAAATGCCTCAAAGCAAGAAAATAAGCTGAATTTTAACCTAACTTTTGCATCAACACAATTTAACCGTATCTAAGGTGTTAACCAGTGACGCTGGCCAATCAAATATGTGCAAGTACACATTCCTGTTAGATGATAGAATGATGTCTCTGTGACTAAATCCTGTTTCACAGTATTATAAACCTGTGCTCAGTTTTAGTGTCTGATAAACCTTTAGACGTAGACTGGACAGAGCTGTTACAATTTAATCACTCAGTAAGATTTTGCTGATCAGATCTGTCTCTGTGACTGTCTCCCTTTCTCTCTCTCTCTCTCTCTGTGACTGTCTCTGTTTCTGATCTGCTGCTGTGATGATAATAATTAGCGCTCTGGTCGCTGCTGTGTCGTACTACGATTCCCAGCAGGCCGAGCAGCGTGTTGGCGTGTCTCCCCAGAGATCGGCTGATCAAACAGACGTACTGCAGTCACATCACACGTGTTATTTTCACTCGGGCTCGTCCTCTCTGCTGCTCCTCATTAGCATCACGTCCTGTTTCCTGTCAGCGTTCATCAGGACACTGAGAGCTGCTTTCTGATCAGTTTAGGAGAATTAAAGAAAGTGAAGCTGCTGTCAACAACACTCACACAACAACAACAACACAACTGCATTTATCTGTCTGATTGAACGTCTGGCCTCTGTTCAAATATCTTCACACTAAATCCTCGGCTGGTACACTGTAAAAAAAAATACAGCTAAAGGGGAAACTTGTGTAGCATGTTGGTAATCTGAAGCAGTTAGTCTAGAGTTCATTTAGGTGGTTTTAAGCGGATAGTTTAGATGTTTTGAAGTGGGGTTTTATGAGGTCCTAGTCTATATCGACAATGTTTCATTTCCGGGATTGTTCAGGTGCTGCTGGAAATTCCGCCAGATGTCGATTGGATGGATGTCGATTGGATGGATGTCCGTCACCTTCTGCTTTCTTTGTGTTGGCATTTTAAACTCCGGTGGATTTCTGAGGACTATGGTTAACTGCTCCTCAGATCTCTGCAGGGTAAATCCAGACAGCTAGCTAGACTATCTGTCCAATCTGAGTTTTCTGTTGCACGACTACAACAACTTATGAACGTACAAGTTCCTTCTCAGGGCTATTTTGCAGAGGCGCCGTTGCTCCGTCTGGTGCTTAGCGCCGCACAAGACGATTGTGATTGGTTTAAAGAAATGCCAATAAACCAGAGCGCATTTTTCTCCCATCTCGGAATGCTGTGTGGACTAGCCAGACCCTCCTCCGCAGCGCTGTGGAGGAAGTCCTGGCATTGCGAGACTAATGAGGTACTTACGTACCTACAGTAGATGAGGGTCTGCAGGCCCCCAGGTGAGAGAAACAGGCAGAAGTACCAACACGGAAGCTAATGTACTGCTGTGGACAGGGGCAGCAGCTAAGCTTATTTTAGCTATTTAAAAAAGGACCACCTAAAAAAATCGATATCAGTTTAAGTGTACGCTATATTTAAAATATTTTCATTGCTTTACCTTGCTGTCAGATAGGCCTTTCCTTTGGCACTACATTTTCTCAACTTCCATATTCCTAGTCATACTATAAGCGCAACACTGTATTACACCGCAGATCTGCTGTTTGGATCCGACTTTCAGCCATTTATGGAGGAGACAACAAATACAAGAAAATAAACGGAGTAATTGTGACCACAAATGCCGTTCACTGTGGAGACAAGAGGATGCATTTATGAACAAGAGTATACAGAAGAAGAACTTTTGCAGAGGTAGATTGAACGGCCGAGGAAACGTAGAAAGCTTACTGAAACTACTATAGGTAATACAATGACTATGAATAAGTACCTCATACAACCCCACTTGAAAAAATCCAAACTATCACTTTAATTCTTCTTTATGAGGATCTAGTGGTCTTTGAACGGGATTTAGGGGTCCTGTTGGGGGTTCTAGTTTAACTTTGAGCAGATTCTAGTAGTCATTTGCCTCATTTCCACTGCATGGTTCGACTCCACTCAACTCACTTTTTGTACCAAATTTTGTAGTACCTTGTTAATGATAGGTGGGATTCTAAGATGACTGTAATAGTGGTGCCAAGTAAAACTGCCGTGACATCCTTTCATCAGCTACCAAACAGAGGAACATCTGCACTGTGTTAATTGTACAGCTTAGTGTACAGTGCAGTTTTGCAGGCTGACATTTAAAAAAAAAAAAATCTGGGCCGTGTGATTAAGACAATTGCGTTTAACAAAATTAAAAATAAAGTGTATTAAATCGTAGTTCAAAAGGTGATGTGTAGTCACAGCCTCATGTTACTGTAGGACAGGAGAAATGTCCTCCACACAGTCACAGTTAAAGAAGAAACTGCTTTGGGACCAAATGAGTTCTCAAAGTTGAGTTTACTGTTTGAATTGGTTTCACATCACATCGATGAAACCTACAAGATGAAGATTTATTTTCAGTGAACCCCTCTGAGACTCAGAGTTTAGTTACAACAACAAACATGTCTGCCATCTCTTTGTCTTTTTCTTCTACCTCTGTTCCTTCATACTTACCTTCAGTCAGCGTGTGTGTGTGTGTGTGTGTGTGTGTGTGTGTGTGTGTGTGTGTGTGTGTGTGTGTGTGTTGAGCAGCCTCTCAGTAAACCACCATGTAGCTTTCCTCTTTTCCTCTAAACTCTACAAACAGCTGCTTCTTTCAATCTCCAGCCTTCAACATTTAGCTTCGACGTTTAGCATTTAGCATCAGTGTTCAGTGTGTGCGTGTGTGTGTGTGTGTGTGTGTGTGTGTGTGTGTTTGTGTCGATGTGTGATTAGCAGCTACTTTCATCTGTTAATAGTTGTTTTTGGCCGCAGGCTAAACTTTCCACACACACCAGGGGTTAGGGTGTGTGTGTGTGTGTGTGTGTGTGTGTGTGTGTGTGTGCGTGTAAATGTAAATGTAGTGCAGTAAAATGTCTTTCAGTCTGTGACTGCTATCTGATTCTATGTGACATTAATACTGAGGCATCAATGTTAGAGCAGCATGTTACTGTTGTAGCTGCTCCATGTGAAGCTACTTTTAACTACTACAGTTTTCTAGTTTAGTCCAGTGGTTCCCAACCTAGGGGTTAGGCCCCTCCAAGGGGTCACCAGATAAATCTGAGGGGTCATCAGATGATTAATGGGAGAGAAGAAGAAACTAAGTTCTGATACTGTGATACACATCTGTTTTCACTTTCTGGACTTTAGCTCATTTTTGCTATTATAACTTACAACAATTGCTATTATAACTTACAACAATTGCAATATTGATAATTTGAAGTTATGGAATTGAAACATAAAGTTTAGAGGAGAAATTATATTTGTGGAGCTGCTATACATATCTACTAGATTGGGAAAACCAGTAGTTTAATTTCTAACAATTTTATAACCTTATATGTTCTTTATGGAAAGTAGGCCTACAAGTACCTCACATTTGTACTTAAGTACATGGAGAAAATGTACTTGTTACATTCCCCACTGGATATTTAAAAAAGTATTGTTTTGTTATCAGTAGCCTACTGAAACTCATGTAGATCTTGTTTTTTCTGTGTGTGTGTGTGTGTGTGTGTGTGTGTGTGTGTGTGTGTGTGTGTGTGTGTGTGTGTGTGTGTGTGTGTGTGTGTGTGTGTGTGTGTGTGTGTGTGTGTGTGTGTGTGTTGAGCAGCCTCTCAGTAAACCACCATGTAGCTTTCCTCTTTTCCTCTAAACTCTACAAACAGCTGCTTCTTTCAATCTCCAGCCTTCAACATTTAGCTTCGACGTTTAGCATTTAGCATCAGTGTTCAGTGTGTGCGTGTGTGTGTGTGTGTGTGTGTGTGTGTTTGTGTCGATGTGTGATTAGCAGCTACTTTCATCTGTTAATAGTTGTTTTTGGCCGCAGGCTAAACTTTCCACACACACCAGGGGTTAGGGTGTGTGTGTGTGTGTGTGTGTGTGTGTGCGTGCGTGCGTGCGTGTGTGTGTGTGTATCTTGTGTGTTAATCGTCTGTCTGTCAGTGCGAATGGAGATGAGAATGATTGACAGCTCCCATCAGGACCCCACCTCATCCTGTCACATTAAATACTAACCTGTCTGTCTGTCTGTCTGTCTGTCTGTCTGTCTGTCTGTCTGTCTGTCTGTCTGTCTGTCTGACTGTCTGTCTGTCTGTCTGTCTGTCTGACTGACTGTCTGTCTGACTTCAATTATCTTTATAATCACGACTGTTAGACAAAAACTTCTCAACAAAATGTCCACTTACTAGGTGTTTCCAAAGCTTTCAGCCTCATCCCAGAGTCTTACTCAGGAGATGGAGTTGTCCTGGTTGTCATGGAGATGATTGAGTTACAATTACAGTATCAAATATGCATCAAATATAGTAATTAAAAAACATGTTTTACAGTATTTTTAACTCTTTTCTGTTCAGGATAAAATCCTTATTAAAGCAATGGAAACTGCGGAACTTTTGATATTATTGCGATTTGTTGCCCCTACAGTTTCGGAGTGTAATTAATGTATACACCGCTGTCGTTGTTATGAACACATTACTTATGATCAAAAACTAGAGAGTTGATTACTTTTCTAACACAGCCAAACATCAAGCAAGTGCAACAACACAAGACATAGCCAAACAACACATAATGTGTGTGTGTGTGTGTGTGTGTGTGTGTGTGTGTGTGTGTGTGTGTGTGTGTGTGTGTGTGTGTGTGTGTGTGTGTGTGTGTGTGTGTGTGTGTGTGTGTGTGTGTGTGTGTTACAGGGCTGGGTGTTGGAGGGAATCCCTCAGACTCGTCTGCAAGCTCTAAGTCTCCAGCAGGCCGGAGTCATCCCTGAACATGTTGGTGAGAACAAACTATCAACTTAGAGTTCATGTATACACACGTACTGCATGTACTGAAACATACTTTGTGTGTGTGTGTGTGTGTGTGTGTGTGTGTGTGTGTGTGTGTGTGTAGTGATGTTGGAGGCTCCTGATGATGTGTTGTTGGAGAGGAGTCAGGGGAAACTGGTCGACCCACTGACAGGAGGTGAGTCCAGTTCAGTCCAGGAAACATGAAGACATTTCACTCTGCACTGCCTTCAAAGAGACTGAGCGGTCCAACATGGAAAGTGGAGTTTACTATGAGCTCTGTGCTCTAACTTTAGAAGACTATTGCACCAAATAAAAGAAAGTTAGCACATAGCGAGATAAAAGATAAAGATCAGTCAGCTGAGGTTTCATCATGATCTGTAGGATGATGATAACAACTCAACATTAACACCCATCCAATCAGATCCATAAAGAAAAAAAAAAAAAACGATACTTGTGAACAGTAAAAGCTTTACCACTACTCATAACATCACTTCCTGTCTGTAGACGTTTACCATCGGACCTTCATCTGGCCGGTCGACGACACCGTCGCTCAGCGTCTGGAGGAGGGCCGGAGCCCGTCAGAGACGCAGCGATTGGCTGAGCTGCAGCGTTACCGCTGTGAGAGCACAGGTCTGAGCTCAGCCTATCAGCACGTCGTGAAGATGATCAGCGCTGACCAACCACACGCTGACATCTACCAACAAGGTACAGACACACACATACACCCTCATTAATCATTGGTTGTGTATGGGAAAGTACATTATACTAAATTTACCTTCATAGACCTCTGGTATCAGCATGTATTTGTTTAAACAGACCTGCACATTGTTAGTACTGGATTTTGTACAAGAAAGGGATCTAACCATACCCTATACTATGATATTATTATATTATAGTAATGTAGTTTATTATGATGCACCACTCCACTTATAATCAGAATAATAATACTGTATTTGGATATTTATTTCATTTTAATGTTTATTTGTATCAGGACAAGTATGTAGCATAAACCTATGCCACACAACACAGCATTCATAGCCTAAACTGATTTGTAATGCCCGTATAGATGGGCCTTTAAAATACATAAAACTCAAGAACAAATACATAAAAGATAGTACAAAACACAAACTCAACAATAGTTACGTACATTAAAATGCAGAACTCAGAACTCAACAAGAAAATACAGACAAAACAAACAATACAACACACAAGCTAATACAATATGTTGGCGTCCCTCAGGGTTCAGTTTAAGAGCTCTTTAGCCTTTCTGTTTATGGTCAGATTTTTTGTTTCTGTGTGTGTATGTGTGTGTGTCAGTGCTGGCTTTTGTCCGGACTCGTCGTCGCTCAATAACTCCCAGAATCCTCCTGTTGGGTCCACCGGGGTCGGGGAAAAGTCATCAGGCCAGACTGCTGTCAGAGAAATACAAGATGGTGGATGGTATAAACACACACATACGCACGCACGCACGCACGCACGCACGCACGCACGCACGCACGCACGCACGCACGCACACACACACACACACACACACACACACACACACACACAGCCACCACTCACTGTTATCAGCATCTGGACAGTAGAATCCTCCATGCTGTCTCTGCTCCATGAAATCATCATTTCATTGTTTAATTCATCTCCATTAAATCATCTCATTTACATTCTGAGCGGCATGTCGACAACAGACTGAACACAGTCCGCTGAGCTCTTGCTAACTGGGTCAAGTCTCTTCACGTTTCCTGGCAAAAACATTACTGTTACAGCCTAGTGTTTCAGATTTTAATAAATGATACAAGTAATCATGGATTGAACGTTTGATTTATGACTGTAAGCTACCAGGTAACGCAGGTGTGGGTTAAAGAGCAGTTTCACATGCAAACTATTTGTTTTCAAAGCTTGTGTCATATATCCAAGTTCACATTAGTGTTTAGAGAAAAAGTAACTTTCACATTCACACAAACAACCTTCAGTCAGACCAAAACATCTCTGCTTTCACTGTCTGTCTGTCCGTCAGTGTGTTGTGGTCAGCTGTTGAGGTCTGTAGCAGCTGATGGTTCAGCTCTGGGAGAAGAGATCCAATCATACCTGGATGATGGGAGGCCAGGTAACCACACGCACACACACACACACACACACACACACATACAGATTGATTGGTTTCAAGTGGAAATAAAACAGTTTGATTCTTGTCTGTATCCCATCAGCCCCTGGGGTTTTTAACTCATCGTACCCTTACACACTCACACACACTCCTCCATCGCTTTCATTCTTCAACGTCCTCCACAGTGAATCGTGTGGTGTGTGTGTGTGTGTGTGTGTGTGTGTGTGTGTGTGTGTGTGTGTGTGTGTGTGTGTGTGTGTGTGTGTGTGTGTGTGTGTGTGTGTGTGTGTGTGTGTGTGTGTGTGTGTGTGTGTGTGTGTGTGTTTGATCACAGCAGCTGTGTTTAATATAATCAGTGTTTACGCTGTAGAAACACTCTGAGATGCTGCTGTTCTCCACCTCTGATACAAACATAATTATGTTCATACTGGAAATGTTGCTGAGTGTCCTGTTGTTGTTTTTTTCACGTTAACTAACCCACGTAGTTAGTTACACCAGACAAGTTGTACCACTGAAGAAGCCAGACTGAAACATGCTTCACCGAGCTGTACGTAGGCCAACATGCGTCTGGAGACGTTTGGGTGGCTGTTTCTTAAATACTATTGTTGTTGTTGTTGTTGTTATTACTGATTATAGATTATTGAAGAACCTGCTGTTGCAGTTCCAGACTCCCTGGTGCTGCAGGTTCTGGAGGAACGTCTGAGCCGACTGGACTGCAGCTGCAGAGGCTGGATCCTTCACGGCTTCCCCTGCGACCTGCAGCAAGCCAAGAGCCAGCAGGAGTCCCAGCAGCCCAACAAGTAGGCTACTGCTACCATACCTACTACTACTACTACTGTTTTTTTTAGTAATGTATCAGTATCATTCAAATATGCGTTCCCAAATCCCAAACTGACATTTTTTATATTATTTGTATCATTATTAGGGCAAAAGAACACAGTTTATGTCCATCAACAACACAGTTTGCAATGATCAATTCTGCTGCGTGATCTAGTGAGCTGCGTGCTGCAGCGTGACATCTGCTGCAGCACTAATTATGAAATGCCAGGTGGAATGTCTGGGACTTGTCTTCTGAAAATCTAGGCAACCCTTACAAAACCAATGTTTTACAGAACTCCATTATAAAAACTAACGAAATCTGCTAAAGTAAACCACTGAATGATTCCTAATCCGTTCTTTTTCTTTATTAGCTAATCCATTCTGTAGCTGTTGAGATGTGTAAGCGGCTGCAAACGGGAATAATCACTTGAAGTTAACCAAATATTTCTTTATTAGGGCAGGGCAGGCATATTTCTCTTTTAAACACATACAAGTTCAACTAAATTAAAGAAAACGACCCACAGAAATGTACGACTGTGCACTGCAAAAAGACAGGGCCTTATGTTAAACTGAATTGAAAAAAGAAAATACCTAAACACTCTGCCGCAATATCAGCATTGCATTGAACTCGTGACAACTTAGGCTACACATTTCTTTTAGTTTACAATGAATTCTCACCCTGCCCTTCTTTCTTTTTCTTCTGGAAGTGTGCTTTCTAAAAGCAGAGAGCATTGATAGACTCTGCGCTCAGGCAGATTTTCATGACAGATTGGCCGCAGATAGAAAATGCTCTCTCCGCCTCCACGGATGTAGCCTGAATAATACTTCAGAGAGCTTCAAACAGCTGTTGCAGGTGAATGGATTTAGTGAGCCTGTATTACCGTAGTTACAGTACGGCACCGTCGCCTGCATCAACATTACCGTATGACAACAATAGACACGCACTCCTTGCATTTTTTATATTTCCCGTTTCCCATCATAACCTTTCCCAGGAATCGGGAAATAGTCTTGATCAGATTTCCCAGGAATCCTGTCTCCCAGGATTAAACCCTATCAGGAAGGTGGTTAGGTTGAGGTTTGGTTTTATGGGCTCAGTTGTGCATGTCATTGCGGTCCCTGCAGAGTCTCCTGATGTGGTGCTGCTGTATGGGATTTAGAGGAATGACTTATTTGTAGTTTATTATTTTGCAGTTTCTGGCTTCTTCAGATTTTAAAAGATGGAGCCAGTGTAAAGGTGCCAGTTACACCAGGCTGAGATCTGATGACAGTATGGGCCAGACCACCTACAGATGGCATCCAAATAAGATATCCATATGGTGTCTAAGGCTGAAGTGACGGGAAGGGGTTAACAGGAGGTCACTGTAGATACCTGTGGTGCAGGTTTTGATTTGTAGCTCAGTGTCTGATTTCTCCTGTTAATATCAACACTTGACTGATGTATCCCGCTTTAATTACATTGACTGTGTTTACATCCATTCATTTACTCTGAGACACAGAGTGATGGTGGACTACACACTCACAGAACTGAAGTTACATCCACGTGCCTCTGTAATGAACAGAAGACTGTTTTACAGTCACCGTGTACACAGTCAGAAGGTTTACAGCTCTGTTAGATAATAAGATACACATTAAGCTCTATCATAACCCTAAAAACAGAACAATAACTACAGTTTAACAGTGTGACAGGTCACTATCTGTATGTAATGATGTCTATTCTACACACACACACACACACACACACACACACACACACACACACACACACACACACACACACACACACACACACACACACACACACACACACACACACATGTTTTGAGTGCTGATAAATATTTGATGCTGCAGTATAAATATTCACTCTAATGGCCCTGCTGCTGCACATTCACTGTTTTAAATACAAATACTCTTTAAATATTCAGGATTCTCTCTGTGAAAGAGTTATGCCAAAGACATACCAAGTAGTGGCGAAGTATGGCCTGCAGTGAACTGCCATGCAATGTCTATGGAAAACTGCGACGAAGTGCGTCCAAACTAAAAGTTGGGGTTAGTTTAACTTTTAGCGGCGATGTGCGACCAGAAAACACCCGCAGCCTCTTGTGACATGTTGACCTATATGTTTACAAAGAATTTATTTCCACTCGAAAAACACATGACCACTTCTCCCGGCCATAGAAAAATATAATTATTGCGGCAAGCGGCACTTTCCCACTGCTGAATGGGAGATGACCTCTGAATGGCATCTATAATTGACATATATTCACATTCTATGTATCATTTTGTCATATGAATTGTCTATATTGTAATTTTATTCTGTTGGTTATTCTGTACACACAATATCTACTTCCTGTCTGTTCGTCCTGAGCATGGCAAGCCATTTTTACAATTAATAGGTGGACTGTAATTCAATGCTTCCTGGTAAAAAAATAAATAAAAATAAAACATTTCAGATATCCACAATGACGTTATTCCTATTAGGGCTAAACCCGATGCAGAAAGTTGTCAATGTCTTCATCCCACAAATAGCCTGGTCCCAAATAGCTAGCTGTTAGCAAATGCTAGGGGACACAACTACAGTATGTCATGGCAGATGTATTGCTCAGGACCCAATGAAGCGCACTGTCAAGTGTGAAGTTGTTAGGATTAGCAGCAATACTGGAGGCCAAGCAATTGGCCCATTCAGAACAGGCACGTTGTTACGGGCGGCTAAGCTAACCGGGCTCGTTAAACACCAAAACACTGCTGCTAAAGGTTTACTCTAACCCCCCCCCACCCCCCCCCCCCCCCCCCCTGTGTCCTTGTCGTGTGTAACGTGAAGATGAGACTCACTTGCCTGAGTGAGTGTAGGTCTTAGATTTTTCTAAAGAGGTTGTACGATGTCAAGCTTGACTCACCCAGAGCTGCATGGTGTCACGGTCGGAAAACAGCTGAGACTGTGGTTGTGGGAAAACCAGAAACCAGAAACAGAACTGTCTTTCTCCCAGTGCGTTTCTTTAGCGTGTCTGTGGTGTAGCGTTGGTTCCGTTTGAGGCCCTCCGCCTCGGTTTCCTCAAACTTTTCAATGAATCTCCATCATCATGGAACCTGACGAACCTGCGCATCTGCCTTACACGGCCCCTAATGTCACATTTCTCAACCAGCTAACTACTCACAAGACAATAAACTGATATGTCAACAAACGACTACTCAAAAGACGAGGTCGTAACACACATTTTCAACGGGCACTGCACTAGAGCCAATAAAATTGACTTGACTTGACCTCTGTATGCCCCCTGTTTGACTCTCCTCTCAGAGTTTTCTTCCTGGAGTTGACAGATGATGTTTGTCTGGAGAGAATCACTCTCAGAGCTACAGATCCAGTCAGTGGAGAGAGGTTAGTGCAACTTAGTTTAAACCCACAGACATAACATATACATAAGGATTTAAACCTGGCTCTGGATTCATTTTTGTGAAATATGTCTAAAAAGAAGCAGCAGACACAATGACATTTATTTCCAATAAAATACCGTCTGTGGATTGAATACAAACATATAATTCATATAACTATGTTGTGAAGGTATAAATGTGAATACATGATGCATTTGTAGATATATTATATTTCCTCCTGCAGGTTCCACGCTGTGACTCGACCGGCACCGAGCTCTGAGGTCCAGAACAGACTGAAGACCAGACCTGAGGACAGCACAGACACTGTAACACACAAACTGAGTCAGTACAGGATACACACTGCTGCCCTGCAGGTACACACACACACACACACACACACACGCACAAACGCACACACGCACGCACGCACACGCACACACCTTTTTTGTACCGTCTGAAGAACTCTTCTGTCCAGAATTCAAGCTGGTTCTCATGAAGATAGAATAAGTCTTAAAGTAAGACTCTGCTGATATGCTGTATGATTTTCATGTTCAGACCACCACCTGTATAAAATATGGACGTGGTCTCCGTGACGTCACTCATAGGTTTCTGAAGAGCCAAAATGAAGCTCAAAGTGGCTCCAGCCGTCGCCAACTTGGCAGTGCCTGTCGGCTAATCCAAATAAATAAATAAATAAAGTCTATGCTCACCATCTGGGATAGACAATTCAGCATACATTTTCCTTGGCTGACAAAGAGGCGACTGGAGAGGTCCACGCCTTCTAGAACTAGTAATTTATGACTCAAACCAACAGTGAATATACTTTCAAAGAAGTATTGTCAGTGCATCACAGCCTGTTATATTTTAGTAGTTTATTTGGACTCAATCCCACATACATTGTCCTGCTGCCACAAATACTAACTAGAGCACCAAATGTGGATTAATGTGCTGCTGAAAATAGTCCCCAACAAATGCACTATTCCCTCCTGTTTGACATCATCCTCATTGTGTGTGTGTGTGTGTGTGTGTGTGTGTGTGTGTGTGTGTGTGTGTGTGTGTGTGTGTGTGTGTGTGTGTGTGTGTGTGTGTGTGTGTGTGTGTTGTACAGTCTGTGTATCCAGATGCATATCACATCGATGCTGATCAGGATCCTCACTCTGTGTTTGAGGCTCTGGAGAGCAGACTGACAGCTTACTGACAGTGGAGACACCTAGAGACAGTTTTGGGAGACAGGAAGTGGAGTGACTGCTATTACTCTTCTCTAAACCTTTCCTTCATCATTTTGTAAATGTTCTTGGTTTGTTTTAATAAAAATAAAAAGTTTTTCCTTTCATCAGTTGTACTTGTCCTTCTTAAAAAAAGTCAGACGCATGATGGACAGTTTAGAAAATGGATCAAACCAGATAGTCTTTTTTTAATTTCCATGCATTTTTCTTCCTTATCAAAACCTTCTTCCTTATACCTACCTACCCCTATAACCTACCCCCATATATACAGTATATATGTATATACACTACAGTATATATATATATATATATATATATATATATATATATATATATATATATAGCTGTTTTCACGAACACTAAGATTCTCATATGCAGTATCTAGTATCACCTCTGACACGCACACACACACACACACACACACACACACACACACACACACACACACACACACACACACACACACCAAGATAACTGTGCTTGTGGTGACAGGAGGAACGTCGCCTCAGGCAAACATTATCTTTAGAAACTGTTCACGTCTCAGAGTTCAGCTGTTTTCAGACTTCTTTTCACAAAAGAAAAAAAAAACAGAAAATTAAAAATATTCAGAAACATTTATGACAGATGCCAGTTACAAAAACATTAAGTTATTATTTATTATAAATAATAACCAGCCAACATTTTCAGAGGATGAGATACTTGAATGTGTTTTGAGCTTTTTTCACACTCTGTTTGTAAAGTCATTACTATTACAAAATGTAATATTTTTTTTAGTTTATTCAGTGTTGTATGTTTTATATTTTCATTGTTAATACACACATGAATCCTTTGTGTTGACCATCCATCCATCCATCGTCGTCCGCTTATCCGTGGTCGGGTCGCGGGGGGAGCAGCTCCAGCAGGGGACCCCAAACTTCCCTTTCCCGAGCCACATTAACCAGCTCTGACTGGGGGATCCCGAGGCGTTCCCAGGCCAGGTTGGAGATGTAATCCCTCCACCTAGTCCTGGGTCTTCCCCGAGGCCTCCTCCCAGCTGGACGTGCCTGGAACACCTCCCTAGGGAGGCGCCCAGGGGGCATCCTTACCAGATGCCCGAACCACCTCAACTGGCTCCTTTCGACGTGAAGGAGCAGCGGCTCTACTCCGAGCTCCTCACGGATGACTGAGCTTCTCACCCTATCTCTAAGGGAGACGCCAGCCACCCTCCTGAGGAAACCCATTTCGGCCGCTTGTACCCTGGATCTCGTTCTTTCGGTCATGACCCAACCTTCATGACCATAGGTGAGGGTAGGAACGAAAACTGACCGGTAGATCGAGAGCTTTGCCTTCCGGCTCAGCTCTCTTTTCGTCACAACGGTGCGATAAACTGAATGTAATACCGCCCACGCTGCGCCGATTCTCCGACCAATCTCCCGCTCCATTGTCCCCTCACTCGCGAACAAGACCCCAAGGTACTTAAACTCCTTCACTTGGGGTAAGGACTCATTCCCTACCTGGAGAAGGCACTCCATCGGTTTCCTGCTGAGAACCATGGCCTCAGATTTAGAGGTGCTGACCCTCATCCCAGCCGCTTCACACTCGGCTGCAAACCGATCCAGTGAGTGCTGAAGGTCACAGGCCGATGATGCCATCAGGACCACATCATCTGCAAAGAGCAGCGATGAGATCCCGAGCCCACCGAACTGCAACCCCTCCCTACCACGACTACGCCTCGATATCCTGTCCATAAATACTACGAACAGGATTGGTGACAAAGCGCAGCCCTGGCGGAGGCCAACCCTCACCTGGAACGTGTCCGACTTACTGCCGAGAACCCGGACACAACTCTCGCTTTGGTCATACAGAGATTGGATGGCCCTGAGAAGGGACCCCCTCACCCCATACTCCCGCAGCACCTCCCACAAAGTCTCCCGGGGGACCCGGTCATATGCCTTCTCCAGATCCACAAAACACATGTAGACTGGATGGGCATACTCCCAGGCTCCCTCCAGGATCCTTGCTAGAGTAAAGAGCTGATCCGTTGTTCCACGACCAGGACGGAATCCGCATTGTTCCTCTTCAACCTGAGGTTCGACTATCGGCCGAACCCTCCTTTCCAGCACCTTGGAGTAGACTTTACCAGGGAGGCTGAGAAGTGTGATACCCCTGTAATTGGTACACACCCTCTGGTCCCCCTTTTTGAAGAGGGGAACCACCACCCCGGTCTGCCACTCCTTTGGCACTGTCCCAGACTTCCACGCAATGCTGAGTAGGCGTGTCAACCAAGACAGCCCCTCCACACCCAGAGCTTTCAGCATTTCTGGACGGATCTCATCAATCCCTGGGGCTTTGCCACTGTGGAGTTGTTTGACTACCTCAGTGACCTCCACCAGGGAAATTGACGACAATCCCCCGTCATCCTCCAGCTCTGCCTCTAACAAAGAGGGCGCATCAACTGGATTTAGGAGTTCCTCAAAGTGCTCCTTCCACCGCCCTATTACCTCCTCAGTTGAGCTCAACAACGTCCCATCCTTACTGTACACAGCTTGGATGGTTCCCCGCTTCCCCCTTCTGAGGTGGCGGACGGTTTTCCAGAAGCGCCTTGGTGCCGACCGAAAGTCCTTCTCCATGTCTTCTCCGAACTTCTCCCACACCCGCTGCTTTGCCTCTTTCACGGCAGAGGCTGCAGTCCTTCGGGCCATTCGGTACCTTGCAACTGCCTCCGGAGTCCTCTGGGATAACATATCCCGGAAGGACTCCTTCTTCAGTCGGACAGCTTCCCTGACCACCGGTGTCCACCACGGTGTTCGAGGGTTACCGCCCCTTGAGGCACCTAAGACCCTAAGACCACAGCTCCCTGCCGCAGCTTCAGCAATGGAAACTTTGAACAATGTCCACTCAGGTTCAATGCCCCCAGCCTCCACAGGGATGCACGAAAAGCTCCGCCGGAGGTGTGAGTTGAAGGTCTGTCGGACAGGAGCTTCCTCCAGACGTTCCCAATTTACCCGCACTACCCGTTTGGGCTTACCAGGTCTGTCCAGAGTCTTCCCCCACCCCCTGACCCAACTCACCACCAGATGGTGATCAGTTGACAGCTCTGCCCCTCTCTTCACCCGAGTGTCCAAAACATACGGCCTCAAATCAGATGAAACGATTATAAAATCGATCATTGACTTTCGGCCTAGGGTGCTCTGGTACCAAGTACACTTATGAGCATCCCTATGTTCGAACATGGTGTTTGTTATAGACAATCCATGACTAGCACAAAAGTCCAATATTGGACTTTGTGTTGACAATCTTAAATATCTGGAGAAGGACGTCACTGCTTATTAAAACTCAAATCATCATGGCAGTCTAACTGACTGCTCCTGTTTCTGTTTATTAAATTAATAAAATATATAATGGTATTAGTCCTGATAGAAATAATGGACAAAAAAACTAAAAGCAAAACTGTAAAACCGAAATCATCCTTTAATTTAGAGGCTGAAGCTGAGCTGAGGAGACAGACAGCTAGGCAGACAGTATTTTCAGATTTATATTATAATATGATTATTAAGGAGGTTTGTGTGACAGCAGCTCCTCTGATCTAAAAGCAGTTATCACAGTTTAGGACGTTTACTTCAAACCTTCATGTTAAAATATCTCGTTTACTTCAGAACTCTTCATCCTGCCAATGATTGAAAACTGGGTTCCACAGCTCGCTCAATCACGCAGACGTTTCAAAGTGACGATTTTGGTAAATGACTATAATTAATCCTCCTGAGCGCCGGTTTGAGTCCCAGCGGTGCCGGGCTAGCTGCGTGATTGACAGCTCTATTTTTAAGTCTTCCTGTTGACAACAGGAAGCAGAGCGGGAGGAAAATGGGACGTGACGGCTGCTGATGTGATGATGGACACTTTGTCCTCGTCTCCTGCAGAGATTGAAAACACCATCCTGCCGGGGAGCCTCTGAGCAAGGCACTAAACCCCCACCCCCACCCCCACCCACAGGAACTCACTCTATAGATGATGGACTCTGGTCTGTGTGTCAGTATGTCTCATAGAGGTCTTACATCCTCAGGTCTATATTCAGACCAGGTCTTCTCAGACATGAATATTAGCTGCTTTATCTTTTGATAATCAATCAATCGATTAATGGAGAAAATAATCAGCAGATTAATCCATAATGAAAATAATCATCAGTTCATAGTTCAAAATGAGCTCCAGTAAATGAACACGGAAAGGTTAAAGAGTAAACTAAATCTGTTCAAATGTTCCATCTTTACTCTTTACTTATTTATGTTATTATTATGTAAGTAATTCTACTGACTGGATCTAAGCTTTTGTTGTTGTTGACCTGTTCAAAAGGCATCATTCATAAATGTATTATTAAAGTGATAACTTTAATATTCATATTCGAGTTGTGCTCAATAATAATTCCCTGTCACTGGGTGAACAAAATTTCCAAAATGAGACGTGAAGCTACTGCGCATGTCCACTAAATCAGCTGCGAAGGAGGCGGGGCTTCAATGACGTACCAGGAAGAGATCCCCACGCGTGTAGTTTGGTTCTGTTTTACGGTGAGTCCGTGCAGTTCTAATTTTTCTAATTTTCTGTGTTTCTCTGTTTTTCTAAACAAAAGTAAAGTGTACAGGCTAACTGGAAGCATCTGTTGGTAGCATACGGGTAGCGTTAGCTGCTGAGCTACAACTAAAACACGAACACGCGTGTTTTTATGTGTGTGTGTAAGTGTGTGTAGCTAAACGCACATGCTATTGTGGATAACTTTAACATCATCAGCCCTAGTAAGGCACATTGTGTTTGCCTGTGCTTCGTTACTGTGTATATAGTCAGAGCTAACGATGTTTAACAGGCTAAGTGTAGCAGATGCTAAACCTTCTGTACGGCGGGGCTCCATTCACAAATGTGCCGGTTTAACGTTTCCTCACCTGTCAGTTTAACACAGGTAATCAAATATAATATGGAACCTTAAACACATCGATAAGGCTCAGTCTTCAGTTTGGCACAAGTCAAATGAATCAAGCGTTTTTTTTAGGTTTCCCATGTGAGTATTCTGTTATTATCTTTATGCTCCACTAAAATAATGCATCTGAAAGCCTAATACAGGTGCTGGTAATATCTAATAATCTGTCTAGTAACAGGGAAACTGTTGAAGAGCTGTTTGTTTGATCATTCACACGCTAAATATACAACTGCGTTTTATATCATGCTGACAAGTAACTTTTGCAGTTTTTCGAATAAAGTTTGGCGTGAAGTCTGAAATCCTTCCAGTCATTAAACACATTTAAATAAGTGCTCTGTCTGTGTGTGAGGTTGTGCAGCTCTCTTACCTGCCTTTCTGTGGCCCAGGTGTGCTGATGATGTCATCAGCAGCAGAGGACCAGCTGTGTCTGAACATCTGTAGCAGTTTCTCCCCCTCTTCATCCCCCAGGTCAAAACCTCTGACTACTCAGCAGAGATGGGCCAGAGTGAGTGTCAAGAGTTGACTGTGGTTTCATAATGATTTGTTATTAAGCTGCTCAGAGGTTTCAGCTGATCAGAGTTTGTTTCTGTTCGACCTCCAGAAGAAGCAGAACGCAGAGAAGAGAAGGATCAACTCCTCGGAGGAGGAGGAGAAGAAGAGAGGCTCCTTCAAACAGAGGAGACTGGACAAGACAGCAGCAGAGGAAGAAGAAGAAGAGGAGGAGGAGGTGCAGACTGAAGCTTCTCCTCCTGCAGACACTCAGGTAAACATAGCTTCTCCTTCCTTTTTTCACCTGTTGAAAGAGTTTAAAATTAGACCTCAACATGTTGTAGTCTTGTCAGTGACTAGGTTTACATGCACGCTGTTTTTCTGAATATGACAATATTCTGAATTTGATACGGGTCATGTAAACAGCATATTGTGTTTGGATATTCAGAATTAGACCTTATTGTGACTGTAGCCTTTTCATATTAAGACGTGTGATATGCCGATATCATTGAGGTTTAAGGAGCATTCATAGGTCATGTGTATACAGCACATTTCAGAATATGTGTCTCAATTGAGGGTTTTTTGCGCAGTTTCGACACACCGCATCATGCCTTTTTACGGTCAACTCTGTGTGCGTTGTACACAAACCAACTAGCCAACAGTTTACAAGGCTGGGGTAGAGATGCATGGCCAAAAGAAAAGAAGGAGAAACACACCGTCTTTTAAACGTTATAAGATACTTGGATATCAACAGGTTTTTGGATATAAACAAATATTGCAACACTGATATCTTTAAGAAGGTGGTTTAAGGAATGAGAAAAGCAGTTTTTTGTGGATTGCATGTAAACGGGAATATTAGTTGAATATTCATTTTCATTAGCCATGTAAACAGCTTAGCGGGAATATTGTCTTTTTCAAAATAAGGGCAAACTGTAATATTTTGTGCATATAAGTCAGATTTTTCCTCATTTGCCACAGAAATGTGTGATTCTGCACATATTTGTTATCATTGTTATGTTTATTATAATAATATCCTCCAGTCTCCATCCACTGTGCAGACAGACAGAAGGACACCACAGAAGAAGAAGGATGGAGTGAGGGAAACGGGAAGGAGCATCATCAAGACGTCCTCTCTGTTTAAACACAACCCAGAGATCCCAGAGATCCACAGGTACACAGCTCCTCCTCTGATTGGCCGAACAGATCAGCCTCTGATTCTGATCCCATCATAGCCAGCTGACATCAGCATTTCTCAGATCTGATTGACTAATTGTTTGTTATTAATCAATCAATCAATCAATCAATCAGATATTTAATCCATTACCAATAAACTTTTCCTTTATTCATTCATTTATCTATTCATTCCTTTAATTTTCCTTTTTCCCGTCTTCTACCGTTTTTCCTTATTTCGTACCTTTCCTTTACCTCTCCGTTTCCTCATTCCTTCCTTCCTCTCTTCCTTCCCTAATTCATTCTTTTCTTCTTCCTCCACCCATTCTTCCTTCCTTCATTCCTTGATCTCTTCATTCCTTTGTCTATCCTCCCTCTCTTGCTTTCTTTCTTCTCTCCATCCTTTTTTTTTTGCCTTTATTCACCCCTTCCTCCATCTCTACCTCCTTTCTTTCTTGTATCCTTTTTTCCTTTCTCCCTTCCTCTTTCAGACCAGTTGTCTCCCAGTTAAAAGAGAAGATTTTCACCAGTGACTCATTTTCAGACCTGGACCTGCACCCACACCTGGTAACACACACACACACACACACACACACACACACACACACACACACACACACACACACACACACACACACACACACACACACACACACACACACACACACACACACACACACACACACACACACACACACACACACACACACACACACACACACACACACACACACACACACACACACACACACACACACACACACACACACACACACACACACACACACACACACACACACACACACACACACACACACACACACACACACACACACACACACACACACACACACACACACACACACACACACACACACACACACACACACACACACACACACACACACACACACACACACACACACACACACACACACACACACACACACACACACACACACACACACACACACACACACACACACACACACACACACACACACACACACACACACACACACACACACACACACACACACACACACACACACACACACACACACACACACACACACACACACACACACACACACACACACACACACACACACACACACACACACACACACACACACACACACACACACACACACACACACACACACACACACACACACACACACACACACACACACACACACACACACACACACACACACACACACACACACACGTGTTTTGCTATATTTGTGAGGACCATGACCCTAACCATAGTTGTGAGGACCCCCCTTTCTGCTCACACTAGGAGGATGAAAAAAATAGTTTGACCATTAGATGGGAGTAGAGAGCCAGAAAATGACTTCAAATGTTTAAACACACGATGGTCACACAACTGATGGAGTTGGTGGGGTGTTGTGAGGACCGGACGGTTGCTAGGCAGATTTCACACGATGGTCACACAACTGGTGAAGTTGGTGGGTGTTGTGAGGACCGGCAGCAGTTTTGATTAGTTATATGAGCTGAACCTATTAGACCAAAGTTGTTTTGCTATATTTAACTCACTGAAGCTTATTAAACCCTTATTGTGTGGTAATACTATTCCTTGTATATATATGAACTTTATTTTTTCCTTAACTTGTAATGTCTTAAGCTGCTGTCAACACTAGAGCAGTGTTGGGAGTAGCTATCTACCTCATCTGATCATTTCAAAACAAATTTAAAATATAAATTTTAGTATGCAATGATCATCAGCGTATGGCAAATTATTTTAATGATTATGTTATGATTTGATAAACTCGTAGCAAGACATTCATAGCCCCCATATATTTTGGCACACAATAAGAATAGCTGACCCAGAAACTATTGTCCATGTATTTTTCCGGTCTTGCTTTGATTACTGTAATGGTATGTACTTGGTTCTGATCTTGATCCAGCATTGATAGGACTGCACACATACTAGACCCTGTCAACTGGATGAGTTAGTTTGACTCAAACAAATTAACCTTATTATGATATTTTTTCAAATCAGAGGAAAGTGACTCAGAATATTATAATTTTAAAATGATTTACATTGATGACCGATGCCACAGACAAGGTCAAAGTTTTTTTTTTATTATAGCAGTTGAATGGACTACCCATTTTCAAATGAAGTATTATAAGCCTTATTGGGTCATGTAGTAAATCATCCATCAGGACTTTCACCTCAGCTAAGTGAAATCTCTGACCTCCATCACAACACAAACTCCAAAATAATAAATCAGCAGGTAATTTATTCTGCAAGCAAATTTTGGGATTTACAAAAGCACACTGTAACAAGCCGGGTAAGAAATTGTAACAGAGCACTGACGCCTACTTGAACATCAAATGCAAGGATTTTAAGATCCCTTTCAGAGGCCTGTACTATGAAGCAAGATTATCATGCCCTGGATCTCTTTTAGTTATCCAGCTTCATCTAACCTAACAACTGTGGTCCCGCATAACCTGTATCACGAGTCAACCCAGGGTTTCCCAATCTAGAGACGCGCACGTTCACATAAAAGAGGCGGTGTTTGCACTTCATGATCAAATCACAAACATGTGATATATATTTTACATAAGAAGAGCAAACTATCATTCTACATATATATGAAGAACACAGACATGGTTTACAAGCAAAAAGCCATCCAGTCGCTGCTTCCTAAAACAGGAAGAATAGCTGGCAAAAAAGCCACCGCTGTAAATGCGTGAATTAAGGCACATCAATATAACTTCCCCATCAGTCAGGCACAAGATCTGACCATAATTACACTTATCCTTTCCATAAACTATCGTTGCTTTAGTCTGTTATTTCAGTGGCAACCCTGGCAGTGGGAAGCAATCATGGGAGCAAATAAAAAATATGAAAACATAATTCAAACCGATGCACGCACTAGCAACACATGGCTCAATAAGTTTACAAAGATACGCAGGTCTAATTCCCTCCACTGAAAATCTATACCTTTCATAAAAATATCCATCAGAGAATGTTAACGGGGTCTCTAAATGTTTTAACTTTGAAGAGCTCTCCGCGCACCAAGCTTTTTCTTTTTTCTTCTTTTTACTCACTGATCTCCACCCATTCAGTCAATGGATCTTTTAAGAATGGTGACACCGTTATCAATGGAGTATTGATTGGTCGGTAGGCGGTGCTTTTACACCGGTTGATCTCTAATCTCCAACATAACCTGCTCCCAACCAGGTTATGCGTTCAGCATGAGAACATGGCGAATGAACCTGATAACAAGTGCTCCACCTTCGTGATACAGAAAATCCTCGGTTGAACTTGAACTTAGCTCGCTAATGCCAAATCCTGCTTCGTAGTACAAGTTTCTGGTCTCATTAAACACTGCTGAATTTCAGCTTCAACAAAACAAGTTAGGAGACATACCTTAGACAATGTTGTTCCTACCACAAGGAGAAATAACAACTTTGGCTTATTGAAATCCTGGTGCAATACATAATATTTACTTCTGAAATTAGCGTAATTGAACATTTTCACGCTAGACACTGACTATTTAACTGCTCACATCTGTATACAGCTCTTGAACTTGTGGCTGTGTGCAAAAAATTATGCAGATGAAGAACAAACATGCTAACTTAACTGCGTGATACCTTCTTTTTTCTGGTTTCAATGGTATTATGAACATGATTCTTTATATCTCTCCAGTGTCTGCTCTGAAGTGCTGGTTCTGCATCTATGCACTCTATGCACTTGTCCTTACCAGGAACTTTCAAAGTTATGCAATTTTCAAGTTGCTGCCAAACTTTTCCAAATCACTCCAGGGCCTTCTTTGAGTTTTCATCTGCACAGTAGAACCTTAAATACAGTAAAACACAGAAAGACACATTTTTCCACCAAAATCAAGAAATCATAGACTGAACTAAGACTGCAAGTAATCATTTGCAGGCCTGCCTGTATGTAAATAAGTATAGGTTGAAAGTAACTGACTAGTTCAAATGAGCAAGTCTGTCAGTAGGCAGGTAGAAGTAAGTAGATGTGATTTTGTTTGCTAATGTCAATCAAACCACTATGTATGCATGTTGCCTTCACTGTTCTTCTGCATTACATTATTTTATATGTGCAATAAACTACACTTAAATTGAAGAAAAAGGTAAAACTAGTAGTAATAAAGTAGTAGCATACGCAGTAGTATCAGTGGAAGCAGTAGTAGTAATTTTTTGGCATCTCATCTGACTCATATCAGTTGTCAAGGTGGTTCTATATTGGCTACAAACAAACTTACCATTTCTCTCAGCCTTGGATGACCTCTTGACTTTAGCCTTTGTGTGTGGCAGGTCCTTCTAGGTGAAGAGAAGAGAAACCCCATGTTATATACACAGACTGAGTCATAATCTACTACAAAACTAGGTAACTTTTACACAAATGCAATTAATAACATATTTTTGTGGTAGGAACATATCCCCATTTTCCATACTGTACAACCAAAGTCGAATGTATAGCCGAGCTGCTGAATTTGATTGTACAGGGGTATGTAATGAAGTGTAAATTAGGGCTGAACTGGACCCAAATATTCAATCGTTTGGTACGCTATTCAGGTTATTTTAGCGAGACTAAAAGAGGTAAACATAATGCTCCAGTTTACATCAGAGGTAAAACAAAATGAAGCCCTCAGCTGTGTGGGAGCACTTTAAACTGAGAGATGACAATGGCAGTGTGGCAGTCATGGCATTTATTACCTTTGCAATTTCTTAATTTCATTAGCCTACAGATCAAAACTGTTAATCAGTAAATGGTAGGCTACAACAAACAAAAACATAATGAACACATTTATATAATCATATTAGGCCTGTTGTAAAATAACATTTAGTTGCTATAATAAAAGTTAAAAGTGAATGTTGCATAATAAAGTGTTTTAGTTTGGCTTAGCGCTCATCCCGTCTGATCTCCCTGGACCCCCGTCCGGCTAAACTATTCACGTATACAGCTCTATATCTGCTCGGCTCAGCCTCTTGTAGCCTACTCTGGACTCTACAGTTTCCCCCCTGCTCTGCACAGCAGGCAACAACCCGGTTCTGCATCTAGTATTCCAGTCTGCCCCAAAGTCGGGTTCGTTTGACCAGTGTGATGACTCCGTGCTGTGCCCGGTACATTAAACTGTACCCGGGCCCGCTTGAAGAGGTGGGCTCGGGCACAGTTAGGTTGGACTCTGGCATGGAACTCGGACATAATCTCCACTTTGCCGTTCGAGAGAGTGCTTTTTTCCTTTTCAAAAGAGTGACATAAACAATAGAATCATTTGATACATACCAGCACATTTACTTGCTCTCTTTCTTTCCATTATCTGTGAAACAAACAATTGTTTTTAAGCAAGATCATCACTATGGAATTAAATTGGTATACGTTTATTTATGTAAATGGCAGTGCTAGGGTTATAACTAATAACCCTAACATGACAGCCACAGAATTGCAGTAACTATTGCTAGTGTCACTTACACAATTAATGTGACTAGTGTAAATTAGTTCCATCCAGGATATTTTGGCTAATTCCTCCTACATATACTCAACAAAAAAAGAAACATCCTCACTTTCAATTGCTTTCATTTTTAGCAAAACAGCATGCATAAAGATTTGTATGAACACAAAAATATTCAACTACTAAGACATAAACTGAACAAAGTTTCACACACATGTTATTAACAGAAATGGAAAAAATGTGTCTCTGAACAAAGGAGGTCAAAATCCAGCTGCATTAGTGAGGGTTAGGGCCATGCACCCCAGAAATGTCCAGGAACTTGCAGGTGCCTTAGTAGAAGAGTGGGGTAACATCTCACAGCAGAACTGGCAGATATGGTGCAGTCAATGAGGAGGAGATGCACTGCAGTACTTTTCCCATTTCTGTTAGTCACATGTGGGTGAAACTTTGTTTAGTTTATGTCTCAGTAGTTGAATATTTTTATGTTCAAACAAATTTTTACGCATGTTAAGTTTGCTGAAAATTAAAGCAGTTGAAAATAAGAGGATGTTTCATTTCTCCTGAGTTTATAAGCCTAAAAAAAAATTTAAATGCTAAAAACTCAGTTCAACCTGACGTCTACATATTCTACACCGACCAGATAACTTTACAGTAACTTAGACTGACACATGCTGCTCCGTTACAAACCACAATCACTCAAAGGTTAAACTGACATCACACTGATCCAACTAATTACAGGGTTCATACAGATAGGGACAAGTCAAATTCAATACGTACTTTCTCAAGCGCTCATATCATTTTCAAGGATGAAATGCACCGTTGGTCAGACAACACAAGCAGCTTGAGTCAGTTTTCTTACAATTTACAGACCAAATTATTAATTGTCTGATGACGTAATGATGGCAATCTTTTGTTGCACCTCTAATATGATAAATGTTATTAGATTCTTGATTAAATTAATTGGTTAGTCTGTATGATGACAGAAATCAGCTAAAATGTCCGAAGTGATGTGTTTAAATGTCCTGTGTGTGTGTGTGTGTGTGTTAGAGCTTAGATCAGGCCAAAATAAATCAAGCCAATCAATTATGAACCCAAGCCCGATTTAAACCTGACAATTTTTTAATATGTGGGCCGTTACAACTGACGTTCTCAACTACAATTCAGAGTTGTTTGAACTACAGAAATCATTAATACTGTCCTTCACCACGGTCTGCATGCCGACGCACTGGCCGACAACAGCGCTGCAGATGGGGGAGACAGATGTAGCCAGTTTACCTCTCACTCACGTCAGTGCAGGACATGCACCCAGAGCTACGGGAGAAGCTGGATAGGCATAGCTTTCTCCAAAACCGAAATAGGCTACCCTAATAAAGTAATGATTAAAAAACAGGATAGCATCGGCCGTGCCAGGCTCAGGCCGGGCTCGGCAGAGAATCTAAAATCTAAACTGTGTGACCAACAGTGCAAAACACAAAACAATCTGTTTTTGATACCAAAACAGAAAAAATATAAAATCCACAAACTGTAGAAGCTAGAATCTGCTGACGTTAGGCATTTATGCTTGAAAAGCATTCTGTTCTCCTCTTAATTTAATTCAAGTAATAACTCAACCTGGTTTTAATGAAATAAAAAATGTCTTACCTGGGTTAATAATCTGTTGCTTTCCTGCTGTTGTTTTTGCCTCTGAGTCTCTCCAGCCTCCGAAAAAAAAACAGCTCCGTCATGTTTCTGATGATGCATTTAAGTCCACTGGGAGAGTGTACAACTACTCCATGTAGTTCTCCATGTTGTAAGGACATTTAAAAAAATATTTCAACTCAAAATAGAGTCAACAATGAAAACAAAAATAGAGTTTTTACTACAACATAACATAGCTTCAACAGTTCTCCATTTTAGTATGAAATTATGTATCTTCAGTCAGGGACAGTGAAGCCACGAATTCCCATCTCCCTTGAATGCAGCATTAGCAGCAAAAAAGTTAGCAGTGCAGGTGTTTAATTGGTCTTCCCTCCCCCTCCCTGTGGCCTCTTTGATGTGCTCCTCTGCTGCCCTGGCTCTGACCTTTAAGACACACACAGGCTGCAGAGCTTGGATTCAGTTTGAGCAATATCTCAATACACCTTTACACTTTATTTAATGCTGTTTTTTGCCTTGCCTTGATTTTTAATTGAGGTTATAACCTTTTTATATTCTATTTTATATCAGTATGTCACAATATTTGTACAAAATTATGTTTAACATAAATGCATGTAAGGTAAATTTAGATATTTAAGATGCTCTCATGCAGTGGTTTTACTATTTTGATATCACTTTATTGCTGGACTATCCAACATCAGAAAACAAGACCTGAGGTTCAAGTTTATTTGAAGAAAGTTTGGTGCTGTAGGTCTTGATTTAAATATCATAGTCTCGGTTTTGATCACTTTTCAGAGGTGGAGATTGAAACCCTGATAGCTCAGGTTGATTTGCACTAATGTGTGTACTATTTGACAGCCTGAAAACTGGTATTAAAGGCTGTAGAAAGAATACGGAATGGAAAGAGATCACTGATGTGGTCAACAGTATTGCTGTAGTAAATCGTACTCCAGCTGAAGTGTATTTAATTTATACATCCTTGACGTATGCTATAATCCTAATAGTAATATACAGGCTTATATTACAATCTCTTAGGCCTACATGCTGTACCTATATTTAAATAAGCACACAGTAATGGAGTTTATGCAGTGTCTTTTATTTTACTTGTGTTTTTTCATAAGCCAGAGCAACAGTTGTGAGGGAGAGCCATGTCCTCAGCCCCCTGTTCTGGACCACCACCCTGACCCTGTCTCCTGACAGCAGAGAGGCTGGAAAAACAAGCCAACATAACTTGGTCAACGGCAGAAATAAATTGTTCACTTGTGACCATTAACCTTTAAAAGAGAAACAAAAACCTAAAGAATAAATAAAAATGTGCATCATCATATGTTTCCTGTTTGCCATTGCCAAACGTAACATTATACCTTTAAAAAGCGATGAATAATATCCTGTCTCCTTCATATTGCCCCAGTTGGGGCTATGCTGGACACTGCTCTCTGGGCATCGCGTCATCTGGCTCCGTCACTACATCTATGGCACCGTGATTTCCTGCACAGTGTTGTGCAGAACCCCACAGGCTAAAACAATGTTGCAGAGATTTTTCTGCTGTGTATAGTACTGTTTGCTTCAACTGATCCTGTAGTTTCTGCAACTCCCTGTTTAACTTAGCTTTGGCAGCCCTCCTTTTTCTTCTCCCAAGATCACATTGCCTAAAAGAAACATATGTTTGTGTAAATATTTTGTCACTTAACCATTTCAACAGCAGTAAAATAGACATTGCCAGCCATGAACAACATAAATTCGTCATTGATGATTTCTCAGTAGTAACTTATTTGAGGGTAGTTACCTATTAATTAATTAATAGATACATATGTAGTAAGTAGCAACACATGGTGCATGGAGTGATACTTGACAGTCATAGAAAACATTGATAGCTACAATACTGTTTCATTGGCAAAAATGCATATTTTTTAGATATCAGTGAGTACACTAAAGGAGGTATAACAAATAGCTCTAACATCTACCTTAAGTGGTGTTCACATGACAGTAAATATTGGGGTCAATGTCTCTGTAATGCATACTTCAAAGTTCTTTCAGGATCAGTTGGCATCTTTAGCCTTATTTGCACAGTATTTGATTTAAAGATGAAATTGCACAAGGCTGTTCTGTAATTGCATGTAGTCTGTGGATTTGGACCATAATTATTTACTATATAAGTGCTCTTAAAAACATACATGTGTACAGACAAGGCTCGCAGCAGCAGCAGACACGTTTCTGGTGTGAAAAGATAGAAAACTCCACACAGCTGATGCAACAGAAATCCCATGCTCACACGACGCAGCCAGTGTGTAAATGGCCTGATGCTTTACATACATAAGAATGAATGAAAAGCTTGTAGTATGTTTGTCTAAGGCCGGCAACAGACTAGATGTGTGGCGTGAGCGTGGCGTTTCTGTTACGTGTCAGCTGGGTGGCAGCTGCATGGATTCTTCTATGTCTTACACACCAGAAACGTGTCTGACGCTGTGCTGCTGCTGTAAACATGTATGTTTCACACTGATTTACTGCACTCAACCAGTATACTTCATGTTAAACATTTATATCTGCATTTATGTCAAAACCTAGAGACTTTCAAACATCAAAATGTCATTTATTAAATGTATTTGTGTCAAAATGACATATAAACATATTTTCCTATTCTATTTTTCCTGGAAACACTTCCGACACGCTTGTGTGTTGCATGAAAAATAGGCGTTGGTTCTATTTCTAGTAGGCACGCATTTCCGGCGTGGCTCAAGCCACGCGTGAGACGTGCGTGTCACACAGGCAGTTTGCAAGCTCTAACCTGTTAACATGGGAGCCAAAATAAAAATGGACACGCCCCGCAGCTGACATGCTCATGCAACACATCCAGTCTGTCGCCGGCCTAACCCATGTTTCATCCTTTTAATTTAAATGTTATATATTTCTCTGTTCGCTGTCTATCAATGTAGTTTCACTTTTCAACTTATTGGAACTTGAAGATTTTGTCTCCTTTTTAAGTTCTCCATAGTTAACACATGCTGATCCTTGGTGTTTTAGGTTTGAGTTGTGAATTACTGATGTTGTAAATTGCTTATCTTATACATTGCTGTTGATGATTAGTATGCAGCAACAACACATGATATTAATTTGTACTTATAGTGTTCTTTATTTCCTCAGTCTTTTCCTGCCTCATGCTCCTCTCAGCTCTGAGCTGCATCTCCACTTTGCATGTGGGGGAAGGGCAGGTTACCTACAGGTCAACTCCTCTCTGCTGTGGCACAGAGTGGGGGCGGCCCCTCCCCCTGATGGGCCATTAATTGAGTGGCAGCTAAAGCAGGGAGAGAACCTTACAATATGCACCTCTGACTCTCAGGCCTGTTTTACAGGCTGCAAGGTTGGAAATCCCACAAGTTTCACAACTATCACTGCAAAATAATAAATTTAACATTTAAGTTTCGCTCTTAAAAGTAAAGTTTAACCTTGTATATTATTGTATGTATATCAGTGGTTGAAGAAGTACTCAGACTTCAAAATTGTCCTTAAGTAGAATACATGAGTACATGTATTGTTATTTTCCATCACTGAACACAGGGGCCAAACCATAGAAACCATCTTTCAATATTAAACTGTCCAGTTCAGTGCTACAGCTTAAAAATGATGAAAGGTTAGGCCGGCTACAGACTGGATGCATCGCGTGAGCGTGTCAGCTGTGTGGCGGGTCCGTTTTTATTTTGGCTCCCATGTTAACAGGTTAGAGCTTGCAAACTGCCTGCGTGACATGCATGTCTCACGCACAGCTCGAGCTTTGCAGAAAATGCATGCCTGCTAGAAATAGAACCAACGCCTATTTTTCACGGGACATGCAAGCGTGTTGGAAGCGTTTCCAGGCAAAATAGATTTTGACAAAAATACATGTTAATAAATGACATGTTGATGTTTGAAAGTCTCTAGGTTAGGACATAAATGCATATATAAATGTAAAATAAAAATAAAAAAATATTGATTTTCAAATGTTGAACCTGTCAATACTGGAGCCTATTTTGTCGTCAATGCTGCCAACGTTGTCTTTGCTGTAATCAAATCAGTATGTTTAACACAAAGTATATTGCTTGAGTGCAGTAAATCAATGGGAAACAGACATGTGTACAGCAGCAGCGCAGTCAGACACGTTTCTGCTGTGTAAGACAGTAAAATCCATGCAGCTGCCACGCAGCCGACACGCAACAGAAATGCGACGCTCACGCCATGCAGCCAGTCTGCCGCCGGCCTTGGTGAAACTGATGGTTTACATACATAAGGCCGGAGACAGACTGGATGCGTGGTGTGAGTGTGGCGTTTCTGTTGCGTGTCAGCTGAGTGGATTTTTTGTCTTACACACCAGAAATGTGTCTGACGCGGTGCTTCTGCTGTACATGTCTGTTTCCCATTGATTTACTGCACTGAAGCAGTAGTATACTTCATGTTAAACATAAATATCTACTGATTTGATTACAGCAAAGACAACGTCGGCAGTGTTGACGGCAAAATAGGCTACAGTAGCTTATACATATTTTTTTATTTTACATTTATATCTGCATTTATGTCAAAACCTAGAGACTTTCAAACATCAAAATGTCATTTATTAATATGTATTTGTGTCAAAATTACATATAAGCATCTTTTACTATAATATTTTGCCTGGAAACACTTCCAACACGCTTGCGTGTCACGTGAAAAACAGCCGTCGGTTCTATTTCTAGCATGCAAGCGTTTTCAGTGAGTGAGACGTGCGTATCACACAGGCAGTGTGCACGCTCTAACCTGTTAACATGGGACACGCCACGCAGCTGACACGCTCACGCCACGCATCCAGTCTGTGGCCGGCCTAAGTAGAACAGCTCATAGTTTGTATGTCTAACCCACATTTCATCCTTTTAATTTAAATTGTATGTTTCTCTGTTCACTATTTATCAATTTAGTTTCACTTTTGACCTTATTGGAACTTGAAGATTTTGTCTCCTGTTTCATTTCTCCATATTCATCACATGCTGGTCCTCATGTTATAGGTTTGAGTTAATTACTTATGTTGTAAATTGCTGTTGATTAATATGCAGCAACAACACAACATATAGTATTCATTTTTATAGTCTTCCTTATGTCCTCAGCTTTGAACTGAATTGAAATGAAACAGGGTTAATTTGTCCATGGCAAGGATCCTAATGTCTATTAAGTGTGCTTACTGATTTACTAGTTTGTAAGCTAATATAAAGTCCACTAAAAAGCAAAGTAATGTGGAAGTAAATTTACTTTGGTGAATTATTCTGTAAGCAGACACTCCCAAGAACAAGCTGCAGGTACCATCAGTGTATAAGGAGATGCAATGGGGCCACAGCCTCTACACTAGCTTATGTTAACACTTTACCAGGTGTGTCTCTCCATTAAAGAGTCCAACATTGATGTACAATGCATAAAGTGGCCAAACAGCAACACTGAATGATAAAGCTGTGGAGGAGAATTAGTGTCTGCACAGGATGTGAGAGAAATGCCTGCTAGTCTGTCCCATTCAGTTACTTTACCAGGAACACCATACAGGACACTTAGAATTATCTGTGGAGGCAAACATGCCAGCCACTGGCTGTCCAAAGTGATGCCACAATTAACTGTCCAAATACAGGAGCTTCCACTTCCTCCAGTAGCCCCTGACCATCAGACCTACTGATATGTTGTGCTTTACTGTACTGTATCTCTGCCCTGTAGGTGCTGGGAGATATGAAGCTGCATATTCTTTCAACATGCATTTAACCTGTTAAAATCCACCTCTTTTGCCTGATTTTCGTCTATTTCTTATTCCCAAAGGGAAAAGCTTATAACAGAAGAACTGCAAGGCCAGAATGCATGTATGAGGCTTCATTTGGAACCTAAATTCTTCTAGTTTATGGAAATGTGCTTGATTAGCATGTGATTAGAACACAACATACGCTACATCAGTTCAAACATGGTTCAAAATAGCCCTTTTGGTCCCGTCAAAAAAATTTTGAGAAAGAAATAACTAAAATATACTTTGTGCCACACTATGCAGAACACAACACTTGCCTTCTACACTTTGCCAAGAATACCTCTATAAAGTTTGAAAACTCTAGTCCTAACCTAATGGGAGCTAGAGAGTTTTCAGTATTTGGTTTTATAGGTGTCACTGGTATGCCAAAACCTCTGCAAAATCTGTCCAAGTGACCATATTTTGTTAAATGCTTTTTACTCACTTCTATGCTATTAGAAAAAAATATAATAAAGACTTAAGAGGACTTACAAAACCTTTTTACATTCATTCAAACACTGTTGAACATATTTTTTTCTCATAAATCACATGTATGTGCCAGGTCATGTTTGTAAATGAGAAGTTGTTCTCAAACAGTTTACCTGGATAAATAAAGGTTTAAAAAAAAAAAAAAGTATGTGCCAGCTGGCTCTGGGAGGCGAGGCTTAGGCCTGTTGCCCATTCATTTGGACTGGCTCCCATTGGATGTTCCTATCACGCATACTGTTGGAAAGGAAATGTGATTGGCTACTGCCATGATTGACGTGTTGATAGCCAATGAGAGCTGTTTCTAAGATGGCTGCTCAGTGAGATGAGCAGCCATGAGCATAGATATTGTGGGAGCACTTGCTGGACGTCGTGGGCTGTCACAGGGTGAAAACTAAACAGAAAAAGATGTGGATAGTTTCATTGTGTAGGCAGCAACCTGAAGAAAACAAACATACCCAGTAACACGGTGCGGGGCACGGAGAAATATATTATTTCAAATGGAACGAGATCGGCTAATGGAGTTAGCAGACAGTTGGCAGACATTTAGCATGGACTCTACAGGACAATTTTCATAACCTGGATTAATTCTATTGAAAAACCCTAGTTATCCTTCTGATCTGTGGACACTTACGGACTAGTGGAATATAAATAAGCCAGGAATGGACGGGTATTGAGCAGTTAGGACAGCCTACAGGTAGGGAAGCATCATCTTTTTTTTTTTCAAAAGCATGAACACTAAGATCATGAATAATGCTTTGGTGCTTATGATTTCAGTAAAATGAACTTAATGATTGAAATGCAGAGAATTTTACGTCCATATTGACAAAGGTTTTGAACTTTTGTGGTTAAATACTTTTTATGTAACTTGTCAGAACATGCCCGTTATCACCCAAGAGGTTAAGAGGGTAATCCTTCAAGTACCTTTTTCCTAGCGTTACTCCTTATGAGCTTCTTTTTAATTTTCTTGCTGGGCATACTGCATGCTCATCCTGGCAGTCTTTTAGCCTTTTCTTCTTTTCTGTTTCTAGCTACATCTTTCTTTTCTACTGTAAGGCAAGGCAAGGCAGCTTCACTTATATAGCACATTTCAGCAACAGTGCAATTCAAAGTGCTTTACATAAAAACTATTAAAATTAAAAACAGATCAAATTCGAGAATAAAAATGACAGTGCAGTATAAGAAATTAAACATTATTAAGCAGTTAAAACAGTTAACAATTATTTAAAGAAAGGCAACATCAAAAAGAAAGGTCTTTAGCTTTGATTTAAAAGAACTGAGAGTTGCAGCAGACCTGCAGTTATCTAGAAGTTTGTTCCAGATATGTGGAGCATAAAAACTAAATGCTGCTTCCCCCTGTTTAGTTCTGACTCTGGGGACAGAAACCTGTCCCAGACGACCTGAGAGGTCTGGGTGGTTCATAGTTTACTAGCAGGTCAGAAATGTATTTTGGATCTAAACTGTTTAGTGATTTATAACCCAGCAAAAGTATTTTGAAATCAGTTCTTTGAGGCATCAGAAGCCAGTGTAAAGACTTCAGAACTGGAGTGATGTGATCAACTTTCTTAGTCTTAGTGAGAACTCGAGCAGCAGCGTTCTGGATCAGCTGCAGCTGTCTGATTGATTTTTTAGGGAGACCTCTAAAGACACTGTTACAGTAGTCGAGTCTACTGAAGATAAAAGCATGGACAAGTTTTTCCAAGTCCTGCTGAGACATAAGTCCCTTAACCCTTGATATATTCTTAAGGTGGTAATAGGCTGAGTTTGTTATTGTCTTAATGTGGCTGTTAAAATTCAGGTCTGAGTCCATAATTACACCAATATTTCTGGCTTTGTCTGTTGTTTTTAACATTGTCGTTTGAAGCTGAGCGCTGACTTTCAATCGTTCCTATTTTGCTCCAAAAACAACCACCTCAGACTCATTGGTTTGAGCTGTACACTCAGTAAAGGCTGAAAAGAATGGAAAAATATGAACAATAGAATAGAAGACTTACCTTTGGTCTGTTTTTTGTGTTAGCAAATGCCTTGATGATGTAATTTCCTCATGTGACTCAGTGTTTTTTCTTTTCCTCTGCCAGGCAAATAGATTTCAGTAAGAGGGTTGTGCGCATGTTGTTACATGAAAGTAATGTAACCATACTTTAAACAAAAAATTATTAAAACATCCGAATTACATCCGATTACATCCAAAACATAGCAATACACACTTTTTGCAAAGAGAGAAAGCCGACAGTAGGCTGTTTAACCAGGTGACATTTGCAGCAGTCCTTACCTTTATTACTTAGTTTATATACATTATTTATATATATATATATATATATATATATATATATATATATACTTAAACTAAAGGATCCTAAACTGTCAAAGATTGAACAAATTAATTATTTATATTATATTAATTAATCCTAATCAAAAGATAATTTAGTGGATTAAATATTCACTTCATATTCAAATCAAACCCAAATGTGCACAAATCAAAACTCCTAAGAATCATTCAAAACTGTCAAAATTAACAGTAAATGTAAAAATGCCCACACTATGTGCAAATTATCATAAATTAGAAATTAAAATCTATTTTCATACTTTAAATTAAGGTTTTATTCCACTGTTTATTCTCACTACAGAAGTGAAAGGCTCATTATCCACTTAAATCTTATGAAATTATATAATGATCAATCATTTGTGATATGTGATTTTATAAATGTATTCAATATGATTAATTGTGTGCATTTGTCATTAATATGTTTGTGCTTGAGTTAATACATTTTCATGGTTGAGAGTTAGCTGATCACAGGCCTCTGTGAGTCACACTGCAACTCTGTCTGCCCCTCCCTCCTGTTCCCTCCACAGTCTAACCATGTGACTGAAGTGACCAATCACAAAAATCCCCAGCTAGGCATCGAGCCATCCAACCAGAAATTTCCCTCTCCCTCAGACTCCTCCTCTCAGCAGTACACGAGTGTGTACTTTAGGGGGAGCTCACGATCACATGAGAAAACACCAATTTCCATAATTACTATTCTTGTGAGGACTTTTGCTGAAAATTACAGAGCATCCAGTATATACCCTCAGGAGGCTATTTCAGCATTTTTTTTGTGAGGACCACCCAAAATGTCCTCACAAAGAAAAATGTCCTCACAAAAAAGGTTGTTTCTCAATAATCGGCCCTCACAAATATAGCAAAACCAACACACACACACACACACACACACACACACACACACACACACACACACACACACACACACACACACACACACACACACACACACACACACACACACACACACACACACACACACAGTCATCTCCACTTAACTATAACAATACATTATTATTATCATTTTTATATGTGTGATGTTATAGAAAATAAAGATATAGTACATTCTGTTCTCTGATTGCCTGATTTCTGTTCACCAGGTGGCGACACTGAACAAAGTCCTGAATGTTTCCACAGTGACCAGGTCAGTACACACACACACACACACACAGCCTCAGTGTAGTCTGATGCATTTAACAAGCTAAAACCTGTAAACACAAACGAACTCTCATGACAGTTTGACAACAGATTCTTTCTGTAGGGGAGCAACTCAAACTCAGTATGGAGGGTGTTTAGTGTCAGCTTGGCAGTTTGACCGAATCGTAACCTGAAATTGATTTGACTTTTGTGGGGATGTTGTATTTTGTCCCCAAAAGGGAGGTAAACCTCCACAACATGGGTAACAGAGACTGATTATGGGATGCAAACCACCATCCAAGAATCAACAGTCTTTTCTGTGTGTGTTCAGTGTTCAGAAACGGACTATCCCAGTTCTCCTGTCGGGACGAGACGCTGTCGTTCAGTCTCAGACGGGTTCAGGTGAGACAAACACACACTTTACAAATCTTTATACTTACATGAATCAACAGCAACATTAATACATCTGAAGGTGATGACCTGCTCATGATTAGCATGAATTTAAATGATCTTTAATGGCATGTTCACAGTTCAGTTCTGTGCTGACAGAAAGGTTTAAATGTTAGTGGTATTATGTGTCTCTGCAGGTAAGACTCTGTCCTACGCCGTTCCCGTGGTTCAGAGTCTGCAGGGGCTCCAGCAGAAGGTCAGCAGGTCCGACGGTCCTCTGGCTGTCGTCATCGTCCCAACAAGAGAGGTGTGACAAATCACCTGTCCTCGCCTGTTGTGTTCTCTATTTCAGCTCACTATTAAAGGGCCAGTGCGCTGATCTCAGCCTGCAGTGTGTTTGAATCTTACGTTTTTTTAGGGAAACAAAAGCTGAGCAAACATTAGCAGCAGCTCAGCTCGCAGCCAGTCTTTTGTTATTGTTTTGATTGAGAGACTCCTCGCGGCAGAAGATTACATATTGTACATTTAACGTAAAATAATCTAAATCTGAGGTTGAAAACTGTTTGGTGACTGAAGATGACATTTCAACTGTTTAAACATGATTTACTAACTCTCCAACTTTCTGTCTGTCTGTCTGTCTGTCTGTCTGTCTGTCTGTCGATCAGCTCGCCCAGCAGACGTTTCAGACCTTCCAGAAGCTTCTAAAGGTAACACAAACCGATCACATTTATCTGATATTATTGATTATTATTGGCTCATGATTATCAACACTTGACTATGGAAACTTGCTTCTTACTTGATGATCTTATCAGGATGTTTTACTCCTAAGCGACTGATCCTAAACACCCCAACTTTAATTGAATGCACCAATCAGAGCTGAGCATGAACCCAAACTCAGCCTGTCAGCTGCAGGAAGGGTTGTTGTTAACAGCAGCTCACTCATGTGTTCTATTTCTCTGTAGCCGTTTACCTGGATCGTCCCAGGAGTCCTGATGGGAGGAGAGAAGAGGAAATCGGAGAAGGCCAGGTACACAACTGATCCCTGTTCTTACCTCCTCCTCTTCATCCTCCTCTTCTCATTTTCTCTTCCTTCCCCTTCTGCCCTTTTTGTCAGACGTGCTGTTGTGATTCTAAAAGTCCATGAGAAGGTTTTAAGAATCCTTGAGTATGTTGTGGGTACCTTGAGAAGGTTAAAGAAGTCCTCAAGGAAGTTCTGATTAGCCTCGATAAGGATTCCAGGAATAATTTAGGAAGTATTAGGGGTCTTGAGGAAGTTCCAGTTGTAGTGTTTCTTGCTGAAGTTCTGGAGGCCCTTAAGTTACCAGAGTCCTTGATGAGTTTCCAGTGTCCTGGAAGGGGTTGTAAAAAAACCTTGACTGACTGACGTCTCTCTTCAGGCTTCGTAAAGGAATCAACATCCTGGTGTCAACTCCTGGACGTCTTGTGGATCACATCAAAAACACCCTGAGCATCGCCTTCAGTGCTGTTCGCTGGCTGATCCTGGACGAGGCCGATCGGTAACTCACGAGTTTATAACTGCAAAGTGTTTTCTTTAACAGTAAAGTATGTGTTCATTGTCAAATAACAGTATTTTTAAACAGAATGAAGCAGACTCAAATATCACAGATGTGTCAGTTTAAATGTCCTCTGCATCGTTATGGAAACAGATGTTGTTTTTCATGATTCGAGCCGGTTTAACAATGTTGAGATTAAACTGAAAAGGACCAATAATTGATCCTTGAGGAACCCCACATCAGTTCTTTTCTTTCAGATATGAAGTTACATATTTTCTGAGAGCAACGGGAAACTGTTAGCTCCATCAAAGCTCCAATAACTTAAAGTGTATGTTATATGTATTTAATTGAACATAAACAGAAATGTTGGACATTGTGGTTTTGCAACTTCCTCAGTGCTTTCAAAACATGACAAGACAACTTTTACAAGGTATAAGCGTTTGGAAACAGTTTTGACAATGATTTCTCTATAACTGTTGATGATCTGTACTTAGTTTATTAACAATGTTTGATCTTCAGACCTTCATCCAGTGTTTGTGTGTGTGTGTGTTTAGGACATTGGACCTGGGTTTTGAGAAGGACCTGACCGTCATATTAAACAGTCTAAACTCTACAGGACCAAGCAGACAGAACGTCCTGCTGTCTGCTACATTAACACATGGTAAATACACTGTGTTCTGTCTGTGAGCTCATTCCTGCTGTACAAAGTGATCTGTCTTATCTTCTGTTTTCTTTATTTATTGTCTTTTTAGTATTACAATTTTAATATTTTATTTAGATTTTTTTATCCTTGTTGGTCACTTTACTTCATATACTATATACTCCTATACTTTACAGTGTTGTTTACAGTAGGGGTTTTCAAATGGACAAAGAGACAACTGGGGGAAAAAAACTTGAGCACTTTGAGCACATTTTTATTTTCAGTCTATATCTATATTTGTTTACATTTAGTCAAATTGTCTTTTTACTATCAAGCAGAACGGCTATTTTTGTGTTTGCATTAGCAAAAGTTGTGGATACTAACTGATACCTGGTAATTTTCTCAGTGAAGCTTCCAAGCAAGCTGAGCTGATGCTAGAACGTGTTAAAACACTACAGTTCTGACCACTGACCACTGATTGGTAACTAGGGCGACACAGGACATCCTGCACAAACCTGCCATTTTAAAAATGCCATGCGACAGTCAATAGCGACAGCAATGTGTTTATTTACTCAACCTAAAAACTTGCAGCCCTGCAAAACTATGCCGTACACGTAGTCTTTTTTTCTATGATTTCTAAGTGTATTTATGGATGTTTATTCTGATACCCTCAGAAAGTGTAAGTCACACTGAATGATATCAATATGTTTTATGTCTGTGTGTTCACATTTTACTGAGTTACAGTAAAAAGAGTTAAAGGATGGAGAGTTTTAAAGTATCTCAACATCCTACTGCCTTTCAGGTGTAACTCGGTTAGTAGACGTTTGTCTTCAGGACCCAGTCAACATCCACGTGTCTGGCCCCGCCTCCTCTGACCTCACCACCACCACCAGCTCTGCTGTGACCTCTGCCCCCAGCACAGCCAGCCAATCGGAGAGCTTTGCTTTGCCAGAGGCTTTGAAGCAATATGTGGTAGTGGTTCCCAGTAAGATCAGACTGGTCTGTCTGGCTGCTTTCATACTGGACAAATGCAAGGTAAACAATATAAATATATTGCAGTCTACTTTTCAACAAATCGTTTAGATCAGGCATCTTGCTCAGCTGGTTTTCAGTTGCAGCGACGTAATTGGTCGACAGCAGATCATCGGTAAACGGTCACCATGATGACGACTGTGGTTGTTCAGTTTTCTCAGAACAACAAACTTATCGTCTTCTTCTCGAGCTGCGAGGCCGTCGAGTTCCTGCACTCCCTCTTCACCTCCGTCCTCTCTGGGCCCTCCACCAATAAGAAGCCTCAGCTCAGCTTCCTGCGTCTCCATGGCAACATGAAGCAGGAGGTAAGACGGCCACCAACATTTCTCCGCTCTTCAGTGTTTTTGTGATCCCCTGGTATCGGAGCCTCAGTCAGTGTGGGTGTGTTTGTTTTCTCCAACAGGAGCGCTCGGAGGTCTTCCAGCAGTTTTCCGTGTCTAATTCTGGAGTCCTGCTGTGTACGGTCAGTGTTTCTCTTCATCATCGTGTCTGTGTTCTCACTTCTGTTCACAGAATATCTAGTATTCATTATGCACCGTTTACAACACATGTTACACTATAAGTTATATTTATTATTTAGTCAAATAATGTAAAATGTGTGTTTCAGGATGTCGCAGCCAGAGGTCTGGACCTTCCACAGGTCACCTGGATCATTCAGGTAATTATTCTAAATCTTACTCATCTCAGCAGTGTGGACATGCAGTTCAATCAAAAAGTGATTTTTCTTTCTCAGATTGTTATATATAAAAAGGTTTTTAGAGGTCTGAAGAGGTGAACATATCCAAGGTAGAAAACTGAAACATGACTGTAGAAACAAGTAAATATATTCTCCCTACGAACGGATATGTAAATATCTTTAAGAAAATAAGGCTTTAAGCTGATTTTGTGACCTCCCTCAGATTTTCTTTTGGAGAGCCCTTGGTAGGTTTATGCTGAGTGGTGATGTGATTGTATGTCGACGATTGATTGGGGTTTTTTCTACGCCGATATTAAGCTGATTTTAACAAACTTACTATCAGAACTAAGATTTTATCAAAAATAATCTCTAAAATCTGCATTTTACTGTGCATTTAGAGATGTTTCTGGTGGTCCGCCCGCTGAGCCCCGTTAATCAGCACAAGTGACGAGTGAATTTGCTGTCTCTTTTCCACCAGTCTGACACCATGCATCTCCGTTCTCCATATGCCTTCTCACCAAAACATTGCTCTATGCTACTTGATAACATCAGTTTATGTTGACAGTACACTCCTCCGACGGCAGCAGCAGAGTACGTTCACCGCGTCGGTCGGACGGCCCGTATCGGAGGAAGAGGTAGCAGCCTCCTCTTCCTCACTCCTGCTGAGACCGCCTTCATCACCGAACTGGCCAATCACCACATCAGGTCTGTTGTAGTACTATCTCAGTACCATCACAGCACTGTGCAGTACCATAGTGATAGTACTACTGTTGGTGCTGGTCCAGTACTTTCTGTCGGTCCACCTCCTGGTTTTGACTGCGGGGGCGGGTCTTGTTGTGTTTCAGCCTATCAGAGCTGAAGCTGCTGGACATCCTGTCCAGTCTGATGATGGATGACACCTACAAGGGGCGGGGCAAATACTACAGCAAGGTAAAAACACCTTTAACCTTTCAGATGGAGCTCCAGAGATATAAAGGTTCGGAGATGTTTGCAGAGGTCCTCGAGGTGGTTTAGCAACTCCAGGTGATTACATCGTGGATCTTTTCCTGGTGGTTCAGGTTCCTGGTGTCTGTGAGAGGCTCCACGGGTCTGCAAGGCGATTGCAGGGCTCTTCAAAAAGGGTTTCACAGATCTTTGAGATGTTTCAGTGGTCCCTCGTGCGGTTCTAGGTACTTTTTTTTTTTATTATTGTGTTTTAGTCCTTCAGAGGGTATCCAGAGTTTTAAACAGTTTTTGCATCTTCAAGGTTCCACTCTGAAGGAGTTTTAATGCGCAGACATGAAAGGGGACAGAGAGAGGGGGGAAGACACGCTCACAGGTCGGATTCGAACCATGGACCTCCTGCATCGAGGAATAAACCTCTGTATATGTGCATCTGCTCTACCGACTGAGCTAACCGGCCATGATTTCGGGAACCTTTAGTGGGGTTTCCTGAGTCCATCCTTTACAGGGATCTTTAAAGGGGTTCCTTCAAGAGGGTTAAGTGGCTTCTGGGGCCTTTGAATTGGTTCCAAGTGTCCATCAGGGCATTTTCAGGGCATTTTAAGTGTGATCCGGGAGTCTTTAATTGGGATCTAGGGATACTTGGGTTTTCCAAGGGCATTTGAGTGGGGCATGGGGATCTCTGAGAGAGCTAAAGGTTCATCTGGGTGTTCAATGCACTTTTAAGTTGGTTTAAAGGGCCCTTCGGGGCATTGTGAGGGTCTTTGATTGGTTTCCAGCTGTCTTTGGAGTCTCCTGGGGTCCTCTGGGTCCCTCAGGGTTTTGGAGTGGGGTTCTGGGGGTCTCTGCAGTGGGCCCATGTTTTCTAGAGGACTGCAGTGGATTCACCACGAATCTGATGGTCTGAACCAACAGGCAGCTAAAACCACCTGCTGTTTTTCTGATGGTGATGAGAATCCTTTTTTTTTAAACACTTGTTTCTTTTTAAAGACCCAAACGTGACGGTGTCAGGCTGAAGAGCACCAGAACAAAGACTCTGAGTAGAAAGACTTCAGTGACAGTAAAAGCAGCAGGGGGGACGAGTTTGTGAAGGATCCGTTTAGACAGTTTTATTGAAGCGGAGACCTGATGGGTCCTGCAGCAGGTTGAGACGGGAAGTCTCTGATTCTGTCACTCTGACATTAACACCTTTTTATTTAAATATAATCCATCTGTTGAACATGAAGGCTGAAACATACTAAGTTTACAGATGGAGCAGCCGAAGGGTTCAGTGCCTTGCTCAGTGGATTTTGATCTCACTCTGGTTCTGTTTGTGGATCTTTTCTTTGATCATATCTTGGTGTCAAAGGACTGGAGCTCCATTTGAACCGGATCACGGCAATAATTCATTGATCACATTTAGATTTTGATTATTAATGGAAAGCTGCAATTTATTGTGCAAAATCCTGAAACATCAGGAAAATGTCAAAAATATAACTGAATACACCATGGAATAATAATGTTAAGTATTATTATAATACTTACAAATTGAATGAAATCACAAATATAAGACTTTATGCTTTTAATTTATAACTAATAATGTCCCATAAGTGTAGGTGATCATTCTCGGATTTATATCAATCCATCAAATTCCATTGTGATGAAAATGCTAATGGGCTTTCCATAATAATCAAAGATGTTTTGATGAAGTCAATATTGTAAAGTAAGTGTTACGTGCACGCCTTACTTTGATAGAGACGTGATACTTAGAATAGATAATTATGACTTTCTGTCTTTGACTAATGTTTACTTCCATTGTGTTTTTAGTAGGGCTGTCAAAATAACGCGTTCATTTCGATTAATTAATCTGAGAAAAAAAGAATGCGTTAAAAAAATAACGCAGATTAATCCATTCCACATTGACCTTTCACCCGGAGCCGTTCTAGCCACCATTCGACTGTAAAATGAAGGAGGGACAGGCAACAGAAACATCGCTGCACGTGACGCTAGTTAACACTACACTCAACAGCAGGTAACGTTAGCCTTCCGCTAGCTAGTAGCTGGATTAAACCCGGTTAAAATGCTGACAGCTAACGCTAAACGGTGTAAAGTTTGACTGTGTTTCCGCCATTGTCGGAAAAACACAGACGGAGACGGTGCGTTCAGTGACACTGGTAACCTACTGCCTCGCGGTGCATTCGTAGTTATTGTAAAATACCCTTTTGAATTTATTTCCTCAGCATATTAGGTCGTATTGTTGATTGTTATGGTCAATTATTTCAACAGTGAAAATAATAAAAAAGAGTTTTTTAACTTTAATGTCACTAATGTTGATTATTCATTGATTCATTTGAATTATTATTATTATTTATTTGAAATATTTTCACAGCAAAAATGATGTATGCGATTGATTTAGATTAATTAATCACAGAGTCTGTAATTAATTTGATTACATTTTTTAATCGATTGACGGCCCTAGTTATTAGCACAATATCAACTGTAAATCAAACCCAATCAAAGTATAGACTTATTTAGTTTTTTCCTAAAATCAAGGAGATTATATGTTTCACCCCTGAGCATTCACCTGCTGGTCTTTCTCTCGGGGCTGGATCAACCTGTGAGCTGTGGCCTTCATGTCTAACTGTATATTTTATTTGTAATAATAGTGATTAGTTAGTGGTATTTTATTAATTCTGCATATATTAACTGACTCAAGATGATCCCAAAGCCTTTGGGTCCCTGATGTTGCAGGTGTTACTGGTTACACCTGAAGGGTGAGTTGACTGTTTGTGTTTACAGTTCATATAAAGTTGTTTGTGGTGAATAACAGCAGAACACTCTGTCTGTCTGTCTGTCTCTGTCTGTCTGTCCGTCTGTGTGTGTCTGTCTGTCTGTGTCTGTCTATCTCTATCTGTCTCTGTCTGTCTGTCTGTCTGTCAGAGTTCGTCTAAAGCCTTGGAGCAGGAGACCAGAGAGAGAGCGACGGTCCTGCAGACAGAGTTTGAGAGCTTTGTTCACTCAGACGCTCAGTCAGTGCAGAACGCCAAGAAAGGTATGTTACATTCAGTGTTTGTTTGTTTACTTATCTACACAGTTCCTTTTGTTGACATGTGTCCCTCTGATGTCATCAGCGCTGCAGTCCTTCCTGCGGGCGTACACGACCTACCCTGCCCACCTCAAACACATCTTCCACATCCGCTCCCTCCACCTGGGACACACCGCCAAGAGCTTCGGCCTCAGAGACGCTCCGCAGGGCCTGAACGCTGTCCCGGGCCCCAGGGCCAAGACCCACAACAAGAACCAGAACAAGAACCAGAACAAGAACCAGAACAAGGGGACCAGCAGCCATACGGCAGGAGGAAAGAGGTAAGAGAGTGTGGGTGTGTGGGTGTGTGTCTGACACGTCTGTCTGTCTCTGCTCATTAACACACAACCCCTGCTGAGCTGACAGTTATACACACACATTAAACACACACTCCTATACATAATTAAAGCTGCTGCTCCCTTCTGTGTGTGTTGTGTGTTGTGTGTTGTGTGTGTGTGTGTGTGTGTGTGTGTTGTGTGTTGTGTGTGTGTGTGTGTGTGTGTGTGTGTGTGTGTGTGTGTGTGTGTGTGTGTGTGTGTGTGTGTGTGTGTGTGTGTGTGTGGTCGGTCAGACCATGTCCAGACAAGCCCGCAGTGAGGAGCAGCTGTTAACAACAACACGCACACACACTCTTAGTGGTCAGTAGAGACATATTGTAATTACAGGTGTGTGTGTGTCTCAATCCTATGGGTGCTGGCCAGTTGTGTAATAGTGCGTTCAGGTGATCCTCATGATCATAAATCTCATGAAGACTTAAACCAACACTGTATTAGTGAGCGGTGGAAAAAGTACTTTACTTAAGTAAAAGTATTAATACTACAGTGTAAAAAGACTCTGTTATATCAATAGTCAAAGGGGCAGAACCACATCTGTCTACAGTGCAGCAGTACGGTGGAATAACCTGCCCACAAACTGAGTGTTTCACTGAGCACGTGGTCTTAAAGAAATGGTTGCACAGTACCACGTAGCATTTACAATTTCAGTTCTGATTTACTTTTTATGACCAAGAAAGCAAAAAGCATGTGGACATAGCTATTGTACTGTCTGTACTTGTTGTCTTCTTGTTGTGGTGTTTTATCTTGTGGCATGATAAGTGTTGTACTAAAAGACCACAATAGAAATAAGTATTCAGACTTTGTGTTTTTTTTTTTTTTTTTTTATGCATTCAAAATTCTATTTAAGTAGAAGTACGGAAGTATTATCAGCCTCATGCAGTGAAAGTAAATGTAGTGCGGTAAAAGTACACGTAGTGCAGTAAAATGTCTTTCTGTCTGTGACTGCTATCTGATTCTGTGTGACATTATTAGATTTAGATAGTTAATACTGAAGCATAAATGTTATAGCATTATGTTACTGTTTAACTACTTTATATACAGTTAGATCGTCCAGTGGGTCCCAACCTAGGTGTCGGCCCCCTCCAAAAGGTCACCAGATAAATCTGAGGGGTCGTCAGGTGATTAATGGGAGAGAAGAAGAAACTTAAGTTCCGATACACAAATCTGTTTTAACTTTCTGGACTTTATTGATAATTTTATCTCTTTTTTACAGAAGTTTAGAAGGGTAATCATTATTTTGTGGATTAATGAACATTTATCTTCAGCTCTGTGATTGGCTGTCAGTGAAATGCACTCTGGGAGTCATAGTTGACTTCTTCAGTGTTTATGTTCACAGACTTTTTTATGAAATAAGCAGATATTTTAAGACTAAACTTTAACATCTGATTTAAATGTCCTCAGGTTCTCTCGCGGTCAGAGGGAGGTCAGCCTGCTTTGCTCCGAGTTCTCTAGCGGGTTGGACGCAGCAGACGCCAAGACCAAGAAGAAAAAGAAGAAGACGACGACGTTTGGTCAGTCAGGAGAGGAAGAACATGAGGAGGAGTAATGAGGTGGTGCAGCAGCTGGAGTGCCTATGAGCAAAGGTGACGACCTGCAAACAGCTGACTGACTCGCTGTTACAGACACACATCGGACTTTTGGTTCATTAGATAATAAATCTGGATCAGAGTGCAGACGCAGACCTGAAGTCCAGGAGAAGTCTGACTGTGTTCAGACAGATCGATGGCACACAAAGTCAACGGAAAGACATGATTAGACTCCAACTGATTTGAAGACGCGTTCTGTGTGAGATGTAAATGTTGAAATTTGAGTGAAACATTGACGGTTATGCTGAAGTCCTCATGAATCCTAAACACACAGAGTAAAAACAGGAGTCTGCGTCTGTTGCTTGTTAGCTTCCGGCTAACATCAAATCCAGTGAGCGATGCTTCACTCTTCCTCTCTGAACACATTTAAAATATCTGATTTTCTGAATTCGACAGGAAAGATTTTCAAAATAGAGTTTTTCCATAAATGACTCTTCTCTGTAAGACATCTTAAAAATGTTGCTGTACTGCACCGAACCCAGGCTCCTCTCTGCCTCAACAGTTGCTTTACCGCTCAATCTTTTTTAAAACTGATGGCTTTAACAACCTGGTGTTTCAGCACAAACTGAAGACCGGGCGTGATTATATTGTTGAAGTCTTCACAGATTCAGAATAATGTAAACAGGAAGTTTGTGTGTTCTTTAAATATGAATATGTCTACTGCTTGTGTATGTCTTTGATGAAGATTTATTTTTCTTTGTTGGAAAATAAAATGTAATTTTTCCTCTTTGTGGGTAGGACACACTGACAGCGCCTGAACTCAACTTTTTAGGATTCTCAACTGTTTCCCAGCAGGTTTCACTTCATTCTGCAGCAAAACTGCAGCAATACTGCAGTATTGCTACAGCTCAGTACTGCAGGTAAGACAGAGTAGTTATCGTCTGTGCTGCCAAGCGCGATGCAGACATGAACTGATGCGACGTCTGATCAGATAATTAACGCAACTTCTTTCCTCATGTGAGCGGCTGCCGCTCTGAACTAAAGCCGTTCAGCAGGTTCACTGAAGGATTCAACAGCTGAACTCGATGCAACATTAACACAACGGTAGTAGACTTTATTACATCCAGATTTTAGTGTTGTTAGAAGGTGCATCTTGCAGCAGAAATCTTCATCCGCATGCTTTCACGGTGCTGTGATGTTAATTTCAGCCTCACAGCTTCACACTATATTTACAGTATGTATGTGTGTATATATGTAACATCACAGTGTCAATGCAGGAGTGTTTGTGGAGGGCGTCCACACAAACACGACTTCAACTTAACGCTTTGGCTCGACTGGAACGTCTGTGGAAGATTTCCACAAGATGGAGTTTTGCATGCCAAAAAAATATCCAAAATATAAAAAATAAACAAAGTAAATAAACCTAAATCTAAAGATGTTAAACTAAAGGGGAAGGTTTTGAAGTTGAGGTTTTCAGTTGAAGAAATAAAAGCCTAGTTAAAGCAGCTGCTGTCTGCAGCACTTAAGGAAATATTCAGAGTGTTCTGGTCACTCTGATGTGTAAAGGCTGCCTTTTACCAGCATTAATATTTCACCCTCTGTTTAATATTTCATCAGCTAATCGCTCCGTTAATGTCTGAATTACATGTTCTGCCGTCTGATTGGACTGATGGAAGTGGAGAGTAACAATCCAGTGATGGACACAAAATGAAGCGCCGACAATTCTGATGATCGAATTATTTATCGGACTTCATTCATGATTTATCAGTAAACCTCAGATCGTCCTCATTTTTATATCTTTGCAAACTGAATATTGGCAACAAACGGCTGATTTAATTTGAGAGAAATTTATTTTTTTATATAGATATATAAAACCCACAAGACCAAGACCTAGACTCTACACGTACATGGGTTATATTTGCTCCCCAAACAGAATCCTGTCCACACAAGTGCTGTTTAAAAAACAAAATCTCCGTCCACATGAAGACGCAAAAAACACAATTGAAGCGCTGTCAAAAGTAGGCCAAACCAAGAGGAGCATCGATCACTCCTAACACACTCTGTTCCTCAATATAGTGGAAGACTAACACGTTTATGTGCAAACATGTAAAAAGAAATCCTGTTAGAACCAGCACTATTTTGGCTCCGTCCGCCATTGCGCGAAATCTCGCCTCATTTACGACATAACGGCGCAGGCTAAATACCTGTGTCCCTGAGGACTAGACCCAAGACAAGTCCCAGTCAATCTCATGAGATCAAAACTAGTACAAGGAGTCTGAAAAGGCCAAAATGAGTCCATAAAAAGGTCTCAGGACCTGAAACTATTCAGACCCTTTGTCACACTTTGTTGCGTCATAAACATACTTTTAAGTCATGATGTACCATCAAAATACACAACAAATGATTAAGCAAAAACATTAAGAATTACTTGCATATTTATTGAAATTTTAAAAAACTGAAATATGACAACTAGACATTCAAAACACCCAGAATCTTCAGTCGGCAGTTTGTTTCTTTCTCAGATCTTTTTGTGAGTACAGTGTTGTTATAATCACTGATAGAAATATATGGACAGAGTGTTGTGTTTTCAAATTTTCCCCTGAAGCCTCAACGTGTTGGTTTGTCCAACAAATGTCTCCACTTGGTCCTTCTTAAAGGATCGGTTGTCCTGCTCTGTACAGATGAAAAAGTGGTTACTTTTGTCTGTTGGGGGGGAGTCCTTGTTGTGATGTGACGTCACATCTGCTCGACCAATCACGACCAACATCACTGCCCCAGACTCCTAAAATTACCGTAACCTGCATTCAGTATCGCCTCCTGACTGAGTCCACATTTAGTTCCAGGAACGCATCCCTGAAGCTGGTGTAGAACCGTGAAACAAAAGCAGAACCATGATCGAGGTTTAATAAAAGTCTCCTTAACTTTATTCTTCTAATCCAGGGGTGTCAAACGTACGGCCCGTGGGCCAGAAAACCGGCCCGCCAATGGTCCAATCGGGCCCACCGGATGACTTTGCAAAGTGTGAAAATTGCAGAGAAGTAATTAATTCCAATTCCAAATTTACCACTTTAACACAGTTCTTTTTCTGTATATTTACGACTTGAATCTTAGAAATTGTGAGTTTTTTTCTCCGAATATTATCCCTCTCTCTGGGTCCATAACATTATTTTTTTCCTACAATGGCCTTAGAATGCCGTCGTAGCAGAAGCAGCTTGCTTTTGCCAACATCAAGCTGACAAGAAACTCTGTGGCAGATAAAGTTTCTGATCTTTCTGGAGTGGTTGTACTGGTCTGGCCCACTTGAGATCAGATTAGCGGTATGTGGCCCATGAACTAAAATGAGTTTTACACCCAATCTAAAGTAAAGAATTCTATCTCCAAACACTAATGAGTTCCTTTGTTCCTGTACGTCGTCCTGTAGGAACCAGTCCGCCCAGTGTGCTGGTATCAGCGCGGGTGTGGTTCCGTGTGAGTCAGCACGCGAGGCAGCAGGGACCGGACTTGGTGGTGGTGGGGGGCGTGGCTTCGGTACAGGTATAGGTCCAGTGTGGGCGGGGCAGGAGGGTACAGGTAGTGTGCGGGTAGGAACATCCTGCCGGCTTCAGCCAGCAGCTCCAAACCCACAGCTGACTGACGCTTCCACTTCGTTCTGAAACAGATCAACCTTCAGATTTATAACGTGTTTATAATAATGTTTATAATTGCAACAATATACCAAGAAAAATATAACTGTATTTGGTGTAAAACACATTATGCTGAGCCCTGAAGATTTCTTTTTCACTTATTTCTTTAGTTATTTTCACATGTTATCTATGCATGTTAGTTTTGTGCATATCTTACACAGATAAATTATTGTGCCGCAAGATAAAATTAGCTTAAATTTTTACCTAGAAGTTAACATTAATATATTTATTTATATTTATATTTATTTATATTTAATATATATATATATATATATATATATATATATATATATATATATATATATATATATATATATATAAATAAGAAGTTCCTTCTTATAATCAAAAATACCAAATAAAAACTTATTTTTTAGTAATCCAAAAACTAACAACTGAATAAAGTCAAGCACGTCCAAGCTAAATTGTACAATTGATGATGAATTTAGACCAGCCAATCACAGTAAAGGATTCTCAGAGCGCATGGAACAATACAGATAAATCAATAAATAATCAGTTCTGTACACTCCTCCTGCTCTCTTTGATTCTGCACTAAAAGCTCCAGATTTGTTTCTGCATGAATTATTAATCATTAATTACAGCACACACTGCTGAATTATTGATCACACAGCATTCATTATTAATCAGAAAATGTCTCACATGTGTCTGTCTACAGTGATACTGAACTCAGACAGATATACTAAACTAACACAATTGTTGTTAAAGCAGGAAATATACTATTTGTTTGAATATATTTTATTTTGTTGTAATACTAAAATAGTATTTTTTCATAATATGTTACTCTCTTTTCTTGTATCAGGTCCTTTATATTTTGATCAATATTTTTTATGACAGTTAAACTACTGTTTTGGTACTAAATCTTATGCAGTTATTGTGTATATTATTGAGATTTCTGATTTTTGGCTTTGCCATATACTAAAGAAGATCAAAAGCTTGTAACAGCTACTGAATGGACCTTGAGGTGACATTATTTTGTTAAATATATTTCTATAATTTACCTCCTTTTTACCTCATGTTTCTGTGATACTGTATGATCATGAAAAGACACAAAATGACCACAAAGAAAGACTAAACAAATACAAAGACACACAAACCAACTACAAAGAGAGACAAAACCAACACAAAAAGACGAAGAAGAAACCACAAAGGGACACAAAATGAGCACAAAGAGACACATCAATACAAGGAGACATAAAACAACCACAAAAAAACAAATGACCACAAATGGCATCTTACTTATATGTAGGAGGGGGGGGGGGGGCGTTTAAGGCCCTGACACACTAACCCAATTATCGGCCGTCGGACAGTCTGGCGAGGTCGGTGACTCGAGTCTGTTCGGTGTGTTCCGTGCCGTCGTCCGTCAAAGGAGCCGTCGGCCTTCATTTTGGCTGATTTGACTTGTTGAATCGGAAGGTGGGCCGTCGGACTCAATGACCAATCTCATTGGTGGACTGCTAACCCAGAAATGACAAGCGGGATAAGCGGCGAACGGCTCTCAAAATCTGACGAAAATCTTTCAAACTGACCTTTGTCGATCTGAAATGAAGACCGATTCCGGTTTTCAATTCTTGGGCGACAATGCAGATTAGCGCCGCCTGCTGTTATGGAGACGTATTACGTCTTGTGCACGCACAGAATGTATGTTCAAGTCGGCGTCGCTTTGGTGTGTTCTGAGGCACTTTTTAGACCTCGGGGAGCCGACTGATCAGTCCGACTGCCTTTTCTGCCGACGGTCGGCCGTCGGGTTGGTGTGTCAGGGTCTTTACATGTTTGTGCTCAGAGGCCCATTGTCTCATTATCTGTCCAACCTTCTATGATATGTTACCTCCTGTTCTGGTACCAGGTCTTGTGTGTTTCTATGATACTTGTATATGTTACCTCCTGTTCTGGTACCAGGTCTTGTGTGTTTCTATGATATACGTGTATATGTTACCTCCTGTTCTGGTACCAGGTCTTGTGTGTTTCTATGATATACGTGTATATGTTACCTCCTGTTCTGGTACCAGGTCTTGTGTGTTTCTATGATATACGTGTATATGTTACCTCCTGTTCTGGTACCAGGTCTTGTGTGTTTCTATGATATACTTGTATATGTTACCTCCTGTTCTGGTACCAGGTCTTGTGTGTTTCTATGATATACGTGTATATGTTACCTCCTGTTCTGGTACCAGGTCTTGTGTGTTTCTATGATATACGTGTATATGTTACCTCCTGTTCTGGTACCAGGTCTTGTGTGTTTCTATGATATACGTGTATATGTTACCTCCTGTTCTGGTACCAGGTCTTGTGTGTTTCTATGATATACGTGTATATGTTACCTCCTGTTCTGGTACCAGGTCTTGTGTGTTTCTATGATATACGTGTATATGTTACCTCCTGTTCTGGTACCAGGTCTTGACCTGGGTGTCGCTGAGCTGCAGTGAAGCAGCCAGCTCCATGCGGTCCTGGACACTCAGGTACTTCTGTTTCTGGAAGCTCCTCTCGAGCCTCGACAGCTGCTGGTCGCTGAACGCCGTCCGAGCTTTACGAGGTTTCTTCAGACGATCCATCACAGGGTCCGTGGCCCCGCTCTGCACTGAGTGATTGACAGGTAGAAATGACATCACAGCAGACCCCGTGCAGTTTATTATTACTGATAGAATGTGACTGAAAACATTCAGTAAATATTCTTAAATGGTTTGGTCATATGGAGAAAAATAAATATGATGGAAACATTTTGACTTTAATCAAATCTCTTTGTTGTCTGTTAAGGTTTGATGCCACATTGAACTGAGTGAGACTGACGTTTTAACTGCAGTCTGGGTTTAACGGCTAAAGCAGGCATCCTTTTTTGGCACCCTGGGGCCCCAAAAGCCCCAGGGTGAGGGTAACGGGTGTGGGGTGTGTGTGTGTGTGTGTGGGGGGGGGGGGGTCCTATTTGTGTTTTAGACTAAAAGAGGAGAAGCTGCTGTCTCACTTCGTTTTTAAGGTGGAATTGTTTAATATATTTGATTCTGAAGACTGTAAAGATATAAGCCATTGATAATATTTCCCTGTGAGGTCAGAGGACACTGTGGCACATTTACATTCATCATCATCAGACTGTTTATACTTTCATTATTGATTCATCATCAGCATTTCAGTCTGATTCGTTCAGATCAAAACTTCTTATTTCTGTTTCATAAAAACCTCATTAAAAATAAAATAGCCTATAAAAACTGGATTAAACTGGTTCACCGGAATCAGTGATGTTAAACAGTGGTATGATGATAAACAGCTGCTTGGTTTAAGATCTGTAAAGCTGCAGCATTCATTTGAAGACAGTGATATTTTATAAATGGTTTATTTTTATAATGATAGCATTGCTTTGTCCTTTTTTTCACATCGTGATACAAGGCTTGAAATGTGACATGAAAGTGAAGCTGATGTAGTTCAGAGAAAATACCGTCTTTCAATGAGACTTTCTGATTAATAATTAATGAGCAACTCCGACATGTTTGTCCTTAATTGCCCTCCTTAATAAAACCTTCAAAGGCAGCAGCGGAATATATAAAATTACATGAATTTATTTTTTATTTATAGATTACAATTAATGCAGCGCAGAGGGCTTTATATAAAAAAAAAAAACAGAAGAGCTGCTGAAAATTTAAAACTTACTTAAAAAAGAAGTTATTTGATCAAAATTTTAGAACAACTACAAGAACTACATTTAAATGTGTCATTTCAACTCTGAGCTGAATGTGTAATGATAACATGAAGGAGGATGAATGGCTTCATATGATTAGATATTTGCCAATAAAATCAAAATATTACCGCTTATTATTATAAGTTGTTGTTGTTAATACATGAGGAAAATCAGGAAGCTCAAAACGAAATAAAATAAGAGATTTATAAAATAATGAATCAATTCTCCTTCAGCGGCGGATCGCAGTTGATTTACAAACTCTTATTTATTTATTTTCTACAAATAACAACCTAAGAACATGCTTCATATTTTGACTGCAGTGTTTTTAGTTTTTAGAAGATATTAAATCATCTGAATCCTGAAACCGAAATCAGTTTTATTCTTAGAAATCGCACCATATCATATTAATTATAACGGCTTCATATCCACTATCATCTAAAATGTTTTCTGGTCACATAAACAACCCGTTTTTATTTCATATTATCTATTACTATATATACTATTATTTTCGGATAAAACAGATAAAACCACCATAAAAAGTCTCTTTTTTTGGCAAATATTTTTTACATTAAAATTATGAAATAACTTGTACGAAGATTTCACTTGGTCATGTCAACCTTAAACTAATATTTTTCTTATTTTGTTGTTTTTCTGTAATTGTATGATATTTCTGGTCTCTTACCTCTGGATTCACTGTCAGAAGAGAAGCTGCTGTGACTTTTATCCTGATAGTCTTCTTCTGGTCCGGACTGGAATGGCTCGGCTTCTAGCTCAGGCTGTCCCGGGTCAGAGTAGACCTGTCCCGGATCAGAGTCGACCAGATCCGGATCAGAGTAGGGCCGGCAGTCTCCTAAGATGTCCCGGATAAGGAAAGAGGAGCTGACGGTACGGGGCTGGAACTGCTGCAGGTGACCGGGCAGCAACACAGACTCCAGCCGTGGAACCGGCTTTCTTCGCGGGGAAGGAGGCGCCGAGCAGCCGCTGCTGCTGCCCGGGCTGAGCTCCGGAGGGTCTGCCCGGGAGAGGAGCGCGCCCGCCGGCCTGAGGGAGAGCAGAGAGTCGATGCGGAACCTGGAGCAGCCGGAGGCAGACACCTCCATCTCCGTCCTGACTCAGGTGAGTTTGTGCACTCAGGTGTGCAGACACATTACAGTAGAAACGGTAGAGTCCAGCAGCGGAAGATGACGTACGACTTCAAATATTAGTTTGATTGTGACATAGTTTTCCCTTTTGAAATTCAATAAGTTAAAAAAGACCAGATTCACAAAATAAAAGCCCAAACTGTTTGATTGCTGAGTGAAGATTATTGATCCAGATGGAGAATCGATTAGCAGCTTATTTCTTTAGCACCATAGAGAGGTAGAGAGAGTTCCTCCTCCAGCTGACTGTATGTGTGTGAGTGTGTGAGTGTGTGTGCGTGTGTGTGTGTGTGTGTGTGTGTGTGTGTGTGTGTGTGTGTGTGTGTGTGAGTGTGTGTGTGTGTGTGTGTTTAAGATCCAGTTATTGTGGCAGATATCCAGAATGTGCATTCTCTGCTCTGGATATTTGCAATATAATATACGTGAATGGCAAAAGTGATGTCAATTCACCTGGAAGAATATTATTGCGGATATCTTAAATGTTCTTTTTGACTAGGATGAATTGAATTACAAATATCTTCAATATATCAACCGTTTACTAGTAAGAATGTTATTGTGGATATCTTTAATTTCCATTCTGACTAGTGAGAATATAATTTTGACTAGGAGAAATGCTATTATGAATATCTGAAATGTAATTACAGATAGGAGTGTGGTTTGATTCAATGTTAAAACAGCTTGCCATAAGAGCCCTGGGGGTTGATCTTACCACAGGTTGTGTTTTGGTGGAATCAGATGTGGATGGAAGAACAACACACAGATTTATGATGCTTTTTCTTTTTTATTTGAATAAAGGTCGAACATGTTTCCTCCTCGGCTCAGTTCAGGCTGTACGTCCCCAGACCCTGAACTCCTCTCCTGGACACAGAGTCTGACTGATGAGCCCTGATAGCCCGGAGACGAGCGTCCTGGTCCCTGAAGGTGTCCAGAGCCGGCGCAGCCTGAGGAGGATTACATTTATTTTTTAAAGCCGCAATAACTGACAGTTTGTAAAAACAACATCTGACATATTATCAGCTTCTGCTAACATGTTACAGAGCAACATGATGACTTATTAGGAGTCTTTGTGTTTGTGTCCAATATTCTCTCTCTGTTTTTCGTCTCTACCAACTCATTTCCCTAAGGAGTCTGTCTCTCCAGCTGCTATTGTGTTCACCAGCTAGTCTCTTAACTGTGTCTGTCTGCTGTTTGCTGCTGAGCAGGAAGTACACAGTGGGTTTATCAGATCTTTTATTCTGAAAAGAGATTGAACCAGGCAGGAAATGTGAAACTAGAAGCTAAAAGAGGCTAAAAAACTGCAGAGATAGAGACAATTCATCACTATCAGAGGCACTTTACCATTACACACACACACACACACACACACACACTGATTAGTGCAGCTTTAATACAAATACCTGGACAGAAACAGGAAGTTCTTACCTGTATGAAGCGTGGCAGTTTGAATGGTGTCTGTGTGACAGGCAGAGCTTTGCTCCTCCTCAGCAAGCTGGTCCTTGTGTCGGGAATACATCCTGGTTTTATCTGCGCACACACACACACACACACACACACACACACACACACACACACACACACACACACACACACACACACACACACACACACACACATTACAATATTGTTAATATTACCATTGCACCGCTGGGGTCGGGTGCGCTGCCACACGGGTGGCGGTGAAGGTCAGGGGCCTCGACGGACCAGACCCGGGCAGCAGAGGCTGGCTCTGGGGACATGGAATGTCACCTCGCTGTGGGGGAAGGAGCCGGAACTTGTGCGTGAGGTGGAGCGCTACCAGTTGGATCTGGTGGGGCTTACCTCTACGCATAGTCTCGGTTCTGGAACCGTACTCCTGGAGAGGGGTTGGACTCTTTTCTTCTCCGGAGTTGCCCAGGGTGTGAGGCGCCAGGCGGGTGTGGGGATACTCACAAGTCCCCGGCTGAGCGCCGCAACGTTGGAGTTTACCCCGGTGGACGAGAGGGTCGCCTCCCTACGCCTGCGGGTTGTTGGGGGGAAAACTCTGACTGTTGTTTGTGCATATGCACCAAACAAGAGTTCAGAGTATTCGGCCTTCTTGGAGACCTTGAATGGAGTCCTGTATGGGGCTCCGGAGGGGGACTCCATAGTTCTGCTGGGGGACTTCAACGCACATGTGGGCAATGACGGAGATACATGGAGAGGCGTGATTGGGAGGAACGGCCTCCCTGATCTAAACCAGAGTGGTTGTCTGTTATTGGACTTCTGTGCTAGTCATGGATTGTCTATAACAAACACCATGTTCGAACATAGGGATGCTCATAAGTGTACTTGGTACCAGAGCACCCTAGGCCGAAGGTCAATGATCGATTTTATAATCGTTTCATCTGATTTGAGGCCGTATGTTTTGGACACTCGGGTAAAGAGAGGGGCGGAGCTGTCAACTGATCACCATCTGGTGGTGAGTTGGGTCAGGGGGTGGGGGAAGACTCTGGACAGACCTGGTAAGCCCAAACGGGTGGTGCGGGTAAATTGGGAACGTCTGGAGGAAGCTCCTGTCCGACAGACCTTCAACTCACACCTCCGGCGGAGCTTTTCGTGCATCCCTGTGGAGGCTGGGGGCATTGAACCTGAGTGGACAATGTTCAAAGTTTCCATTGCTGAAGCTGCGGCAGGGAGCTGTGGTCTTAGGGTCTTAGGTGCCTCAAGGGGCGGTAACCCTCGAACACCGTGGTGGACACCGGTGGTCAGGGAAGCCGTCCGACTGAAGAAGGAGTCTTTCCGGGATATGTTATCCCAGAGGACTCCGGAGGCAGTTGCAAGGTACCGACGGGCCCGAAGGACTGCAGCCTCTGCCGTGAAAGAGGCAAAGCAGCGGGTGTGGGAGAAGTTCGGAGAAGACATGGAGAAGGACTTTCGGTCGGCACCAAGGCGCTTCTGGAAAACCGTCCGCCACCTCAGAAGGGGGAAGCGGGGAACCATCCAAGCTGTGTACAGTAAGGATGGGACGTTGTTGACCTCAACTGAGGAGGTAATAGGGCGGTGGAAGGAGCACTTTGAGGAACTCCTAAATCCAGCTGATGCGCACTCTTTGTTAGAGGCAGAGCTGGAGGATGATGGGGGATTGTCGTCAATTTCCCTGGTGGAGGTCACTGAGGTAGTCAAACAACTACACAGTGGCAAAGCCCCAGGGATTGATGAGATCCGTCCAGAAATGTTGAAAGCTCTGGGTGTGGAGGGGCTGTCTTGGTTGACACGCCTACTCAACATTGCGTGGAAGTCTGGGACAGTGCCAAAGGAGTGGCAGACCGGGGTGGTGGTTCCCCTCTTCAAAAAGGGGGACCAGAGGGTGTGTACCAATTACAGGGGTATCACACTTCTCAGCCTCCCTGGTAAAGTCTACTCCAAGGTGCTGGAAAGGAGGGTTCGGCCGATAGTCGAACCTCAGGTGGAAGAGGAACAATGCGGATTCCGTCCTGGTCGTGGAACAACGGATCAGCTCTTTACTCTAGCAAGGATCCTGGAGGGAGCCTGGGAGTATGCCCATCCAGTCTACATGTGTTTTGTGGATCTGGAGAAGGCATATGACCGGGTCCCCCGGGAGACTTTGTGGGAGGTGCTGCGGGAGTATGGGGTGAGGGGGTCCCTTCTCAGGGCCATCCAATCTCTGTATGACCAAAGCGAGAGCTGTGTCCGGGTTCTCGGCAGTAAGTCGGACACGTTTCAGGTGAGGGTTGGCCTCCGCCAGGGCTGCGCTTTGTCACCAATCCTGTTCGTAGTATTTATGGACAGGATATCGAGGCGTAGTCGTGGTAGGGAGGGGTTGCAGTTCGGTGGGCTCGGGATCTCATCGCTGCTCTTTGCAGATGATGTGGTCCTGATGGCATCATCGGCCTGTGACCTTCAGCACTCACTGGATCGTTTTGCAGCCGAGTGTGAAGCGGCTGGGATGAGGATCAGCACCTCTAAATCTGAGGCCATGGTTCTCAGCAGGAAACCGATGGAGTGCCTTCTCCAGGTAGGGAATGAGTCCTTACCCCAAGTGAAGGAGTTTAAGTACCTTGGGGTCTTGTTCGCGAGTGAGGGGACAATGGAGCGGGAGATTGGTCGGAGAATCGGCGCAGCGTGGGCGGTATTACATTCAGTTTATCGCACCGTTGTGACGAAAAGAGAGCTGAGCCGGAAGGCAAAGCTCTCGATCTACCGGTCAGTTTTCGTTCCTACCCTCACCTATGGTCATGAAGATTGGGTCATGACCGAAAGAACGAGATCCAGGGTACAAGCGGCCGAAATGGGTTTCCTCAGGAGGGTGGCTGGCGTCTCCCTTAGAGATAGGGTGAGAAGCTCAGTCATCCGTGAGGAGCTCGGAGTAGAGCCGCTGCTCCTTCACGTCGAAAGGAGCCAGTTGAGGTGGTTCGGGCATCTGGTAAGGATGCCCCCTGGGCGCCTCCCTAGGGAGGTGTTCCAGGCACGTCCAGCTGGGAGGAGGCCTCGGGGAAGACCCAGGACTAGGTGGAGGGATTACATCTCCAACCTGGCCTGGGAACGCCTCGGGATCCCCCAGTCAGAGCTGGTTAATGTGGCTCGGGAAAGGGAAGTTTGGGGTCCCTTGCTGGAGCTGCTCCCCCCGCGACCCGACCACGGATAAGCGGACGACGATGGATGGATGGATACCATTGCACTGAACTGCCTTGCATTATATTTATATTTAAATCTTAAATCTCAGACTATACTGTTCCACTATTCCTTACCTCTCTTCAATTGTTATTGTATATTGTATTCTTGTAAATTTGTAAATTCTATTGTATTGTTATACTGTATACTTAACAGTATTTCTTTATATTTCTTACTATCCTTTCTGTTTTTTATTCTTTATATGTTAAGTGAAAATGTGTTGTACTTGTACTTGTACTTGTAGCAAAGATTAGCCAGAGTCAAATTCCTTGTTTGTTTATGCAAACCTGGCCAATAAAGCTGATTCTGATTCTGACACCAAACGTCAAATCTGTTTCAAACTCTACAAAGACACCACACCATGATGCCATCACACTGTTCTCCGCAGGACAATGACATCACACTGTTCTCTTAGGGATGATGACCATTGACTCGGACCAAAAGCTCTCACCCTCTGCAGCTGCTTGTGGTTGCTGGTTTGATTCCTGCTCAGCTGTTCATCCATCCAGCGGCGAGCATACTCATGAGAGAGGAGGTCTGACAGAGGAGACGACACCCTGACGGACAGATCGATCAGTGGTAAGTCAATCAGCATCATTCAATAATCAATAATCAGCTCTGTGGTTGTTTTTCTGACCTGGTTGTGACTCCAAACGTGATGTCAGGCACCGCCGGGCGCCGTGAAGCCCTGCCCTCCTCCTTCTGTTTGGGGGCGGGAATCTTGCTCCTGACCTCGGCCCTCTGAGCCCGGTACTGACTCAGCTCTTTGGCCGTCACCAGACCTGACTTCACTGCGTCCCGGTTCAGAGACACAAAGTCCGTAATGAGCGGTTGATGAGGAGCAGAGTGTCCATGTCTGGACTGAACCCTCCAACTGGACAGAACTGACATGACACAGGGACAATGCTCAGAAACTACAACTCCCAGCAGGCCTCGCTGCAAGTTTTACGGGAGTTGTTGGAAGCCTATTAAAAAAATCTTCTTTTTGCGTTAAAGGTTCATCAGGAATATTTTATATGGACATAAAAAACAAGCCAAACGAATATTGTTGTGATCATCGACAGTCAAAACCTGCAAACGAACAACCTAACATTTTTATCTTTGTGAGGATAGCAGCTCACAGATCAACAGAGAAACATTCAAAGGCTTAAAAAGGATATGTCAGATGTGTTAAAATCATTATATTTGCAGTTAATAAATAACTATAAAATATTACAAACAATGAAATGAAGCTGAACAAAAACTATATATTTATTATTTTTTAATTATTAACCATTTTATTATTTAAGATCTCAAGGTTTCTGGGGGTTTGTTTCAGATATGTGAAGCATACAAATTGATAGCTGCTTCTCCAGGTTTAGTTTAGACTCTGGGGACAAGAAGCAGACCTAAACCAGAACTATTTGAGACCAGAACCAGAAGCATCTGAGAGGTCTGGCTCAGCAACGGAGCAGCAGATCAAAAATTAACCAGACAGTGATTCATAAACCAACAGGAGTATTAATAAAAAAAGCATTAAATAAAACCAAGTCTGAGATGTGCACACAAAGATAGAGGAACAACAACACAGATCTGTGTGTGTGTGTGTGTGTGTGTGTGTGTGTGTGTGTGTGTGTGTGTGTGTGTGTGTGTGTGTGTGTGTGTGTGTGTGTGTGTGTGTGTGTGTGTGTGTACGTGTGTGTGTGTACGTGTGTGTGTGAGTGACAGCAGTGATTGTTGCCTGAAGGCATATTTCCTTCATTCAAATACACTGTGACAGCTGACCGATGCCAAACCTCACACACACACACACACACACACACACACACACACACACACACACACACACACACACACACACACACACACACACACACACACACACACACACACACACACAAACAAACAAACAAACAAACACACACACAGCAGCATACATTATCCTGAGCATTGTGTTTTGGAAATGTTCACAAACATGTTGCTAATGTGTTTATTTAGGTTATAGTTACCACTAACAACTTGCTAATGCTATCAGTTTGCAGGTGATACATGCTAGCAAACCTTAAAGACATAGTTTAGATCTTTTGAAGGGTGGTTGTATGAGATATGATATATTTTTATATTTGATATTTTGATCTTGATACCTGTGCACATGTGTGACTTAAAGGGTGAGGCTGACAAACAAACAAACCAATTGAGGCAGCGTTAGACCAGCAACTTCTGTTATCTGTGAGGTAAAAATACTGATTTTGTCAGTAGGAGTCTTGTGTCTTTGAAGAGAGAATAGATAACGGCTTCAGTTCCCCGTCGTAAAGGGCTGGCTAATGGCAAGGTAAAGCAGTGAAAATATTGTAAATATAGCGTACCCTTAAACTGATACTGATTTTTTCAGGTATCTAAAATACATTTAACTGCTGCCCCCGTCCACAGCAGTATATTGCTTAGCTTCTGTGTCGGTACTCCTGCCTGCTTCTCCAAACTGAAAGACCGCCATCTACTGTAACTAATACATCGGCTATAGATAAGTACCTCATTCAACCCCACTTTAAAATTTCCAAACTATCCCTTTAAACACAGTGTGTTGCACATGCTATGTGCTGACAGTCTTTGTTGTTGTTGTTTACAGTGGTTGGGGCTTACCCTCGGACACGCCTCCATCTCTGAGGAAGTTGCTGGTTCCAAAAGTGAACTCTGGGCCAGGAACTGACAGACCTCTGGACCTGGTCTGACCCAAAGACGCCTGCACACAGGAGGAAGGACATCACCATCATCATCATCATCATCATCACATATAAACGTCATCAGTAGCTTCACACTGTCCTAGTTTCACTTCATTTCTGTAAAAAAAAAAAAACATCCAGACTTGAAATTTGTTTTTTTCCTTCACACTATGATGGAGAATAATTTAAACAGTCCTCAGTGGTGCATTCAGGGACTCTTTTACGTCGAAAGAAAGTTTTTCCTCCATTGATCTCTGCTGTCAGAAACACAAACAGAAAAAACATCTTGTGAACAGGATGATGTGAATGTGTTTATTTCCTTCAGAACGTCCTTGAATGCACCACCATGGGGAATTTTCCAAACATTCTCTGATCTCAAACTGTAATAAAGATAGACTGATGTCTCTCTGGACTCTTAGTTGGTTGATTTTTACACTGAAACTGGCAGCTGCCTGGAAGAAAGGAAACATTATCCAGTTTAATAAGCTCTGTCTGGAAGCCACCGACCTGAAGGGGCCCCTTTATACTTATTTCAGTATAAAGTGCCTACATATATTTTAATTTAAACTGTTCATACTGCATAGAGAGAAGAGGGGGTCATTGGGGGCCCAGCAGCTCGGTCTGTGTCTGTACTGCCATCTAGTGTTCATCAGGAGGTTTTACACACAGCAGATTATCAACAGTCACACAACAGACAGTCTGAAGGACAGTCCATTATGACATCACTAAAACTGTATGATGCATCATCCACAACTGGTTACAGGAAGTGACTTTAGCATAAATACAGTCTGATTAACTAACGCAAGACTGCTGAAACTGCAGCTCCTTAACAGTAAAAGCCTTGAAGCTCCTTCACAGTAAAAGCCCTCCAAAACTCAATAGGAATTGCACAGCATCTACAGAATATTTGTATATTGACTTATTTGTTACGTTTAAATGTTTCCTTTTTGAATGTTTCCTTCATGCAGTGTCTTGTTTACCTTGATGAACAGTGGATTGGTCAACATGGAGTCTCTGACCACACCCACCCTGGGTGAAGACATGTTTCCTGTGAAGACAGTCTTCTGTGGTGTGACAGCAGTTTTTAATAATGTCAGTGCTGCAGTCAGAGGTGGAAGAAGTATTCACATCCTTTACTTCAGAAAACCCACCACTCAGTCTTGCAGTAAATGTTGGTTAAGCAAGGAGGATCGGGGAAAAGAATAACTGTTGAAGTAGAAAAGTTCCTTCATTAACTTTAAAAAATACTTTGACGAAACAATCCCAACTCCAGGTCCACTTATTGGCTTCCAGCTGCATCACAGACCTTCATTTTTTTTTTCAGTTGACATTGATTCCTTAAAGTGATTTTGATGAAATGAACAGCTGCATGGCATCAGATCCAGCTCCTCCATTGATGAAGACCGTGACAGTTTTAAAACCTGGTAAGTGGCCCTTTAGTTGAGCTTGTTTTGTCAACGAAGTGCATAGAATTATATTTTGTTGTTTTGTATTTTACATCTCCAAACATGCCAAATAAAATTGACTGGACAGATTGAGGAATAAAATGTTTTCGTAAAAACCAGAGGGGATCGATCATTTCAGGCAGTGGCACTCAGGTTGTGGAATGCACTGCCGCTCTCTTTACATTGTTCAAATTCTGTTGATTCTTTTAAAAAGCAGTAGAAGACTGCAATTCAAACAGGCTTTTAGTTAGACAAGGGTTTTCATGGCTGTCTGATTTCCTTTGTGTTCTTATGTCTTTTATTTATTGTATTTCACTTTACTGTTAAGCACTTTGTGATTTTTATCTGTGAAAAGTGCTATATGAATAAACTTTACTTAACTTATTTTAATTTGGCTGAACTAAACCTTGAAAGAACAATATTGACAGAACATGACAGTGAAGTTGTTGTGAGGCTGACTTTTTTGAGTAATTTCTGGTAAAAAGTTTTCTTTCTTCTGGAACAGAATCGGTTTGACATTAGCCAATCAGAACAGTAGTTTCTGAATGATGCTACAAACAGATACAACTTTAAATACATTAGTAATCGTGGTGAAATCGAACAAACCTGAATGAAATAACTGTCAACAGTCAAGATAATTGGTCACAGAGAATAATAGAAAACACAACATGCTTCAACAGGATGTTAATAAACATATTTTACTGTAAGTAAAAAACAAACCCTGTAACCTGATTATAAATAGTAAAACAGGCTCGTTTTGAATCCTCTAAAAGTTGTAATAGATTTAGCTAAGATTAGCTAATGTGTAACAGTGAGTTTCTTTTACTTTTTTCTGAGAGCTGATCAGTGTTGATAAAGACAAATTATGTGTGCATGTAAAACGCCCTCAAACAACCGAAATATTAGAATTAAATGCAGTCAAAAATCAAAATGAACCAATGAAATGTTCTTCTTGGGTTTAAAGACATTTCAACACACAATGTTTCCTTTTCTAGCTAGCTAGCTAGTTTTTTTTCTAACTAGCTAGCTAGGTTAGCTCCTCTGCGGTGGTGTTGTTGTAATATTATTACAGATATATCATACTGTCGGTACTGCTGATACTGATACAACTATTGATACTTGTAGTGCTTATTACTGTTCACAAACACGTTATTTAGTCGCTAATTTACAGATAATTAACGCTAGTAATAAGTTAATTTACAGACCTATCCGTGTCCTCGGGTGTCGAGCTGCTCCGTTGCTATGGAAACAGGACGCTAAACTTTGACGTAAAACTGCAGCAGGAAGTTTCAGATTAAAGTTTAACAGTGTGAGATGTTCTCTTAATACATCCATGAGTGAGATACATCGATGCCATGGATGTGTAGAGACTTCACTTCTGTGAACTGAGGGTGAACCTGTATGGAAAGTCAAACACCTGGAGACTCTTATATTATAAAGTGTAACAGATAACATCTGATTCGCCCTGCAGGGGGCAGCATAAGCTATATATAAAATGCATTTGAATGGGGGTAAATAAACTTCAGTAATGCAAAGTTATAATAAAAGACAAAACAAAACACATTATTCTTCTAAGTGTTATCCGTACTGTTTGATAGTGTTGTTAAATTTTTTTGTGTTTATAAGATAAAACAGAAATTCTGGGGTATTTTTATTTATGTTTACCATATTTATTATGGTAAACGTGATCAGTAAAAACAGTGACACGAGTAGAATCATTACCTTAGCAACCCAAACCAATCAGGTAAGGATAAGGCATAGACTTACTGTTGGGTAAAGAATAGATATACTGTATATCTACGAGGGTAAAGCATGGATGTATTAAGAGGGGTAAAGTGATTATCCTGTTCAATAATGTTTTTTTCTGTTTTTGTCATCGATATTTTTTCTTAAATATATGTATTCTGTTTTTACTGTGTTGTGTTCATAGACTGTACTTGGCTTGCGTTCGAGCCGTTTTCGATTCTCTGTTTCCCGGAAACACGTCAGTGAGACCCTGTCCCTTCCTCTTGCACGTTTACACGTAGCTCTCCGACAGCTGTTCTCATGTCTCCCCGGGTCTCTTTGCTTGTTTTCGGCAGAACAAATTCTGCAGCTCTTTGACAGCCTGCTCTTTCGGTGTGTCTTTCCCCAGTCGGAAGAGATGATCCTGTTCTGGTTCAAAGCGGCGGTCGTACTCTGGCTCGTCCCTGGGTCTCTGGGAACCGCAGCCCGGTTGTACACGGAGGAGGACCCGCTGGTGATCCTGAGTAGCAGCAGCCTGAAGCCCAGCGTCATTAACTCGTCCTCGGCCTGGCTGGTCCAGTTTTTCTCTTCTTGGTGTGGACACTGCATCCAGTACTCCAGTACATGGAAGGCTCTGGCCCAAGATGTCAAAGGTACAGCAGCAAACACACTCGGTTTGGTCCCCCGTCCGCCCGGTATCTGCCATTCTCCTTTGTAAACAGCAACACCAGACTCCATTCAAAATAGGACTACTAGTTCATTCCTGGTTGATCGGTCAAACGACCATACGTGTTAAAGTATCGTTCTGTGTGTTTTCTGATTCTACCGTATACCCCCTTTAGTTCGGCATTAATAAAATGAATACATCAACAATAAATTACATAACAATCTCAGCTCCTCCTCGTGTGACTGAAGTGTTTTCATTTGTGTGAAGCAGCTGGAAACTAACAGGTTTTTGAATGAAGTTCTGAGCGATGGTGTGATTGCATTCAAGAATGGTTTAGAGAAGACTCACCTACTATTTATCTCAATAAACACGTATTACCACATTATTATGTAATAGCAGCGTTTTCGTCACTTAATCTTCATGTTATTAATAAACATTATTTGATTTATCTTTACTGACACCATTAACGCTAACTAACATAATCTAAGAGATTCCTATAAACCAGCAGTATATTAGCTTGATTAAGCTAACAGGTGGTTGTGCTAACAGAGAGATGAGCTCATGTTTCCAGGCAACAGACAGGTGATACTTCAGGTATCCCAGCAACAGAGGACTGTTCCAGGAAGTCAGATCTGAATCCTAAGAGACTTAAATAGTTTAACAGTGAATAAAACTGTTTTTAATCAGCTGTTAGCTCAGTTAGCTAACAGAGTCAGAGCTCTTTTAATTAATATCGATTTTTCCATGTATGCCTGTATTAATTTCAACATATTCTAAACCAGAACTCATTCACTGAAATACTCATTTATCAGTTTCAGGTTGTGTTAATATAATTAACGTTAGACACAACCAGTGTTGGGAGTAACGGCGTTTAAGTGTAACGGCGTTACTAACGCAGTTATTTTTTCATTAACGGAGTAATCTAATTCATTACTTTTCCCATCGTTGCAACGCCATTATTGTTACTGAGAATGTAAAGTGGCGCGTAACTACAATTTGGTTGAATGAAGCGCGAGGTGTCAGGCTTTGGCTACACATCAGCTGCATGGAGAGAGCAGGGGGCGGGGGGGGGGGGTGAAGACACTGTTGCAAATGTGATGATTGGCTGGGTGGGCTCACGCTGTCTCACTGCACGCTCTGACTACCACCAAAGCCGGTCTACGGAAAGCCGTTCCACTCCCCATTCAGCCCCATTGTACCGACTTTGGTTGCAGTTCCACCAGAGTTCCACTGGGGGTGATCACGGTCCAGTGCAAAATGAATGAGACCCTATGGAGCTAGACGGCTAAATTGTTCTCTTTCACCTGATTGTCATTGAGAAATCTCAGATTTGATTGTAGTTTTTGCAAGTTCAACATGGATTATAGGTCGAAAGTTGAATGAACGAGTACTTATGCCCTTTCGATTTCTTACAGGTTGAGTCGTTGTTGCCCATACCACGCTAGCATTCTGCTAACGAATGCTGATTGGTCAGTGAAGGACTGATTACGATCGGAGATCCCGCTTGACGGCATCCGAAGTGGAGCCAGAATGTCAGATTGAATATTTCGCCGTGGTCGTTAAAACATTAGACCGGCTTTGCTACCACTAAACACAAGACAGTGACAATGGCAGCGAGCCAGGGAAATTCAAAGGTAGCATCCTCGAACTGGAAGTACCGGCACTACTTGTCTCATGGAAATTAAAGGCAAGAATGTTTATATAATATGCAAACTATGCCCAGGAAAAAAGACGTTATTCACGTCTGCCTCAAGCAACTCCACTTGTTGTTGCTACTAACCCAACCCCATAATAACCCCGAGCCCAAATGCAGCTAGCATAAGCTCCAGCAAGGAGACGGAGCCACTCTGTTAAAACAAACAACGCTCGATTTTTCGGGTCAGCAACAGGTGACCAAGGCCGAGCTGAACACATTGATTGCAAGGTATGTTGTTGAAAACATGCTCCCCCTGTCCACTGTCTGAGTCATTAAGAGCTATCCTTGCATATCATATGGCCGGCTGCAATCTATTGAGTTCAGATAAATACCAAATGTTCTAAAATACTGTATATAGTGTTTTTATTCTTCAATCAGTTAACTTAATATAAACATCTTTGACGTTAAAAATGTTATAGAATGTAATAGCGTTATAGAACATAAAAACATTGTCACAGTTACTTTGATGAGTATCTAATTACTTTTACAATGTGGTAACTGAGTTACTAACTCAATTACTTTTTAGGATAAGTAATTTGTAACTGTTTTTTTGTTTTGTTTTTTAAAGTAAGATGACCAACACTGGACACAACTTTATGTTACATTATAATATATAGGTTATAATAGGCTATAATACTCACCATCTGAGAAACAGTATAAAACTAAAGGCTTGCTTGGTTTTATTTGTCAGCTTTAAGCATTTAGCTAAAACAGTTTGTATGTAAACTCTGAAAGCAGGGTTTACATACCACCAGCCAATGGCGGGTACTTTTTCAAAGTGGCGGGTGACTTTGCCTTGTATACCAGCCACAGTGGCGGGTGGATTACAAAACATATTTTTATTTGTTACTACTTAAAACGAACACGCCATTCTTGCTCAAACACCGGAGGGAGAAACCGCTCGCCTCGGCGTAGTTGATCTGCAGATGTCGTGGTGAAATGAAGCTGGAGTGACACATGTTGACGTCCACGGAGCCGTGAGATGAGTTCCGGCCTATGGTGACCGCATTGCGAGGTCACCGCGACGCGCACGGGAAAGCAAGCAGGGCTCGAGCTCCGGTGTCGTCCCGGTAGTAGCCCGCAAAGCTTTCAGTCCGGCTTTACAGTCTGTACAGCAGTGGCGGATCTAGAAAATTTTACATGGGGTGGCAAAGGGGTAGCGAGAGATCTTGGCAGGGTGGCAGGGTGGCAGGGGAAGACGGTACATGAGAACCCCCATATGTTAAACGCACTGCTATGCCCTACTATGCCCCGCAACACCCTGCTACGCCCTGAACTGCTAGAACTATTATTTCTAGTCATAGTTCCATTATCTTTATTGTGACTATCATTGCCACCGTTTATCATACCAACTGCTATAATTATTATGAATCATAATTCTCCATATCTGTATATCTATATCAGTGTCTCTGTGTCCCAACCGGCAGCAGCAGATCACCACCCACCAAGAGCCTGGGTCTGTCTAGGCTCAGGTTTCTGCCCAAGAGGAAGTTTTTCCTCGCCACTGTTGCACCAAATGTTTGCTCTTGGGGGAATTGTTCGGTATTTGTAAATTATAGTGTGGTCTAGACCTACTCTATCTGTAAAGTGTATTGAGAAGAGTGAACTCTTGTTACGATTTGATACTACAAATAAAAGTGAATTTAGCTGAAATTGAATTAAATGACTTGATCATATTTACTGATACAGACAAATAAAACAGAACATAATGTCTTATTTTATCAGTAATTATGATCAAACAAAAGGTCAAACAAATGCTATGATAGAGAAACTGTAAAACATCATTAGATAATATATATATATATATATATATATATATATATATATGTATGTATGTATATGTATGTATGTATGTATGTATGTATGTATGTAAATCTTCCCTATAACATATACAACCAAATGGAAATAGCCCAAAACTGAAAACATGTCATGTCACTGAGTGACTGTACTGCAATTTATATGGAAGGAGAATAAAAACATACCATATGGTCCAGGGGTAACTGCAGCCTCCTCTTCCTCCCTGTCATCTTCCTCTGCCTCCTCCTGATCACTCCCTGCCTCTGTCCCTCTCTCTGAATCTGCAGCCTCCTCTTCATCCCTCACAGTCAATTCTTCCTTTCCCTCTTTCACTTATTTCTGCATCTCCTTCTGTGGTCTTCCCCTGCTCTGACCCGCCTGGTCTCACCATTTTACTGCCTTCTCCTTCTTCATTTGCCTCCTCTTCCTCCTGTGCACTACTCAGAGTTTTCTTGGCTGGCAATATCCCCACTTTTAGGCTTCAGCTAATATCTCCAGCTACTGGCCTGCAAAAGTCAAGATGTGAAAAGCTCTGGTTATCCTTGTATTACATTACACTGCAGGGCCCTGTAGCTAATAAGTAGCCTAACAAACATAACATCAGAAGAGTTTTATTACATGCACACAACAGTTATGTTTAGACTAGCCTTCTTACTCCCATAGTATTTGTTGTTTTCCCAGTTTGAAAGTAAAGGATGTCACCTGGTTTAATGTGTGCAGCCTTATTGCCGTGATATGTGAGAGAAGTGGATTGTATAGTACTCCTTAACTAATGACATACAAATGATCGGTCTCAGCAGGGCTGTGTAGTGTTGTAACGTAACGCCACCGAAACGGCGACCCTCTGTAAATGTTATGAATTCAAACATGCCAGTTTGTAATATTTGGTATTATACTGTTCTTGTCTTTACTAAAATCAAAACTACAATAATCAAAGGGCCGAATGCTCGTACAAGTCATGAGGGAGCGATTTGACTTTTGGCTAACGTAATAGACGCGCTGTTGTTCATGCTGACTCGCCATTACATTTATTACAAATGTAACTTTAAATTAAACGTGTGTTTAAACTTCACCTGGGGAAACTGACTTCACCTTCAGAGGCACAGGGGGGGCAGCTCAGTCGCTCCAGTCTTTGCCGGGATGCAGGGCCACCACACCGCAGCAGACTCGCTGTGTGCGAGCCAGACTGTGCGATGCGAACGCCGCTCTACACATTTGATGCAGGGACGTAGCTAAGTATTTGAGGGGCAGGGGGCTAAGATTACATCTACAATTATTATAAATATTATTAATTAATATGAATTAATTGTTTGTTTCAATGTTTTTAGAAGCGTGTGGACATAGTGGCAGTTTGTTTTTACAAGCACAGTTTTTTGAACACCAAAGTTAGGGGGGCAGCTGGGGGGGCAAGGCCCTACAGCAGGGGGTCAGCTGCCCCCCCTTGCCCCCCTGTAGATCCGCCCCTGCTGTACAGCGATGCCCTCGCTCCACACACGGCTGAGCCGAGAGGTGTGTGCGTTACAACACGGACGCTAGTCTCGTTACTGTAAGTAGGCCTAGGCTACAATAAAACCTTCAAAGTCAATACTTATCAATGCATTCACCTGTATAGACTGGCATAAACATGTAGGAAGCGATATTTAAAGCTGCTCTGTCTGCTCTGTCCACTCTCGTCCACCGCGCTGTTTTACGCAAACACAGCTCTACTCTGCAAATAGCGAATTTCTTTTTATAAACAAGCAAAAACAAGAGCTGTCCGTTTGTAGTCTAATCTTCTTATCTTAGTTTATCTTAAAATTTGGACAAATTCTTGTAAACTTAACTGCTGGCTGAACAAACCATCCTCTCCGCTGGAGTGGTAAATCTATGGATGCATTATAAGACAAATACATGCATGAGGCTACTTAATATGCACGTGAATGACGCAATCTTATTTTATTCTTGATGGCTGGTTGTATTATTTTGCAACAGCATCGTTTCATGATATTTCAGACTGGAAGTCTCCGGTGATAAGAAAATTCAACTTTGCAGTGGTTACAAATAACTTTGGTTCTGTCGACTGCGCCGTTTTGAAGAACTTTAAAATAAGTGGCCATGTAAAAGTTCCGTACCCTTCTCCATGTTTGTTGGTCTGTTCTCTTGATACATCCATGCTTTCTCTATCACTCTGATCTTTTCTGGTTCCTGTAAGCGCGACAGCGGTCAGCAACAAACTTGCGTTAATACGCGATAAAATAAGTGGATATTTAGGGGTATAGCTCCATAGAGTCCCATTCATTCTGCACTGGCCTGTGAGCGCCATCTAGTGGAACTCAGAACCCGGAAGTAACGAGGGAGTGGAACTTCTTCCTATATTAGAAATTCTTTGCTACCACCAATGACGTCATACACATATACGGCCAGAGATACTGGTTTACGGCAAGCTCTGAGTCGCTTCCTTTTTTCTCTCGAGGCATCGACAACACAGCTAACAGGTTAGACTCTCCCTGTCAATACACATGCTAGAAAGAGGTTTGCTAGTGTTTTAACGACCACGCCGAAATATTCACTCTGACATTCTGGCTCCGCTTCGGATGCCGTCAAGCGGGATCTCCGAGTTAGTTTGATAGCGGGGTCTGTAATTTAGCCTACTTTGTCAAAACAGCATACCAGTGTTTGTGAAGGGTATGCTGTTTTGAAAGCCCCTGGTTTAATAGAAATATAGTTTATAAAGGGGAATGCTGTTTTGATAGCCCCTTGTTTAATAGAAATACAGTTTCTACAGGTGGTTGGTTTATTAAAAAAATTGTTTATAAAGGGGTATGCTGTTTTGATTGCCCCTTTGATTGTACAAGGCATGCAATTAAGTAATGTGTATATAATATGTGATATAATACACCAACATTTACCGCTTGTAATCTTAGGTATGCTTAAATGATGGTTTGAATTTAACGCATGCGCAATTCCACAAATTTCACTGCAGCGCATGCGCATTTACCGAAGGTATGCCATTCTGATGGGTATGGTGTTCCGTTAGAACACAGGCGTTGCTACCACTAAACACAAGACAGTGACAATGGCAGCGAGCCAGGGAAATTCAAAGGTAGCATCCTCGAACTGGAAGTACCGGCACTACTTGTTGCTCATGGAAATTAAAGGCAAGAATGTTTATATAACATGTTGCTCATGGAAATTAAAGGCTTATCAACACACGCTAACACAACACTTGTTGTTGCTACTAACCCAACCCCATAATAACCCCGAGCCCAAATGCAGCTAGCATGAGCTCCAGCAAGGAGACGGAGCCACTCTGTTAAAACAAACAACGCTCGATTTTTCGGGTCAGCAACAGGTGACCAAGGCCGAGCTGAACACATTGATTGCAAGGTATGTTGTTGAAAACATGCTCCCCCTGCCCACTGTGGAGTCTGAGTCATTAAGAGCTATCCTTGCATATCATATGGCCGGCTGCAATCTATTGAGTTCAGATAAATACCAAATGTTCTAAAATACTGTATATAGTGTTTTTATTCTTCAGTCAGTTAACTTAATATAAACATCTTTGACGTTAAAAATGTTATAGAATGTAATAGCGTTATAGAACATAAAAACATTGTCACAGTTACTTTGATGAGTAACTAATTACTTTTACAATGTGGTAAGTAAAATAGGAGAGTAAAATACAATTATTTATTACGTTTGATAAACGACAAAGTGCAACGGTGTTTGTTTACTGCAGCTCGGAAAAGATAACCGCGTCGGGTGTGTTATCATGCGTTAGGCGCGTACATGAAGTGAAACGCGCATTTTTCAAGCAGAAATATATGTGAAGACCAGACAGACTGTAGGCTACAATATATGGCCGTGAATGATGGCACTCCTCATCAAAGTACACATTATACATACTTTTAAGACACTGATTATCTAGTCTCAGACAATGTGTAGTTAAAAACTCTAAACAACTGCACTAATTATACAAGATGGAAAGCAATGTATTGACAATTTGACATTGATTTATAAGCTATATTGAATTTAAAATGTTGATTAGCTGGACATACTGGTCAATATGGATGCACATCCCTCAGTAAATAATAACCATAAATCAAGAATTGCTTCAACATGCATAATAATAAATAAATAGAAACTTTAACATGCTATGGCAAGCCATTTTAGCTTGTATTCATTCACAGTTTATGCATTTTTGACATCAAGAATTCGACTTGCAAAGTGAATTCTTGATTATTTTTACTAGTAGGGCCCCTTAGTTAATTTTTACCTACCAATGTCTATTTTTGATATCAGGAATTACATGTTCACTTGTACAAAAGTTAATTCTTGATATCACTCACAGGGATTATTGACATCTGCATCACTAGTTCACTAGAGAAAGAAGCAGAAAAGGAATATTTTGATGGTAAGATTTTAATTCAAACATTCAAATGTTTACACATTTGTAACATGTAACGAGTAGTGTAAATGACTGCTTAACTAACTATGTGATATTCTTCTCAGTTTATTCTAGACAGTCCAAATAGTCTGGTGGTGCCCATACTGATGCTGAAAATGCCCAGGCTGTAGAGAGAACCTAAATTAATCCCAAAAGCCAAAGTTCAGGGTTATAATTTATTATTTTCTTATTTATGTTTACGTTAATATTCACTTATTTAATAATATTCACTTGTTATCTTAATATTATAGAAAATACTCAATTCAATAAATATAGTTGGTTTGAACCTCATTCTGTTCTATATTGTTGTACTTATTCTTTGACTGTTTTGTTTAAAGGAGGGAGGATTGTATTGGGAGCACTGAAGTATCAGGTGTGACTGTGTGGCAAATGGTTTACATAGCTCACGGCATCACGGGTCAGGTAGAGGGCCCCTTAGCAGAATTTTGCTTAGGGCCCCAGGGAGGTCAGGATCGGCACTGAGCTCGAGTGACCCATGTTGACGTCCACGGAGCCGTGAGATGAGTTCCGGCATATTGTGACCGCATTGCGAGGTCACCGCGACGCGCACGGGAAAGCAAGCAGGGCTCGAGCTCCGGTGTCGTCCCGGTAGTAGCCCGCAAAGCTTTCAGTCCGGCTTTACAGTCTGTACAGCGGTGCCCTCGCTCCACACACGGCTGAGCCGAGAGGTGTGTGCGTTACAACACGGCACGCGCTACCTGACTGGGAACGATACAGAGAGGATTACCAACGACCGCTGGCCCCGTGAACTAACGCTAGTCTCGTTACTGTAAGTAGGCCTAGGCTACAATAAAACCTTCAAAAGTCAATACTTATCAATGCATTCACCTGTATAGACTGGCATAAACATGTAGGAAGCGATATTTAAAGCTGCTCTGTCTGCTCTGTCCACTCTCGTCCACCGCGCTGTTTTACGCAAACACAGCTCTACTCTGCAAATAGCGAATTTCTTTTTATAAACAAGCAAAAACAAGTGCTGTCCGTTTGTAGTCTAATCTTCTTATCTTAGTTTATCTTAAAATTTGGACAAATTCTTGTAAACTTAACTGCTGGCTGAACAAACCATCCTCTCCGCTGGAGTGGTAAATCTATGGATGCATTATAAGACAAATACATGCATGAGGCTACTTAATATGCACGTGAATGACGCAATCTTATTTTATTCTTGATGGCTGGTTGTATTATTTTGCAACAGCATCGTTTCATTGCAAATGAGACATACAAAACGAATGCATAGCCTGCTTATCAGTTCATTCATCATTAAGCTGGGCTTTTCCACGTCAACTTTTCTCTTCAGCCTCTGTTATTTTTACCTGACAACAGCCATTCTTTCTACAAGCTTTTTCCACCAATCAGGACACTGCATACTACAACAACGTTTCAGTAATCACAGATTTTAACCATCACTCCTCAGTGACCTGCCTCCTAGTCTGAGATCTTTTTCTAGTTAAAAAGACAGTTATCATTATGCAGTTTACATGTTTTTTAGGAGTTTGTGCACACTAATACATGTAAAAATATATAGCATTACTTCAGTTAAAAAGGGAAAATATTGAACAAGAATAGGCGTATTAGGTATAAATACATTTTATTTTATTTAATTGGAAGTCCGCCCCTAGAGTGTCTGCTTAGAAATATTCTGGCCCTTGGAAAAATGTAGTTGATGACCCCTGGTCTACAGGAACGGGACTCGTGCTGCGTTCAGGACATCCTCGTAAGCTGCTGCTTCAAAGATAATCATACAAGATAGTCAGTGCAGAACTTTGGTTCAACCGATTTCTCTTCATGTTATGTTACGATCAGAATGTGACCAAACTGACCAAAACACAATTTTACCATGGTCTTGCAGGCTTTTTTTCACCTCACCAGTTTTTATTTGACTATATTAATAAAATATGTATTACTACTAATAAAAAAATAATGCATTGAAGCAATTCAAAATATGCTAGTGCACTTTGTTTTATAAATTTGAATTCCGGAAAAAGTGGCTGGTAAAAAATATAAGTGGCTGGTAAAATTGGGCAAAAATAAAATTTCCCACCCTGTCTGAAAGCATATGGACTGATATAGTCAGTTAAAGGTATAATAGGCTATGTAACATTTCCATATTGAAATGTCTAAAAACGACGAGACCTATGTTATATATTTTGTTGACGTATACTATCCGAAATGCTTCCAACATACATATTCAAAGTTACGGTCAGTTACAATTTGTTGCTTGTGGATGGTGTTTCTTTGTGCATGCATCTGTGTTTTGGTTGTCTGCCAGAAGCTGTCATAAATTAACGTTTATCCAATTTGAGCCACATCTTGACGGTAACACTTTTTGGATCTTTGTGGTTTTTAACTAGGCCTATATATTTTAACCAGATGAACCAGATAAGTGGAATTGCTCTTGGGGGAATTGTTGTCTCTCTCTCTCTCTCTCTCTCTCTCTCTCTCTCTCTCTCTCTCTCTATATATATATATATATATATATATATATATATATATATATATATATATATATCCTGCTACTCAGGATCACCAGCGGGTCCTCCTCCGTGTACAGCCGGGCTGCGGTTCCCAGAGACCCATATATTATAAACTAAAGTGTCATAACATTTGTTCTGCTAACACTTAACATCAGCATTTTGTTTATACAGTAGCAGTTAAATAAACTATTTAGTGTAAATCTCAACTTAAACAATGTAATCAAAGCAAATACTAAATGAAAGCTTATTGCCACTGCCAGGGCATTCATGTTATCATTAATAGGACACATTCCACTGCTGTGAAACTTCAAAAAGTGTCCCGCGCACGTTTCAGCGTAATGTCTCTCATTGTTTTCATTACAGTCAGAGCATGTGAATCAATATTCATCAATATAATGCACTGTAACTCCGAGGTAATTATGGTTACCCAGTGATGTCCAGTAGTCCCCAGTGAGAGCAACAGCAGGTTGCACGTTGTAAAGTTGGCGCTTTTGCAGTCCTCTCCTTTTTATACAACTCGTGTATTCATGTTGTGATGGTGCGTCTTGAGGGAATCTCATACCTGCCGTCATTTGTTGCGATTCTCCACATCACTAATTGGCCTGCAGTCTGTAGCTATCCACTTCGCTGTGGCATTTGTTAGCTTCTCTTACCTTTTGTTTATCTATACTTCTCCCACACGCTGCATTTATCTACCGAAGCCTCGCGCCACTGTTTGTTTCGTTGAATGATTTGCTGGTATCAACTGTGTGTATTGCATTTAGGTGATATTTCAGACTGGAAGTCTCCGGTGATAAGCAGCCGTTTTGAAGAACTTTAAAATAAGTGGCCATGTAAAAGTTCCGTACACTTCTCCATGTTTGTTGGTCTGTTCTCTTGATACATCATGCTTTCTCTATCACTCTGATCTTTTCTGGTTCCTGTAAGCACGACAGCGGTCAGCAACAAACTTGCGTTAATATGCGATAAAATAAGTGTCGATATTAATTAAGTAATGCGTTAACGCGATAATAACGTCGCAACTTGCCCATCCCTAATATATATATATATATATATATATATATATATATATATATATATATATGTGTGTGTGTGTGTATATATATATATACCGTATATATATATATATATATATATATATATATATATATATATATAGTTATACACTTCGAGTGGTGATGATGTCAAACATTAGATTTTTAGATTTGCAGTTTTTCTCTGTTTTATATCAAAGTAAAGAGTATGTTTTTTCATAAATTTAATTATTAATCTGAAGTGAAACAACTGCAACATTACTCTTTAATGTAGAAACACAATCAATGTCTCACACACACACACACACACACACACACACACACACACACACACACACACACACATACACACACACACACACACACACACACACACACACACACACACACACACATAGGGGAACCTGTGGGAATCAGTCTGCTGTCTTTAGACTCCATCTGCCTCCATCTCTCTGGGAAACAATTCAAGTGGAGACCAGCTGCCCCTCTCTGACAATCACTCACTCACTCACGCACTCACTCACTCACTCTCTCTTTATGTGGGGACCTGCTGTCGGGGTCAAAGGCCATCTGAGAGACAAAGACCCCCCCCCCCCCCCACACACACACACACACACACACACACACACCCCACCCCACCCCCCGAACCCTGAGAGACTGGCAGCTGGGAGACAAAACACACACACGCACACAGAATGTAGGTTTGGTTTCAGAAGTGTGTATGTGAGGGAATGATGTAAAAAAAAAAAAAAGAATAACCCCCCCCTCTCTCACCCTGTCTCTCTCTCCCTATTTCTCCCTGTCTCTCCCTTCATGTTTCTCCCTGTCTCTCTGCCTGTCTATCTCGCAGACTGGCAGCAGGCGGTCAGTGTGGCGGTGTTGGACTGCGCTCAGGAGGAAAACTTTGACATCTGTAAAGAGTTCAGCATCAAGTTCTACCCGACATTCAGAGTATGTCACAACACTGAGTACTACTACTGGGTACTAGTACTGTGTACTGAGTCTGACTGGGTTTACTGTGTACTAGTACTATATAATACCCTAACAGTGTGTACTACTGTGTAATAATCTTACTGTTTGTTGTCTTCAGTATTTTCGGGCTCACAGTCCAGAGACAGACCGAGGGACGCCATACAGAGGTGAGACACACGCTCACGCTACCTGTCTCTGAACTCCTGTCTTACACTACCTGTCTCTGACCTCCTGTCTTACACTACCTGTCTCATGCTACCCTGTACCTGTCTCTCTGTCTGTCTCCAGGTGCAGACAGAGAGATCCAGTCAGTAAGACAGTTGATGGTGAACATCCTGCAGAACCACACCAAGTTGGACAGGCCTGATCACTGTCCTCCACTGGAACCATACAGGTACCTGAACCCGGCTGAACCAAACTGAACCAAACCAAACCAGATTGAACTGGACTGAACCCAAATGATCCTGAGTGAACCAGCCAGAACCAGACTAAACCAGACAGAGCTTGACTGAACCCAACTGAACCAGATTAAACCTGACTGAACCTGACAGAACAAACCAGAACCTGGCTCAATAAAAAAAAAAGTTTGTGAAAGATTGTTATTTTTTTTTTTAAATGATTAAAAATTCAATGAGCCATTTTCCAAAGCAAAAACTCAGATGATTCTCTGGTTCCATCTTCTGCAGTGTGATGATGTTTGATATACTGTAGCTGAAACAGTCGTCAAAGCAACATCTTTAATAATCAGTTTTCAAGCAAAAATTACAAACTAAGCAACTGATGTCATATTACCTATTGGCTGTAGGAAACTGTGACTCTGACATTTTATAGTTTCTAGATGAACTGGCAGAATCATTGGCTCTGTGTAAACCTGTCTGTCTGTCTGTAGTTCTGTGGAGCTGCTCCCTCTGTTGGGTCAAAGGTCAGATCACTACACCGCCATCATCATAGAGGAACCAGACTCCTACATGGGACGAGAGGTAACAGCAATAATAATAAAGAAGGATACAGTTCAACTTTAACTGGAGATCAGAGGCTCTAACTGTGTGTCTGTCTGTCTGTCTGTCTGTCAGGTGATCTTGGACCTGCTGCAGTACTCAGGTGTAGAGGTAAAGAGAGCTCTGAGCTCTGATCTCCCCCTGCTGGATGCTCTGAAGATCACAACCTTCCCCTCTGTTTACCTGCTGCACCCGAACGCAACACACACACACCTGCATGTGTGAGTACACACACACACACACACACACACACACACACACACACACACACACACACACACACACACACTTTAACTTTGTGAGTTAAATAATATTAGATGTTTGCTTACAGTCAATATATCTGCTAGAAATATGGTTTGGAATTAGATCAACATCGTCGATACACTATATCTTCAATTGCATGGGCAGGTGTCTTAAATATTATCTAACTTCAACCATTAAACCACATCAAACTGTCTTAGTTTTGTGAATAATGGACAAAATGATCGCACGTCCCTGGTCTAAAACTGTTGGTCCTCACAAAGATAGACATACAACATCACACACACACACACACACACACACACACACACACACACATTCCTCATTAAGTTTTTATTTGTTTTCATTTGCATATGACCAGGAAATCTCAAGAAATATTTGACCACAACGACAGCACAGAGCTGAGTTGAGTCTCATAAAATATTTTAATTGTGTAAATATATACACACCAACGTGCTCTTTTTCTTTTTCTTCTTCTTCTTCTCCTTCAGTCAGAAGCGGTTGCGTTTCTTCTTCTCTTCCTTGTTGAGGACGCTACCAGGAGTTCAGCGCAGGTCGAAGTTGGGCAACAGCAGCAGTACCAGTGAAGGCCAGATGGGCGCGCTGTCAGACAAACAGAGCACCGAGCCCTGGAGAGACTTCGACAGGTCGGAGACTCAGTGAGACCGGCACGCCTCAGCTTGGCTTGCAGAGTCTGGATCTTTAGTAAATCTGTTTGTGTCTGTCTGCAGGTCAAAGGTGTACGCAGCTGATCTGGAGTCAGCCCTCCACTACCTGCTGAGAGTCGAGCTGGCTACCCATAATACCCTGGAGGGGGAGGAGCTGAAGATCTTTAAGGACTTTGTCACTTTGGTCGCAAAGGTAACAACAGAGCTTCAGACCTTTTTTTAAAGGATCACACTTTCATTTATTGTCACAGAATACAGACTTGTGCATAAAACAGAAAATATATCAAATGTATTACAGAATCTGTAAACACAATTGCTAAAAAAACAACAACTCAAACTCACATAAAACAGTGTACATCATTGACAGCACACATGGAGTACGTCCACCAGTATTAAATAGAAAATCAAAACTCTCGCTACAAACTGCACAAACTAATACACCAGCTGAGTTCTGTATCACTGCTGCCAGTAAAGCAGGCGTCCCACTGAAGCCAGTTTCTGTCTCTCTCTCTACCTGTACAGTTGTATCCAGGTGGGGGTTCTGTGGTGAAGCTGATGGAGACTCTCTCTGATTGGCTGCTCAGTCTGCCGCTGCCGCGAATCCCCTACCAGGCTGTCCTAGACCTTGTGGACAACAAGATGAGGGTGAGACACACACACTATACACACACACTCAGATCACACATACTAAACACACACACACACACACACACACACACACAGCAGCTGACTTCCTGTTTCCTGTCCAGATCTCAGGCGTGTTCCTGGGGGCGGAGCTTCGCTGGGTTGGTTGCCAGGGCAGCAGGGCGGGGCTTCGAGGTTACCCATGTTCCCTCTGGACTCTGTTTCACGTCCTGACCGTCCAGCATGATGCCACGCCCACTGCACTGGAGAACACAGGTACACACACACAGAGCTGTCGCAGGGCGGGGTGCGAGTCTCTGTGTGAACTTGACGTGTGAGGCCCTGTTCAGGCCCGGTTCTACGGGGGTGCAAAAGCACGCACCGCACCCTCAGTCTAATATTTTGGCCCCTCAGTTGAAATTTGAATAGCAAACGCTAGAGTAGTCCAGCAAGAAAACGCGAATGGGTTTGCTTTCAAGGATGGACAAAGATGGAAGTACGAGAGCACAAATGCACACACACCTGTGATCTCTTATTCCCTGTTCGTGTCCTGACTCTGTCCGTCTGTCTGCAGGTCTGGAGGGCGAGGCGGCTCCGGTGCTGCAGGTGATGCGTCGGTACATCCGGACGTTCTTCGGTTGCGAGGAGTGCGGTCAACACTTTGAACAGGCAGCTGCTGTCAGTATGGAGAAAGTCCAGAACAGAGAGGACCAGATCCTCTGGCTGTGGAACCAACACAACATGGTCAACTACAGACTGGCTGGTACATGCACTCCTTCTCTTCCTCATAACTGAGTGAAATGTGAACACACAGACATGAAACATACTGTATTGTTATCATTCAGTGGATAGCCCTAGGATATCATTATGTCTGATGTCCATCCAGAATAAACGTCTATAAATCTACCTAGAAATTATAAAAAAAAAAAGAAGCTGCAGAACTTGCCTGAGAATCATCATGTTTTTAAGTTTTCTTCAGTATCAAAGTAATCCAGTGATAGTATTCTGTAGGTCCGTGGGTAAACTGCAAACGGGAGCTGCTGACAGATCATTCAGCACACTTTAATGGCGACACTTTGACTACATGGAAACTTATATAGACTAATAACACACATCTCAAGTTGTAGCTCACGTTGTACTTCCTCTTTACAAAGCATCATGGGAACTGCAGTTCCAAAACATAGAGAATGATTATCCCCCAAACAGCAAGTACAGTAAGACAAAAAACAATAATGGCTACGGAATCTATTAATAGCAAATTTTTTTCTTCTTTCTCTCCTCCTTCAGGCTCTCTGAGTGATGACCCCCTCTTCCCTAAGGCTCCGTGGCCGAGCCCCTCCCTCTGCTCCTCCTGCCACGAGGAGAAAAATGGCGTCCATGTCTGGAACCACGGCAACGTCCTCCTCTTCCTCAGACAACACTACGGAGCCTCCAACGTGTCCCCCAAATACTCACTGACTCCCCCACGACTCCCTGCACCTCCTCCTGGTACTGATCCTGTCCAGACCAGCCGGCCTCAGGAGGAGCACCATGGAGCAGGAGGAGCAGGAGGAGCAGGAAGAGCAGGAGGAGAGAGGAAGGATCCGGACGAGAAATCTGAGGAGCAGCCGGAGCCTCGACCCGGACACGAGGCTCTGAGGGAGGAGGTTCTGGAAGGAGGAGGAGGAGGAGGTGTTTGGATTCTTGGTCTGGGTTTTAACAGCGTGGACATGAGTCTGTGTGTGGTGCTGTACGTCTGCTCCTGCCTCTTCCTCATGCTCCTTTTCTTCTTCTTCAAAGTCCGATCCAGGAGGTGGAAACTCCGACACTCCCGGCTCCACGTCTGACCGGACCAGTTTAACCCGGACCAGACCGGTTTAACCCAGACCAGAACAGTTTAACCCAGACCAGACTATTTTAACAAGGACCAGACTATTTTAACAAGGACCAGACTAGTGTAACAAGGACCAGACCAGTTTAAACCGGACCAGACCAATTTAGCCAGGATCAGACTGGTTTATGGAGGTTAAAGTGTATATCTGTAGTCCTATTCTGGACTCTGTGGGTCTCTCACACCTGTTTTAAGAGGCAGTCCACTCAAACCACAGAACAATGCCCCTTGGTTGTACCTGTAGCCGGTAAACCTCTGACGGGCCAGGTACATGTTCACCTGTGTGGGACTGAACTGGACCAGCCTGGTTCTGCTGAGTTCACTTTGTGCCAAATGTTTTAACCTGCTGACAGACGGCAATCCTTTCCTCTAAGGCCACGCCTCCATCTACACAAACACTGGGCTGTGTGTGTGTGTGTGTGTGTGTGTGTGTGTGTGTGTGTGTGTGTGTGTGTGTGCGTGCGTGCGTGCGTGCTTCTCTAAACTGTGAAACGTAGACCCATCCTGATGAATTATTGTCATCGCAGACAAACTGATTGATTTATTGGAAGTATTATAATAATTAGTTTAACAGTCACGTTCGATCCTGCAGGTCTATGTTGTGGTGACTGCTGGCTGTTGATTTTAAACACAAACTGCTGAAATTTTTCATAGTTCATACAGATATATATATATATATATATATATACACACATACATAGGTATACATATTTATATATTATATGTGTGTGTGTGTATATATATATATATATACTGTATATCATTATGTTTTAGCTGTTTGTTTTTTTAACAAGTGAAATCCAATTCTGGATTTTGAATCAAATAATGAAATAAATCTTGAAACCTGATATGTCCCAAATATGTCCCACTCTGTAATATATAGCAGTACAGTTCAAACATTAAACTTAACTGCGCGCGGAAAATATAACTGATTCACCTGTATGCTCCTGTAAGCACAAATCCCTCAATTTAAACTAATTTCTACCATTTCAGGCCTTGAATTTAAAACAACATTGAAGTTTGTAGAGAAGAACAGACGCAGTAACCATCAGTGGAAACTCTTTATAGAGAATACATAAAGGAAAGTATTAAACGTGTATTTTTAAACCATGAATCATCACGATGGACAGTGATGTCACTCAGCGATGTCATGAGCCAACTGACTACAGAAAGTGGACATGAAACAGATGTGATGAAGGTCATGTAACAGGTTTTACAAAAAGGTCATTAAGTCCCATGTTGAATATATTTTAACTTTTGAATCCATTAAGAATTGTCTATTTTTTACCCAGAAATAAAATTAGTAAGGAGAATTTGGAATTAAAAGAGAAAATGGCAAGTACAAGTTAATAGTTAAAGTTACAAAAGTTGTAAAGTTACAAGTTAATTAAATGTCAACATGAGAAATGGTTCAATTTCGATTGTGAATAATAACTTTATGTGTCCAAAAAAATTGCAAGTTTGCATTTTTTTTTAATCTGGTAAATTGCTAAAATGTTCAAAGGAATTTAAACATTTCAATTAAAACAAAAAAAGAAATTAATTAAGTTTTCAGTTTGAGTGATTTAATTTCAGTTTTAAATGTTTTTGATTTCAGGTTTTAAATTTTTACTTTCCATTTTGAAATCCTTTTTTAGAGCTTTTTTATGTTCAAAGTAGTATTGAGACGTGCAGTAAAATCTAAGTTGTTCTGCCATTTTCGGTTTAAAGTTCACATTTTCGGTTTGATTTGATTAATTTTCTCTTATTATATATTAACTCTCAATATTACTTATTCTAATGTTTTTAAATTTAATTTTAACAGATGTATTTTCTGGCTGGAATGATCCTTCATACTTTGTGTGGTGAACAGTTTGTGATTCTCAGTGTTTTATTTATTTATTAGCTGTTTTTATTTTCTGCTGGAGATATTCGTGACGGAGCGATGAGTCAGGAGCTGCTGCAGTAGATTCCTTTGACGATCCCCCTGTTAAAAACTGTTCAGGATGAAAACCTCCTGAAGCCTTAGTGATGTACAGTATTTATCTGCTGACGCCTGAACGCACCAACCGCCTCACAGCTTCTGTTCTCTGCTTCTTTTACTTTCTGTTCTAATTTATTATTTCAATGAGATGTAAATAATCCGTCTGAATAAATCATGTTGCAGCTCACTGACTCATGTTTACCGCAGGTTGCTGGTTTAAGCCCCCTGAGCCACTGAGCAAGGCAGCAGCTCAGTGTCAGACTGAAGCTTCAGGTCTAAAACTTTAAACTAGGCTGAAGAAGGTGGCTGAAGTCTGACCTGGTCAAGTTGGTTCATATTTAAAGGGATAGTTTAGATTTCTTGAAGTGAAGTTGTATGAGGTACTTATCCAGTCAGTGTATTACCTACAGTCGATCGGTCAGTTTGTTTGTGTTACTGTGGAACTTTGGTGTTTTAAAGGGTTAGTCACACAATAACACAAACAAACTAAGCAATCGAGGCAGCGGTAGACCAGGAAGTCCCGTGTTCTGTAAGGTACAATTAGAAAAGGAAGAAGACAAGTTCAATGTGAAGTAAGTTCTGGGGTATGAGGGGCCATCTGGGACATTATTCACAATTACCTCACACACATACAAGTGAAATGCTCTCACACAATCTACCGAAATGCTTCCATACACTACTCTCACATACTATACTGAAACCTCACACACACAACTGAAACGCTCATAAACACTACTAAAACGCTCTCACACGCAATACTGAAATGCTCTCATGAACACTACTGTGAAACTAAAGTTTCAGTATAGTACGTGAGAGTATAATTTTTCAGTAGTGTATATTGTTGAAGAAAAACTAAAAAGACGTGTTCTTGGATCTTTGAGGAAGGAGAAAAAGGCCTGGGAGCAATTGGAGGATTAAGAGAACATTTAATTAACACTATGATGAAAACGACATGACAAAGGCAACAGTTACAATTGAGCTGACATTGGACAAACAAGACAATACAATACAATACACTGCGAGCAGCGGACAGCAAAGATGCTTTCCCGGTGGGGTCACATTTTTACTGCCCCGATCATTCTTAGTTTCAGAATTATATTCCCCTGGACCTGGAGCTGATTCTATTCCCATTGGCCCATCATTGGCATGATGTGATGATCGCATCTCATTGGCTTCCCTCATAGCCTCAGATGTGATGGTCACACCTCTTGCATGCACATTGGGGGTTTCTCCTGGTCACAGATCAAAGACTATCCTGTATTCTAATAAGTCTCAGCACATCAGGGTGTTTGCTTCCTGTTGTGGGACAAAAGTTTCTTTCTTATATGTTAAGTGTTTGGTTTTAATCTACCTGGGAAAGACAAAAGGAGAATAGGACAAAAGGTCTGCTTTGACCTTAACCAGGCTGCCATGTGCAATGAATGCATCTGAATCAAAGCTACATTGTTTAAACTTTTTAGAACCTAACAATATCAAGCATCACCATTATTGAAACTTTATTTAACTCAACAATATAAAATAGTGCTGTCAGTTAAACGCGTCAACAGTGTTAACGCAAACCCATTTTAACAGTGTCAATTTTTTTATCGCGAGATTAACGTTCTTTTTGGCCTAGGAAACTGTAGTTTTTTTCACATGCTGTTGCAACAACTAGTAACGTTAGAAAAACTACAACACCACACCGGATCTAGCTAGACCGGAAACAAAACAAAAGGCACGCCGCCGACACTTGTTTGGGCTTGCGAGCCGGCCAGAGAGTAGTAGGCTAACGTTACGTTTTGAGTGTATGGCGAGCACGAGACGCTGAAATGGACACGGCTTGCAGACGAGTCTTCGTCTGATGAAGAGGAGGACAGTATTGAGCAATGTCTGGAGTGCTACAAGGTTGTCATGGATGACTGTCACCAGGAATGGTGGTCCACACATGAAGGGGCACACAGTGAAATGGCCTGCCTTGCACGCAAGTACTTAGCAACACGGGCCACATCAGTACCTTCTGAAAGGTTGTTTTCACTGCCTGGGAATGTTATACAAAAGAAGCAAGCTTCCCTGTTGTCTGAAAATGTCAACAGGCTTGTCTGTTTGAGTAACTGGCTCAAAGCAAAGAAGTAGTAGGCTTACCTTTTATTGGTAACCGTTACTGTTCATTCTTTCTGAAATATGAGGCTGGGTTGATGAGCCTCTGGTGAATAAAGAGCAGTAGCCTGACTGCTATGTTCAAAGCAAACTTGAAAAAAGAAAGTATTAAAGATGCCATATTATGCTCATTTTCAGGTTCATAATTGTATTTTAAGGTTGTACCAGAATAGGTTTACATGGTTTAATTTTCATAAAACACCATATTTTTTGTTGTACTGCACATCTCTCTCACTGCTGCAGCTGCTCTTTTCACCTTGTGTTCAGGTCTCTGTTTTAGCTGACAGAGTGAATCATCTTTCTTTCTCTACTCTTTGATTCCACTCGCACATGCGCAGTAGCTCAGATCGTAGATCATGTCAGTTAGCTCCATAGACAGTAAAAGAAAGGTTGTTTCTCCAACTTTGGTCAATTAGCTACAAGGCAGGATTAGCCGGGAGACTTCTTCTAAAGGAGGGCACACATGTAAGTACTTCTTTTGTAGATTATGGTGAACTTGTGTGTGTTGTAGCAGTGCTTTGCCATTGAGAACGAGCTAGCATGCTAACGCTAGCACTAGCATGCTAACGGTTGTGTTTAGCCCGTCGTTTTGCCTAGTTACGTAACAAGCCCTGCAGATTTTGAACAGCTCACCCAGAGACTGAAGGCAGGACACATTCAGAAACCCGTATCTCACTCAAAACAGCATGGATAGATTTTTTTCAAAGTTTGTATGCGTGTGGAAGCACCAGAGACAAAATAACACCCCAAATCCCACAAAAAGTGTTTTTTTCATAATATCTGCACTTTGAAGCCATGGTTTAACTGCACTATAGGCTGAGTAGAATAGATACAAATGTGTGATTAATTGCGATTAATTGTGACTTAACTATGACATTAATGCAATTAATCGCGATTATATATTTTAATCATTTAACAGCACTAATATAAAAGCATTTCAATAGTGTGTGAGAGCATTTCACTTGTATGTGTGTGAGGTAATTGTGAATAATCCCAGATGGCCCCTCATACTGGGGACTGACATTTTACATTTTAGCAGATTACCTCTGGTTGTCAGTCAGTCTCAAAGACAATGCTAACATGTTGATGTTTAGCAGGTATAATGTTTGTTTACCATCTTAAGTATTGGACACATTCAAATGTAATGTTATTTTACAGGATTGTTTCTTGAAAGTTGCAAAGAATCATTTAGTTTTGTACTAATTACATTACTAACATTAAATACAGGACAAACGGAGACAAAGTTCAGTTAGTTTAGTTTATTATTGACTTCCAGATTAATTAAACTCCCGTAAATATTGATTCATTATTCATTTATTATTGGAAACTTAATCCTGTAAATATGCAAAATTGTGTGTTTGTATTTTGCACAATCAGCTCACCGCTGACTAAAAGTCTTAAAGATGCTCTCTTAGTATTTAGGATTTATTGGAAGTGAACTAATCACTCTCTATTTTACCTGTAATTATAATAATTAGAATCAAGTTACATGTTTCTTTCCAGGAAATTATTTGGAAATGGATCTGAATTGCCGGATGTGTAAAAGCATTATTTTGACCTGATAATGGCGCTAGATGAAAAGTAGAGGATCACCAAAGTTATTACAATTCATCCTGAGGGGAACATGAATGATGAACCACATTTCATCACAATCCATCCAATCGTTGTTGAGATGTTGACTGCTGCAGTGATGTTTTCTTCGGTCCCGCCCTACTTATTTGCATGATGAGGTCCGATTTCAGAGCAGCAGAACATTTACCTGTGATCAGGTGAATTGTTGAGACCAGGTGGAGGTGACTGAGGTCTACACACACACACACACACACACACACACACACACACACACACACACACAGCTGGCTGCTCAGCTACTGTACTGGTCCTTATTTAGCCTCAACACCCTTCTCCCTTCTCCCTCCTCCCCCACCCATTCAACATCCACCCACCAGTCTCTCTCTCTTTTTAATATTGGATGGAGAACTTTAAAAAACAGACCAAACCTGTCTGTCTCTTTGAACGTTTAGTGACAGACAGGTAGTGCAGAGAGACAGGCAGTCTGTATGTCTCACCCTCTTTCTGTCTGTGTCTCCTGTTAGAAACTATTCTGAACTATATGTGATGATGAAAGCTGAGGCTGCAAAATGCTGCTTCTGTGTGTGTGTGTGTGTGTGTGTGTGTGTGTGTGTGTGTGTGTGTGTGTGTGTGTGTGTGTGTGTGTGTGTGAGCCTGGCACACAGTCGCAGTATGCACACTATGTACTCGGCATGCCAACTCAGCCTCGGCACTGCAATGCAGCGCTGTGCATTTGGCCAAGTCATGCCACACAGTTGCACGCACGCATGCACGCACGTACGCACGCACGTACGCACGCACACACACATGCACGCACACACGCACGCAACACACACACGCATGCACGCACGCACACACACACACACACACACACACACACACACACACACACACACAGATGTTTAAGTGTGTGTCTTACAGTGTACACGTGCATTTAGTGTGTATTTATGTGTATTTATATTATACCTTGCAGTGTGTCTATAGCAGCAGATGATGCATACTCGCTCACTCCTCTTTCCGCACTCTCCCTCTACGTCTCTCGCCCTTCCTCTCTCCCTCTCTCCCTCTCTCGTCCTCTGCAGGGCAGTTAGCCGCATTAGCTCCCTTGCTGTCCTCAGATGACTCCTCCTCTTCCTCCTCCTCCTCCTCCTCGGCTGTCTGTGTCTCTACCTCCACCCCCCACCCCCCACTCCCTCCCCCGTCCTCCCCCCTCCTGTGTCACACCAGACGATGCGTTGACTGAGCGGAGGAGAAGAAGAAAGCCTCTCCCAGCCAGCCAGCCGTCCTGCTTGCTGCATGGAAGAGAAGCTGAGGAGGAAGAGGAGCAGAGAGGAGGTGAAGAGCTGTCTGTCTCCTATCTACCTGTCTTACATTCATCCTCCTCTAACTGTATCTGTACTGTCTGTCTGTCTGGCGGTGTCTGCACTCTGAAACTGTTTCTGTCTGTTTCTTTTTAAATCGGCTGTCCGTCCCTATTACCTGTCTGTCTCTTTATCTTCCTCTCTCTCTCTGCTTTCTGTCTGTCTGTTTACACTGTTGTATGCCTGCTGCCTGTCTGCCTGCTCAGACTGTCTGTCTGTCTCTCTGCTGCAGCTGTACTGTAAACAACAATAACAATGCTGAACTGTACTGAACTCTGAAACAGACTGAACTCACCTGGACTCTACTGGACTCTACTGGACTGGACTGTAGTGGACTTTACAATACTTTACTATAGGTCTATTGGACTCTACTATACTGTACTGTGCTAGACTTTGCTGTACTGTAATATGGTTTACTGTACCCTGATTCTACTTGACACAATTGTACTCTAATGTACTGGTCTCTACTAAACTGTAATAGACTTTACTGTACTGGATTCCACTGGACTCCACTGTACTTTAGGGTGGCAGTAGCTCAGTCCATAGGGAGTTGGGAACCAGAGGGTCGCTGTTCAAGTACCAGTATGGACCAAAGTACGTACCAGTTCACCTCCTGGGCACTGCCAAGGTGCTTTTGAGCAAGGCACCGTACCCCCCCAACAGCTCAGGGTGCTGATCCAGCACTGGCAGCCCACTCACTCTGACATCTCTCCATTTGTGCATGAATAGGTCCTGAGCATGTGTGTGTGTATTTCAGGCCTGTGTGTAGTGATTTCTAAAGGTCCTTACACACCAACCAGACGGCCGACCGTTGGCAGAAAAGGCAGTTGGCTCCCTGAGGTCCAAAAAGTGCCTCGGAACACACCGAAGCAACGCTGTTATGGAGACGTACAGCAGGCGGGGCTACTCTGTATTGTTGCCCAAAAAATGAAAACCGGCAGCTGATTGGACGAACGTGTCACATGGGTCTGGCTGCTGCTTCCGGATTTTAGATTTTTCAACGGCGGCTCATTCAGAATACGATCTCATATTTTACGAAGATAGTTCACCGAAACGTGTTTCTGAAAACATTTTAAGCGAGAAATAGGCCATGCAGTTGCTGAATCTGTCTCGACAAAGGTGTCTAAATGGTCTAAATGGTCTCGACAAAGGTCAGTTTAAAAGATTGTCGTCCAATTTTGAGAGGCTACCTGCTCGCCATTTCCGGCTTAGTCTGGACTGCCCTGTCTCTAACTGAGCAGGTCGGGTTGGCCAAAATGAAGGCTGACAGCTCCTCCAACGGACGACGGCACGGAACACACCGACCAGACTCGAGTCACTGACCTCGCCAGACTGTCCGACAGCCGTTTATCGGCCCTGGTGTGTACGGAGCATAACAAACACAGTGTCAATTGTAATTTCCCCACTGGGGATCAATAAAAAGTATAAATTATAAATTATACTGGACTGTATTATACTAGACTTAACTGAACATGGCTCTACTGTACTTTAATGTACTAAACTGTAATAGACATTCCTGGACTGGACTGAACTCTATTAGAGTCTCCAGAACTTTACCGTACTTGACTCTACTGGACTCTACTAGACTCTACTAGACTCTACTAGACTTTACTGTACTAGACTCTACTGTACTGAACCTTAGGTCTGATTCAGGATCTGTCATTCAAATGTAGGAAGAAGTTGGATAGAACTTTAAAAGTCCTGAAAAGAATAACATATAAGGCTCACTTTGAACTCATGTAATGATAACTATCTCAGTAACTTCAGGTCTGCTGATTCTGTCTAGATCCCAGTGATGATGACCACTGACTTCTTCATGTCACATTGTGGTAAAAGATATATAAACGGTAGTAAAGGATATCACTTTCATCCTCTGGAGATATATAGAGTTGTTGAAAGAAGAGACAAGCTCCGTTCTGGTATAAGGTATAACCTACTTGACAGAACTTGACTGGAATCTATTGGGCTCTACTTATTGTACTGTTCTAGACTGAACTAGGCTCGACTGGACTATAGTGGCTCTGTTCTGGTTTCATAAGAACTCTAACTAAGGGCACTCAGAGAGCTCAGACCTCTGCCAAGGCCATGCCCTATCTCCGCGACTCTACTCCAAGCTCCCTCCGGATGTCTGAGCTCCTCACCCTATCTCTAAGTTTGAGCCCAGCCACCCTACGGAGGAAACTCATTTCGGCCGATTGTATCAGTGATCTCATTCTTTCAGTCACTAGCCAAAGCTTGTGAACCTAGATGAGGGTCTGAACATAGATCGACTGGTAAATCAGAAGCTTTGCCTTCCGACTCATCTCCCTTTACTTTTCTCCCAGTACAGGGGCGTAGCACAAAATTCTGGGCCCTGTAGAAAGGCATTTTCTATGGGCCCCTCCCCGCATCCACAGCTATTCATTCTAGCATCTTTTTTGGCCCTCCTCACATGAGGGCCCTGGGTACTCAGTCTCCCCCCCCCCCTCAGTCCGACGCCCCTGGTCCAGTACAGCGCCTAAGTCACTGCTGATGACGCACCAAACCGCCGCTCGATCTCATGCTCTACCCTACCCCCATTAGTGAACGAGAGATACTTGAACTTTTTAACTGTTAATTGTTGGGCTGTGTTGGTCAACGTTGGGTATGAAACTGCTGAACCTCCCTGGGACAGTTTATTTCAGGGTGCTGGAAGGGAGGCTGTGACTGATTGTAGAACCTGAGGAGCAATGTGAATTCCATCCTAGTTATGGGGCAATGGACCAGCTCTTTACCCTTGTTTTTTTTTGGGGTGGGGGGCACGAAGTCAAACATGTTTTCAGTGGGTGTTGGACTCCTTCAGGTCTTCAGGTGTCTTATGTCTATCCTTTCAGGGGGATAGCCTAATTAAGTATTTGATTAACATTACTAATGTAATGTTGAACATCAGAGCTCTTGAAAATGTTCACGATAGAAACATTAAGCTGCTGCTACAGCAAACAGTAAGCAGCTTTAATTAACTTTGTAGGTATTTGAGCCAAAGATTCCCAATTTTGAGTAATTTATCGTAGACTTTGTGAACCAGTCAGGTGGACACTTTTGACTTGTGTCCACAATGTGTTCAGCCGGACATAGAGACCAGACGTCAAAAATTAGGTAAATTAAAAAAAACGTTAAAATAGGAAATGTAACAAATAAAAAAGTGGCTGCGTGAGGTCAACAGCCTACATGAAAGACAAGAGAATAATGAAATGAAGTGATGTCATCATGACCCTCCCTCTGGCTCTGGCTGTTTGATGAGTCATATATGTGACTCCCTCCATGTTTGTTAGCTTCATTGTTCAGTTCAGAGAGACAAACTTCCAGCTGAAGTGAATAATGAGAGACCAGACTGAAAGCTGTTTTTTGTCAGGGATTATGTCTTTTTAGGCAGAATTTAAGTATACCTCAGAAGATTATAATTTTATTATTTACAGACGCAGACAGAGAATCTTTTATACTCCAGACTCCAGATGTTGAAACATCTTTGTGTTGAGTCATTTTTATTTTTGTGCTGACAGAATTGTATTAGATATGGAATACTGCTTTTTTTATATGGTAACTTAAAGTTGTTTTAATATTTTTGTATAGTTATAATTTACAAGCGAAAAAAGTGGTAGAGACGGAGGAGAGATGAAACTGAGAGGTGTTAGAGCGTCTTAGGTGTGATTGTTATGCAGGTAGACAAGATGGTGTGAAAGTGTAATCCTCTAAACCTCTTCTCCCTCCCCATGTTGTAGCTGTTTCTGTGCTGAGCTGACCTCCATCCTGATGATCCACAGTCTCCTCTACCCAACACCTCTGACCTGAACACCCCCCCCCCCCCCCACCCCCATTCCCCCTCCCCCTCTCTCTACCAGCCCTGACGTCATTGTTTCCTCGTCAACAACATGGAACTGAAACGTTTTGGAGGTGATATCTGCAGGATCCCTGACACTTAAACACTCTCAACTGATCCCACCCTCTCCCTCCGTCAGTCTAACTCTGGCTGGTCAGGACCGTCTCCTACTAGCCGTAACTTCCTGTCCCGTCCTCCTCTGGACCGACGGCGTCCACCATGTCTGAAGGGCTGCTGCAGGTGGAGATCCCAGACTTCGGCAGCAGTGTGCTGGGTAGCCTGAATGAACAGCGGCTGCTGGGTCACTACTGTGATGTCTCAATCCTGGTGCAGGGCCAGGCCTTCAAGGCGCACCGGGCTGTCCTTGCTGCCTCCTCACTCTACTTTAGAGACCTGTTCAGCTCTGCAGCCGACTCTTCGTCCTCGTCCTCCTCCCAGGCGGTGTTTGAGCTGCCGTCCTCGGTGACGCCGACGTGTTTCCAGCAGATTCTGTCCTTCTGCTACACAGGGCGCCTCAGCATGGCTGCCAGTGAGCAACTGGTGCTCATGTACACCGCTGGCTACCTGCAGATCCAGAACATTGTGGAGCGAGGCATGGAGCTGATGATGTTGAAGGCCTCCTCCTCCTCCTCACCTCTCTGCTGCGACTCACAGGTGGTTTTACCTACACCCGCAGAGCTGTATATAGACCAAATTAATCCAGGTAGACCACATATAGACTACATAGCCTAGACCACAATCAAGGTAGACCACATATAAGTTGAAAGTTTGATGAATCTGACTTGGAAAAAAATACGAATGTGTTGTTGCATTAAAATCACTGACTGTAAAAAAAATCTCCCTCAGACTCGAAGAAGCTCAGTGAGAGCTGAGTGAGAGCTGAACTGTAAAAACTTTACTAACTTTAATTACAGCAGCATATAGTGGACATTAGAGGAACTGCAGCTCATCGCACTTTAAATTTGAGGCTGCTGATTAGTCAGAACTTTCTCTGGCCACACCCCAACTAATGATGTCACAGCTTGTGTTTTTTAAAGTGGTGTAAATGCTTCAAGCAGCAGTTCATGAAGAGGACACATTTATTATCAGCAAACAGTAATATGTGCGTTCTGATGAGAAGTTTCAATACTCTTTATCAGCATCTCTTTTTAACTTTTTAACTTTATTTAAACACACGGATGTATTACAGACAACCTCAGCCGACGAGCTTGGGGGTTTTGACACCCCAGTGGTCCAGCAGCACAGTGCCCCCCAGCTGCAAGAGGCTAGTCCAAACCAGCCATCTCTGAGCCCCGAGGAGCTGCTGCTAGCCGTCAGCAGGATCAAACAGGAGAGAGCCGACACTCCTCCTGCTGAGGAGAACGGAAGAGGAGCAGCAAGAGGAGGAGGAGAGGAGGCCAGGTGAGGAGAAACAGGAGTTCCCTTCAGATCTGTGTGATCATTTTAGGGCATCCTGGTGAACTACAGCAGTGGTTCCTAAACTTAAAGTCTTGTGACCCCTTAAAAAGGCAAAGTCTAGTTGTGACCCTCTTCCCTGTTTACATAGAGTATAGCCCCTTTCACACATGCACTGCAAACCTGAATTTATCTAGACATTACCTGGTCGAGCAGTATGTGGGAACGCAAATTAATTAAAGGTGACATAGGTAGGATTGTGAAGATCCAGGACTTAACCAAAAAATGTTAACATCAACAACTTCTCAGTCCCTCCCCCCCTTCTGCTAAAGCCCAAAACGGTCTCCTAAGCCCCTCCCCCCACAAGGGAGAATGAATGACTGTGCATGAGCAGTGATTGACACACAGTTAGACACACCCCCGGCCCTTATTGGTACATCTGAACAGGGAGCGATGGATTTTTGCAAATCACACTACAGGCTCTAGGTGGTGCCAGAGGAGCCAGATTTAATTACTTGCTTCATGTCGTTCTATTGGAACATAGGGTCAGTTTCAGCAAATATGACAGAAAGTTAGTTTTATAAGTCTTACCTACTGCACCTTTAATTAGTTGGATCGGACATCAAAAGGTCTTTTCCCTGCCAGCTCCCTAGTACAAAAACCGTGTAATGTCCGATTGAACCAAAAGTGTGAAAATGTATAGCGAGCGAGCATGTGGATGACGATTCATGCGGCTTGTACAAAACCCAAAGAAAACAAACATCGGAGGGTGAAGAAGAAAGGTGATTTACATGAAGATGCCACTGAAAATGTCTAACGAGCGACAACCAGATTCGGGAATTTCTTTCGGCAAAGACCAACGCAGGAATCGTCAGACAAATTCAAGGAATGGCAAGAGACTCGGTTGTCTATGACCACATTACGAACCAGCTACGTGGCTGCTGTATAATCTGCGTCATGTCCTGTCTGGTGCACGCTTCCCAACCGCCACCCCTCGCCTAAACCAAACTGGAGTATTTCCAGTAAGTAAGAATGCGTCTAACGGGGCGGCCTCTACCTCACCTCACCATACAGTATGCACCATACAATGTATGCCAACAAGCATGAATAACATGTGCAGACATCCTCCACACATGTCTGTTTGTAGACTATATCCAACCATTTAGATGTGATTGGACAACGCTTTGTATTAATACGTTTATTTCAGTTAAACCCCAGCCTTTAGACTGAACATATCTAAACCCAGCCTGAGTCTGGTCCCTGAAACTATAACTGAGAGGACCTGTGAAGAACTTACAGCTCTGACAAAAGTACAGTTAACAGACAACTATTACTTGTGGTATAATAAATCATGTTAGCATCAAAAGCAAAATACACATTTAGAATACAGAATGCTGTCTCTTCCTGGTCTATCTTGTCTTTGTTGTTCTGTCCTCAGAGTGGACATTTCTGGGGACCTCCAGTCCTCCAGGAGCAGTGCTCTGTGTTACCTGGGTGCAGGGGGTTTGGTTCCTGGGCTGCAGTCCTATCTGCTGGCGAATGGGGGGCGCTCCAGTCCAGGAGGCTCCAGCCTTCCCACAGACTCCCCTCCCTCTCATCCCCCTACCGAGGAGGAGCTGGAGGAGGATTACTACGGGAACACCGTCCACTCCGGACTTTACCAACACATTTACGGACATCCGGGAAACCCCTACCGTAAGTTACATCATAGTATGATCCCATTCATCTGTGCTCCCAGTGTGGAAGTTCATTAATTACAAAATGTACAGAATGAGCACAAAACTAATTAGTGGGGTAAAACTGGGAACTAAAGTCACTTTCAGGCAATACCATCTGTGTTTGCGACACATCTGAAGAACCGTGAAGATTAGGCAAAATAGTCCAATTCCGTATTAAAAAACTGCATTAGACCAGTCACGAAAGTAACTTTATTTAAAGGCTGATAGGTTCCTGAGTTTCTGAAATACATTCCTGGCCCATTAGAAAGTACTACACCAATGGAGCATCCTGGTAACAAAATGGTTAAGATACATACCATGTAACTGCTATGCCCCGGTTTGGTTGACGGGTCCGGTGTGTACTGCGGCCATAAATTGAAACAAACAGACCTCAGCAGTCGCGGACTTATCAAACATTTTCCTGGAACTGTGCGAGAAATTAATAAACAAGAGACTGATTATTGCTCTTTGTGAGTTCACTAAAATATAAAACTGTTTTCTACACAGTTATCAGGAAATAGGCAGTGAGGCTTTTGCTTGTCAGAGCATCGGCACAAGACTGGATTCATCAGGTAACGTCCGTAATTATGACAATGCTAATTTAGCTAACTTTAGCTATCAAAAATAACAGTCTGTGGTTAGGAAAGACTAGGATTGCCGCTATTTGTTATAAATCAACCTGTGATTAGGGATATATGATACCACTGTCAGCTAATCTCATTCAGTTGTACAGCAGGGATACAGTAGTGCACAGAATCCCCACGTTTAACACACATTGATCGCCTGGCATTTACTCGCGGAGTGTTGTCCGCCTGTATTCACATGAGGAGACCTCGCGGATCCACGTGACTACGCAGGCAAAGTGACGCTCCCCACGTGAAAAGCCCTTAACACAGTCAGAGTTTTACAGGAGCAACGTCTAGTGGACATCAGAGGTAGTGCAGTATAAGACACTCAAGTATAAGCTTCAACACTCCATAGGTTCACTCAACTTTGTTTAATATTTTTGTAATTACACCTCGTGGTTATGCTCAACACCCCTTCCTTCCATTTCTTATTGGTCCAGTCCAAGAGAAGATGGAGATGCTGTCCCTCCCATTGGCTAACGAGCGTCGGCCCTGTGTGCTGGTTGGTCGGGACAACATGGCGCTCCCTGCCAGTCTGATTAGTCAGATTGGGTATCGCTGCCACCCGTCGCTATACACTGAGGGAGACCCGGGAGAGAAGGTGGAGCTGGTGGCAGGTAAAACAACAGAACACCTGTCTAGATGTAGGGCATTACATTTTACACTTACAGAAAAGGTGAAAAGTGAATACAGTGCACAATGTAGTAAATAAGCAGTGATATCCTTAGCATTAACTTAGCCCCTTTTTTACACACACATTGTTTACCCAGGGTTAGTCTGGATCAACGTAAGTACATTTCCAGGATAAAGCCTGACTTCTGTCGCGAGATGTCCCTCACCTTCTGCTCTCTGTGTGTGGCTGTTCTCAAAATCCCTTTGGGAAACAACAACAAACTTCGAGCTAGCAAGACACACTCTAAAAATGGCAGGTTTTGAAGAAAATTTGGATAGTGCACTAAGGCAGGCCTGCTTTTTCGGTGAATGATTGTAAAGATTTTCAAAGAATATGTTGACGGAATATATTATCTAATATATTACCTAACTGGGACGTTTTGGGAACGATTAGCAGGGATTGCTGTTGACGAAGTACAAATGGCGATACACTGGTAAGGGCAAATAGAGAGGCGAAGTCCCTCCCCTTCTGATGGACCACCATGGAACCTTATTACGGAAAAAATATGTACTGTAGTGAATCGGGTGAGACTAATGAATTACATGAATTACACATATGATGTCGTCAGTTTCAAAGATAATTTTCCGAGCCAAGAAAGTCTCAGTTTGTCGTAAAACTGTTGGAAGTATAAGACTAACACTTCAAAGTCGAATGGGTGATGTCTCGCTACAGCTACAATGCTTCTGTGTTTCGTACCGGGATGTAAAGTTACTCACACAAGCAGCGGATCTTGCTCGTTCTTTCGCTTCATGGCTGATAAAAAGACGCTGGATAAAACATCAGGTAAGATAATGTTGTGGAACATAGCTAAGCTAGGTAGCTAGCAAGCAAGCCCAGCATCAAGCAAGGTGACGTAAATTGTGGGAGATGATATATGTACAAACCTACAACAAACTGTGACTTTCTTGACTTATCTTTCAAATTGACAAACATCATATGTGTAATGCATAGCTCAATTCAAATGGGATCAAATAGTTCTTTGTCTCTTCCTGTTTACTGCCATACAAATCTTCAGAAATAAGGTCCCATGGGCTCCATCCGAAGGGGAGGGACTTTGGCTCTCTATTACGTTTAACCATGTATCCAGCTAATTTAAAAAGCTCACGTTACTGTATTGTTAGTCTCTGTTACAAAGATGAGCTAACCTTGGGATTGTATAACAAAGACACATAGCTACTAAAGGCTTGTAACATTAATCCCTGTGTCCTTTTCCCTGCATGTTGCGTTTAACGTGAGAATGAGACTAAATGTCTTTCCCACTTCTAGAGGGGTTATGCTATGTGAAACTGAATCACTGCAGGTGCTGCCCTGTGTGGTCCATCGGCGTCCTCGCCGGGCTAGACCCGCCAGACCTGCCCTTCCTTGTTGTTGTAGTGCAAGTTTTAAAAGGTGTATTTATAAAAGTTGTGTTGTGGGAAAACAAGAAAAGACCACACATACATTCTGGGATAGGAATTAAAAACTCTCTGGGTTGTTGCATTTCTTTAAACCAATCACACTTGTCATGGGCGGCGCTAAACTCCAGACGCAGCGATGTTGGCTCTGCAATATAGTCTTGGGAAGGAACGTGTTCAGGTCCAGGTATGAATGTGTAACTGTGTGAATGTGATCAGGGCGTTCCTGCAAAGTGCAAACGAGAGGCTTCCTCTCAGTAAACCTTCCTTGAATAAATAAAGGTAAAAAAAAACTGTTCACAAAATACAGTAATATCAGGTATATGTTAGACTAGAGCCTAGCACCGCCCAAGACAATTGTGATTAGTTTAAAAGAAATCTCAGAGCATTTTTTCCTCCTTTCCTAGAATGTATCTGTGGCGTAACCATACCTAACTCCACAGCACTGTGGAGATAGGTTTGCTATTGCGAGACCTAAGGGACGCATCATGCCTTTTCCCATCCCTCCGGACCATCCATTCTAGCATAAACTGTGTGAAAAGCCCTTTCCTATTCTTTAAGTTTGTTGTCATGGTAACACGATTGTTAGGAAGGTCATTAAACAAAACTGTCTGGAAGAGCTGAAAGAGGATCAGGCATACTGATATGTGTGTGTGTGTGTGTGTGTGTGTGTGTGTGTGTGTGCGTGCGTGCGTGCGTGCGTGCGTGCGTGCGTGCGTGCGTGCGTGCGTGCGTGCGTGTTCAGGTTCAGGTGTTTTCATGACACGAGGTCAGCTGATGAACTGTCACCTGTGTGCCGGAGTCAAACACAAGGTGCTGCTCAGGAGACTGCTGGCTACGTTCTTTGATAGGTGAGCTGGACACTGTTTTCAGAGATCCTGGACGTGGTTAGCCTAGCTTAGCATATAGACTGGGAGCAGAGGGAAACTATTAGTCTGAATCTGTTAAAAGTTCAAACACACACCTCTAAAGCTCACTTACATGCTCAGAGAAAGGTTTAAAATGACTTGTTCATGTTCATGGCATCCTGAAGTGGGCCATCAGAAATGACTGTGTATAATTGCTTATAAAATCTTGTTAACGTGAAACATGCTAAAATAGATATGAACAAAAATGAGGCCAATATATCCAGGATACGGGCACCGCCATGTCGCTAATTTGAAACCTGAGTCTGACGTTTCACCTCGTTTTTATAGCATCAAATAAATAAGTAAAAACAAATTTATCAGAAGAGGTCTACTTTGATTTTTGAACATAGAGGGGGCGGGATTTATGTCCTATACCGGAGCCAGCCACCAGGGGCGGTCCAGATGTTTTGCCATCACTTTTGGGGCGCTGTAGCCTATTGTTGTCCATCTTTATATAGGCCTACAGTTTATGGTTGTGATAGATCTGCGTGTTCTAGATATGGGCAGTAAGCTGTTATCTTTTTTTTTTCAAATCTTTATTTAAAAGGGACAATGCACATTAATTAACATTTTTTGTTTACACTCAAAATGTAAATGCGCCAGAGTTAGCTAAGAAGCTATTTTTCATCTGTAGTCCCTGATTGGATGAATAGTTTAACCTCCACCAAATAGTCAACAAAGCTGAAATAGTATCTACCTGTAAACATGTCTAACATAAAAAAGAGGCTATATATTATCAACCATATGCCACACACAGACGGTCTGACATCATCAGACGTCATGTGACATCAGGCTGTTCCATTCCAGAAGATTCTGACTGTTTTACATAACTGCTCTGTCACATCATTGTCTGGGTGAAAGGGAGGGGGGTAATCTAAAGCTCAGTAGCCTATATGTGCTGATTGGGTTGTTATGGTATCCATAGAAACACTCTGGCCAATAGCTGTGGGACAGGGATCCGCTCCTCTACCAATGATCCGAGCCGAAAGCCTCTGGACAACCGAGTGTTAAACACCGTCAAACGTAGGACACACACACACACACACACACATACACACACACACATGGATGTATGTCTTTTTACTGTATTTTGTAAATATTGAGACATTTCCCTCCTCCTCTTCCTCCTCCTCCTCCTCCTCCTCAGTCTACTGTCAGAACTTTGCTCCTAATTTTAAGGAGAGTGAGATGAATGTCATTGCGGCCGACATGTGTACCAACGCCCGAAGAGTTCGTAAACGTTGGCTTCCCAAGATCCAGTCTCTCCTTCCCGACAGCCTCCCTACTTCCTCCCACACCCGCAAGGCTAAGAGGGGAGGAGGAGGTCAGGGTGGAGGAGGTCAGGGAGGGGAAGCGGCGGTGCAGCGCAGCTGCAGCCCCTTCGAGCTGGACCTGCGGCAGCTCGGCGCGTCCTACCTCGGACTGGAGGCTCCGCTGTACGCCGAGCGACGCGAGAGGGAGGCAGCGGGGGAGAAAGAAAGAGAGAAGGAGGCCCCAGCCGCCCTCCTGCCGCACCTGCAGTTCGCCGTGTCCCGTGGGGCAGGAGCAGGAGCGGGAGCGGGAGCGGGAGCAGGAGCAGGTGGGGGTCAGGTGGAGGAAGAGCTGATGGGCGGCGAGGCAGACGGGGGAGGGAGGCTACAGACTGATCAAAGCCCAGACCTCTCAGTCTCCCTGTCCTCCTCCGCTTCTTCCTCCTCCTCCTCACACCCCTCCCCTCAGCCTGCAGAGCCCGCTCCTCCTCACAGCGGATTGGCCGACACAGAAGAGAGGGGGGCGGAGGCTCTGGAAGACAGCCAATAAGCTTTCTATTGCATCTGCCTACCTGTATGTAAATAACACAATAGCTACCTGCCACCTCCCCATCTCTCTGTCTGCCTCTACATGGGACAGAAAGTCCTCCTGTCTACCTTTCTGTCTGCCTCTACCTAAGACAGTTATCTTGTCTGCCTCTACCTAAGATAGACAGTTCTCCTGTCTACCTGTCTGTCTGCCTCTACCTGGGACAGACAGTCCTCCTTTCTTCCTGTCTGTCTCTACCTGTCTGTCTGCCTCTACCTGGGACAGACAGTCCTCCTTTCTTCCTGTCTGTCTCTACCTGTCTGTCTGCTCCTACTTGGGACAGACAGTCCTCATTTGTCCCCGTCTGTCTCTTCCTCTACCACACTACCTGTCCACCTGTCTACCTCTCTGCCCCCAGTTTGTCTACCTTTCTGTTTGACCTACCTCTGTCTGTCTGTCTGTCTGCTCCTTTACCTGTCTGTCCTCCTGTCTGTCTGTCTGTCTGCTCGGCTCAGCTGCATGTTAACAGCCTCCTGCAGTCCAGCACACAGGCCTATAGCAAAAGGACTGATGATGATGATGATGATGATAATATTCAATCTGATAACGACAATAAAGCTTCTTAATAATCAGATTACTGTCTTTGTGTTTTCTGTATGATCTGAACTGAAACTTTTAAAAGTGTGGAGCTCCTGATGTTTCCTATAGCGCCACCCTCAGGACAAACTGCACATGTTCAGATAGAACAGATAAATCATCAGATTGTCTCTGTAATAAACTCTGCAGCCTGAAGGGGGCGCTAAAAGTACCTTTTTTAATACAGTTTCAGGAAATCTGTGTTTTACTTCAGATTAATTATTTGCTTAGGCTATATAAAAAATAAAGAAACGTCATGTAATGGCTGATTCATCCTGCAGACGTCCTGCACTGTGTTTAACCTGCTGCTTCAACACCATGGACAGACCTGAGCAGAGTTCAGACCCGCAGGGTCGTGTGTGGCATGTTTTACAAAGCACGTTGTAGTCAATATATTGAGATTCTAAATCAATATTTTAAAGTTTCTCATTACTTTGAGATTCTTAGTCAATATTCTGAGTTACTAAGTCAATATATTGAGATACTAAGTCAATATTTTGAGATACTAAGTCAATATTTTGAGATATTAAGTCAATATATTGAGATACTAAGTCAATATATTTAGATAGGCCTACTAAGTCAATATATTGAGAATCTAAGTCAATGTTTTAGATGTTCTCATTGCTTTGAGATTCCTAGTCAATATTCTGAGTTACTAAATCAATATATTGAGATACTGAGTCAATATTTTGAGAAATTAACTTAATTTCTCAAAATATATTCTCAATATATTGACTTAATTTAATTAAGTCAATATATTGATGATCCCCAAGACTTTTGGGAAAATACTCTACTCTACTCTACTACTCTGTAGACTGACGAGACAAAAGTTGAACTTTTTGTGTGTCCCATTACATCTGGCGTAAAAGTAACACAGCATTTCAGAAAACAACATCATACCAACAGTAAAATCTGGTGGTGGTGGTAGTGTGATGGTTTGGGGCTGTTTTGCTGCTTCATGACCTGGGAGACTTGCTGTGATAAATGGAACCGTGAATTCTGCTGTCTCTGTTAAACAAGCTTTTTCTGACATCCATCTTAGCTGCAGCCAGGGATCGAACCGTGGACCTTCTGCTGCTGTAACTAAGCTAACTATGGACAACAGCGCCCTCATGTGGCCAAACGACGCAGCTGCATTATTAACCAGAGCACAAGGAGTGCATCAGTTCAATGACAGCGTCAAGGGTTTCTACTTTAGGAAGACAGCTGCAAACATTCAACTCTTAGATTCATCTCAGCTATTTGGAAAATCCATTAATCCGTTTGAATCAAAAACAGTGAAACGTGTTTGATGTCAGCTTGTTAAATGTGAATATTTTCTAGTTTCTTCTCTCCACTGGGACAGGAAACTGAATATCTTTGAGTTGTGGATGAAACGAGACATTTGAGGACGTGGGCTTTGGGAAACTCTGCTCCACATTTTTCACCATTTTAAAATAATGGTTAGTTGCGATTTTGTTTTACTTTCTTTTTACTATTAGTATTTAGTTCACATCAATATTTAAGTATAATCTGGACCGGTAAGAACATTTTAATATTTCTTTGCCATTTCTTAATTTCCACAGACTTAAGTTAAATGATGTGTGATATGTGCTTGTTTTGTTTTCTTCCCATATGTGTGTATGAGGACTCTACTGCAAACAAAATCTACCTCTGGGTACAAATAAAGTAACTTGAACTTGAGTGACTTTCAGAAGTAAATGACAACAGTTTACAGTAGTAGCGGTAGTAGCCAACAGATGAAGAGCTCTGTCCCAAATAATAGCCACACAAGCTGCCAGAAGTTGTTGATGTTATTGGATCAGTAAAACTGAAGGACGTTTCTGCCTTTTGCTGGCAGCACCTACCAAATTACACTTTAGACTGTTAGTGTGTGTCTGTTTTTATGCTGTTGTGGCTGTCTGGGCGTGTCTCTCAGTCTCGTATTGCCGGATCTATCTCCACAGTGCTGTGCAGTAAGATCTGGCTACACTTCAGATATATTCTGGTATAGGAGAATACATTTCTTTAAACCAATCATAATCGTCTCGGTTGGCGGTAAGCTCTGGACGCATCTACGGTGACTCTGCTAAATAGTCTCAGGAAGGAACTTGTTTTGGTGGAACATTTACACCCCGCAAAAGGAAACGCCTCATACAGCATATAACGTGATCTATTTAAACTAGCTGGATACATGGTTAAACCTCAGTAAATTATTATTAGATAGATAGATAGATGGATAGATGGATAGATAGATAGATAGATGGATGGATGGATGGATGGATGGATGGATGGATAGATAGATTGATAGATAGATAGATTGATAGATAGATAGATAGATAGATAGATAGATAGATAGATAGATAGATAGATAGATAGATATAGATTTTTATTGATCCCAAAATATGTCAGACACACAGCACACATACAGAATATACATTAAATGAATTATTATTATTATTTTAGTTACCACATATTTATATCTTATTTATGTTTATCACATTCATCTTATTATATATATATATATATATATATATATATATATATATATATATATATATATATATATATATATATATATATATATATATACACACACACACACACACACATAATCATACACATGCGTCAATGAACACATAGGTTCAAGGTTCAAGGTGTCTTTATTATCCCCAAGGGGCAATTCGTTGTGCAGCAAAAGAATGCAACATAAACAACACATAGACTATACAGAAAACAAACCCCATCAATAATAGACAAAATAAATACAAACTACACAGATGTACACATCTCACACTTACTTATTTACAAAGCCTACAGCAGCAGGAACAAATGAGTTTTTATGTCTGTTTGTCCTGCAGGCTGTTAGGCTGTTGCAATTGTTAAAGCCCTTCTTTCCAATATTTTTTGAAAATCATTGCTTTGTGCCTTTTTTAGAACTGGATTATGTTTGGACATTTCACACCACTGATTTCGTGCCAACAGCTAGAACCTTAAATTTAAACGTGTCCCTTAAATGATAACCCCCCTCTCTATCAAAAAATAACTTCTGAATATTACCTGTTAGTAGTCTGTTTTTTGCTTTATATATATATATATACATGATTTGTGCAACTTGAAATTGAACTACATCAATGAACTTTAAAGCTCTGGAATGTAAAAACAGCAAGTTGGTGTGATCATATCCTGCTTTATGAACTGTTCTTATGGCTCTTTTTTTGTAGTAGTGAGTAGTGTCAAAAAGTAGAGACTTTCAAACATCAAAATGTCATTTATTAATATGTATCTGTGTCAAAATGACATATAAACATATTTTTGTATTCTTTTTTGTCTGTAAACGCTTCCAACACGCTTGTGTGTTGCATGAAAAATTGGCGTCAGTCCTATTTCTAGCATGCATGCATTTTTGACAATTCTATTGCTACATACTACATACTTCAGCTCCTCACCTTCCCATTGATGCCCAGCATGTCCATATCTATCGTGGAATAATGGAGAAAACCCAGCTCCATATTTTGGCAATTCTATTGCTAAAGTGCCTGACTTTGCACTGTCCCCAAATGGCCAAATATGGCTACCCTCGTTGAATTTAACATTAGACAGTCGCTCGGGCAGCTGCTGGCGTTCAGGTCGCAGTCTCCTCTGGATTCGTGGGTTCAAATTCCACTTCTGACAGCCAGTGTTTTTCTCTGGAACTGTTGCCTGTAATGTGATATTGGGAAAGAAAATGTATTGATTCTTTTTTTTTCATAGTACATTTTTTGTCATTGGTATTGTTGTATGCCTTCTATATCATATATGGTGAAATTATGTAAGAAACTGTCTGCCAAACCCACCTAGGATGTTCATGTGGGGTTCCATGGTGTAATGGTTAGCACTCTGGACTTTGAATCCAGTGATCTGAGTTCAAATCTCGGTGGAACCAGATTTTATGGTAAAAGAATGCAGTCTTTCCACCTACCACATCCTGCTAAAAGCAGTAATATGTTGTGAAAGGTCCTTGGACATTTAGACCACAACACGGTACAAGGGTGGGTGGGTGCATGTTGTTTCAGATACCAGTGAGACCTTGGTCTTGACTTTCACTTGAAAGATCTCCAAATTTGATAGTATTGACAGCGAGTGAAATGGCTTTGAGTTAAATAAAGGATGCACACCTTGAATTCAGGCGGTGTTGTTGGGTGCAACGGTATTAGAATCTGATCCAAGACCTTACGGTGGAGTAACAGATTAATGCATTTAAAGAGTACTATTACTTATTACTATTACCTACTGAAAAGAAAGAACTGTTACACAAATGCATGGCCAAACACAGAAGGGCCAACGCCTCAGGTCAAGACTCAACAGTTTACTTACATCTGAAGATAAAGGACACACTTTTGAAGACCACCAGGTGTACATTTCTGACAGAGAGGATGGATGGTTTGAGAGGGGTGTCAAGGAAGCCCTGTACACCCATATAGAGAAACCGTCGCTTAACGGGACGAGGCCATCGACACCACTTATCCTCTACCTACAATGCTTTCATTTCATCTCTTCACAGAAAAATGTCAAACGCTCACATTTGGTCTTATTTAAGAATGCCAACGATGGTCAATAAGACTTGGCTTTCGGTGTTTCCAATAACCATAATGACAGTCGTTACAACAGCCAGGAGCACTAATGAACAAAGCGGTATTGATCATCTTGACAACCACAAAGATGTCAAATAGCCAGGTTTCCCTACCATTCAGTAAAAAATGCAGGGGTTCCTCAGAGACAAAACGTCTTCGGAGCATATTTTACCAAGTCCAGTTGCCCTTGATTTGCACCTTTGCCTATAGGTAACTATGACCTGGATGACCTTCACAGACATCAATGTATCAGTACATATTTTATGTACTATATCATAATATTAATCAGATTTTCTAGTAAAACATCTTTACATTCAGTCAGGATGGCTGATGGTTGAAGGTGGTATTAAGGTTGCAGTCTCCTCTGGAGGCGCGGGTTCAAATCCCACTTCTGACAGTTAGTGTTTTTTTCTCTTGAACTGTTACTTGTATATCTATCTAATATTGGGAAAGAAAATGTATCAATTCTTTATATATTTTGAAGACATGCATATATGCAAAATACATAATTACTAACACAGTAGCACCCTTTGAAAGCCTCTACATTGTCAACCCATATAGTTACCATGTTTTGTATACAGTACTCCTATCCTATCTATCTATTCATTGTTTGTAGCAAGTCCTTCAAAACGTATTGTTGAGTTGCCTTTTCCCACATCCTCTGCAAATGCTTAGCTTACTAAATTACTTGAGTTAGCCAGAACAGGTTGATTTTTCATTGTGTCTTTTTTGTTATTGGTATTGTTGTATGCCTTCTATATGATACATGGTGAAATGATGTAACAAACTGTCTGCCAAACCCGCATAGTATTTGCATGTTGGGTTCCCTGGTGTAATGGTTAGCACTCTGGACTTTGATTCCAGTTATCTGAGCTCAAATCTCAGTGGAACCAGATTTTAAATTAAAAGAATCCAATCTTTCCACCTACCACATCCGGCTTAAAGCAGGATTATGGGGTGAAAGGTCCTCTGACATTCAGATGGCAAACAGTACAATGGTGGCACATGTTGTTTCAGGTACCAGTGAGACCTTAAACAGCCCATGAGTCCATTGGTGGTACAGTATAATGGTGCTCTCATTGACCAGGAATGTGATATTCAAAGCTGTTTTAAAAATGTAAATATCAGCAAATTGTGAAAAATGTTGATCAGTGTTTTCCAAAGCCCCAGATGACGTACTCAAATATCTTGTTTTGTCCACAACTCAGACATTCAGCGTACTTATTATAGAGGATTAATTAAACTAGAAAATATTAACATTTAAGAAGCTGGAAATAGGAGAATTCTAACTTTTTTTTACATAAAAAAAAAATGACTCAAACTAATTATTTGATTACCAAAATAGTTTGCGATTAATTTAACATTAATTTGACAACAAATAGATTCATTGTTGCAGCTCTACATTACTGCTAAGAAACATGATCATAAAACTGAAAAGGTGTTGTCTTTGGAGAGTTTTAATAAATAATCTCGACATCCAATGGTAAATTGTTTTCACATACAATGAAGACATTAGAGGTGAAAATTAGACAACAATCTCCCTACAGAATAATAAAATGTCCATCTTTATTTAAACAGGTTGTGACCCAGCATGCAAGCAGCATTCACTACACGGAGACTTCCCAAACAGGTCACAGAGCTGGGCCTGTCTATCTCGCAGGTCCTCTTGCAATATTCTCGTCGGTTTCAGCCGCCTCCTTGAGTGCCTGCATCACCAGAGCGTTCCTCTTCCTCGTCTCTTCCATTCTCTTTGGGTTCGATTCAGGCAGATTCTGATGGGCAGTAAAGCAAAAGGCAGATAAGTGTCATTATTTACTACATTTCACCAAATAAAAGAAAATGTATTTTGTATAGTTTTTTTGTATTTGATAAATACAATGGTCTAGCAAGCAAATTATAGAACTTTCTTTCCTGGCACCCTTATACTGTACATAGCTGTAACCACACGGCAGTTGCCATGGTAATCAACATCCTAATCAGTATCAGATGCTTTATACTTTTTTTTTTTTTCAGGATTTTACATACAAGGAATGTGTTATATATGTATATAGTATTCTGGTGCATAACAATAATAACAGTAAGAAAAGTAAAACTAAGAGTACTGCAAATAATAAGAATTATATAACAACAATGCAATCTTAAATAATAAAGTCGATGTATTTGCTCTGTGGCATGTTATCTCGTCAACAATTAATGACAATACCGCTTGATCACTTTGACAGATCCATGCTATATTTAAGGTCATGCCTCTTTTCGATGGAATTTTTCCCCCCCTTTATATGCTCCACGCTTGCTGATCGTCATCACTTCTTGCCGGATCGTGCGACGGCTGTATGAAAAGTAGGGCACCAAGCTACTTCACTACCCACTTGCTCACTTACTGACAAACTTGTGCCTGTAATGGGCCAGTACTTACCACTACTGAGTACTGGCACTTCTGATTTTTCCCCCATATGAATACCCGTACTACTTGTTATTAACGCTAACGGTATTATTATTAGGTTGACATTATCCTAAATTAGGCTATATGTCATTATTTATTGGGAACAAACTAACAATTCTAAGCAAAAGCAGACATTCAGGACCCCCATATAACCCAAATGGTATGATTTTTTGTTTCATAACCACATTTTTAGACACTGCAACCATTCGAACCAGGCTCCTTAGATCGAATCTTCAAATAGTCGACTATTTGCGGTTCATCCCTGCAAGATATAATGCTGCTGCATTAGGGTACTGGCACCTTTTTTGTTTCAATTCAGGCACTGCTTTATAGGGTTGGTCCCCACTTTGCTGTGGTAAAGTGTAAATAAAGGAGGTTTCATGGCAAGGAGGCTCCATTATTATTAACCGCAATTCATATTATATAGGCTAATATTAATAATGTTAATATTTAACTACTGCCTTGTCAGCCCACCTAGTTTGCTTTATTTCCTTTCAGAAATACAAAATCTGTAAGTCCCTTGACGTTACTACTGTCTCCACATTCAGAATTACCTAAGATAGGCTATGTATTTTACTCACTTTTCCCTCAGTCCTTTCTAACCCTTCCTATTGATTTGATATACTGGGACTACACTAACATAGGTCTAGCTTGGTTTAGTTTTTTAAATAGTTTGTCTGTACACTGACTAAATCACCTTGATGAGCTCTCTCCGTTGCTCTTCTCCTGGAGATATGATAGACCACATCCCATAGCCGAGCCCCACTATCGCGACCATCCCGCTGGCGCTCAGGAAGGTGCGCATGCCGCTCATCCTGGAAGAGGGTAAAGGAAACACAGTATCTGCCTGATATCTGTGTCTGATTCACTGCCGACAAAATATCACTTACAGCACCATAGCCTGCTTAGTTTGGTTTGGTAACGTCGGACACAACAGCAATAGTGCCATAGTGCACGCTGGGATATCTTCTTCTTTTATTTAATTTAAAGCGGCCGACAACCACCTATGCAACACAAAACAAACTAACGTTAAATGTACCGCCACCTGCTGTACCGGAGTGTGTAGCGTCACTGCACTACGTACACTCCACTGAGGAATATGTTAATATTAACAGTCTATGATATGGACACATTACAGGGAAAGGAATCAGCTACCAATGGTGGAATAAACAACTCAGCTTCTTTAGTGAGGTGAAGCAGCAAGGCCACAATCTAAAATGCTCGGTCTCAATACTCATGTCCTGCTTTAGCCTGGTTGACACCAGACCCATCTCAGTTGTAACTGAGAGAGCAAATCTCAAATTTGCCGGAAGTTCGTCAGGGTTTTCCCAGGCTGGTCCTGCTTTCAAAATATCCAGAATTCATCAGAAAAATGTAAGTAACCTGCTATATAAACGCGCTCCTGCAGGGATCCTGCATGCAGTCAATTCAGGCTTTGGAACCTTTAAACTTTACTTTCTGTTTTTGCTGTATTGAGCTCATATCTCTCATACAGAGGACCAGCTTCACTACTCGATTCAGTCATTTCTTACCTTTCCTGAACTTTTCTGCAAGAGAACTGTGTGCTCTAACTAATATTCTAGCCAACATGTCAGATTTACCCTTATTAACTTACAGCGCTATGTTCTGTCATACTTAAATATCAGTAATAGAATATTGCACAATTACTGCTAGTTTTTAAGGCAGAACAAACAAACATGACAGTGAATCGCCGCCACCCACTGGGCATTTACTGTGGTGTGTGTAGTCTTTTCCTAAAGCGGCAGACCAGAGAATCAACCAATGAAGAAGGAGCATTTCGGAGGTTTTCCGCTTTCCCCGAAGTTCTTGACAGATCCGACTTCAGATTGAAAGAATTCAAGATGGCTGCTACAGGTAAGCGCTTAACTTGTGTCCAAACTGTACAAAACACTTTGACGGAAGGAGTTTTTGTTGTTTACCTGACAAATGTATACCAACAGATGTATCGTGCCGTTTTACGCACGTCAATTGAATAACGTTAAGTCACTGTTGTATATTTTGGGAAGACACCAGAAGTAATTTAGCCAATAAGCTGACGCGGTGGTAAAACCCCCCAAATTGGCTAACGTTAGCTGGCTAGGAGTAACGTTAGCGTAAAAGCCACACAGAAAAGTAACGTTGAGCTAAATTAGCCTCTGAGTTAGCCAGATAATCGCCTCTCCTACTGCACTTAACACGTTAGCCAGCTAGCTCGCACAGTTTCAAGTCAAGCTGAGTGAGAGGAATTTACAAACGCTTTGATAACTTTGCATCGCTAGCATTTAACGTATATTACAACCATGACACGTTTTACCCACTTCCTACTAGCCCACCTTTACAAGTAGTCGGCTAGGTGGCTTAAATCGTTTAACTAGTGCACCGAGAGAAATACTGGCCTCCCAAAACATCGCAGGCAAATCCCATGCTAAGCTAAATGGCTAACTTTAGCTAGCATTTGCATGCGAGAAGTTAGCAAGTTTGCAATTTTGACTGCCAGCGCTTCATTTCATTTTTAATCTAAAGCTCGGCGTGTCACATGCGTGGTAATGTCATTTAGAGGAAGCTACTATTTGTTCTGTAAACATCATTGCTGTTTCTGTGTGCCGCTAAGTTACACAGGCGTAGCGTTGACGTAAAGACCGGGTAACGTTAACTTTCTCTCTTGTATCACCAGACATAATTCGAAAATTGTTTTATCTATGTGATAATGACTGCGAACCTTTTTTTCACAACACGTTAGGGTTTATTTGATGTGTTCGGCATAATGTATCCACCAAACAAACGCAGTATTTCCAATTACGTTTTAAAGGCACTATCTTAAAGTGTCCGGTAGACTCGCGTTAGTGTCTCCCGTTCTTGCTCAGCTGCCAGCATTTTTAGTAGTGTTTGTCATCACCTTCTTACAGAGAGAAGAGATACATTATCTCCTCGTCCCCTCCCTCTACCCCATACTCATTTAATGTAATTTTGCTTTAGTCACAAGAAATAAAAATCGGCCAGTGATGTGTGCTCTAATTTTTCATCATAACTTGTTTTTCTGTGCATATTATTTATATTAGTACAGTGTTAATGTTAATGGAGATAACCACTGCAATTGTTTGTCCTGATTCATGCCCTTTTTATATGGATAACATTAGATTTGTACAGTATTGCTTGTTTGCATGTGCATGTTTAGCTGTATGTCTTTTTGTGACGTTTGTGCAATCATTGTACAGTTTTAAGGGGTTTTGAAACAGCCCTTGTACGTTATGTTGGAAGTTGATTACTTAGCCAAGGCATCTACACCCTCTGCCCATGGTATCGTTATATCTAGAACAATCAGACATCAATCGGATCCACTTTATTTACACAGGAGGTATATTGTGTCCAAACTGAAATATGTCCATGTTGTTGCAGGCTCCGAGTAAAGGGCTGACTCTTCTGGATCCCACTGTGCATGAAGCTCTCCTGAGGTTGTGGTGTCTAAGTGCTCTGTGCCCCAGCTCCTCTTGCCTCTCATCATGTCCTCCACCTCCTCCTACTCCTCCTCGGGGGACACTAGTCCGGAGGATGTACCCCGAGGTGGGGGAACTATCCGAGTCTACCTCCCCAACAAACAGAGGACAGTGGTGAGATGATTGGCTTTATTCCGCTCATTATCAGTGATGCAGCAGAAAACACATTTTTACATAAATATGAGTCTGCTGTAACTAAATTATGAGTGATATGGCTGTTACCGTCTTTCAAAAAGAATGATGCCAGCACTGTTGGTTTGTAAGTGTAATAACTCGCACAAAATGTGACATCTTTCAGAGCATGTTAATAAGTGCTAGTGTACAGTTGGTGTCAGGTTTTGCAGATGGTGCCTGCCACCAATGTTTGACTCATTCCTATCAGACATAGATGTCTTGTTCATATTCTAAAAAAAATTGTTAAATTGTCCTGTCATGCGCTATATTGTGACATTATTGCTAATGATTGTGCACTGTAGTTAAAATAGTGTGGAGGACAATGTGCTTCTCATGTTATCCACATCTCTCTACTGTAAAGCAGTAGCCATGTGTCCAAGCTCAGCAAGGCCTGCATGTGTCCACTTTTCATGCTTTTCAAGTAAAAATAGAATTCATTGTTTTGCAACATTTGCTGTAATATTGCAGGCAACCCATTGTTGAAAAATGGATTGTCTGCAAAATTTGGCTGAGCTCTTCGGTTTTTCCTGCTTGTTTTTTTTTTATACAATGAACAGACATACAACACTTTGAACCATATCTGTTTTGTATTACTGTTAGAAATGCGCATCTAATTGTCACATCTTGTGCGGTCATATCACCATGGAACCAGCAGCTGTGGTTGACTGACATCCCACAGTGTTGTCTAAGAGAGCTTTGTTGTGGTCAGAACAGGAATGTAGCAATATTGTTTGGGGAAAAAGTGATCTCAACACTGGATTGAAGTTCTAGTCTGCTGGAAGTTCTGTCACAACATGGATAATCTGTATGTCAACATTAAGTCAATGTGCAGCTGTCATTTCTGCTTATTAGTACTTCCACTATGCCTCTTTGTCACCTGCGTATTCCTGTCCAATGAATGTCATTTTCAAAGTCACATTTGTTCACCACAGTTTCCTGTTCTCAGGTGAATGTTCGCCAAGGGCAGACTGTGTACGAGAGTCTGGATAAAGCGCTCAAAGTGAGAGGCCTGAGCCAAGACTGCTGTGCTGTATTTCGCCTTCTAGAAGGGTAAGATTGCATTATTGTCTACTGAATGTTCTCCCACACCATATAGGGATAATGGGTTGCATTCCTCAACGCCAACATAAAAAAAAAAAATCAAGAGCAACGGAAAACAATAGGCATAAGTCTCAGATCTACATGTGCAGTGTAGATCTGAGTGTGGTTTCTTGATACATTTGTGAAATATTAAGACTGAAGGCTGAGAATGAGCAAACTCATTTTTGTGTGTTTAGGTTTTTTAACTTTAAAAAAAAAATTAAAACAATTATGTTTTTAACTGATAGTATTAATCCGTCAAAATTCTTATTGTTGGTTATCAGTTAATTGGTTAATTAATAACATCCCTCCCTTTTATGCTATACATTTTAAAGAACCAGTGAAATGAAAAATAAATTTCCCCAGTTTTAATCTGTGTCCTTCTGTCAATTGTTCATCTATCTTTTTCCCCATCAAAATCTCTGTCTTTTCTCCTTCTGTAAAACAGTTTCAATTGTTTGATGCATCCTGCACTCAGGGGTGTTTACCAAAGTTCATCCAATCAAATGTTCACTTCTATAAGTATGAGAACTGCAAGGAGAAGTGGCGGTGCCTGGAGATGGGCGTTTTTAGTTTATAAAAATACAGTGCAGTTAGGATACAGAAATGTCATACACCAGCCGTAGGCTATATAACACGGACCTGCCGATGCACATTCTACCTGCGTTGGACGTGTTAAGCAATTTCAGTCTGCGGTGTAGTTCGTACATGTCATAAACCAGAGAATTGTACAGTTATTTGGCTTTATGATCAAGGAAAGTATATATTTTTTTTTTTATCATGTTTACACTTGAGTCCATACTCCATTTATACTTAATAGGGAACTTCTTCGATCTAATTGTCATAGTTTTGACCATCAGTCGTATCAATAATAACATTGTACTCACCAGGTAAATGTGGTAACATTTATCCACCAATCAGCAGTCAGATAATCAGACACTATCCCCAGGTTGATCATACTTGTATGAAGAGCAAACATAGGCGAACAGTAAAAGTGTCACCCCAACTATCCAACACAGTTTACAGATCGGATTCCTAATTCAACTTTGACCTACTTTTCTTAACGTAGTTGTGTGCACACTGTTTTCTTGTGCAATGAGGGATAATTCACAAATTTTCAGGTGCACTCAAATTCAGTTTTACCTACAAATAAAGTGGTTTAGATCATCTGAACAAACTGTTTGCATTTTTACAACTTGTCTGATATTCTGACTGCTCGTGTTTCTCAAGTCACTACATCATGTGTTTAAACTACATGTCACAATAGAATAAATTAATCAAATTGTTTCCTCACATCACAAGGAATCTGAAGTTAAAAAAGAAACATTAAAATGGTGTAAATAGTGGGGCTGGATATTCTTTGTTGGGTAGGTATTCTGGAAACGTCACTGCCTCTATCTCTGCCGCAAGAAAGTTTTAAAACAAACAAAAAAAACGCAAGCACTGAACTGCCCGGGAGTTTGTGTAACAGCTGAACAAGCTGCTTTCAAGTCAGAAATGTGGAGATCTATAAAAACGACTTGACCGAAAACAATTATTGTGAAATATAAAGTCTACTTGTGTGACATTAAAATTAAAATAACAGGACGTCACACAAATAAGCCATTTAAGTGACACTCACCGCCGCACAACCCTGCGCCGATAACTTTTGGTGGTCTGAACGTGCTGATCATCCCCACGCGCCCCCATGGCCGTCACCAATACTGATAATATATACAAACTTTCTTTTTCATTAGTTATTCACTTTTTTATGTCTTTTCCTCTCCAGTCGTAAGAGACTGACGGATTGGGACACAGACATCACTCCGCTGGTTGGAGAGGAGCTTTTAGTCGAGGTCCTGGATGATATTCCCCTCACCATGCACAACTTTGTAAGTAGCTGGCAAACACCATTACATGTTTATGGCTTCTCTGAAATACTATTTTTAGTTAAAGAATCCAACCTATTGGGAACTGGCTTGACTGGCATTCCACCTGCTATTTCTGTTTGTTAAACATTGCTGGTGTAAAAGTGAGTGTTGTGATCTCTTTATCTGTGCAGGTACGGAAAACCTTCTTCAAGCTGGCTTACTGTGATTTTTGCCACAAGTTTCTTTTCAATGGCTTCAGATGTCAGACATGCGGCTACAAATTTCACCAGCACTGCAGTAGCAAAGTCCCTACTGTGTGCGTGGACATGGATACAGTGAGCAAACGGTAATCATGCAGTGATTCTGTTCATTTTATTAGTTGCTCTACTTGTATAAGGGCCCCATGTGCTTTTATGATGCCAACATAACAGAGTTATTTTCCAATTTGCCACTACCGGGCTTTCAGTTGTTCTTGACATTTATCTGATGAAAATTAAACAAACTGCAACTGATTAAAAAGATGGATAAAAAAACTTAAACCACATTGCACTTCCCCAGCGGAAAGTTTAGGACCAGACAAAGAATAAAGACAACTATGCACTATGCAAAAAACTTTCCCCTGCATTGTTGTTGCTGTCGGTGCTCCAATAATGAGAGTTAGGATGATAAACCAAGAGAGAGCATAGTTCACAAATAACAGATAAGATGAGATAAAACTTTATTTATTCTGAGGACAATAAGGTTAACCGTATGGATCATAAAAATATAAACAAGTTACCGGTAGGGATTAATCTTGGTGGGTTGCATATAGATATGTAATAACCAAAACCTCGCCAACTTTAAGTCCTTAGTGTTAGTGTTCCTTTGACTGACACCTTGTTTGATTATGTCTCTTTGGTATTGTCCTATCCCTTCTATGTTTTGTCCAGGTGTGATCCTAATCCCTGCACAGATGAGTACCCAAGGATACTTTTGCCAGAAAATTCCCCATCACAGAGCAACCTAGCCTTAACCCCAGAGCCTGCTGGGTAAGCTCCTATACTTCACAAATTATATTTAAAGGACAGTATAGTCTTAAAGGTCTTTCACACTTCGGCACGGTAACTCGCCGCCTCCAGTCATTTCAGCTAGGGGAAGCGGTTTTGATCCAACGGTAGGGGTATGAAGCGGTTGCTGTCAACGTAAATGCACACAGATTTTGCTCTGCCACCCATAGTTTGTTTACCTTGCAGAACTTCTGACTTTAACCGCTGGGTGGCAGGAACCCCTTTTAAAAACACTTAACATTTTTGGGTAACGCCCCTTCGTGTAGGCGGTTGTCAAAGCAGTTGCCGCGCGGCGGTGTGAAACCATCTTTAGTTTGTTGTGAAACTGATATGTAAATATAAATGGTGACTATTTCGATTGATCACTCAGGATGGACCTCCTGTCCCCGACCTCTGCCTTCCGTTTCCCCATCCCGGGTGGAGATGGCCAGTCTCTACAGAGACATCGCTCCACCTCCACTCCCAATGTCCATATGGTCAGCACGGTGGGCCCTGCTGGTACCAGCATTATAGAGGTCGGTGTGGGCTGCTTGGTCCATGTTTTAATTGGTTGTTATTGTTACGAGGATCTGATTGTATCTACTGTATGTACCTGTTCAATGTATAACAAATGAACAGGAAAACGGTGTTAACGTATAGTGCATCAGAAACATCCTTGACCAGCTTTTTACTGCTGATTAGCCTTTTTGATACACTTTTCAATACATCACCACAAGTCATACACCTAGTTATAGGGCTTGAAAATGTTGCTATTTATAAAGTAAGAAAACCACTGACCCCTTTTACTTACCTGTGGATTAAATTATCAATTGTGGATTTATAATGTTGGGTCTCTCCTCCTTTTTAATTGTCCTTGTTGTTTGTCCTTTTTAGGAAGCACTAAAGTTCAGCAACCCAATGGGTATGTGATTTGTTTCATTCTTTTTATTATTATTTTTTCCTTCTCCATTTCAGAATTTTAATTCATTTTTAATTTTACTTGTCGAATTAATCTCTTTTTTTATTTTTAAAGTACTCTCTTGTCCTGCCTTCTCATTCCTGCAGGTCCTGAGCCCTCACCAAAGCCCTCCACCAGCCCGCCCACTACTCTGGGCTCTCCCGGGAGGAGACCACCCAAGTCTCCCTCAGAGCACAAGGAGCGCAAGCCCTCCTCGTCCGACGACAAAAAGAAAGTGGTACGTGGTCTTTGACCTCATTCACAGGTCAATGGTTATCTTCAGACAGGTGTATAAAGAGTTAGTAGTGACTGCAAAACCCTTGAAGGTCTGTTCACAAATTGGTGGTGATGGCGCAGTGGATATGACACGTGCCTTTAGTGTGGAAGATCTGGGTTTGATTCCCACTGCGATACATCAACCAACGTGTCCCTGAGCACGACACTTAACCCCTAGTTGCTCTGATATATATAGCAATTGTAAGTCGCTTTGGATAAAAGAGTCAGCTAAATGACATGCAATGTAATGTGTAAACAAATTGGTTGTGAACAAATCTCAAGTGAAGGGATTTATTCAGGGTGCAAGTTAGCAGTTCAAATCACTCAATCTATGTGATATTTCAGCACCGAGGGGGCTACAGAGACTCAAGTTACTACTGGGAGGTCCACTCTCGAGAAGTCACCATTCAGAAGAGAATAGGTGCTGGCTCCTTTGGAACAGTCTTCAAGGGCAAATGGCACGGAGACGTGGCAATCAAGATCCTTAAAGTCACTGAGCCAACGCCTGAACAGTTGCAGGCTTTCAAAAATGAAATGCAGGTCTTACGGTAAGAAGTGCTTTCTGTGTTTTACATAAGTCTTTCTTATTTGAAAAAGGGCACTGACAACTTCAGCATTTTGTTTTCTGACAGGGAAAATGTAGCCACACTATTCATCAATAGGCCTTCACTGATGAAACCTTTTATCAGTAAAAATCTGTTTTAAACAAGAGTAGGTCGAAACCTAGTTGTAAGAGCCAATTAGTGCCCTTAGTATAAATAGGAACCAATCTTTGGTTCCTCAGGTGCAACCCGGAAGCACATACAGTTTTTGACCACAGACACACGCACACCAGCACCACACAAAAATACGTACAAGCAGTAATTTGTCTGGAAAACCAACTAATATCTCATGGGAATAAATGGAACCAATGGTGTTAACTGCAAATATGACTTGGACTTTCATTGATCAAAAAGGTAAAAAAGTGCGTTGATTACTCTACCTGTGGAAAGGCACCTCAGGGGCTTAAAGCTTGGGCTTAGCCTCTTTACTAGTACTGTATATGGCTGGACTGTGTATGGTCAACAGTGTTGTGCTAGTTAATTAGTTAGTCAGAAATGGAAAGAGTATTAGAATATTGTACTCAAGTAAAAGTACTTGGTAGCAAAAATATACTAGCAGGTGCTGTACTCAAGATACTAAACAAAATTCAGTCTGGCCCGTTTAATCAGATATAAACGTTGAATTATGTGGATCGGCACCATTGCCACCGATGCCCAATCCAGCTGTTTGAGTCAGTATTGTCCCGATATCGGTATCAGATCGGTGCATCCCTATTGGTAATGTGCCTATAGCTTTCATGTCAGTGGGCTACTGTTTTACACCAGGATCATGCATTCAGTCTGTCCGTCTGTCTGCAGCTAATCTCCACACTACTGGACCCATAAACCTTAATACTTTTTGTGCACATTTATGTATTCTCAAGGACTCTTGTGGTTGTGGTAGTCATTTAAAACATTCAATGTCTGCCAGCTGCTGAAATGCCTTTTGTCAGTTAACTCCTCACTTTATGGTGGCAATACACTGGGCACGACGTCTTGGTCAACATTACAGGGCAATGTGCTTGCCGACAGCAATCAAGGTACCTACACTGAATGCCTTTGTAAATGTTGCAGTCAATGACGGTATAAGTCAGAGCAGTCAATAAAATGATTTTTTTCAAAAATTGTGAATCATTACAACCACAAGATCCTAGAGATTAGCTGCAGACAAACAGATACCCACACGCAGACACAATCGAAAGCACGATCCCTTCCAGATGGCAGAGATATTAACAAAGAAACCTTTCAGTATATTTAGCAACTGTGAAGATAGTGTGTTAGAGTACTAGTTACTAGAGTAGCCTACTAGTTAGTGTATATGACGTGAATTCCTGGATATGAAATGTTCATCTGCTAATTTCTGAATTGGTCCCAGTAATATTTGTTCTTAAAAATGTACTGAAGTAACATGTCACATGACACATGCACAAAACCACTGATCTCAGACAATGGCCACGGCAACACCTTATTGCGCAACCCATACTCTGACTGTCTGTAAAAACAATTACGCATCAATAAGAATTGCATTAACCATAGTTCACATGGCAGCATATTCTTTAATTTTCAGGGATTCAGCTAGCATTTCTTGGGCCTTCTTGTGGTTTGTATGATCGCACTGTAAGCCCTGTTTTGATGCAGGATACTGCAGCACCTATTCAGTGGTCAACATGCGGCTGTAGTCTTTGTGAGAGAGGTCTAAATAGTGATCACAAGCCATGCTACTGGCTGAAAAACTCCTAAACAAAAATTGTTCAGTGGACATATGGGCTAATAGAGCATAATTCCCACCACCATTTTCTGCTTTGAGTTAGACTGCAGCCTACGTTCACTGTAAGGCTGCAACTAGTCATGAATCATGTATTCTGAGCTGCGGCTGTTAACTCTACAGAGAATGTTACTTTGCATCTGTTTTCATATACTTCATTGGTAACCAACAATGCTCTTGGGCAGTTCCAAAGTGAATCCCCAACATGGCGACTTATGCAGTCTCGGTGAAATTACCGCAAATTTGGGAACAAAATGTGGCCACATTGTCTATCAAGCTAAAGTACAGTCAGGGATAGACTTAGGGTTTATAGGTCTGCCCCCACTTTGCTGCGGCCCAACCAAAGAAATAGGCTTTTAACCAATTCAGTGGGACATTGTAATAACTCTGTGGCTACTACTTTGACCAACACCAGTTCATTTTGTTTGTGCATTTACATTTTCTAATGATTCAATTACTTTACCTTAATCTTAATCTGATCATGGATGAGACAATGGAATTAGATGAGACTATGGCATTTCTAACAATTTCTGTTCTCTGCAGGAAGACCCGCCACGTCAACATCCTGCTGTTCATGGGCTATATGACTAAGCCCAACTTTGCCATCATCACACAGTGGTGTGAAGGCAGCAGCCTGTACCGCCATCTGCATGTCACAGAAACCAAGTTTGACACTATGCGTCGCATTGATGTGGCCAGACAAACAGCACAGGGCATGGAGTAAGACTGAACTGCTAGATTCCATTTCATTATTACCACTTACTCACTGCTGACACCCTTTTTAAACGTTAAGTGACAATTTGATCCAGTGTTTTTTTTTTTCCGTAAACACTTCTAATGTGCCTCAATCTGTGTAAATGTTGTTCAACTTGTTTTAACTATGAAGTGAAAAGTGAGATTTGATAGTATCAAGAATCAAGTATAAAGACTGTAGGAGAGTCTCTGAGAAAGCTAATGGCTTGACACATAATATTGTGCAGGAGTCAAGTCTTGTCTAAATGTGGTGTTCTTCCTCTCCCCTTACATAGATGAAACCAGTGATTTTGATTTTTTTTTTCTTTTCCTTTCAGTTATCTTCACGCGAAGAACATAATTCATCGAGATCTGAAATCAAACAGTATCCTTTTGTTGTCCAATGGTAGCTTTCAACAATGTAGCTATGTAGGTGTTTGTGTAGACTCAACCAATAACCACAATGGCAAATTTGAACAACGTGTTCTGTAGCCAGCAAAGGTTTAACCACAAATGCTTTGAAATGACGCAATGATTTGAATGCAGCTCTTAGAGTGTTGGAGGCATCAGTGTGGGTGAACAGTATAAAACTTGTTGCATTGCAGCAGGACAGTGATCCTAAACATACATAACAGGCAACCATGACCTTTTGAATGTGAAATTAACGTGTAAAATCTGTTGAGGTTTTGTAAAATTGATGTCTACTGCTATTTGGGCAGTAAAACTCACTTCCATTGTGTTCTATGGGTAGTTTACACATCTCACCTTTTTATAATTTCCTGCTTGTTAGAGTTTTTTGTGGTAACTAATACCATGAACGTGTACGCCAAATGTTTGTAACATTTCCTGAGCTCTGCTGCTAGATATTTTTCTCCATGAGGGCTGGACTGTTAAGATTGGTGACTTTGGCTTGGCCACAGTGAAGTCTCGGTGGAGCGGCTCTCAACAGGTAGAACAGCCCAGTGGATCCATTCTGTGGATGGTAAGCCCCTCTTTTTCCGTATATGATTACTTTGATTTGATGAAGAGACATCCAATAAATAGACTGTAGTAATTACAAAACTATGGACATCAAGGAATACATTTTCTATATCCTTAGACAACCAATCATTTTGAGTACAAAACGGTGAACTCAACTTAAATGTTAACAGAAAGCTAATGCCAGACTCACTAAATATTCTGCAGCTGTTTACCTGTTTAAATTCTCTCATAACAGAATATAGCTTCCTTCATCAGCCAGTCATACTTGGCCACCTGTGTTAAATATTTAATTTATTTTATTTTATTGGATAGAGCAACTTCAGTATTAGTAAGGCTGCTCTTCTTGTTCTACGAATATTCGATCAAACATAGATATATTTGTAATATTTAAGATAACAGCCTAATTAACAGCTAAATTAATCTTTAAGTTATAATGAGATTTTGGCAGATCATTACACAAATTACGTGCTTAGTGTGTCTTTTTCCTATTTGTTACTGAGGCTCCTGAGGTGATCCGAATGCAGGACAGCAACCCATATACGTTCCAGTCTGACGTATACGGCTACGGAGTAGTGCTGTATGAGCTGATGTCAGGGACCCTGCCTTACTCCATTATCAACAACAGAGACCAGGTAACAGGACACTACTCCTTTTTGAGTTTACACAACACTGACATAGTCTAAAGCACAGTACGGAGGTGGACTGGTAGCTGGAGAGATGCCAGTTCACCTCCTGGGCACTGCCAATGTGCTCTTGAGCAAAGCTCAAGAATAAACTGTATTGTCCCCGAGGGGAAATTTGTCTTAGGCACAGTGCTCCAGTCTGTTGCTTCACTTAAAAACATCTTAACACATAAGAGGCATTTGACATTGACAACACAGCGCTTAAAAGAAGAAGAAGAAGAAGAAAAAAAAAAGAACCTGTATTAAAGTGCAAACGTGCTTGTGTTTTTATTGCACATTGCTTTTTGCATTAGGATTTAGTGGAGTTCACCAGCTTGGTGGAGGCTGAAACAAAAGAAAGCTTCAAGCGGATTGATTTGCACTTTGGCAATACAGAGTCTTCTTCCTGATGACAGAGCTTTTATATTCAGAGAAGACGTTGTCAAACCATGCTGTAATTCTGTATCTAATGGCTCTGCTGCAGTTTAATGCACAGGTTACCAATGTGTGTGGCTCCAGCAAAGGTTTTCTACAGAGACACCTAAGTATTTGTACGGGGACACCCGAATGATTGTTTGTTTGATTTTTGATGAACACTTGCTCATGGTCAGTCTCTTTCCACGGGCCCTATATTGCTGTGTGATGGTCACTTCCTGTGTTGTATTTATTAAGAGAATTAAAATCTAACTCTAAATCGAGGAACATCTGGTACAAAGTAGGCTTGGACGGTGGACTTTTTCATCTCCCTCCAACTTGGCCAGCTTTTGTATTAAAGTATGAATGCTAAGGATGGCGTCTTCATTTCTGCGCTCATGCTTATAGATACATTGATATGTATCTAACATTGGCTCCACTTCCTTCTTGAGTGGGGCCACTACAAATGTCTCGGAGCATTTAATGACAATCGAGGTCAAAGCTACAGGACGAAAATCATTATTCACTGTGGCACAGGGCTTTTTAGGCACTAGTGTTATGATTGACTTCTTCCACAAAGCATGGGACAGTATGAGTTTGTTTTTTTGAGCAAAGAAGCTGGCAGTCTGCCTGTGGTCTTATTAGTGCACACTGCATATCCTACTGAGAAGATGCTGATTACTAGGTGGATCCACTTTCAGCCAGCAGGTGGTATCAGTGTCTGGCAGAGACTGCAACACATGTCACATCTGTGCAAGTCCTTCAGCTAATTTTATTTTGGTTGTTCATCGTTCCATCGTTTGCCTGTGCTGTAGGAGTCGACCGTGCTGTTTGTTCTGGGCTGATACCGATTATTAGTAGTTAATGAAACGGATATCTGAAACCGATATGCGTAAAAAATGAAACCCAGTCAACATAAAAATGTTGACTACTGTGTTTAAATGCATTAGCAATTATTTAATACAACAAACTTTCAACATAACACACAGTTAACAAATAAATATATAAAAACAAAAATAGCTTCCTGAAGTTTTGAGTTTATTTTCCATGTTATCTGGCAACAGGCCTAATGAACCAGCAAATGAATTTGCTAAGGCGTTCAAATTAGCTGTGAGACTTGACTTTATTGTTGGCGAATGTTGCATATAATATGTGAAAACATCGTATACATACAAAATCTATTCTTTTTAACTTCTGAAATTCCTGCAGCCTTACCTTCGAAGCTTAGCGCGACCAACTCAACCAGAGCCTGAGCTGCTTCTGCGCGAGGCTGCTGCATGTCAGCAGCAGCAAGGTTGATTAGCCATTACTCATATAACACCTAGCCAATCAGATAGTGTTGTGGGCGGGACATTAAGTGAGACTCAGTGGTGAGTGAAACCGGAGCAGATGGACAGACACAGAGCTGTAGCCGAGCCAAAGTAGAGCACTTCCTAATGAATTAACTTTATCGGTCAAATAAAACACTGATACAGATAATCTGCAAATTGTCAAATATATGCCATGCAATGGAGACGTGCCCAGACATAAGCTGTGTTGGAAACCGTTCCCTATCATGGAAATAGCGCACTATATCGCGTGTTCGCCATTTTGTAGTGGTGTTCGAATTCTCCGCGGTAAGTTTCATTAACTATATAGTCCACTATAAAATACCCACGGTGCACTGCTAATTTGAGTGTACACAATGTTCCCTACATTTTACTCCTGTATCCCACAATGCAACGCGGCATGTTTTATGAGTAGAAGCAGAAGTCACCGCGAAAACTGAAAAGGAAAAATGGAGCGGATTTTCGTTTCTAAAAAGTGGAAATCTAACATGCAACGTATATACAAGCTTTTACTATTCTGGCTGCTGTGTTTGTTTCAGGGACGTATTAGAAGTATTTCAGTTTCGGTTTGATTTCATGATGCTGGGCGCGCCCGCCTCCGTCACACAAACAACGGGCGCATCTACTGACGCTAGTCACGCAACGATGTGTTTTCAGTGAGTGTCCGAAATCTGGTTTGGTCGTTCCCTATGTAGTTCACTATTTATCAAACGCTATATAGGGAATAGTGAGAGGGAATGAGGGAACGGTTTCAAACACGGCTATATACTCCGCGGACAGCTGCAGACTTTGGTCAATGGTCTTGTCTTGAACTTAAGTGTAGAGTAAGTGGAAATTTCTTTTGATGACTTATCCTCTGGAAACTTTGACTGTCTGCACCAAATATGAACATTCATCCAAACGCTGTAGACGGACTATTCATTCTGGCAAAAACGCAGTTCTTATCATTTATTTTAAATGCCTGCAGACTTTTAACTTCAACTTTTTAAACACTTTGAAGGTAAAACATGAAACACAAGCACTGAACTGCCCAGGAGTTTGTGTAACAACAGAGTGCGGTCGGAAATGTTGAGATCTATTAACGATCCGACAAAAAAACAATAATTGTGAAATAAAAAGTCTAGTTGTGCTGCATTGGGGGGGTTAAAGAACACAAGACATCACACAAGCGGGCCATTTACTGTAAGTGACACTCCCAACTCCGCTCAACCCTGCGGCAAATTCCCCCGCCCACCCATGGGGGGGGGGTAGACTTTGAATATTCGCCGTTGATAAGTACCGAAGCTTCAAGCACAAAAAATTGGTCTGGTATAGCTGTAGACATCATACACCCTGGACCCTACATGAACAGCACTCTCAGATTTCAGCAACAGTTTCCTCTTTGTTTGTGTTTTCTCAGATAATCTTTATGGTTGGACGTGGTTACTTGTCTCCAGACCTCAGTAAGCTGTCTAGTACCTCGCCCAAGTCAATGAAAAGGCTTATCGTTGACTGCCTGAAGTTCAAACGTGATGAGAGGCCCCTGTTTCCACAGGTGAGTAGTGTATAGGTTACCCATGTACCAAAAGGTATCCCATAGAATTGGCACAAACGCAAATCGGCTCAAACCTGTATTATCTATTATAAACTGAAGAAGCAGTGATACTGTTTCAAGGGGTGTTGGGGGTGCTACAGTGGCTTTAATCCTTTGCATTTGTGGCGTGCGAAAACCTTTTGGCGTAGTCCAAGCAAGTGTTAAAACTGCTGCTACCCGGAGTTTCATCTGGCATATCTTAAAAAAGTTATGAAACGCGAGGATGAGTGCTCCATACAATCTTACTTCCAAAAAAAAATAAAAAGTCCTTATTGTCCATCAAGTTGTTATTTCAAACGGCACTGATAATTGCATTTACATTTGGTTTTCCTTCTTCAGATCCTGGTAGCCATTGAGCAGGTTCAAGACCTGCTGCCAAAAATTGAGCGAAGTCGCTCTGAGCCGTCGCTCCATCGGGCCGTCCACGCAGAGGACCTGAACCCCCTTTTGTTCCACACCACCAGGCTGATGCCCCTCTAAGCTCCGCAACAGCACGGAACAGAGAGGTCGTCACACTGTCCAGAACCAGACCACAAGCCCCAACTCACTCCCTGCCCCCGCAGAGCCCTGGAGCTGCCGCACTCAAACTCAGTAACTGCAGAAATAATGGCAAGACACTGTTTAGACTGATAGTGAATCTTCTTTTCCTTTTGTACATGTGACAACGATCTGCCCAAGTGAAGTAACGGTCTACTGTATCTAGTAGGATGTTAAAATGCCTCTGTTCAGTCTACTTGAGAAAAGTCATCAAACGGTTTGCGTTACGTACTCTGACCTACTAGGAGGCATTTCAATTGTTTTTGAGGAAATGGTAAAAAACAGACATGTTTTGCACATCCCCTGCAAAATTGCGTTGCCCATTTTCACTAGTAAAAAAAGTCTTACTCAGACCTTTTTAAGAAGCACTGTGATCATAGTCAATAATATTTAAATCCGTTCAACAGCCATAACGCTGGATCTGCTGGTTCAGGTCACCTGATCAGCTTACATATTTCAAATGCTCAGTTGTCACGCGTCCCTTTCAGTTAGCCTTTCAGTCAGCATGCGATGGGAGATCTGACATGTGAAGCTGGTGATTTGAAAGCAGACACAGCGTCTGTTTCGGAGTGCTTTGTAAAAGATGGGACATTTCGTCTCACTGGGAAACCTGCACTATCTGCCGCTTTCGCAAATATTTCAGTGCTAGAATTTTTGTTGTATTTAACCACAACAACAAATCAACACGAGGAGGCAGAGGAAGAGAAAACTCAACATTTTGGAAGCCTAGAATAGATGGGCAACCTCAAACACTAAACTATGCAAAAAGGTTTAGTGAAAAATTAAGAATAGTTAATTTGGTGAAAGTGTCTCTGCACATACTGTATAGCAGTGACAGACATTTTCTTAACACCTCAGAATAACTGTCTAATAAGAATCTCATTTGGATGGACATACTCAAATCACCGAGTTCTTTTTAAACCCGAGTTTCCATTGATGTAGCATTGGACTCCAAAAGAGCACTTGACATGTGGAAGTTGAACGGTTAACTCAGCAGGGCCTTGTAGAAGTGGCTGTAGTTCAAAATCATTTTTTTTCTGTTTTGTCTGAGGGGTAAAGATATGCATTGTAATTCACTCATTCCTCTGCTCGGTCTTAAAACCTTATGATTGGGAACAACAACAGGCCAAGTTCATCTGGTTTCACACTACTTTTGAAGAAAATGATCAGATAGTTAATCAGCGAAAAGTTACTTGTAAGATTATTTACCTTACCCCGCTGGGTTTTCTTTCAGCTTGTATTTAAGTTCTGAAAGTCTGAATACAGGATTAAATTGTCAGGACCAACACTTTTTGCAGTGTACTGTACATAAAAGGGCATGTCTGATGATTTAATTTGTCATTCTGATATTTAACATTGCTAAGATTCCAAAATACAAGGTTTAACAATTTTCCCAAGCATTTTATTTTTTTCCAGTTCAGGAACCTTACATTTACAACCGATTCTGTTGCAGATAGAAAATATTATATTAGGATGGATAAGGTTAAGGGCTCTCAATAGTCAGAGTATAGAGCATAGTATTGATCAATTCTTCAACCGCAACGTTGGCATCATGTGTAAAATCAGCTCGCTATAACGGTCTGCCCCTAATACACGGTGACACAAACACATTTACACTCGAGTTTTACCAGAATGTCATCATGCTCCAGATTGGGGCTTTTACGTATGGTTTTCTTTCTTTTTTTTATGATAATGTTTAGCCTAATGAGCGATTGACGGACCATAGTAAGTTGCATTCTCAATGGTTAGTTGTATTGCTGCTACATATAATGTGTTTTCTGTTTCTGCTTTTTTTTCTCTACACCTCAGAGACGAGACATACTGGGACTGAAATGCGCCCCCATGCCATATCGCTTTAACAAGTCTTCTGCAGTCTAGTCTTAAAAGTTTATTCTTAATGCGCTCAAACACTGCACCGTGGATCAGCCGCAGGTTGATATTTCACACTTACAGGCCCACACACACACATACACTTAAACTGGTACTGTAGCTGTTGAGGATGCATTAACACTGAGTAACTTGGTTAAATGAGTTATTCCAATTTGGATGCATTGTGGGAGGTGTAAGAATTGGAATTAAAGTTCTGCAAATACTTAACGATTCAGTATGCTTCAAATGCATCCGGAGCTTAGCGCCGCCTGAGAAGATTATGATTGGTCTAAGAAAATACAAACAACCCCGAGCGTCCGTCCGTCCGTCCCCAATAACAGAACGTTAATAGATGCAGCCAGACCATACTCCAGCGCTGACACAGCTCTGTTGAGATGGGTCTGGCAACGTGAAACCAGACCGCCCGCGATTCAGGAGTTTCAGAAACTCTAGATGATTGAGCAAGCACTTGGGAGTGAGGCCTTTAACATGTGAATGAGCAAATCATGGATGTGCAGACAAAGGAGTGGAAGCGCTGCTGGGTCTTTCTTGTATTCAACTACAGGTGCCCCTTGAATATCCTGGGTGCATTGTGTTTGATATCATCATGTGAAGGCCTCATTGCATGAGTGGAAACTGATTTCAGTTCCAAAAAATAAAAAATAAAAAAAAAAAGCATCTCTCCTTCAAAAATAATCCAAGGCACTCCGTAGGTCTTGTGCAAAAAAATTAAATTCATTTTATTTTACGTGGCAATGTACTGTATTTTAAAATAAAGGAAACGTGCATTTTTACACATTTTGTAATTGAGATCAGTTTCCACTCACGCAATGAGCCATTCACAGGATGATATAAACACAGCAAGTCAAGGATTTGGTTTTGCCAGTCATCCCATGTTCATGTATGTAGTTCCAAGTTGAAAACTCCAAAGAGTAATGCAAGCATACGCTAATGGTTGGTTTCTAGATTTTAATCCCCGTCTTTGTGTTTCAGTTATTGATGAAAAAAAAACCTTCAAAATAGTGTGTTTTTTTTTTTTGCAGGCAGCGCTAAGTTAGATTTTTAAGTGAGGGCATGGAAATCTGTTGATAGCCAGGATGTCATCATAATTAGGTGTGGCATATGGCTTCTGTGAGATTCACAAAAACAATTGCGCGTTCACCTCGTGCTTGCATGTTTTTGGATGCTCGTATACCTTAAAGTAATTCGTAGAGGCTGTTTGCGAACCTGTTGTATCACTGCAATGGAGTGACAACCCAGCCTTCTGTGCTTTGGGATAGAAAGTTGTCAGTGACTATGTTAACATGCACATAATATTCTGGCTTTTGCTCTTATTCTGAAAAAGACGATATTCCGACTAAGCTGTTTACATGGCTAAAGAAAGTGAAAATCCCACTAATATTCCCGTTTACATGTAGCCGTGCGGAATTTACGAAGTTTACCAGCGGTGGCGGACTTGTTGGACCGCGCGAACACAGCGGCCCGCTTTCATTCCATCAACCAGCTTCTTGAAAAGGTTGACGTAGCGATGTGTGCGCATATCCCAAAACCTGTTGATATCCGAGTCTTTTTTATGTCTCTACATGTCCAAGGAATGTTTCTAAAACCCGAATAATACCGGAGTATCCCACATGTCTTAATCGGAAAATGCTATATTCAGAAAAAGGCCTTATTCGGAATATCCAACCGGAATATGCTGGTTACATGACCTGTATCAAATTTGGAATATTGTCATATTCGGAATATTGGTGTGCATTTAAACGTACTCAATGAGACTGAATGATTAAAATTCCCCATGTGGACATGTGTGTTTCTTAGCCAAGCCTGTCCATCTGTATATTATCCGCCTTTCCCTGCTCGCCTCTGGAGAAGAAAGAAACCGTGACTTGTTGATCATGTTGCTCACAGTGTGATCTCTCGGCTAGTTCTACAACTAGTTTTTTTTTTTTTTTTTTTTTTTTTGGTGGTCTCGTGGCTAACGTGGTAAATTGACTCATTGACACACTTTGGTTCATTGCTTAAGATAATTTTGTTCAGGATTGTGTTCAAGGCACCGTTCAAAGCTCAGGTGTATACTGCTTCAGAGTGCAATAATGACTGACCTTTTCACAGATGTAAACATTCTAAATGGGCCCAAGTGGATTTTCTGTTGCCGTGTGTGTGTGTGTTTGAATGACATCAACTGACAGGAAGTTAACAAGGGGCCAGGCTGTTGCCTAGCAATGGAATTCCATTGAAAAGGTCTATACTAACTTTTAGATGAAACGCGTAAAACGAGCTGCCTTGCGTAACATTAGATGTGGTTAAAATGAAGGCTCCGGCTGCATAACGATCTTCCTAGGTAATGATGGTGGATCTGCGATGGTGTGTGTGGAGCTTTTTGGCACGGTTGTTGTATTTTGAGATCAGTGTCCCTGCTGCACCATG